>JARWLC010000006.1:119350296-119950296 GCA_033318265.1 Phyllotis vaccarum
AAAGACAAGCTGGGAGAGGTTGTGATGGCATACTCTATAATCTCAGCACTTGGGTAGTTTAGGCAGGAGGATCTCAAGTTCAAGGCTACTCTGAGCTACAAAGGATTCCAACTTAAAGACCAGCAGAACAAACGAACAACAACAACAAACCAAGGGCTAAGCAGGAATGGAGTCAGCTGGGAGACAGAGTATTTGCTATGATATGTGAAGCCCTAATTTGATTCACAGCACTGCAACAAAACAGCGGCAGTGACAAGATTGTAAATAATAAGAGGCCAGAGTGGGCTCTTTGGCTTTTGGGGCTGTCCTATACTCAGCTCTCAAATAAAACACAGAGAGTCTTATGAATGCTCAGCCTTAGCTTGGCTTGTTTCTAGCCAGCTTCTCATAACTTGAATCATCCCATCTACCTTTTTACCTTTTGCCTTTGCTTTTACTTTTCTGTATTCTCAATACTCCTTTTTACTTCTTAGTCTGGATGTCTGGCCCCTGGTGTTCTTCTTTTCTCATTCCTTGCTCTTCTCATCTATTTATTCTTTCTGCCTGCCAGCCTTCATTTCTCTCTCCTGTCTACCTATTGGCTGTTCAGATCTTTATTAGAGCAATTAGGTATGTAGGCAGGCAAATTAACACAGTTTCACTGAGTTTAACAAATTCAGCATAAAAGAATGCAACACATCTTTGCATCATTAAATATTCCACAGAATAAATGAATGTAACACATCTTAAAATAATATTCTACAGCAGATTATGGTTTCTATAGAAACAAAAAGCACCATAAAAAGCACTATAAACAATTATATATGAAGACGTCACATAATCTAAATAACAGTGGGAAAATTTTAGATATACTGAACCTATCCAGTAAAACAATGGAGAAACAGGAGCTGTGGGAAAGTCTTTAGGAGACAGACAGGGGTGGGGAATGCCTATAATTCTAGCACTTGTGAACCAACACACAAATCTCTGGAGTTTGAGGCCAGCCTGATCTACAGAATAAGTTCAAGGACATGCACCAAAAGCTACACAGAGAAACCCTGTAGAAAGAGGGGGGAGGGGAGAGAGAGAGAGAGAGAGAGAGAGAGAGAGAGAGAGAGAGAGAGAGAGAGAGAGAGAGAGACTGACTTTAGGTGGAAAGATTGATCAGGCATCTGAAATAAATAAATAAATAAATGCCCTAGAATTAAAAGATATCTGGGCGAATTCTACCAAATATTTGCAACCTTCTAAGAGCTAACCTTTCTCAAATTCTTTCACAAAACTGAGGAGGGATTCTGAGGCTAGTATAATTCTGATATCAAAATTGCAGGAGGGCACTATTAAAAAAATGTATACCAGTATCTCTATGAATGTTTTTGCATAAAACCTTCAACATAACAGTAACAACCAATTTCAACTGCATGTTAAATGATTGTAAAACATAACCAAGTAGCCTTATTTCTGGGGTCTTCAGCATATAAACATCAGTTGATACATCTCAGCCCATTAACAGAATGAAAGGAAACAGTCATATGATCACTTTAATAGACATGAAGAATTCCATACTCAACACTCTACAAAGATACAAGCACTCTTCCTAAGGTAAGAGCTGTATATGAAAAGCCCACAGCAAACGTCATGCTCCACACAAAATTACTGAAGGGTTTCTTCCTCAGACCAGTGATGCAAATCAAGGACCCTTGTTCTTTTTATTGCTGTTCGGTGTAGTTTTGTAAGTCTTAGATAGAACAATTAAGGTTGAAAAAGAAACAAAATGCATCTGAATTTGAGAGGAAGAAGCAAACTAATCTCTGTTCACAGATACTATGACAGCACTTGCCAAAAAAAAAAAAAAAAAAAAAAAAAAAAAAAAGAAAAAAAAGAAAAAAAAGAAAAAATGCCCAATCTGTCTACAAAACCCTCCTAGGCAATTATGTGAATTCAGTGAGTTATAGGATCTATTGATCCTAGATTCACTGGAGAAAAAAGTTTCACCATTTGAGCCAAATTTGAAGCAAGCTTTTTTTTTTGACCAGTCAAGACCACTCCCTGAAACACTCACCTGAGTGGCCCAGAGACAAATTTTTCAGGAGCTCATAAAAACAAACTCATAGGCCACCATACCTTCCCATGAGGCCTTGTTATTTTTAAAGAACTACAACTCTCATCATCCCAGAAAGTTACCTGGCTCTTTTATGGGTGGGGCTTACAGGGTAATTTTGGGATTTACAGATCCAAGGTTGTTGTAGTTTGATCTTATGTTATTGCCTTTCCCTCCCCCCCAGACATTACCTTATAATGATTCCTGTTGTATATAGTCTTATACATAATTTAGAATGTTCCTTCGTTAGACAAAAGGGGGAATGTAGTGGGACTCAGGTGTTATTTAGGGAAGCTTTAGTAACTCCTAAGAATCAGGATACCTACAGGGTGTGGCCAGAATTGATTGATTTGGACTGGAGGAACACTGACCTCCTTTCCTGTTTGTTCCTACAGTCTCAGGGAGCAGATTGAACCATCTATTGAGGGACATTTCCACTCTTCAAGAGTTGTCTTAAGGTTCAATTTGTATCAGTGAGTGTTTATATAATCCCTTAATAAATATTAATCCTTTATATGATATATTGCAAGTGAATATTTCTGCAATACAAGGTCAATATACAACAATCTATTTTGATTTTATATATTGTTCTTAAGCTAACTAAAAAGGGGATTATGAGAACAGCTCTGCTGTGGGATATCTTTTTGTACCCTGTGAATATGTTACATTACCATTGGCTAATAAAGAAGCTGCTTTGGCCTATGACAATACAGGATATAGCCTGGCAGGAAATCTAAGCAAAGATACAGGGAAAAGAGGGTGGAATTAAGTTGAAGCCAGCATGCTGCCCAAGAAATAAGATAGGAAAGTATCGGTAAGTCACTGGCTACATGATAATAAACAGATGGATAGAAATGGGTTAATTTAAGATGTAAGACCCAGATATTAATAATCCTGAGCCATAGGCCAAACAATTTGTAATAAATATTAAGCCTCTGACTGGAATAGGCAGAAGAGGAGACTTGTCCATCCACACAACTCCTTTTTTATTAGAAGAAAAATGAAATATCTAAAAATAAACTTAATCAAGGAGACAAAACTTTTACACACCAAAAACTACAAGCCAATGAAGAACAAAATTAAGGCACAAATATATAGAAAAGAATGTTATTCACAGATTAGAAGAATTTGTATTATTGTAGTAACCACACTACCCAAAAATATTAGTAAATTTAATATAATTACTGTGAAAATCCAAACGCATTTTTGTCATAGAAATAGGAAAAATATTACTGACATTTGGATGGAGCTAAAAAAGATCCCAAGTATATAAAGCAATCTTAAGAAAAATCAAACTGAAGGTATCAAACTTCCAAATTTCAAAGTACAAACTATGGCTATCAAAACAGTGTGGTACTTATATAAAGCAGATAGAACAGCTGAGTAGATGAGAGACTCCAGAAACACCACACATACACACATACACACACACACACACACACACACACACACACACACACACACACCTTCATTGAACCAATTTTTATCAAGGCACCAAGATCTCATGATAAAAAGTTTTAATCTTCCAGAGGCTTCATTTCCAAGATACATAACTCCCAGAAATGAAGAAAAAATGATTTTTTATTTTAAAATGGAAGAAATATTTCAGCTTAGTTTTTACAAAGAAAACATAAGAAGGGTCAACAATTATACTAAGAAATCCAATCCACTGTGGTAGTTTATTTTATACTCATTAAAATGGCATTGCTATGAAAAATCCCATGAAATATAAATGATGGCAAAATGTAAAGGAATCTGAAATTGTGATTCTTTATTATGAAGAAACAGTATAGACTTTTTATTTAAAAAATAAATATATAACATCAATCCCATCTCTGGGTATATACACCCAAAATTAATTCAGTCTATAAAAAAGTTATTGATGAATTATTTCTGACACTATATATATATAACCTAAATGTCTACTGATATATTGATGGATAAAGAAAATGTGATACATGTGTAGAATGGAATATTATTTAACCTTTAAAAATGAAGGAAATTGCTATGATTAGTCTTGATTATCAACTTTGCTGGATTGAGTGATGCCTTGGAGATTAGTAAAGTGCACCTAGTGTGTCTTCAGAGAAATTTCCAAAGATACTGATGCTGACAGCATGAAGACTGTGGCCTAAGGAGTGATCTACTACTGAGAAATTCACTGATAGGTTCAAAGCCTGAATAGACTATTGGAAACCAATAGAACTGTGAAAGGGGGCCTGGTTTGACAATGTAGGTCACTGAGGATGCCCTATTGGCCTCCATTTGCCTTGAGCCCTTCCTATTACTGCTCTGTTCTACTTCTTGTTTACCTGATGGACATCCTGTCCATCATGATGAACAGAAACCTCTGAAATGAAAATCTTTCACCCTTTAAATTGTCTCTGTTAGGTATGTGTTCATAGTAATGTATGCTAACATTTATGACAGAATGGTTGAGTTGGGAGGGACCCTATGCTGAATGAAATAAGCCAAGAATAGAAAGACAAATGTATATGCTATTTACACTTAGAACCTGAGAAAGTAAAGGCATAACATCAGAGACTTTCAGGAGCTCTGCTGTGAGAAATCGGGAAACAATGGTAAGAAGGGCACAAACTCAGTTATAAACCGACTAAATAGCCAACCACAATTATTATCACAAAATTTGCTAAGAGTAGATCTTTCTCTCTTTCTCTCTCCATCTTTCTATATCTCTTTATTTAAACACACACTCAGAAGCACACACATACATACTATTTAAATGAGCTGATAGGTTCACTATCTTGATTGCAGTAACCTTGACTACCTGTGTATACTATATCATCACACTATATTCCTTAAATATATGCATCTTTTAAAAATTGTCATTCATACCTCAATAAAACTGGATAGGAAAGACCAGTGAGTCATTAAGACCATTTAAATCTCAATTGCACTGTATTCCTATGGGGAAAACGTTTCACAGAAACTAAAGGCAGAACAATGAGGTAAGTGTTGTTCTCCTTTTACAACCTGTAGATGAAAGATATGTAAGACAGGAGCCAGATCACTGAAGCCATTAATAACATGCTTTGGTTGGCCAAGATCCAAAGGAAACACTACCTTTTCCAAGTAGATGACTCTATAATACACAGTCAGACCCTGGCAGAAAGAGAAAGGATGAGGTTGGATGCTGTTAGCCAGGAAAGTGAGGGCAATGCCAGAACCTTCCTGTGTGACAGAGGAAGGACCACATGCAGAGTCTTTGAACTAATTACTATGGAATCTTGAGTTTTTTCTACAAGCCATGAAAATCGGTTTTGGTGAGGGAAATATATTCTCAAGGGGCACCAGAACGTAAAGACTTTGGAGTCACGGCTCACACTGCAGACAGGAAAAGAGAAGACTTTCTTCTCCTTTATTGAGCCTTATGTGAGGTTCTTTCACACATATTGTCTCATTTAAAATAATTTCTGAATGTCTCTTTGTTTGTTTGTTCTTTGCTGTTGCTTTGAGACACGGTTGACTGGAACTCACTCTGTAGACCAAGCTGGCCTGGAACTCAGTGATCCACCTGCCTCTGCCTCTGGAGTGCTGGGACCAAAGGTGTGCTCCGCCATGCCCAGTTCTATAAATACAAGTTTGTTTGTTTGATTTTGTTTTTTGAGACCCGGATCTCTTTGGATAGCCTTGGCTGTCCTGGAACTTGCCATAGATCAAGGAACTGGCCTCGATCTCACAGAGATACACTTTCCTCTGCCTCCAGAGTGCTGTGATTAATGGTGCGGACACCCCCCACCCCCCTCCCACCCCGTGGACACCCCCTACCCCCCTCCCGCCCCGCACTCTTAAGTCTTTTGTTTGAGGAGGATGTGAGGATACTGTAATTGGAAGAAAGGATCAATTGGATGTGTCTGTTATAGGCGTTACTGATAGAAGTTGACAGATTTGGGCTTTCCTCGGCTCTGGAGCTGCTAAACAGGCAGTGAACGTTGGTCATTAAGGGGTGACCTCGTTCATTAGTATGTGTTCCTGCCTTTCCAATGTCCTGGGTGTTCTGTTTTCTCTCCCCTTGCTGGTTTTCTTGATCCATTTTACCATTCTTCCTTTAATTTTGGATAGTACAGTGCCTCAGAAACCTTCTGTGGTCTTCCCAGTGCCCTCAGACCGCATCAATCACATAGCTCTGCCCCCTAATTAGAGGCTCCTCTGACACACTCTGCTGTTCTTATTTAATAGGCTATAATCAAGGACACTAGGAAAGATCCAATATGCATGTATTATTTTTGCATATTTAATTTTTTTTTATTAAAGGGAAAATAGCTTTGTAGCAAAACAAGATTCCCAGTCTTACTTCTTAATTTATGATTCTTGTTAAAGCTGAGTGTGGCTGTGGTAGTTAATTTAGATTGTCCATTTAGCTGGGTTAGAGACACCTTTGGGAGTGTCTGTGATGGTGTTTCCAGAGGAAAAAGATTTGTCCAAGTGTGAACAGTGCCATCCAGATTAAATTAAAAAAAAAAATTATCTTAAAAAAAAAAAATCTTCCTGACTATTGATGTGATGTGACCACCTTCATCACACTTTTAATTGATGGCTTCCCCTCTGCAATGGACTATCCCTTTTAACCATGGGTCAGAATAAGTTCTTCCTCTGGTAAGGTTTTGTGTTAGGTACGATCACAGCAACGGGAGTGGCAATTAGCCCAGAGGTAAAGGACAGAAGGCTGAGTGAGAAATATAAGGGAAGAGCAAAATGCTCACTATCTAGATTGGATGATTTTTTATTTTCTTGTCAAAAAGATTGTTTAATCTGTATAAAAATAAATGAGTATAAAAGATGCTACCTATTTTATACAGGTGATGTGATGGGTAGTTTGCCTTGTAGGGTTGCAGGTGGTGTGGGAGGAGCTACAGGCACCTATAGAAACAGAGAATTAATATGTTCAAGGAAGGAGTGATTCCCTCAGTCATGTAAGGATAGGGAGAGAGGAGGCAAAGATGGGAAGATCTTCTGGGTTGGATCACCAAGGGCCTGACTGGGCACTTGGGACCTGGAGCTCATCTTGTGTGAGAAGGTGCATGCTTTAATCATGGCAGAGCAGGAGAGTAACTCAGTCAACTCTGAAGTCAAGTGTTGTCTGGTGGGCTGTTGAGGCATAGCTGGGTTGTGGTCTCATACTTCAGGGCTTCAGAAGATGCTTCCTGAAAGTGGCTGGTGGGTGGGGAACTGAACAGTGACAGCCATACAGACTCTGAATGTTTTCGGTGTTCCCTCATCTACAGCTGAACTGGGACTCTCATGACAACTGCTTACACCAGTCAAGTGAGCGAGAGAAGCTGGACCTAAGCTGGAAAAACTGTTTCTTTGACTTTAACTCTTGGGTAAGATACTAATTTATTCCCTTCCTATTATCCTTCTATTTCTCATCCCCTTTCCCCACTTCCTGAAAGCGTTTAAATACCCAGGTTTGTTTATATTCCACCAGTTATGTTTCTCTTGAAGGGAAACCATCATATCTGTGAATGTCTCATGAGTAAAAACAATACCTTCAAAGCCAAAGATATTTCACAGGAAACAGCAGTGTCTTGGTAGCATCTGCTAAGGGATGGCATCAGCATCATCTGTGACTGGGGAGAAGAATGAGAAGTATTAAGGACCACGGTCCTCAGTGCAAGAGGAGAGTGAACCTGCATAGCTTAATCCCTCTGCTTTCCACGTGCCTTAGCAAGTTTCCTGGCTGAAGATGGGCTCTTGTTACAGAGGAGATGGCATACTGGATCATTCACACCAGTGCTGGCGATTAATTTTCTTCTCCTATTCACTGAATTACAAACAAATGAGAATGGACGGCTCGACAGCTGTAATTGTTGTCTGCAGCTTCACAACGACCAGAGCGTGACTGTGAAGAAACCTGCTCCCATATTGTTCTTTACTATCCCACATACCTTTCTTTCTCTCTAGCTTTTCCCAATTATATTTTTTTCTCTATCAGCAACATATAAAACAGGTCACAGGGATTTTCTTACGAATTATTTTAAAAGCAAAGTATTTGGTGTGGATGTTACAAGTCTCACGGTATAAATATTTGCTTTCCAAGCCATTAAAAAGACCAGTCACTGTTTTAAATTGAACGAACGTAGCAGAGCTCTCCATACAGTTTTTTTTATGGAGTCCATTAAGATTTTCAAGTGCAAAATGTACAATCCTTGGAATAGTGAATGGTTGTGGAATAGAATTTTGAGATAATTGGAGCAAAAGTCCCTCTGGAAGAATTGATCCCTTGTTATAGAGTCTTGAGATCTCCAGCTTGCTCATCAGTTGCTCTTCTTGGCTGATTTTAATGTGTTCTTCACCTTAGAGCTCAAGTATTTTCTGACTGAAGACCAAGCCGTGTGGGTGTTTTACCTATGTGGTGTCAGGGGCCTGGACATCATTGGGAAAGCTGAAGATTTGCCAACAGAAAAGACTCTTCACATGTCATAGAGTCCTTGAAAGCCAGACTGTGTTTCCAGATTCTTCCTTCCCCAATGTGACTCAAGAATTATGGTCTATGTAGTTTCTGGGGGAAATCAGAGGCCCCTGTAGTCTCCATCTCATTATTTAAAGGAATTTAAGAACAGGTGCACAAGAAGACTTGGAGACAATTTTATTAGGTTTTTAAAAAGAGAGAAAATAAGCAAGCAAGCAACTACAAAAGCTCAGTCAAGATGCAAATCTTGGCAGTTTCCAGGAAGAAGAGAATGGAAAGAGGAGGAAGGAACCACGTGATTGAGATAAGTGGGCACGGAAGTCAATAATATGGTTAGACAATCATAGTAAGGAAGGGGGTCTTTAGAGAAGGGCAAGGAAGCCCCAAGTACCAGAAAAAGCAGGCTTAGGGTCTAATCAACATCTTGAAGAAAGAGACAGGAAAGAAAAAAAAAAACCAATGAAAAGTTATGTCTTTCAGAATCAGGACTTAGAAAGGCAAGCAGACCCAACAGAAAGTGACTTGTAGGGACTATGCCGCGGGTGGAAATTTAGAGAAGGAAACGTGCATTATTTCATTAAAACACTGATTATTCCACCTATCTCTAGTACAGCTTAAGGTGAAGAAGCCTCCCTAGGTGGCATCTTTCACCAGGTCACTGACCTGCCCAACTGGAATAAGGGAAGGGACAAAAGCATTTCTCAACCTAGTGCTAGATCTACCTCACTCTTGGCCAGGAAGTAACAGCTTTCCATTAAGGGTCTTCAGTGCTACACTGGCATGCTATATATTACAAATGGCTGAGATAGAAGGTGCATTAGTAAATTACACGATATTATAGTTAGAAAAGCATTTCCCATGGACGTGCTTTTGTGGTAAGAGTCTTATCAGGATTTCTTGCATCCTTAGCCTTATGAAGATGAAGATATATGTGTTTGATCCAAAGCACTTTAAGATATTGATTCTCAGGCATTCTGGGTATTAATTTATAATGCAGGAAAATTAATTATACTTATGATTTGCAGACACAATGCAAAACAAGATATAGACTAGGAATTAAAGGTACAGAGCCTTGCATATGCCAAGTAGGCAGTCCTAAGGAAATATTGGAAAATGAGTCTATGATTATTGTTCAAAATTAAACTCTCCAAAGGACATTCACTTACAGTGATGGCGCCAAGAAGTCAAACATATAGATAAATTGATGGAGGAATCAGAACTGCCTTGATGGTATATGGCATCCCAAATGTTCCCAGGAAAATTATAAAAATAGACATTTTAGCCTTTCTGAAAGGATGCGAAAGAAAAAAAGAAGAGTTGTCAGATATTTAAATCATCTGGGATATGGCTGGCCTTGCTTATAGAGGTGGTTTATTCTTGGCTTCCTTGGAAAATGAAAATACTCTCTGCGATGATGCTCTTATTATTTTGTTTATAAAAGCTCAGCATCATATTTTAAATTTGCATGATGACTTCAGTACTGGCAGGTTTTCTGTATAACCTAAGACTAGAGTTGTGTCAGGGAAAAGGCAACAAGCGCCTGTGTAAAGCCAGAAGGGGCCATGCTGTGGGACAGAGGCAGAATAAAGGGCCCTGGAGCTGGGCGGTGTACTACTCTCCCTTACAGCTTTTACTCTAGGAAGAACAGATTAAGAAGACCTTTGCCACCAGAATGGATGAAGAGGTGTTGGGAAGACCAGAAAGGTGGATAAACAGAGGTTTGGGGGGCTGTTTTGTTTTATTCTTGTGTTTACTTGCTGGCTATGTTTTGTTTGGGTTTGATTTTTAAAATTTTTCTTTTGGGGGGTGCTGCAGGGGGTGAGGGGAGGATATGGGGGGACTGAGAGATGAGTGTAATTGGGGTGCATTTTGTGAAATTCCCCAAAAATAAATAAGGAAGTTACATTTTAAAAATTTCTAGCACTTTTCACTTCTTACAGAGTTTTAGCGTTTACTTTTAATAATACTGTTTAACAGAAATAGCCATTCATATCAGCCCAACTTTCTTCTTACATGACATTTTTCTTTGTTTAGAAGAGTGTATTCCAGTGGTTTTCTGCCTTCCTAATGCTATGACCCTTTAACACAGTTTCTCTTGTCATAGTGAGCCCCAACCATAGAATTATTTTCATTGTTACCTCATAACTGTAATTTTGCTACTGTTATTAATCATAATGTAAATATCTGTATTTCCTGATGGTCTTAGTTGACCTCCATGAAAGGGACGTTTGATCCCCAAAGAGATTGAGACCCATGGGTTAAGAACTGCTGGTCTAGATTATGGGCAAAGATGTGGTTTTATTGTCCATAGTTATAAGACCAGGACTGGCAGGGTAGTTGGTGAGAAGGTTTAGGCTGTAGAAGTATTTTCTGGGCAAACCCAATGCCCAAGTTTGATTCCTAGAACCCAGACAGATCTGATTCCTAAGGGTTATTCTCTGACCTCCATAAACTGGTGTGGTGTGTGTTTGCCTCCTCGTCCCTAGCCCAATAATAATAGTTTTTAGAAGCACATGTTCACATTCTCCCCCTCACTCCACAAAAATTTGTAAGGAGAGACAAAAAGGCTGTGGATTTGTATGGAAGGGGACATGGCGAGGCTCTCAGGGGAGTTGGAGGATGGTACCATAACCCAAATATATGTCTTCAATAAAAGAAAAATAGAGGAAGCAAAGATCTTCACGACTCCTTTGGGCATGTTGCTACATTTCAAATGTGAGTTATGTAGCTCGATTGGAAATGTCACACAAAAGATGCTTGATTATATATGTGTCCACTGTCCAGTCTCCTGAGGCTTAATACTATAGACTGTGTTCTAGGGTTTTTGGCTTGCATTAACTCATTGTATAGACTACAGATGGTGTTGTAGAACATGATTTTAAGATGTGTTACATTTTTTTATGCTGTGAATTGTTTGTTTAATGATGTAAAGATGTGTTGTATTCCTTTATGTTACATTTGTTTAACTCTGTGAAGCTGTGTTACTGTGCTTGGATTCTCTAAGACAGGAGAGATAATGGAGTGTTTTCTCTAAATTCCTAAATACCAATAGAGTGAATGTTGTAAATGTAATTCTTACTTGGTAATTGGTTTTTTTGTATGTAGTTTTGTTGTGTTAAAATTAAAACCTTTCATTTTTAATTTAGACAAAAAAGGAGGAAATGTTGTAGAACATTATTTTAAGATGTATTGCATTTGTTTATACGGTGAAATATTTGTGTAATAATGAGAAGACATGTTACATTTGTTTGGTTAAATAAAATTAACCTGTAGTCAGGATGCTGGGTCAGCAACTAGCTGACAAGAATTTGTAGCGGGGAGCCAGGTGTACCTCTGGTTCTTATAAGGGGGCAGGGCAGAGGGTGCTGTTTTTTGGGGGAGACTCAAGCAAGAAGAAGAGGTTAGCTACTCCACTCTGAGCAAGTAGAATTCCACCTCAACCTTTGAATCCTGAGTTCCTTAGAGAGACAAAGATCTAGATAAGGTTTCCTTTAGCAGCTGTGATAGAGCTGGTGCCTGAGGGAACAGGATGCCAGCCTGGCTATGGCCAGAGCAGCTGAACTCTTATTGATAGTTGTGGAGTTGCCTCTGCTGATTAGGACAGCAATTGCTTAAGGGGAAGCTATTATATTTAATGAAAAACAACAAGACTGTATTTTAATTTAGTGTGAGGAAGGAACTTACCTTAAACATGTCTGGCTCCAGGCAGATACTTGGTATAAGAGGGCAGAAGTTGTGTAAAACCTTCTCCTTCCATTGGCCCCACCTAACTGCTGTCTCCTGGGTAAGCAGGACAGAACTATTGCACAGGCAGACAGACAAACAGACAGATACACAGGCACGCACACGTACACACACACACACACACACACACACACACACACACACACACACACACACACACACACACACACACAAGCTGGTTGTCTCTGGATCCCCTGGTCTCTTTGGCAGATTCTTCTTTGCAAGGCATTTTCAAAGCAAGGAGATATTTTTTTTTTCTTCCTTTGTCCATGATTCAGTTTCCTTTTTCTCATTGTCTTGTTCAAAGTGAAAAATGGTCTTTCTGCCAAGTTTACCCTTGTACCACTGGCAGGACGAGAGACATTTGGCTTTGTGCTCAGACATCTGTGTCAAGTGGAATTCCATCCATCTTCACTCTGACTTCTTCCTAGAGTCACTGTGGGATGGGTGACAATTCTAATTGAGCTAATTTTCATTCATGAATGGGCTTTATATATTCTTACTTGCAAGGAATACATTAATGACTTTAAAAAAAATTCTGTCAGAGTTCTAGAAAAACCCTTTTGTTCAATGATATGTACTTTTCCTAGAGTTTATTGAAGGAAGAGGAAGATGTGTGTATGTGGTTTCATGTGGGGAAAATGACGCACTTTCTGTACCCAAAAGCCAACATGTGGGTGATAATCAAGCTGGGACTCACATGGATGCGCTAACTGAGAGTCTTTGTAGATAAAAGAAGAATGCTTCAGTCTTGGCTCTTATTTATAAGAGAAGGATAGTTTCATAGTAGCCTGTGAGGACCCAAAGGATGGAGCAACCCTGACCTTGTTATTTCCTGGAGAGGTCACCTGCTTCCTCTAGTGGCAGAATTCTCTTGGCCCACTTACCGCCTAGGTCATTACCACTTTCAAATCTGGGAATAGCAGTCATCTTCTTAATGACATGATCCTTAATTGTTTCTCTTTTATTTTCTATTTTTTTTTCATTTTCTTACAGAAGTCAACCAACATGAAATAGTTAATGATGCTTAAACATTTTATTTATTGGATTAATTATTGCATGCCTTCCTTGACATATTGTGAACCTACTTACATATCTCAGGGGGTGGAAATTGTGAGGCCTTAGTAAATATTTGTTAAAGTAGATGCATGAAGTATGGAGGTCTTTACTACCAGGTCCTTGTGTAAGCCATTATCTCCCTTCCTTTGAAAAAGCATTTTTTCTGTTTCACTTGAAATAACTTATCCCATGTGAATAGCCCCCCCCCCCCCCCCCCCGAACATACCCTCTTCCGGGACCACATCAGGTACATTTGTTTTTACACCCAGCATTCACACTGCATTGTGAAAGCAGTTGATGTTCATCTGTTACATGAAGAAACACAGTGTGGGCAATGTTGGAGACAATGGAATTTATTATCAACTTCCCAGGCAAGCATCCCACTCTGCTTTCTGTCACTAATAATACAATATCACAACCTAGAAAAAAAATAGTTTTATTGAACTTGTAGGTGAGAAGTGCCAAGCCTAAAGACCTTATCTGGGACATCCTTGCTTATAGACTCTCAAAGTGATGTAGAGCAAGTGACAGACAGGGTGAACTCATATGTGTATCTTCTGGCCTTTCTTCCTCTTCTAGTAAGTCTCTCTGTGTTGTCTCCCAAATAAGTGCCATTCTGGCCTTTTATGGCCCATCCTCCCCAAAGGACTAAAACCTTATGTTAAATTGGGGGATTAAGGAAAAACATGTTTTCCTGCACTATAGACGCTGCCACCTGCTGAGTGCTAGCCTCTTGGGATCCTCCAAGACCTTGGGTGTGCCCGGATGAGGGGGCAGGGTGTGAGAGAGTTAAGAAGGTAGTAGAGAGCTGGGACACAAGGAAAGACACAAGGAGAAGCATATAGCATGGAGTAGAGTCAGTGTGAGTGGAAGGAGCAGAAGGAATCCAACATGGCAGGAAGCAAGAGGGGAAAAAGCTAGGCGAGATGCATGGCAGGAGAGAAGCATGGCAAGGGGAGAAATAGGTCTAAGATATAAGATGTACTGAATAAAGCTTGAGTCTCTCATTGTGATCCTGAATGATGGAACCTAACGACTCCTGAGTGCAGATTATTTAACCTCGACGCCCTTCGCCTGGACAAGACTCGGCCCCAAAGAAACCGGACGCGGTATCTCTGGTGTTCAGCCAGAGGTGCGTCCTCCTCGTGACTTTAAAACATCTCTGAGCACCCCAGCTAGATGAGGTTTCCATTCTCTTAATACCTAAAGGTGAGGATTTAGTTCAGCATGAGTTTTGAAGGAGCCAAATATTGCTTGAACAATAGTTGTGACGTATTTCATACTTCTAGTGTTCATTTTAGTCTAAAGTAGATGCTATGGCCACAATTCAGAGTAGTTTGTGCTACCCCCCCAGCTCATTAGTGTGTTAATGATACCTGGGCAGGTATCTGGAAATCTAACACTTAACTTTTATCTTAATAGTCAGAATAAAAGTGTCTTTAGTATCAGCATGGAGAACTGCTTAATGGACAGTATAAGACGACCCCTCACCGAAGCTGTGGCAGATCTTAAATGTATCCTTCCTTGCCATCACTCGCAAAAAGCTCAAGATGGTACCACACTGTGCTGTTCACTTTCCTGTTCCACTTCCCACCGTCTTGTGTTTGGCCTTTGTCTCTTCACTGTAGTGTCAAAGTCCACTGAATGAGTTTCCTGGGGCTCCCATAACAAATGACCACCCATTGGCTGCAGAAAATGATAGGGACCTATTCTCCCAGTTCTGGAGGACTTATGTTCTTAGTTCCATGTCCTCCATCCAGAAGTGTGGGGAGAGATTCCTTCCTTGCCTCTTCCAGGTTCTAGAGGCTGCATCTGCATTTTGGTGACATCTCTTAGAAAGAGCTAGCATCAGAGTGAGCTGATTTCCACCTATAATCTCAGCATTCAAAGAGCAGAGAAAGCAGGATTTCTAGGAACTGGAAACCGGTCTAGATAAGAGTCTGAGACTGCATCAAAAAACAAAACCCAAAAGACTGTCATTGAATTTATGGCCCACCATAATCCAGGAAGCTCCTATGTCAAGATATTTTGCTAGACTACATCTGTAGGAATCCAGTTTTGTTCAAATAGGACCATCCTTAGAGGCTCCAGGAAGATGTATCTCTTAGAAGACTAGGATCCCATTGTAGGCTTTAACTGTAAATCAATCACTTATTCCCAGTAGGTTGAAAGGTCCTTAGGAGATAGACTGATGTTCAGTAAACAAAGGGAAAGAGGGAGACTTCCTGGCAAACAGTAGCTGGAATAATAATGTGGTTCTGAGAACCCTAGTGGTTGAGGAAGAACACAAATTCAAGGTATCAAAAGGCACATGGCTTCTTTTTAACAAGGTAGGTCATTCTTTGATGCTTGAATTCCTCAGCTTACCTCTTTCCTTTCCCTCTAAAGTTTTGGTGCTGAATGAGAAGGTCCATTAAGAATATCAAATGATGGTCAGTTGCCGAGGAAGACTCCGGGGGGTGGGGGGAGGGCAATAATTGCATGTGATGAATTGCATAGACAAAAGAAAATGGAAACGTATGGAGAGGTACGGGGTCTGGGTTGCTCTCTCTCTAGCTGCTGCAAATCTATGCATGGCTTATACTAGCTACACAAAAAATAACCAGAGACATGGGAGGTTGTCTAGGGTGTTATCCTAGTTGTAAGACTGATATAGGTAAGGTGACTTGGCATGCCCCTCCTTTATACAAAACTATGTAAATAATCATATAGTAGAGCCCAAGTGCAAAATTCAGAGAAAAGATTCCAATGGGGACTTGACTGTTGCCTGAATAAAGGAAACTCAGAGCCAGATCTCAGGGAAAGGCTGAGATATCAAAGAGAGGAAACACCACAGATCTCACCCAGCTGTCTTCCAGCTTCCTCAGCCTCGCTTCTCGTGGCTTCTGTTGTGCCCTCTGTCTTTCTATACCTGCTTTAAATACCCTCTTCACCCAGTTGTTTCACATCCAGGTTAAGATTAAAGGCTACTACTATTTGGTAGTTAGACTTGAACTCACAGAAACACAGAAAGATCTCTGTCTCTGGAGTTAAAGGATTAAAGGCATGGCACCACCACTGCCTGCCTGGGAGCCTGGAACTCCCTCTGTAAAGTAAACTGGCCTCAAACTCAGATTTGCTGGGATTAACTGCTAGGTCACCATTCCTTGATACTCCCTGTGCTGGGATTAAAGGTGTGAGTTACCACTCTCTGATCCTCCTAGACTGACTGTGGGTAGAGCCCTCTGATATTTCAGACTGGTTTTTTATTAAATATGAAACATATCCCCACACTTGACAGAGAACAGAGGCTCAAGCTAACCTTGGAAGGGTCATTAAGATAGAGCCTTATGAAGCCTTCTTTAAAAGAGACATTGTTGATTTATTTTTGAATTCAGTTTTCTTTTTACCTAAAGAAGGTCAGAACTCATTTTTGCTCAAGTCATTTATTCCCTTATCTCTTAATAAGCTGACAGACAGTGCAACAGGCCAATCTGTATCTGGCTAACCAGGGGCCCCCACGATTTTGCCGTTTTTTGAGGCCAGGCCCATAGAATCTGGAACAGCTGCTCACCCCAAGCATGTTCTCCATAAACCACAACACAGATCACATCCTACTTTTTATTCTGAGTCTATTTTTCTCAAGATGGTTTTCCTTCTCTCAAACAGCCATCTTCTTAAATGCCTTTGTGAAGCCCTTCCTAATTCTTGTCATATTAGATTTTGCTTCTTGAAAGTATCTGGCCTCTGTTCAAGTTCAGTTCTAAAAATTTCCATAAGACTCTAATGCTCTTTATGATGGAATTATCGCTGTTTGTGGCTGATTCAGTGGCATCACATTTAAAATGGAAAAAAAAAAAAAAAGCGCATTGTTTTCCTAGCTCGGAAGGCATCACTGGAATTAGTTTAACAACATCTCTTTACACAGTGCTTCAGAAGCTGTTGTTCAAGTTTGGATTTGAGTGGCGGAGCAGAGTTGAAAGGCATGTCCTGAACAGGTGGCACATCCTTGGCTTTACTTGTTATTCTAAATGTCCTTTTAACTTCAAAAGATCCTCAAGTAAGAATTGTCAGAAGGACTCTTAAGCCAGCACTGAAATATAAGAGCGAATTAGAACGATGTCTGTGGACTATATCTGCGATTTAAAATGTTACATGGAGTCTGAGTAGCAAGCCCAAAGAAAAAATGATGAGATAAATATATGTGTCTGAAGAGGAAAAGCGAACTTAAGCTAAACCTTTTACTTGGGAGAGATACGTTTCCAGTCTGACACTAATTCGCTGTCTAACTCAAGGAGAGCTGAATGACAGGAGTACTCTTTGTAAAGAATGCAGAAATATTCATTCAGTTATTCAGTATATCACTGATCAGTAAAAACCAAGGATGTGATACCGAAGCCCAGGTTGTATGTTTTCATATCGGAAGAGGAGATTAGCATCGGATAAAAGTTATAGTGGAGTGTTATTTACCACTTCATTATTAATCCTCCAACTAAGAAAAAATAACACAGAACAGTGCATCAGATGAAGGGCCGAAGATTTGTGTGCTTGTGTGAGGGAGTGAATATAGCGAAGAATATAGCGGGCTATATTCTTCAGTGACTAGTTCCAAGCGGGGAGGACCTGGGGCAAGAAGAATAATAAAGACAAGAAAGTTGGGGTCAGGAAGAGTTGATGACTCATGACAACAAGTTTATTGAGAAGTACAGAAGCATACATACTGTGTGCAGGGCAAAAATGGGACAGTGTCAGCAGAAAGCTGATCAAGCAATGTTGTACGAAGGGAACACAGAATGTCTCAGGCGTGTCACAGAACAGCAGCCTTAGGTCTGATAACATCCTTTGTGGATGCAGAGAGTCAAGTTCCTAGGAAAACCTCAGCTCTGCAGAGATCCTGGCCCTGGGCCATTACTGGCCTTATCAAGCATGTTTGTGGTCTTACAAAAGGAACTGTAGTCTGTCTGCAGACTTCAGGACCTCAGGAAAAACCCCAGACCAGCCTGGAGTTAGTTAGCAAGGAGAAAGTTCAGGTTTGTGACATATTAAGTCACAGTCGTTTCCAGGAAGACTCCCTAGAGATGGGACATGTTCTTCCTCCATTTTAATCAGTAGCCATTCTAATCACAAGGGCACTCTCAGGTCTGAAGACAGGAGTCCTATGGGTCGGTCACAGAAGGCTTTTGAGTTTGTTGTATAACCTCATGAATGCCAGTTTTTTTTTGTTTTGTTTTTGTTTTTGTTTGTTTTTTTTTTTTTTTAAGAAGACCTACATATGATTTAATTTTAAAAGAAGAAACAAAGCCTTATTTATATGAGTTGGCTCTTTTCATTAGTAGCCCTACTATATTGTTAGTTAATACACATATTTAAGGAGTTCTAATAATGTTTCAAAGTTTTTCTTTTTCTGAGTTAACTCAACTCTCCTTCGAGTCATATATTACAGATCTGGAACATGTAAGGGCCTTGCAAAGGCCATAAGAATATCTAAGTGCCTTAAAATTAGAAACCAATTTATGTCAGTAAGTGCTCAAACTCTCTGTTTTACTTCTACCTAATCTGAAGGCTGGATGTAAGGGCTGACTGAGGCTGGATCCGAGGTCTCCAGTGTTTTTATTTTGAACCTCAGTTGTCAGAACGTTTCTTAGCAGAGTGAGGAAGAAGAGGGAAAGAGTATTAATTGGCTATAATCAGGGTTTACAGGAGGATGAAACGTCCTCTGGATCCGTTTGTTTGGGACATAATAATCAAAAGAGACATTTTCAAAAGGAAGAAGATGCTGAGGGCAACAACACCAGGAGAGATGCCTTGGCTCCCTTAAGCGTTACAGCAAACCCTTGTAACAAGCCCCCAGACCTTAATTAGTACAACCGATGCCATGATGGAAGTACCATTCAGACCTTGGAACCCAGCATGTAGGCAATAACCCCTGCCAAAATGAGAATGAAGACCCAATCCATAAAAGCTTGTAGTTCTAGGAGAGTCCTTAAAAGTACTTGCTTTTTGTCTTCTGAAGTTCCCCTTTGGCTGTCTGTTCTTGATGGCCGAGATGTGTCAACCCCAGGATGTACTTTTTTAAAAGACCCGGGTGAGAAAGGTCCAGGACTTGTACTCAGATCCTGAATAAACCATTGTATCATCTGTGTTCTGATTTTCTGAATTAGGCACTCTGCTCAGACACATGGTTGATGTGGGAATGTCTTTCTGTATGCTGTGCCTATCAATCTTTAAATAAAGGACTATTTTGGCCAGGGCAGGCACCATAGAAGAAGTAGGTGGGGAATCAAAACAATTAGGAGAAGCAGGGCGGAGTCAGAGACAGACTGAGCCAGCTGCCCAAGAAAAAACATGTAAGGAACACAGGTGAACCACGGGCCACGTGGCAGACAGATTAATGGAAATGGGTTGAGTTAAGATGAAAGAGCTAGCTAGCAATGTGCCTGAGCCATAGGCCAAACAGCATGAAGTTAATATAAGTGTCTGAGTCATTTTGTGGGGGGTGGGGTCTAAGTGGCTACGGGCAGGCAGCTAAGGGGTATGGGGTCTGGATCTCTGGCGGGACCGGGTCAGAAACCTTATTGTAACACATGGTCCTCTCATCTGGCTAACAGCAAGAGAGGTACTTTTCAAAGCTTGAGGCTCTACTGAAAGTTTCTTTCCTCCCTGCCAACCTGATCCCCTAGTGCAGACCTGGCCAGCTCTTGTTCACCGTGTTGCTCTGACCTCCCTCCTGTCTTGCCTGACTCAGGACTCACTAGTGCTGGAACTCCCTTCCTTTCCCCCATAATTTGGAATCTGTTGTTTTCCCTTCCTGATTACTTTTCATTACCTTCCTGATCTGGTCCTATACTCCCCAATTTCCTGTTCGAGGTTTCTCCCCACCTCTGCTTTTCATCTTCCCCTAGAAAACATCTTCCTTTTGGAACATTCTTTTCACATCAAGTCAATTCCACGTCACTCTGTCCAGCCACGTCACAGCCCTGGGATACATTTTTAAGAGCATGTTGTTTATTTTTTGGAGACAAGTTTTTAACATTAATTTGTTAATCGATAATTTCACGTGTCTATAATGTGTTTGGCTCACTCTCATCCCTCCCGTTACTTCTTCTGCCTCTTGTTAACAGCCAGCCTCCTCCCATGAAGCCACATCTCACTTTTACTTCTTTGTATGTGTTTTTGTCTTTGCTTTGTGAACCACAGGGGTTACTGCACATGGAGCTATCCACTGATGCTCACATATCTCACCAGGAGCTAAATCACTGAAGACAATGACTTCCTTCCTCCCATGAACCCAGAACTGCCCTAACACCCCTCCCCGGGCAGAGCAAAGCCACATGAGTTCCTCCCCAATTCATTATTGATTTTTTTAAATATTAGTCTTGTGTAGGCCCAGGCAAGCACAGTAGCTGTGAGATCCTGGGTACCAGAGTCATCGGCCTTGTTTTGAATTTAATTCACAATGTTCATTTGTATGCCGAGGCCTCATATCCCAAAGCCCTTACCATTCTTATCAAAAGGCCCGTGTAATGTCCATTTTCTCCTTTTCTCTCGTTGTTTGTGGGGACCTTAACAGAGACCTGTGGCTCTCTTGACACTGGAGAATGTTTACCATTTAAGGATGTCATTCCACAACCTTGTTTTTCTCCAGCTGAGCTGGCAGAATTACTTTCTTCAGTCTCTAAAGGATTTGTTTCCTTGGTTTGTAGATAATGCAAATCATTGTCTTTTGTCCACTTTACAACACCATTATTAGTTACCTTCATGTTAGAGAAAAGAGCAAAAGAACTCAATAATTCTCTAATCCTTGCAATAAACCAGGAGACAAATTTAGTTTGTACTGTGCTAAGAAAGGACACCAGTTTTGAGGACATTCAAGTATCCAGATATTCCCCCTCCCCTGACATGTCTTCTAATATATAAAAACTCAAATCTTTTGCTAGATGCTCCGGTCTAGTGGGCTTGTTCTACTTTAAGATGAAAGGAGTCCCATGACCTCAGTGATTTGGGTGTTCCCTTCTGTGTGGATAACTTCTAAATCTGTCTCTCTGACTAGTATATCAAATTCCCCACTCTCCTCACACTGTCTACTGAGCATTTTCATAAGATATCTTGCTGGGACTTACAACTAAATGTCAAGGACTAAGCTCCCAGTATCCACATAAAAAATGGACTGATGTCCAGAGCAATGTGGATCTGCTGACAATGCCATTATCATCATAATTATCCAGGAAATTCATCAAGGACTTCCTCATTCAAAAGATAAAGAGTGGAGATTTAACTCATGAGCTTAATATTCAAAGCCCTCTACCGGTTGGAGTGTCTTTTCAATGTTTTATTTTGTTGACTGACTCCTCCCACTTTAACTGGATTCTTCACTGTGCTTAGGCATGTAGTTGTTATGCCCAGATCAAAGGGACCCCCAAAAGATCACCATGGAGACTGAATCCCGTCTGTAAAAGCAAAGAACCTTTATTCAAGCATAAGTTTGATCTCTCTGGTGCAATAGTAGAGAGCCCCAAATCTAGATAGGGTAGGGTGCTTGCTTATTTATTTATTTATTTATTTATTTATTTATTTATTTATTTATTTATTTATTTATTTATTCATTCATTCATTCATTCATTCATTCATTCATTCATTCATTATATAGAGGTTGGGGTGAGGGGCTTTCCAGGGTTCACGACCCTGATTGGCTGACATTTGTCTAGAGGTATCTTAGCAAGATGGAGGGGAATAGGTGTGTTCTGGGCTCAATGACTATCTAATGAATGGAATGTTTGAAATATCAGGTACTTCCCCTGGACCCTCCCTGGGTGGTGTCTGTTCTGGGCTTTCCCTCGAACTACCAGGTGCTTCTAGGAAGAGACTCAGCCCTACTATCTGCTGGTTTTTATTAAGCCTGTCATGGAAATTATATAGCCAACTTTTTCTGGGCCCCACTTAGTAACTGCCACAGAGACGGTGTCTTCAGCAAATTCTTGTAAGCAACATGCCTTCAGACATAGCTTTCTTCCTTTCTCCCTCCAAGGCTCAGCCCCCCCCCCCAATCCATTGGACTGTCCTAATCCAAATCACTTTGTTATATGTTAAATGTGGACTACTCTCCTCCATGTGTATTTTATACATTATAGCTTCTACTTCTATGAATGTTTAATGTGATTTATAAAAACTGACAGAGTATAAGGTTAATGATTAAAAAAAAAAAACTGTAGAAAGAGTAGGAAGATATATCAACATATAATCCAAAGTATATTTGCTAAAACATGCCACAGTGAGGTTCCCTCTTGAGGCTGCAGAGCTAGATAGATGGCAAGGCACATTGAGTTAAATAATCTTTACTTTGTGCTTTAATTATTAGAAATGGGAGCATACAAAAATCTCTGTAGAGATTAACTTGCTTTCCATAGGCAAGTCTAATTTCCACAGGCAAAAGTGATTGGAATGTGAAAGCTTTCATTATCAAGTCTTCATATAGAAAGTTCCACGTAGCCTGAGCGGATTATAGTTTAGCAGTAGATCGCTTTCCTAGTATGCATGATGAGGTCTTCATCTCAAGTATGGCTAAATCCATCTAGACCAGCAAGACCCCAAATTGTGATGTAAAGTCAAAGAGCTGAGGCAGTATGGTCGTATGGTCGCAACTGTACCAAGATGGGGGCTGGGAAACTCAAAAGAAAGTATTCTTGTTTGTCTTCGTGATGTGTGCTTGTTTGGGGAGACCCAGGGGTGCTGTGGGCTATCATTGATTCCTCTGGCAAGTGCTTGTTTTGTGAGAGATCTGGGTTGCCTGTAAAAATGAGAACCCTGTGCTTTAAGACCAGATGGAGGCAGGAGGCAGAGCTGTTATTCTGCTGTGAAATTTAAAAGCCAGAGTTATATTTCACCCAGACACTGCAGTCCACTTTATCTTGGCCAACTAAGAATGAAGCCACTTCTTTCTCTCAAAAAATTTTTTTTACAAGCTTTTAAGAGTTATCTCTAAAATTGCCACAGCAAATTTTATGTTGATGATCCTAGGCTTATATGAAATAAAGGGAATACAACAAAATAAAATTTTAATTTAATTAAATTTTCAGCAAAATAGTATAATTCTGAGCCAGTAAAATTCTCGTAGTTGTTTAGATGATGCTTAGCAACAAATAAAAGTATGAGCAGAACTTTCTATCTTGTATCTAAATTAGTTGAGTAAGATCCAGAATCAATATTGTTACCAGTCACAATCTGGCAACAATTCATGATTAACATTACTCTCCATCTCCAGTGGAAGAGCCAATTGACACACCAAATAAGGAGTTGGCCAAATGAGTTCTTTCCTCCTTGCAACTACATTGTTCTCCTAACAAGGACTCTAAGTCTTATAGAATCTGATGCTAGCTATTTGGGAGGAACATTTCTTTCCCTTCTGACTCTTTCCTTACATCCTAGGGCTTGCAGATGTAGAAGCTGTGTTTTCTGGCTCAGTAGTGTCAGTCAGCAATAACATTTAATTCCTGGATTCCATTATCTAATGTTCCAGAATGGTGCTTGGTTCCTTCCTGTTTCTACCTGTGATAACGTGACCATAGGAGACTGAAGGTGATACCATGTGTCCTGTAACTTGTTATTATACAGAGAAGCTGGGATGATAAAGCTGCAATAGAGAACTCTGCTTCCTGAGGATTTGGTAGTCTAGGAGTTAGTTATATCGTTTAAGTAATTGTGCTCTCAGAAGTTAAGAGTCTTCTGGATATCTTTTTATCCTTCTTGTCTGTCTGTTCCAACTCTCAGAGATGCTTCCCATTTTTTTTCTTCTGTTTCCTGCCTGGAACATTCTACCTCATGGTATTCAAATACCCAGCTTCCTCTCCTTCTTCATTTTAGCCACATCATCTCCGTGGTACTTTATGAAGATGCTTAGTACAAAATAACCTTGAAATATCTAATTTTATCTAAGTTTATTTAGATTTGCCTTACCTTAGGATGAACTTCTATGGCTTCCATTCTGGTTTTGTACCTCCTTAGGAAAATCTTTCCCATCTTATTCAACAATGTTCAAGCTCTGTACAATATCTCCTGGCTACTATAAAGTATTTAATAATTTCTGTTGAACCCAAATAGTGGCCCAAATATAGAAAATTTCTTTCAGTGGACTTATTTCAGATGAGGGGAGTTTTGAGCTGGGCAGATGATGTAAGAGTTGCACTTTTAAATCTTATCTGAAAAGGTTTACAAATGCCCGAATGCTGATTAATTGTATGTGAAGAGATAGAGATTTAAGATGCAGCTGAAGTAGAGTTTAGGTTTAGATCCTGGAAATCCCATAAACATGAGAGAGAGAGAGAGAGAGAGAGAGAGAGAGAGAGAGAGAGAGAGAGAGAGAGAGAGAGAGAGAGAAATTTTTTTAAGAATGTGTACTAATTCAAGAAAAGGTAGAATCCCAAGCAATCTTAATTTTGTCCTGGATGCTTTGGCAAATATTATTAAATGAGTAATTAAAGGAAAAGTGAGAGTGGGAAGCATAGACTCCACCTTTTGGTTTATTCAAAACTTACTTGGCAAAGCCACTGTAGGCCACTCTTTGCCAAACATCTTGGACATTCTCTCAGTTGCTTTTTGATTTTCTAACCTTAAACTCTTGTCAATAATTTTCTCTTTTCAACAGCCTTAGATCTACCTGAACTAAATCACTAAATCACTTCTGAAGAAGTATGATGAATTATCTTAACTATCAACTTGACAGGTTCTAGAATTACAGATGATATCCCAATGTGGAGCTTGAACACCCACATAAATCTGGAGAAAGCTTAAAAAGGGTTCTAGAGCACAGAAATGGAGCCAAAAGTGGCTTCTGAGTTGTATCTCTGAAGTAGGTTGTAGTATAGAGTGGCATGTGGGCTTGAGGTACAAAAAAGTGCCAGGCTTGTGGCAAGCAGTTTAAGCTACACCAAGGCTGGTTCCCAAAGTCTCACAGAAGACTTGGTACAAGCAACAAGCTGCATATGATTGGTTTGAGGTTTCTATTTATATTGAACAAAAAGGAAACAGAGTCAAAGATGGTTTCTTGATAGCAGCATATTCTGGGACTGCTCTGTTTGCTAGCGGTGAGCAGATATGGCTCCTTTAAGAGAGGCTTCCTGACTCAGCTCTATCAGCAAAAACTGTTTGTTTAAGACTCCCTGCTACCAAACACTTAAGTGGAGTGAGCAGCAGGTTTTACTTAGTGACAGTGTGGACTCTAAGATCCCCCAGAGTTGGGGTGATAAAAGGTTTCACAATATTTAATACTGATTCCCAGAACTGGGAAGGTAAGAGAGGATCTGGCACCTCTGCCATGTTGAAAGCCACTTCTTTCTCTCAAAAAATATTTTACAAGCTTTTAAGAGTTATCTCTAAAATTGTCACAGCAAATTTTATGTTGATGATCCTAGGCTTATATGAAATAAAGTGAATACAAAAAAATAAAATTTTCATTTAATTTAATTTTTATCAAAATAGTATAATTCTGAGCCAAGCCAGTAAGATTCTCAATAGTTGTGGGGCAGAGTCATCAGGCAAAGCAGTGCTGCACAGTTTAACATTTTAAAAGCTCTTCTGGTTAGAAAATGATTAAGGATTACAATAAAACATATTCGGATGAAAAAACCTCTCTATGGGCTAAAATGTGTGTGAAAAAGAGTATGTAGACTGGAGAGAAAAGAAAGAATCAAGAGAAAGTCTTTAAAAAAGAGAAGTAGAGGAATAAACATTTAATAAGCCGCGTAAAGATGGAAAATACACAAAGAGTCTGGATTACTGTTACTATTGTGCTTTTAAAATTCCTTTTAACTGTTAATGAGCTAACTGCAGAAAGACGATTGATTTCAAAGGCTGCTCAGTTAAACAAACATATATATTTTAAAGGTATCTTAGCTTTGAAATTTGGGTCTGTGAATATGTTACTTTGGAAAAGAGGTTCTGCTTTTGTTTCCACAGAAGATGAGAACCTGTGGGTTGCTTCCAGGTTATTAAACCAAGATAAATATGCCTTCCTTAAACTTTCTTTGTTGTGCTTCTTGTTGTAATGATGAGAAAAGTAGTTGATATGAAAACGAAAATGTAATTATTAACACTTACCAAACGATACTATTAAGGATTATGAATAATCTGAGATTTTACTCTCCTTACAAACTAACATATAGCTTATTTCAGTTTCACTGATATATTCAGAAGATATGAGTTCAGTCCCTGGAACTTGGACTATAGGAAAGAATCAGCTCTTAGAAGTTGTAACATAGTATGTACATGCTCATACCGCTCTCTCTCTGTCTCTCTGTCTCTGTCTCTCTCTGTCTCTGTCTCTCTCTGTCTCTGTCTCTGTCTCTCTCTCTCTCACACACACACACACACATACACACACACACACATACACACACACAAAATGTAAAGGTTAAAAAAAAAAGTAGTGGCCAGAACTTTATGCCTGCCAGTGGCATATGGGGTGTGTACAACTCAAGGGTCTCTAGAGGAACAGAACTGACAGAATGAATATGTATTTTAGGCACCTGTCAAATTGGCTTACATAATATGGTCTGTATAGTTCAATGATGGATATCTTCACACTGGAGAGGATGAAAATCCATAAGAACTCAGTCCATGAGACTGGATTCCTGCGAAGTCCCAAGCAGGTACTGAAGGTCTGGAGGGTTCCTGGAAAGGCACTGCTCTACCATGTTGGGAGGCTGAAGAAGTTGAGTTCTGACATCATTGAAGGATGACAGTGACAGCGGCAACAGCAGGAACTCAGCAGCAAGAGGCAAAGACAAGCAGATGAAAAGCAAAAGCTTCTCCTGGGACCTCTGTGGATCTGGGCTACTGTCCATGAGAGATGTTGCCCACTCTGGGGAGTATCTTTCCCACTCTGTTATTTACCCCCAAGAGCTACTTTTATTGAGCTATCCAGAGGCAGCTTTGTCTCTATGTTGATGTTGGTCTAGGCAAATTGACAACCAAGATCAGCCACCACAGGGTAGTCCAGGAAGAGTGGTCCAGGAAGGGTGTTCCAGAAATGATGGTCTAGGAAGGGTGGTCCAGGAAGGGGGTCGAGGAAGGGTGGTCTAGGAAGGGTGTTCCAGGAAGGGTGGTCAAGGAAGGGTGTTCCAGAAATGATGGTCTAGGAAGGGTGGTCCAGGAAAGGGGTCGAGGAAGGGTGGTCAAGGAAGGGTGTTCCAGAAATGATGGTCTAGGAAGGGTGGTCCAGGAAGGGTGGTCCAGGAAGGGTGGTCCAGGAAGGATGGTCCAGGAAGGATGGTCAAGGAAGGGTGGTCTAGGAAGGGTGGTCTAGGAAGGGTGGTCTAGGAAGGGTGGTCTAGGAAGGGTGGTCGAGGAAGGGTGATCCAGGAAGGGTGGTCCAGGAAGGGTGGTCTAGGAAGGATGGTCCAGGAAGGGTGGTCTAGGAAGGGTGGTCTAGGAAGGGTGGTCCAGGAAGGGTGGTCGAGGAAGGGTGATCCAGGAAGGGTGGTCCAGGAAGGGTGGTCCAGGAAGGGTGGTCTAGGAAGGGTGGTCTAGGAAGGGTGGTCCAGGAAGGGTGGTCTAGGAAGGATGGTCCAGGAAGGGTGGTCTAGGAAGGGTGGTCCAGGAAGGGTGGTCTAGGAAGGATGGTCCAGGAAGGGTGGTCTAGGAAGGGTGGTCTAGGAAGGGTAGTCTAAGAAGGGTGGTCGAAGAAGGGTGGTCTAGGAAGGGTGGTCCAGGAAGGGTGGTCTAGGAAGGATGGTCCAGGAAGGGTGGTCTAGGAAGGGTGGTCTAGGAAGGGTGGTCCAGGAAGGGTGGTCGAGGAAGGGTGATCCAGGAAGGGTGGTCCAGGAAGGGTGGTCCAGGAAGGGTGGTCTAGGAAGGGTGGTCTAGGAAGGATGGTCTAGGAAGGGTGGTCTAGGAAGGGGGTCGAGGAAGGATGGTCTAGGAAGGATGGTCCAGGAAGGGTGGTCTAGGAAGGGTGGTCTAGGAAGGGTGGTCCAGGAAGGGTGGTCCAGGAAGGGTGGTCTAGGAAGGGTGGTCCAGGAAGGGTGGTCGAGGAAGGGTGATCCAGGAAGGGTGGTCCAGGAAAGGTGGTCTAGGAAGGATGGTCCAGGAAAGGTGGTCTAGGAAGGGTATTAAAAGAGGGGTGGTCCAGGCAGGGTGGTCCAGGAGGGATGTGGTCCAGGGAAAGATCTGGAGGGGAACTTCTCTTGAGATTAGCTGCATTAGAAATATAGTTAAGACTTGGAAATTGCCATTTTCAGGTAAGAGTAAACCACCCTGCCCTTGGTTTCAGGGGAGTTGTTCCTTGGTAAGTTTGTAGAACCAGCTCTGGGAAGTGGCAAAGAGTGGTCAGTGCCTGTGTTCTTGATAGTTCCTGTGAGAAAACAGAGCTTCGTGATTATAATGAGGCACTTTCCCTCCACACAACACATGGAGTGTGAAGAGAGCTGAGTTCTGCTAGACACACATGGCAGAGATAAGATGGGATGATTGGATAAGTAACACATCAAAGGCTGACAAATGTTTAAAACTTATTTTTTTAACACCAAGTAGAAAGATATCTGAGCATTTGGAAACTTGTCATTCTAAATGGTATTTTCCATATTCAGCTTTGCAGTGGGATAGATTCTATAGCAGAATTTAGAAATATCTCATTCCTGAATACCAAACATTTAGATGGTGATGGCCTTTTCTCTGACCTTTTGGTTTATGTCTCCACTGGTGTTCTCTCTTGTAGATCTATTAAAAGAGGAAGATAAATATATACTCTTTTAAATATTGGAGACACTTGTCAGGCTCTTAACATTATAATCTCAAAGGTACCTCACAGTGGGGTAATTTACTAAATTCTTTTGTCCTGAGAAAACAGTTCTAGTACCTCTAATATGCTCCACTAACCACTCACATGATCTCATCTTATCCATCCTAAACAGGTGCTATTTTGGAATACCAATTTACTTCATGAGAGAAGTTTTTTTTTAAGATTTCTTTTTATTTTTAATTATGCATTTCTATGTTGAGCGAGCACACCTGTGTGAAGGTTTCAGCTTCCCCAGAGATGACAATATGAAAGTTGAGAACTTCATGGTGGGTGTTCTGAAAACTGAACCCAGGTCTTCTATGAGAACAAGAAGCACATACATCTGAGCGATCTCTTCAGCCCCCATAAAATCAGTTCTAATGACAACATTTTCTCATTATAGATGACATAATCATAGGTTCTGAAAACTGGAGACAGCATAGAAGTCATATATACTCCATCCTGGTGAGGCGTTGGAAACAGGCTTTTTTTTTTTCTCTCTCTAAATGAGAAAATAACTTTGAGACAGGGTTTTCCATCATAGACTAGACTGTGCTTGAGCTTGGATCTTTTTGCCTCTACCTCTTGAGCACTAGAATTACAGATTTCTACCATCATATTGTGTTGTCTTTGAATTTTTTTGACTGTTAATGAGCTAACTGCAGGAAGATATTTGATTATAAAGGCTGATAAGTTAAACCAGTGTATGTATTTTAAAGGTATCTTGACTCCAAAATTTGGGTCGAAAGATATGTTGCTTTGAAAAAGAGGTTCTACTTTTGTTTCCACAGAAGATGAGCAGATTTCTTTCAGGCTAATATGATGTGGGAATGCATTTATGTATGCTGTGAATCTCAATCTTCAAATAAAGGAGCTGTTTTGGTCCATGACAGGAACCATAGAAGAAGTAGGAGGAGAAATCAGAGCATAGGTAGGAGAAGCAGGGCGGAGTCAGAGGCAGATGGAGCTGAAGCCGCCCAAGGATCAACATGTAAGAGTACAGGTGAGCCATGGGCCATGTGGCAGACAGATTAATAGAAATGGGTTGAGTTAAGATGTAAGAGCAAGCTAACAAAGTGCCTGAGCCATAGGCCAAACAGCATAAAGTTAATATAAGAGTATGGGTCATTTTTGGGGGCCTGGGCAGTGGCTGGGTGGCTAAGGGGTCTCGGGCAGCAAAACTGTGGGTCCAGGCCCCTGGCTGCCCGGGACCCGAGAACCCTACTACTACAGATGGCGCCCAACGTGGGGCGAATATCGACTGAAAGCTTGAGAAAGTTTAAAGAGTATTTTAGATCAGAAACTGAGACAAGGCAGCTTCCAAATTGTGTATACGAAGCGGGTCATTGTACAAAGAAAGAGTGGTGTCTGGGTCACATTCAAAATGGCACCAGCGGACTGTCAGCAGGCAGTGTAAACTACAATCAGACGGGTTCCTGAAATCTCACAGAAGACTCAGCAGCATGTGATTGATTTTAGATTTCTGCTTATTTTGAACAAAAAGGAAGCAAAGACAGTTTCTTAGTAGCAGCATTTTCTTTAGTCTGCTCTGTTCGCTGGCCAGAGAACTTAGTGATTCAGCCTAATCTGCAAAAACTATGCAGCACTTTTAGAGAGTGTATCTTAAAGCTCTTATGGTTAAAAGATGATTAAGGATTCACAATAAAACACATTCAGATGAAAATAAAAACCTGTAAATAGGTTACAATGTGTGTAAAAGGTACATAGGCTTGAGAGAGAAAAGAAAGAGGATAGAAAAAGTCTTTAAAAAGAGAGTATTAAAAATATAATAAGCCACGTAAAGATGGAAAATAGACACAAAATCTGGATTTTGGTTGTTATTGTGTTTTCTTTTAATTTTTTAACTGTTAATGAGCTAACTGCAGAAAGACAATGGTTTGCAAATGCAAAGGCTACTAAGTTAAACAAGAATATATGTTTTAAAGGTATTTTGATTTTGAAATTTGTGTCTAAGGATTTATTGCTTTGGAAAAATTCTGCATTTGTTTCCACAGAAGATGAGAACCTGTGGATTGCTTCCAGGCAAATATGGTTTCATCAACCAAGACCCCCTGAAAAAAAACCTGATAGGAAGAGATAGCCGTATCAGCTTCAGAGCTGCAGACTGATCCAGCCTCAACAACCACAACCGTGAGATTTTCATTGCCCCTTAATCAGCAGGAAGTAGTAATGGAAAACTACGCCCAAATTCCCCAAATATTGTTTCTAGATGTTTGTTTTCATTATAAATGGTTAATGATCATAGTTAATCTCTTTCTAAGAAGAAAAAGGGGATATGGTATATAAAAGATTTTTTAAAAAATTAGATTATTAAATTTACTTAGATCAAGAAATCAGCTGTTAATCTCAAAATGTTTTACATTGGTGTAGATTTTGGTTTATTGATACAAATTTAAGGTCAATTTTGTTATGCTGTATGTATTTTTCTATTCTAGTTTAAGGTATGATGTTCATGTAACTGATTTAAAATTGTAATGTATAATTAAGAAATGAAGGTTAATAGTCACTTTTGATAATCAAACTTATAGTTAGGTTAGTTAGGATTTTTTAGGTATACAAAGATATATTTCAATTAGATAGGTAATCTACAAATACTTCTAAGACCTACAGAATATGGCATTTAAAATGTTTTAAGAACTTAGACTTTTTTGGACAGTGAGACAGATTTGCTCCTGGCTGCACCAATCTTCTTCAAGAGAAAAATGGGCATCGAAGAAACTCCATATGGAGTCTACTCTATTTGTGGTAATGGTTAGCCACTGGACGTGAACCTGTTCTTATATTGACTGCTTAACAGTATGCTGTTCAAATTGGACATGCAGGTTCCATAAGAAGATGACCTCTGAACTTTGGCAGAACAAACAGAGATGGTCATTCAGGTTCCTGCTTTATGAGAAAACCGTCAGACATTCTTTAAGACTCGAGGAGAAGCAACTGATGAACTGTGCCAGAATGGGCAGAGATTTCCTGCTTCACTGAAATGGAAAGAGACTCTGGGCCTGTAGGCTGAAGATGGATGCTCCAACTTTATAAAGGATCTTTGGGTGACTGTCCAGGCAGATAGGTGTCATTTCTGTCATTTCTAGATTTTAGAAGTCGTTTGCACTTCTGGTTTACTTGAGTAAATATATCCTTCTGTGGTCTTTGATGTAGTTGAAGATTAGATAGTTATAGGTACAGTTTTTCTTGGTCATTTGAATGGTATATTGGCTATGAAACTTTAGATTCATAAAGATAAGGTAGATGGTAAGAGTATTTTCTTTAATTTTGCTAAATACAAATAGACTAGATATTATAACTGTAATTCTTGCTTGATAGCTATAATGTTATATGTAATTTTGCCTTGTTAAAATTGAAACCTTCCTTTTTGATTAGACAGAAAGGGGGAAGTGATGTGGGAATGCGTTTGTGTATGCTGTGAATCTCAATCTTTAAATAAAGGAGCTGTTTTGGTCCATGACAGGAACCATAGAAGAAGTAGGAGGAGAAATCAGAGCATAGGTAGGAGAAACAGGGTGGAGTCAGGCCGACCGAGCTGAAGCCACCCAAGGAGCAACATGTAAGAGTACAGGTGAGCCATGGGCCACATGGCAGACAGATTAATAGAAATGGGTTGATTTAAGATGTAAGAGCTAGCTAACAAAGTGTGTGAGCAATAGGCCAAACAGCATAAAGTTAATATAAGAGTCTGAGTCATTTTTGGGGCCCTGGGTGGTGGCTTGGTGGCTACGGGGTCTCAGGCGGCAGGTCTGTGGGTCCAGGTCCCTGGCCGCCTGGGACCCGAGAACCCTACTACTACACTAATATGATTTTATTGACTAAAACCACCTGAGGGGAACTGGCTGATATGATGCAGCCTCACAGACTACTATAGCCAAGATTTAACCATAGTTATAAAATTTTCAGATTGCTAGTGCTCCAATCACCAGGTAGCAGTATAAAAAGATTTGGTCAAATTCCCCAAATAATGTTTATAAATGTTTTTTTTCATTATAAATGGTTAATGTTCATAGTCAATCTTTTTTTTAAAGAAAAAAGGGGGATATGGTATAGACATGATTTTAAAAAGATAGATTATTAAATCCACTTTGATCCAATAAACATCTGTTAATCTCAGAATACTTTACATTAGTATGGAGTTTTGTTGATTGATACAAATCTAAGGTTAATTTTGTTATACTGTATGTATATTTCTACTCTTGTTTAAGGTATTATGTTTATGTAATTCATTTAAAATTATAATGTATAATTAAGAAATTTTTGGCTATACAAAGATATATTTCAGATAGCTAATCTTCAAACACCCCAAAGATCTATAGAATATGGCATTTAAAATGTTTTAAGTACCTAGATTTTTGGACAGTGAAACATGTCTGCTTCTGGCAGCACCAACATACTTCAAGAGGATGATGAACACTGAAGAAACTCCATATGGAATTTACTTTCTTTGTGGCAAAAATACCATCAGGCAAGAAACTGTTCTTGCCTTAACATCGTGTATAAACTGGGCATGCAGGATCCATAGGAAAATGACCACTGGACTTTGTCAAATCAAGGAGAGATGGTCCTTTATGTTCCTGCTTTGCAGAAGAGACTGCCAGAAGTTCTGCAAGACACAGGGAGAAGCAACTGACAAAATTTTGTCAAAATGGACAGAGTAGATCTTCAAATTTCCTGCTAGAGACTCTAGGACTGTAGGCTGAAGATAGGTGCCCCAGCATTGCAGAGGATTTGAGTGACTGTCCAGGAAGCCAAATGTCTCTGTCATTTCTAGAACTTTGGAAGTTGCTTACAGTGTGCTTTTTGTTTACTCAGGTAATATTATATCCTTCTGGGATCTTTGATGGAGTTGAAGACTAGTTATAATTATAGTTTTCCTTAGTTATGATACAAAATAAATTAGATATAAAACTTTACATTCACAAACAAAAGAATAGATATTTTTTTTAAAATGTCAAATATGAATAGACTAGATATTATAACTATAATTCTTTCTTGATACATAATTCTACTATGTTGAAATTGAAACCTTCCATTTCGATTAGACAGAAAAAGGGAAATTGTGTGGGGTGCCTTTTTGTACACTGTGAATATGTGTTGCTTCCATTGGTTAATAAAGAAGATGTTTTGGTTTATGGCAAGAAAGCTGACAGCCAGGCAGGAAATGCAAACAGAAAGAGAGATGAAGAAAGGCAGAGTAAGGGATCTTCTGCCAGCTGCCAGGGGTGGGGTGGGAGAGATATAATGTAACACAGGTAAGCCACAAGACACGTGGCAAAACAGAGATTAACAGAAATAGCCTAAGATGCAAGAGCAAGCTAGCAAGAATCCTGAGCCAGTATGTAATTAATATAAGCCTCTCTGTGTTTATTTGGGACTGAGTGGCTGTGGGATGCAGGAAAACTTATGACTACAACAGAATTAGGAGACAGTGGTGCTTTTATTATCAAGTCTTAAGCAGATATACTTGTGGAAGCATATAGACATATATTTTTCTATTCAAGTCTGCTTTGGGGAGAAAGCATCAGCTCCCTACTTCTGTATGCTTGCTGAGTAAACTTTATTGTTTTAAAATTTGACTTGACCTATATTGTTTTTTTGATTTCCAGATTATCATCAACCAGCCCTTAGCACTTCAGTCCTTGGATTGGCTTTGAAGTCATCAAGAATGATTGTACATACTGATTCCCTTACTGGAGGCTGTGGATCAGTTAATGTTAGAACATGGGCCTGAATCTTTAGACTTAATCCCATGGCTTGGATCAGGTCATGATTCCCCGTAGCATGTCCCCCTGGGACAGAGAATTAAGAAGCAGTCTGTAGGTCTGGAAAGATTGCTTGATGGTTAGGAACATGTGCTACTCTTGCAGAGGACCCAAGTTCAATCCCCAGAACTCATATTGAGGGACTTACAGTCAGTCACCTGTAACTCCAGCATCCACCCTGTGTTTCTGGCTTCTGAAGTCACTTGCACTCATGTGTACAGATGCATATACATATATAGGGCATAAAATAAAGGAGGAGGAGGAAGGCTGGGGTGATCAGTAGTCCATGCTGTGGTAACTCTCAATTTATAGTATCTGGCTCCACCATGCTCCCTGTCATCTGTATTCTATGCTGAATTCTATGCATGTATTCTATGCTGAATTAAGTCACGTGACATGAAACTTCTGACAATCCCATAAAAGGTTACAGAAAGTCATACTTTCTCTTCGTTCTGGGGATTGGTCTGACATCCCTCAGGGTGATTATCAGTCTGGAGATAAAAGTTACTCTCTTTGAAGAGGGTCCTCTGAATCTCCTTGCTGGTGCCCTCCCCCTCCCTCCCTCCTTCCTACCCTCCCTTCTCCTCCTTCCCTCCGTCCCTCCCTCCCTTCCTCTCTTCATTCTCACTTTCAAAAATTGAAAATAGATTGTTCTCTCATACAATACATTCTGATTACGGTTTCTTTCCCCCAAGCCCAGACTTCCACCCATCCAAACCCACTTTCTCCCTCTCACCACAACACAGACAGGTATCAACGATCCTTGTCTTCAGGCTTTTCTAGGATGCCTCTCTCTCCTTTAAGTCCCAGTGGGTGTTTAGATAACTTACCATATATTGTCTTGTTTCTGCCAAATACTTCCCATGCACCTAGAGGGCGATCATGGTCTTGAGGCTTTTTCCTTATAAAAATCTTCTGCCCTGAAGGGAATGTGTCAGCGTTCCCTTTGAGATGGACCGCTGTAGCCTTTCTGTCCCCTTCCTTTTAAACACTCTCTTATGGTAAATTAGACTCCTTTGGCTCTAATATGGTTTGGTTGATAAATCAAACAGTTACTTTACCCCAAGGAAATTCCTACTCTGCACAAATAGCTTTACTTCCAAAACCCAGAAACTTCTTGAAGGGATGGTCTGGAAATAAAAGAAAATAAAGGAAATAAAATAAAGGAAAATTTGTTACAAAGTGACATTTGCATCAGGACCGAGGATGCAGCAGCGATTCCCCCCAAACAGAACCCGATGCTGCCTAGGGGTGGGGGAAAGAGGGCATGTGACAGCTGAAGGCAAAGCTTGGCCAATAATGGACATTCCAGTTTCTATAATCACATGAGCCAGATTCTGCAAACAAATCTCTGTTCCTGTGTTTGCTCATCTGTGTGTACCAGGGAGACAGTAAAGAAACTGCCAAAGTGGCAGATCCATTAGGGAGAAGGTTTTTATTGTGGTGCAAGAGAGAAAATAATCCAGAGGCATCTGGAAGAGTCCAGAGCAGGGAGAAAAAGTAGACTGGACATGACCAATGTTAAGGAAGTAAGGCAGCAAGTGATAGAAGAGTGCTTGGAACCGCATTCAATGTGTCACCCAAGACCATCAGAGAGCAAGAAAAATAATTTTATGTTGGGGGGGGGGTCACCACAATCTTAGGAACTGTATTAAAGGGTTGGAAGCATAAGGAAGATTGAGAACCACTGAGCTAGAGCATAGTAAAGAGTTGGGATGGGAGTTGTGAAGGACCAGGAGGCTACTGTGGGGGCTTTGAAATGTGTAGCAGGTATTTGTGAATAGAGACTGAGGGAGCCTGGAGACCAGCGTGGACTTACCAATCCTAAAGTCCATGGTGCCCTGTGTCCCTTCAGCCAGCCAGAGACAAGGAAAATGACTCTTTTGGGGGAGGAAACCCATTTCACAGGTTACTGAGGTATGCTAGATTTTTTTATCTAACAGTTAGAAATGCTTCCACAGTCTAGCTTTGTAGGGGATTTATGATGTTACATTGTAAATAATTGTCCTGCCTACTAGTTTAATAACAAATGCTGATTGGCCAAAGGCAGACAGGAAGTATGGGCAGGGCTACCAGACTAAGAAAACTCTGGGAACAGGAAGAACAGAGGAGAGGTGCCACAGAGCTGCCAGACAAGCCAGAAGATGCAGAGGATAACTATGTTGCTCTGAGAAAGACACTGAGCCACATGACTGAACAGGATAAGAATCATGGGTTAGATTAAGAGCAAGAGCTAGCAAGTTATATACTTGGGCCCCAGGTCAATCAGCGTACAATTAATGTAAGCATCTGTGTGTCTCTGTGGGTCTGCGGATCTGTGAGTCCGGGCCACAAGGCTAGGCCTCAAAATCTGGACTAGAAACCTCATATAACACAGCTTGGGCTCATTTCTGGAGATATGAGCACTGAAACCTAATATTTTATTGGTCCTGCTCTTCTGGAGAATCCCAGCACAGGAACCAGAGAGCTGTCTTCCCCTGACTGCCATCAGTACTATGTCAGTCTGCCTTGTAGGTGAGGTGACACTATTTATTGTCCAAAATGAGTTATCCCTGAGAGAAAGAAACTATTGGTGATTTTTCTGAATGAGCAGTAGAAGCTGGGCTTGTCCTAGACAACTGGCATCCAATAATAGGGCACACACATCATAGGATAGGGCTGTTCCACTCACAGTTTGAAGGGTTTGTGCAGGTGGTAACTTAAACTGCTGTATTGTAGGAATGGAGTGGAGAGGCATTCTGCATAGCCCAATTCATCAAGAGCTGGGCCTCCTTCACAGAGAGGTTCTAGTATAGGGGAGACTCAGTTCACCTAGTGCTTATCTGTGAGCACATGACATCTATAACTCCCACAGTCACTGACACAAGTGAGGATATCCTGACCTGTTCTGGTGGTTTGTATTAGGGTCTGAGAGAAGGTCCCACAGAGACCAACAGTCACATATGCAATAAGGAAGAGTAATTATTATTTCCGATATATTGGGGTGATAAGTGGCAAGGAAGGTCTAAAGCTTCTTTTAAGCAGAGTTAAGGGAATTTCAAGGAGGTGGGATTTATCTGGAGCTGATTGGTGGAGGGGAGATCAGCTTGGGGACTGATTGGTGGGAGGCTTCAGTGGTTAGGGACTTTGCAGTGTCAGGGTAGGGAAAGCTATCTTTAGCTAGCATAGGTCTGGGTGGCTCTAGCTGACTTCTGGGGAGAGGGGTGCCGACTGAGCCAGCAAAAGAAGCTGTGGGGTGCCTGATGAGTTGGTTGTCTCTAAATTGTGGTTACCCTGAGAACTGCTTGCTCAGCTCTGGACCGTTATAGGTAACCAAAACTAAGGCCTGGTCTGTGTCAGGACTATTAGGGGACCCTGTCATGCGCCTGGTCTGGCCCTCAGCCCCCTCAGTTTGAGTGAGAGTGTTCCCTATGAGCTCATTTATTTTAATGTATGATTCTAAGCTGGTGGCCTGTTTAGGAAGGATTCGAAGGTGTAGCCTCATTAGAGGAGGAGTGTTACTAAGGGTGAGCCTGGTCCAGTTTTGCTATCATGTTCTCTGCCTGTTGCCGGTGGATATGATGTAAGTTGTCACCTCCTGCTCCAGTACCATACCTACCCACCTGCTGCCATGCTCCCCACCATGATAGTCATAAACTCAACCTCTGAAACCATAAGCAAACCCCTAGTTAAATGCTTTCCTTTATAAGTGGCCTCGGTTATGGTGTCTCTTCACAGCAATAAAAAATAAACTAAAAGTCTCATCTTATTACAGGTGATAGTGATAGATCTTGGAGTGTGGCTGATGATGGAGGAAGTCTGGATATATATGAAGGGGCAATCGGAAGGCAGCACAAGCTTCAGAACTGGTGGCCTGAAGGTACGTTGAAGTGGGCAGCAGGCAAGTCAGAGCGAAACCCTTGTTTTGGATCACACAGAACTGGGAGTATCTAGCACACCCCGGTAGGGTTGTATCCAGGAGACCCATAATGACTCAGTTATTGAAAATTTGTGGCCAATGCGTTCACATCATGTTTCTCAGTGGAAGCAGAACTGTAGGAAGCAGTGCATGGGCTTATTGGTAGATACTGGGAAGTGTTTTGTGTAGCATGGTAGAGCAAAATAGGGTAGCCAGGATGTGGAGAGCAGATGAAGTCCTGAGTGAAAGTGTGTGTGTGTGTGTGTGTGTGTGTGTGTGTGTGTGTGTGTGTGTGTGTGTGTGTGTGTGTGTGTGTATTTGACATGAACCTCAGACACATGGGAATGTCAAGCATGGTCAGAGTAAGGATATTGACAGTGTGTATAGAAAGTGTCAGCTTTTCTGATGATTGCAACCTGTCCCCTGCAGAAATTCTTTCTTGAGATTAGCTGACCACCTTCTCCCAGATCCTGCTGTATACAATAAATATGCTGAGTTTATAGAATGTCGCTCGCTGGTGGGTCTCTATTAGAGTTCAGGGCCCATCCAAACATAGCTTTTCTGTATGTGTGTCTGTCATTTTTTTTTTTTTTTATTTCCCATCACCCTAAAGATCAATCCCAAAGCTGTGCCTGTGGCACTGGGGGCACTGTTGGGGTCAGGAGTTTCTGCTGTGTGGTGTGGTAAATTTGCATCTGTTAGAGTTGAGGTTGGCTCAGTGCTGTGGTTGGGGCTGGAGATGAAGCATAGCTAACTTGGAGGGGATCCCAGATGAAGGGTTGCTGTCCAGGCCACCCCCCCTCATAACATGTCTATGGATGTAGGAGTGGGAAATGGAATACTCTTTAAATCCATTTTGGAATACGAGGGACCTTGTCTGTAGCATTTGTCAGTATTCTTAGCTATATTTTTGTAGCATGTAGACTTGTAGCAGCAGCTCTGGAACCCTGAAATACAGGGTAAGCAGTGACAGATGCCTTCCAAGAGGGTAGAGCAAGGAGATATTCCTAAAGTCATAGTGGCTCTTTAGAGTTGAAATGGAGTTTCTGCCAAGATTGAGATCCATGGAATGGCCCCTGTTGAGAATGGAGGAAACTCTGACCTTTGAAGGAGGAGCAGAGAGTGTGCCAGACATGTTATAGAAAGTCCTGAAGGAACACTGTGCTCTCTACCCTGAGGAAGTGTACTTCTGCTTATGTTGAAGTGCTTGTATTAAAATATATGCAGATGTTGATCTTGAGAGGGTGTTCTGTATTATAGACAACATGTATCTTTGGTGGTTGAACCTGGAATCTCCTCCCTGGGACTCAAACCATAGAGACAATGAGTTTTGACTGGTTGTTATCAGTAAGGAAGCTGCAGACCCTGATTTACTGAGAGGAGAAAGGGTAACAAATGCAGAAAGCAGGTCCATTTCACTGAAGGTCCCATAACACCTTCAACAGATAATGTGCTCTGTCACAGGGTGGTGTGCACAGAGCTGAGGCCATTTTTCCCCCTTGAGTCAAACCCTCTGGGGGTGATTAATAGCTGAAGCTGGGGTCCTATTGAGTCTGTGTGTGTCTTTGTTCATACAGAGGGCCCTGGGAATCATTTTAGAGTTATAATTTGATAGAATTGGGCCAACCAGACTGCTGACTGGCAAGATAAATTTGTTAGATTCTTTCAGGTTACCAGGAGCATGGTGTGTAGGGATATGTTTCATATTTAATAAAAACCAGTCTGAAATATCAGAGGGATCTACCCACAGTCAATCCAGGAGGACCAGAGAGTGGTAACTCACATCTTTAATCCCAGCACAGGGAATTCCAGGAGTGGTGACCTACGCCCTTAATCTAAGCTTGGTTTACAGAGGGAATTCCAGGCTCCCAGGTAGGCAGTGGTGGTGCCAGGCCTTTAATCCCTTAACTCCAGAGACAGAGGAGATCTTTCTGCGTTTCTGTGAGTTCAAAGCTAACTACCAAATAGTAGTAGCCCACATCTTTAATCTTAACCTGGATATGAAACAACTGGGTGAAGAGGGTATTAAAGGCAGACATAGAAAGACAGATTCAGGCAGTAGAAGCCAGGAGGAGCGAGGTTGAGGAAGCTGGAAGACAGCTGGGTGAGATTTGACTGTGGTATTTCCTCTCCTTTCCCTGATATCTTGCTCCAAGTTTTCTTTATTCGTGCAGCAAGGGCATGGCTGGAGGAGATGCTTGGTGAAAACTCCTATTCTGTTAGGACAGGCTGTGACCCAGACTGCTCCAAGTTACAGACTGAACCTTCTGCTAAGTTAGATATCTCCCCAGGCACAAAAGGAATCTGGGCATTAAGAAACCCTTTCCCCTGCCATTTTCCTTTCTTCTAAGCCAAGCTGATTGTGGGATGATTGGCTGTCTGATGATCAAGGATCCACTGTGGCTTTTCTTGACAATGGAGAAGAGAAGGCTGAGGTTCTACTGTAGGTGGTTACCCTTGAAGGAAGCAGATGGAGTGAAACCTGATACTTTGTAAGGGCCAGATGCGAACTGTGAGATCATTGGGCTCTTCAGACCACACCGCATCCATAATGGCAATGTGTGGTCCAACCCACATCCCGGAAGGAGGAGAAGCTTCCAGCTCAAGAATGCTCACCTGTCAGCTGAGTCAGGCTTGAACTTCTCTAAGGTCTGGAAGCCTGTAGTATGGCACCATTAGCTTCACGGATGCCACTAAGCCCTTTCCCTAATGGACTCACCAAGCTATGAGAAAGTGTTCTTGGAAGCAGGTGGGGACCTAGCACTCTGGTGGGAGTTACTGAACATCAGAAACTCTCAGAGGAGTCAAACATAAATCCAGATGTGATCAATGGCTCTCCATGGAGGACGGTGTCTTCCATGACAGAAGAGCAAGGTCAGCTCTCTGACCAATACTGACTGCCAAGGCCTTGCAGACAGAGGCAATGAAGACTCTTTAGAGGTGGGTGATGATTTTGGTCTCAAGAAGATGTGCGTTCTAATCTCCAGCTCCCCACTTGTCTTAGTTAGGGTTACTATTGCTGTGAAAAACCGCCATGACCCAAACCAACGTGGGGACGAAAGGGTTGATTCCCTCACAGTTCCACATAACAGTTCATCATCAAAAGCAGTGAGGGCAGGGATGTGCATAGGGCGGGAAACTGGAGGCAGGAGCTGATGCAGAAGCTGAGAAGAGTCCACGCTTACAGGTTTGCTCCCATGGCTTGCTCAGTCTGATTTCTCACAAAACCCAGGACCACCACTCCAGGGATGACACAAACTGCAATGTGCTGGGCCCTCCCACATATGTCACTAGTTAGGAACATGCCCTACAGGCTCGCCCAATGGAGGCATGGCTTTCATTGAGCCCCCCTTCTCTTAGATGGTGTTAGCTATGGAGCACACCACTCTTCTCTGGGAGTCCTTCACTGCTTCAGAATGGCTAGCATTGTCCCATGTATTGCTGTTGCCACTGCCCTAGCTATTGTGAGTATTGTTAGACTCTGCACAGAGTTAAAGCCCCCATTCTCCCAGCCTCCTTAGGGACAGCTTGCTTCTACCATGGACCCTTCCGCCTCTGTGTCTATGTCAAAAGGAAGGGCTTTCACTCTTAGTGACACAAAATCCACTTTCTGACCCTAGAATGCTTATCAAAGGCTGACCCCAGTCTTGGTGACTCTATATCTCACCAAATACCAAATATGTCCTCCTCTTCCGTTAGCTTTCTACATTCTTTCTCCTCTGTCCACCCTCTCTACTCTTCTGATCATCTCTCAGGAGAGCACGTCTTACTCTCCCCCTGCAGTCACTGATGGCTGTTCTCATACATAGCATTGCAGGCTCATACTCATTTTTGCATATGTTACTGATTATTTCACCTTCTCCTCAAAGCCACGCTCTCTATGATCTGAAATCATCTGTTCAAGCCAAATTTGTTATTCAGGGGCTTCTGACCCTACTCAGGGTCTTTTGTTTTGAGATGTTCTGGTTTCCCTATACACGGTAGCCCACGATCTTGAATTAGCATCTACAAATAGCAGTATTTACATAGTAGGATATGCAGTCTCCTCTCCACACTTGCTAGCTGAGTCTTTTTAGTCTAGAATAATATTCCTTTGTTTGAGTGTTCATTTATTCATTCATTAGCTGAAGGAACACTTGGTAACTTCCAAGTTTTGGTAATTATGACTGAAGCTGCTACAAACATTCACACATACTCACTTTCTTGTACAGACAAATTTTCAGCTTATTTAGGGGAACTACTAAAATGTAGAATTGATGAGTTAAATGGCAACAATGTTTCATTTTATAGGTAACTGGGAATAGTCTTCCCAAATGGCTATACCATCCATATCTCTACCAGCAAAGAATGAGACCCCTTCATGTTTCACATCCCCATCGTGATTTGGTGTTATTGATGGCCAGGATTTTAGCCTTTCTGAGAGGTAGGTATGTGGTAATAGCTCACTGGTGCTTCTGTTGTGCCTGTGATGAAGCCCCCAAAACAAAACCATGAAGCTGAATTCCTGATGCAAATTAAAGGTTTCTTTATTTGAGCCTGGGCAAGGACTTCTTCTGGCACTCTTCATAATATCTAGTGAAGGAGGAAGCCTCGAGCTCTGATTATAAAGGGCTTATATAGGGAAAAACCATAAGCAGGGAGCCCTATGTCTTGGCATTCTAGGACTGGGTAAAGAGACATAGAATGGGGTAATCTTTTGAAATTATTAGTCAGGGTGTAAGTCAAAAATGCAAATAATTATAGAATGCCAACAGGATTTATGGCAAGATACGGGATGTCTGCAGAGACATCTGGCTCTTGTTAAATTTTACTACCATGCCTCCTGTTTGACTGTGTCTGGGATGTTTGCCTTGAATTCTGCTGTCACAGCACATTTTGGGTGCTTGGGTTTAGCCCTCGGTCACAAATGGAGGTCTGTTCTCAGGGTGGTGTTGGTTCTGCTCTTTTACTTCAATTTGCTGCCCAATGACAACATAGGCCGATGTACCTCTTTCCTTGCTCACATGAGGTGTCTATATATATAATGAGTTTTAGATGGTCTTTGTGTGTTTCTCAACAGCAATCCCTTTTATAACATTACTTTCTGTGCTCTGAATCTTATCTTTGGGCTGAGCCTCACTGGACCTGATTACGATCAAGTAATCACAAACCTCAATTTGTCAGTGTTGATAAGAAGGGGAGCAAAGCTGAACTGGCTAAATTTGAGCATGTTTTGTAGAGGAGAGTGTGGGTGTAGAAAATGGAAAATGAGACAAGTTAGCCTTTTAAAAATGTTGTTTTAAAATCGTGCTAAGATTGCCTCTTTAATGAAGCAAATCACGTGGCCTTTTTTTCTGTAACTTGGAAATTCAGCTTTCTGTCCTGATTTAGACTGGGGCTGCTCTGGTTCTGACAAATGTAGTTAAGACGCTTCAACAAGAAGATTTTTTTTTTTTAACCAAATAGATTTTTGATCAGCTTGCAAAAGTAGTTTTCCTGAGTTTAGATAGGGCATTCTTTCTTTCCCATCTCAACAGAAACATGCTTTATTAAAAGCTGAAACAAACCAAATGGGGGATGTGATTTGCAAAAAGCTGAGCCTAGGATGTCATCAAGCTAGTGGTACAATTTTTTTTCTTTTAGGTTTATTTATTTATATAGTTTATGTAGATGAGTGCTCTATTTGCATGGATGCCTACATGACAGAAGAGGGTATCCAATTCCATTATAGATGAGTATAAACCAAGAGCACGAGTGCTCTTAACCACTGAGCCATCCCTTTAGCTCCTTGCTGTACATTTCTAAAAGTCTCAAACTGAAATGGTAAAAAGTCTCCTGTGCTTGGACTGTCACTGATTGTTAGCCCGTGGTGACCCCTCTTTCCCTAAACATGTGTGCCCACAGTACCATCTGACAGCTACGGTTTAATGGTTTATTTAGAAACATTCTGCTGCCTTATGCTGTTATTTAACTTTCCTCCTTTATTGCCACAGCTGGAAAATGCATTATCCCAGAGATGCAGAATCAAAAGGATGTAATATGTTGATGGAGATTTGTTTTGAGGGATTGGCTCTTGGGCTTCTGGGATTGGCAAGTCCTAAATCTGTAAGGTAGGCTGTGCTGCTGAATATTCAGTTGATATAGGTGGATTGAGTTGAAATCTGCAGGGAAAGCCAAGGGACTGGAGAAATAATAAAATAAAACACATGCACACAAAGATAACAAAAACAAGCAACAAAATAGCATACCTTTTATACATGTAAGAATGTGAGACTGCTCAAGTAACTTAAAAATCCTTGGCTATACAATATTATATGTCTCACATTTTTCCCCCCATCCTATGAAAAAATACCCTAACAAAAGCACCTTAAGGGAGAAAGAGTTTAATTTAGTTCACTTCCAGGGTGCAGTCCATTGTGGCAGAAAATTCAAAGCTCCAAATGAAAGACTGTACCTCCAGTTACAGGGCATCCATTGCCCATTTGTAGCTTGCATAGGCCCCAGGCATGCATGCGGTGAACAGACATATGTGCAGACACAACATCCATACACATAAAATAAAAGTAAACCTTGAAAAAAAGAAAAACGTTTCCTTTTTGACAGAGTCCCTGCTGTGTGAGTTTTTAAAGGAACACACGAAGAAATGTCTGCCCACTCTACATAGAAGATGATGGTAGACCAGTCTAACTTGTGAAACAGTGAGCTAATTGTGGCTGGTTATAGGAATATGAATGAGAAGTTTTCTATAAGAGTATCTGTGACCCAAGGGCAGCTTCACTGCTGAAAATCCCACCTCAGCATGGCCAATGACTCACTGGACAAAATAAAATAAAACAACCCCACAAAACCCAGCTTTATGCTTCTTTACAAAAATGAACACTGTAACTTCCATCTCATTCAATTGTAAATTTTATAAAGACACAAAACTATTTTAATGTATTTGTCTTCGTGTGTTCTAGTACCCCTTGAAAGAAATACACCTGAGAGATAAACCACAACTAAAATGACTCTTCTCACATTAGTGAACAGAGGATAGTCTCCCAAAGACATGCTCAGAAGCCCATCTCTCAGGTGAATCTAGATTTCGTCTCATTTGATAGTCAGTATTATCCATCACTAGAGGTGAGTGGAGGTATCTCCTTTTAGGGGGTACATGAATCCTCTCTGCATTTGGGTATTTCTTTCAAGGGGTACTAGAATCTTCCCTGAATTTGCTTTCCACCCTCCATAAAGTGAGCAAGCATTTTCACCATACATCCTTGTAGAGGCCAAATGACCATTTATGGAAACCTCTAAAACCATGAGCAAAACTCGTTTGTTCTTCTTTCCAGTACATTTTCTCAGGTATTGCATTATAGTGGCAGAGCACTGATGAAGGATTCCAGCGTCCCTCTTTGATGCCCCTCAATTATTTATGTTTAGGAAGAAATACCTTTCTGCTATGGAAGATAAAGAAGTTGGATTGGTCCTGACCTTGAAGCTCAGAGCTAAAGAACTACGTGTGGCTTAGTCTCAGATGTACACTTTTCTCTGGAACATTCCACTTTGAATGGTAATGTAACAATCTAGAGATGGGATCAACTTTTCACCTCAGTACAACAATGGTGGTATCCTGGGCAGTGGGTGGGGGTCATACTGCTTTATGATTTGAAATGAAATTCCTGCCTCTTAACGGAAGCTATTGTTCACATCTTGGTTTCCAAAACAGGTTCCCCAGCCCTACTTTTATTCAAGAAATCCTAGAATTTCCCGTTAACTATTTCCCTGCTTATGCTAGCCACATATGGCTATCTACCGCTTCAACCAAAATTGTGATTTAAATTAAAAAAGGTAATTTCAGTTCTTAAGCTTAAAAAAGATTAGTTGAAGGTATCTGTCTGCCAAAGTTGGCATTTTTATTTTCTACTAAGAGGTCTTTCAATATTGTGGAGAACAGAGCTATTTAAGTTCAGTTAAATACTAATTTATATTCCTGAGGCTTTGTTCATGTTTCCAAATTTCACATTTTCTCTCTCATACAGTGTCTCTCTCATCATAGAAGCTGAAGTGTGGAATCTCACATTTCTATGCTATCACACCAGTGTGGAAAGCCTTTCCCAGGAGTAGTCAAAAAAGAAGCCAAGTATTTTCTTTCCCTGCTGGGACCAGAGGGTATGGCCAGATGGATCACTAATGCTTTGTAATTTCAAGTCTAACACTCATTACTTTGTCAGTCCAGACTGCTCAACTCAGATATGGAGAGCTTCACATCTCATGTTCTTATCCAAATGTATCCCCCGAAGAGCCCATAGCTATGATAAGACTTTATAAATACATTCATACTCAAATGTGTTATACTAATGAGACCCCAAAACATTGACTTTTAATTTTATTTCTATCACTCATTCAAAGGACTCTCACTTTTTAACCCGCTCAATCTCTCTCTATTTTCTTCTTTATTTTGGGGATTGTGCAGGCTAGCTCTACATGAACTTAATACAAGCTAGAATCGTCAGAGAGGAGGGAGTTTCAGTTGAGAAAATGCATCTGTAAGATTGAGCTGTCAGCTGGCCCATAGGACGATTTCTTAATTAGTGTTTGGTAGAAAAGGACCCAACCCATTTTGAGTGGTGCCATCTTGGGTTCTCTAAGAAATCAGGGTGGGTAAGGCATGGGCAGCATGCCTGTAAACAGTATCCCTTCATGGCCTCTGCATCAACTCCTGCCTCCAGGTTTTGTCCAGTTTGAGATCCTGCTTTGGCTTTCTTTAATGGACAGTGACTCAGGATAAGTTAGCCAAATAAACCCTTCACTCCCCAAGTTGCTATCAATCATGATGTTCCATCACAGCAATATTAGCCGTAACTAAGACAGGAATAAATGAAAATATTTTTTTTCTTAACCTTATACTAGAACATCCCTGAGAATAAAACAATAGAGTCACAGTCTGTTCAGAAGATGACAAATTTCTTTGCTGAGTGGCTTGCTCTCTGAAAGGCTTAGTTGGAAGCCTACAGGCAAATAGTGCTGACTTCTAGGTTTTAATCTCTGTTTTCTTTCCTCCCCATCCATTCTTGACCTTTTAAAAGCTTAAACCCTCTTCCTGTATATACTAGCTTCAACTGGCTTGTGATGGGGGTAGATTCCCTTTGCACAGCACAATAAAATCTATTGAGGATAAGTAGCAAAACATTTGGCTAGTCAGAACATCAGATAAAAGTCAACTTTTGGAGGAGACAATAAGATGTTCACCTGGAGGAACCTTCTTACCCTGACCTTTGTAAAATAACATTGCCAAGGGGTTTCTTAAGAGGGATCCTATATGACAGCAAGGCTGACCTGGGGATTACGTACACAAATAGGCATACATGCACAAGACTAGAATCAAGACCTAGACAAAGGAGGAAGCACCATTGTGCTGGGAAGAAGAAGAGATGATAAGAAATAAAGCAGGCACTTCTCAGAATCAGCAAGCAGGACAATGATGGAAAATAAGCCTAGGTCAACCCAAGCCACATCTATCCCAGTATTGGAGCAGCAAGGGAAATTATGTCAAGACTTCTGTGGTTGAAAGTCTTGAACTTGAAGGTGACATAGAGATCAGACCCAGTGGTCAGGTTTGTTGCTCAAATTGATGCATGACACTTCCTAAAACTCCTCAGTGTCTACCTGGAGTCAATCAGTGTCTACCTGCCTACTTAGGTTGAATTTGGGGTCCTAGTTGTCCTGGTTCTCCTGACAACACTTTTCTTTTCTCTCTTCTACATCACTAAAATTCCAGCCACTTCTAAGGACCAGACAATGTGATAACATTCTTTCTCTACTTCTGTCATTTCCATAGTGAGGCACATCTTTCCTTTTCATCATTGAACATCTTGTGTGTTCCAATACTGTCTATGTGGTTTCTCTGTATCTCAAGTCAGAATCATGGCTTCCTCCCTGGGTTACTGCAAATGCTTTTCCACCCCCGGGACTTTTGCCTCCTTGGTCTCAGCTTTGCTTTATACTCTTGGGCAAGAATTGACTGTTGGTGTGTGTGTGTTTCTACATTCTAATTTTGTTTAGCTTTACAGTCAGCTACTCTCAATATACCCTCAAATTTGTAGCTCAAGTCTATTAATTGACTGTCTTAGAACTTCTTATTACTCTGGCTTGTCTTGTAGCTATTCATCTGAAATTTGTATGCAAAATAAGTGAAGAATTCAATGTTAAAAGAAAGAACAATTCAACTAATAACTGGAAAAACCAAAAGAGATTTCAAAAGATAAAGTTGTTTTCAATAAATGCACCAAATATCTTCAACATTTTAGCCATCAAAGAAATGCAAGTCAGTCCAAATTGTCATTATCAAGAAAGAAAATATTCTGGAAATGACACGTGTAGTAGGGTTTGGGTGGTAGGAAAGAACTGTTAACGTACTGATGCTGAGATTATAAATTAGTCACCATGACAGTCAATAGAAAGGTTCCTTATAAAGACCAAAAATAGAAATGCATATGATGTCCCACATTCAGCCATATTGCTTCCAAGGAATATATCCAAGGACTGTGAGTCAGCATACCACAGAGATATTTGCAAATTCACGTTTATTGTAGTACTAGTCAAGGTACTCAAGGTATAGAACCAGCCTAGATGTCTATCAATGGATGAGTGGATAATGAGAATACAGTGATACACGCAATTGAGTGTTGCTTAATCATAAAGAAGAATGACATTATATCATTTATAAGAAATGGATGGAACTAGAGATCATTGTATTGGGTAAAATAAGTCAGACATACATGATTATCACATTCTTATATATAGAATTTGGTTTAAGAAAACAAAAAGAAAAGTAGAAGTGAGATTCATTGGGAAGAGAACAGACATATCTGTGTGGGTAACAAGACAAAGTAATAAGGAGGGGAATATTATCAAAGTATATACATGTGGACAAATGTCATAATTAAACAATTATCTTTCTAGCCTTAATGTAAACTAAGAACAAATTGAGTAGCCCATATGATGAGAGTCTAAATTTGTACTTGCTGAATTTCCCTCTATGATCATTGGCTGCCAACTGGCAGCATTGGCACCTGATCCTTAAATTTCAGCTCAACAGGAAGGCTTCTTCTGCCTCTTCTGTTTGATGAGATGATGTGCTGGTACCTTCTGGTTGCCTCCGTGTGTGTGTGTGTGTGTGTGTGTGTGTGTGTGTGTGTGTGTGTGTGTGTGTGAGACTACTGTCCACTTTTAAACATTTCTATTTTTGCTCCAAAGGTAAGAGCACAGCACTACCAAAAGCTGGGTTTCCTTGTGGTGAGATGATGTATCTAGCCTTATATATGGGTATACTTGTCCATCTTCTACACTGTGTTTGCTGAGCCAGATTTTCTATTCCTCTTGGATCCCAGTTTTTTATTTCAGTATATCTCTACCCCAGAAGACAGAGCTATCCTAAGGTCTACCCCAGCTGGATATGTGCCATGTGTTAGGTAGTCCACCACTAGTGACATGGAAAGTCTCTGTAGTATCTCTTTATATTCAAGTTATGACTTGGTGGTTTGTATGTTTTGACTTTCCCTGGACATTGAGCTCTTTAATTAACACATAACACTCCTTTTTACATTTTACCCAGTGCCTACTGTATGAGCTTCTAAAGGCAATCAGCATGTGACATTCTGTAGTTTGAGAGTCTTTGGTCAGATCTTTATAGAACTGGCTCTGACTTCTGCCCCAAGTCACCTGGGATGGTTAATCTTAGGTATGGATTTGATTGTCATCTGGAATCGAGTAAGTGACATATCTCCAGAACATTCCATCCATGATGGTATTTCATGGAATGATTCACTGATGGGAAAGCCATCAACTATATTCATATTCCCCAAGAAAACCATTTGACCATACCAAGCCCTTAGTATATGGAAAATAGCTTATTGCAACTTACAAAAAAATGTTCTAAATCTTTAGATGGCGTTATAGTCCCTTCACAAGACACCAGATCACCTGCCTTGGTTACTATGATAACTCTTTATTATACACTATACAAAGAGACAAACTGAGTAATTGAATGGTTCCCTATTCATTTCTTTTGCAGACTTATTTAATATTGTGAATGTCCATGTACGAGTGTGAGTGCCTACTGAGTACAGAAGAGGGCATTGGAGCCCCTGGAGCCTGAATTAAAAGCACTTGTGAGCCTCCTGATGCGTTTGCTGAAAATAAAGTTGGGTCCTCTGGAGGAGAAGTGAGGGCATTTAGCCATTGGGCAATCTTTCCAATTGTGCATATTGTATGGTTGCTTTATTTTTTAGTTTAAATGGAGAGTTTACAGAAAGTGCAGGCTGTCATTGTCTCTGTATTTAAATGTCACCAGTAGATTAATTGATGAGTTCATGGTTAAGGGCACTTAAAGTAGGGGCCTTAACGAAGGCCATACATGGAGGATATAGGTCATTGGAGGTATATTTTGGGAGGGTTTATCTTGATATCTTGTCTCCAATTCCTTCTTCTGTTTGCCAACTAGGGATCAGCTTTCCCTTAACCATGCCCTCTGCTATGATGGTCTGCCTCATGGGCTGAAACCCCTTTCTGATCACCTGTGATCCCAAGGATAAGCCACCTAAACCCTCTCTTCCTGGGATGCTTCGCTCATGCTGTTTACCACAGCAATAGACAGCTGACTAGAACAGTGAACTTCTTAGATCTTAGACTCGCTGCTTTTGATTATCTTACAAAGACTGGGGACATACAGAGCTTTTCAAGGAGACTTTTTTACTTACTGCTTTCTTTCCTTTCCTTGTCAGATTAAAAAAAATGTATGTTGCATGTTTGATATTATTTCACAGGTAATTGAGGTTTTGTTTCTTTTAAAAACATATTTCCTTTTTTTTTCAGTTTATATGAATTCTATTCAGTTGTTTTCAAATTTCCCAATCCTCCTTAATTTTTTTTAATAACATTCTACTCTTAATGCAAGGTGATCAATTTATTTTAAATATTCAATTTTTGTTCTAGTGTTTTTATTTTTCTTGATTCTTTTTCTCTTCTTTTATAAACTGTAGATATATTTCCTAATTCTCCAGCTGCTTCCCCTTTCCATTAACCTTTTTCTGTGAATTTCTTTAAGCAATTCATTTAATTGTTACGGTTGTTTCAAAGTCTCTTTCTATTCATCTCAACACCTGCGCCATCTGTCGTTCTGGTTCTATTGACTGGTTGTCTTTATTTTAAAATGTATTATTATCATGCATGCATAGTATGTGTGGGGGAACACATGTGTCATGTCTCATGTTTGGAGGTCAGAGGACAACCTCACGGAGCTGGTTCTTACTTTTCATCTTTATGTGGTTCTAGAATTGATCTTCGGTAACCACACTCACACAACGAGCACCTTTACCTACGGGGCCATCTGGCTTGGTGAATAATAACAGATAATGTGAATCTTACCTGCTGTTCTGTAAGTCTACCCCAAACCTTCCACTTCTGCCTCCCTTGGATCACTTTCCAGTGTCTTTTTCAGTTGTTCTTCATATTTTATTCAGAACATGCACAAGAGGGAGCAGTATAATATAAAGCATGGTGTCACATCCTCACACATCCCCAGGGTTTAATGCCAAGATTTAATGCCAAGGTGTTTCCCCATTACCATGAAAGATAAAATTAAGACAATATTCAAAGCTAGAAATCAGGATGTTATCACTTCAGAGAAACAAATCTATAATTACTTTACAGACACAAATATTGTAAATAAGATTCTAAGACCTGCAGGGCAATCTCTCTATGGTTTTGGTTATTGTACACTCTGTGTTTGATATAATTTGAGCTGGTCACGGTGGGATACACCTGTAGCTCCAGCTATAGGAGGATTATGAGTTAAGGCCACACCAAGTAAGATACATTTTATTTAAAAAGTTTGTTGTTGTTTTATGAAAGATACATACGATCAATTACCGTCCATGCTCACAGTTCTGGAGAGCAGACAATCATGAAAACAACTAACATTGATTAAGTACTTTTCTTGGGCCAGATTATGTTAGAAAAGCTTTTGTGTATTAACTATTTTAATGTTTACAAAACAGTTTACTCAGCAGCAGCCTGGATCTACATTATAGGCCTGTTTAACCACGTGCTGTCGGGGCTGGCTTGCTCACAGGGATGAGACCATGGGAGGACCAGGATGCTGGGTGTCTTGAGACTCTCCACTGCTGATTTAGCTAGCCCTGAACTGATAAGCTATGCTTGCTGATGGTGATTCTGGGTTGATCTAAACAGGGATAGATGTCTTTAAAGTCTATGAGAGCAACAATAAGCCAGTCTCTGGGGGACTGTTTGACGATAACATTAATAGACAGCTGACTTCTTTTGCTCATGGGGACAAGATGACAGAGCTCTTTCCTGAGCATCACAGTTTTACTGTTGCAGGTTCCTGGTGTCTCCATCTGTGTTCCACTGGAATGGGCAATTTCACATGTGTCGCCTTCCACTGCTCAGGCAGCAGCTGAGGTAGATTTCCCAATTATCTCCTGCTGAACATAACCGATTGACTGCTGACAGTTGTCAGTTGCGTGCCTAATGAGAAGGCTTGGCAAAGCATTGCTGATTTGCAGTGGAAGTATCTTTGTTACATCCCAGGCAGGCTTCTAGTTTAGTTGTGACAGAAGAGGGGACGAATGAATAGACTGTTCTTGGTAGGGAGAAATTCAACATGCAGAACTGCATACTTGCCTACAAAATGAAGTCGTCCTGAGGGTGGATGTCCCAACACTTTAGCGGTGGTACTTGGTGGTTGAGTCATGGGTGGTTTTAATTTTCTTACATGTACATTTCTGTGTTTTATTTTTTTTTTATGTTCCAAAAAGCAATATAAATTACTTCTGGACTGTTATTCTTATTTGAGAGGGATCTTGTGTGTAGCTCATATTGGCCTCAAAATGGCTATGTAGCTAATGATGATATTGAATGCTATTTCCTTATCCCAATGGTTAGGATTTGAGACATGTATCACCATGCTTTCCTGGGACTCAGATATTTTAAAGATGAAATATGGGATAGGTATGTCTCTCAGTACTTGAATTCCTATGTGATCTTAAAGTACAAAGACTTATCTGAGAAAACTTTCACCCATCTCTAAAATATAAGACAAAAACATTCACATAGGATCAGAATTACATTCTATCTGAAATCTGACCCACTTTTCAGTTTAGTATAATATATAGAAGCTCTGTGAGTTTTTACTAAAACACAAGACACAGCCAACATCTAGCAAACTGTTGAAGAGATATGTAGAAGATTAAATGAGTGGATGGGTGAGAGGATAACATATTTGTCTGGGAATTTTAAAATTACAAGTTTCTAAACACCTAAAATAAATGTGGTGATAATGGTTACTGTACTGAATAAGAACAGACAGGACACCGGTATGTTTGACTTTGTATTAGTAGTCCATTAATTGGATTCAGATTCTCTCTGACTGCTAAATAGGCATGTCTTGTGGGTATAAGGACTCTAGACAGCTCTGTCATGGCATTCTGGGGACTTTTGGTTCAAACTAGACAGACTTTACATCACTGACATTCTCAGATTCTAGATAAGTCTTCACCTCAGTCACTACAGGTCAGTCCACCACTGTCTACAGCATGGCAAGCACGGCGGTGGATAGTCCTGAGCCTCATGGGACTAAGAATTCCCCAGATGAAAGTGATGGAGGTCTAGTTACCAAAATAAGGAGAAAGCAGGTTGGGCACCACAGGCAACATCCTTGAGTCTAGGGAAAAGCATCACTGATAACAAAAATGCAACATTTAATTCATGTGTGATTTCTTTATGCATATGTCATGTATTAAATCCTTCATTCCCATGACCTGAAAGTCACTCCATGAGTTGCAGAATAAGGAGCTGGCATAAAGTGACTGGGTCAGGACCAGGGGGAATGACTGGCAGAACTCAAAGAGGATGTTTCCATGGAATTTCTTTAAAAGCCTGATTAGTGTGCTTGCTTTTATTATCTGTCGCCCTACCCCCTCAAAAAACAGGGAAGAACCTCATCCTTGAACTAAATTTGGGCCCATGTTGCTGACAGATTTTTTTTAAAGGTTTATGCCTTCCCTATGACTTTTATATTCGAGTAATTTAGTTTGCTAGCAGCTTGTTCTTTTCAGGGTAAGGTGATTTTATTGCTTTAAAAAATAATTAAATTGATTTTTAGCTGAGCAAATTCAGAAGTAAAAAATCATTTAATGGGGCATTTTGGGTTAGGAAAACATTGACAATCTGTCTTAAGTTCTCTTTACAAACTATGTTGGTATGCGATTAGTTATAGAAAAGTAGCCCGCCATAGGATGGAGACTAGGATCACATCTGAGTTCGAATCCATGCTTCTAATGATTTCTTATATGCTAGGATCACAGTTATGTCCACCCAGCCCTTCAGGGCCTTGGGTTGTAGGATGGAGATAAGAGCAGGAACAGCTCTAAAGGGTTGCTCTGAGGACTATAGGGCATTCATCTACGCAGGGGCTTAGGATGATGTCCAGCTTAGCAGGTGAGGTCTCTTCGTTTTATTATTGTTTTTTGCATTTGTCTAGGGACTTGTTGCTAGGAACTCCGCACAGTTCTAGTTTTGCCTTTGTTTTTGTTTGTTTGTTTGTTTTATTTTTTATCCCAGGGACACAGAGAGGACATAGAGCATTTGTGCTCATTCTAGGCTGTGTGTATCCTTTGCCACACAGCTACAGTGGCATCCTGCAGACTTCATTCATCCATTGGGTTACTGAAAAGTCTGTGGTCTACTCAAATACCAGCAATAGATACTTTGACATTCCATTGTTGACCTCTCCAGAAGATGCTAGTGTTAGTAAAATCAGGATCAATGATGCCTTATGGTAGAGACAGCATGATGTCACAACAGTAGAAAAAAGAGAACCCCACCTGTAGTGGGATAATGTTACATTGTAAATAATTGTCTCACCTACTGGTTTAATAAAAACACTGATTGGCCAAAGGCAGACAGGAAGTGTGGGCAGAGCTATCAGCCTAAGAAAACTCTGGGAACAGGAAGAACAGAGCAGAGATGCCACAGAGTTGCTAGACAAGCCAGAAGATGCAGAGGACAACTATGCTGCTCAGAGAAAAAGTACTGAGCTGCATGGCTGAACAGGATAAGAATCATGGGCTATTTAAGGGTAAAGAGTTAGCAAGTTATATCTGGGCCTTAGGTCAACCAGTGTAAAATTAATGTAAGTGTCTGTGTGTCTCTGTGGGTCTGCAGGTCTGTGGGTCTGCAGGTCCTAACCTCAAGGCTAGGCCGGAAAGTCTGGGCCAGAAACCTCAGTACTACACCTGCCTCTACTTGATGTTAGCACATAAAAACAAAGCCCAAACAGATGCTGATAGGATAACTGGCTATGTTGATTTAGGAACTGAATGCACCCCTTCCCAAACAAGTAAAAGCCATCCTTGAACCTTTCAGAAATTTCAAAGCTGGCAGATTGAATTTAAACTTTGCCTATTTTGAATTAATCATGCAAGAAAATGGATGTCCTAGCATGAAAATGCATGCTTTATTTACATCTGTATTTGATTTTTGATTTATTTATTCAGAAGATAGAAGCCAGGGTTTTCTTTCTGCTTTGATTGTTTATGTTAGCAGAGAGTCCTCTGAGACCAGAGATTCAGAAGAGAAAATGAATGGATGTGATGAAACTGTGCCTGTTCCTTCTTCTGTGTTGTCAGCTTTTCCAGGTTGTCAATTTTGAATAATGCAGAGCACATGTAGATAGTTAACTGTATCAAGATGTGCCTAGAAGCCACAAGGGCTGGAGTGATAGTGGAACACACTCCATCAGAGAGCTAGGACCTTATTCCAGGAGGCATTATGGTATCAAGTTTATTCACCCACTGTGCTTAGTTTTACTTGATAAATCTTATGTTCCAAAAACTGAAATGGAAACGCAGTCATCCTATACTAACCATTGTTACAATAGGTTTCTTGGTCCCGGGTGGCCACAGGTCTCAGACTCACAGACCTGCAGTCAGCCCCAGACCCCTTAGTCGCCTGCCACTGCTCAGGCCCCCCAAAATGACTCAGATGCTTATATTAACTTCATGCTATTTGTCCTATGGCTTAGGCATATTGCTAGATAGCTATTTCATCTCAACTCAACCCATTTTCATTAATCTGTACTGCCACGTGGCCCATGGCTTACCTGTGTTCCTTACATGTTTCTTCCTTGGTCGCCTGGCTCAGTCTGTCTCTGACTCTGTCCTACTTCTCCTAACTATTCTGATTTCCCATCTACTTCTTCTACGGTGCCTGCCATGGGCCAAAACAGCTCATTTATTTAAAGATTGATATTCACAGCATACAGAAAGACATTCCCACATCAACTCCCCCTTTCTGTCTAATCAAAAAGGAAGGTTTCAATTTTAACATAGCAAAATTACATATACAAAATAACCATCAAGCAAGAATTACAGTTACAATATCTAGTCTATTTCTATTTAGTAAAATTAAAGAAAATACTCTATCATCTACCTTATCCTTATAAATCACAGTTTCATATCCAATATACCTTTTAAAATAGCTAAGAAAACTATACCTATAACTATCTAATCTTCAACTACATCAAAGACCACGGAAGGATCTATTTACACAAGTAAACTGGAAGTGCAAACAACTTCCAAAATCTAGAAATGAGAGAGATAACACATATCTGCCTGGACAGTCACCCAAAGTTCCTTTATAAAGTTGAGGCATTCATCTTCAGCCTACAGGCCCAGAGTCTCCTTTCATCTCAGTAAAGCACGAAATCTGCTCTGCCCATTCTGGTACAGTTCATCAGTTGCTTCTCCTTGAGTCTTGAAGAATGTCTGACAGTTTTCTCTGCAAAGCAGGAACCTGAAGGACCATCTCAGCTTGTTCTGCCAAAGTTCAGAGGTCATCTTCCTATGGAGCCTGCATGTCCAGTTTAAACAGCATACTGTCAAGCAGTCAATACAAGAACAGGTTCTTGTACAGTGGCTAACTGATGTCAGAAAGAAAGTAGACTCCATATGGTGTTTCTTTGATGCCCATTTTTCACTTGAAGTAGATTGGTGATGCCAGGAGCAGACCTGTCACTGTCCAGAAAAGTCTAAATTATTAAAATATTTAAATGCCATATTCTGTAGATCTTAGAAGTGTTTGACAATTACCTGTCTAATTGAAATATATCTTTGAATACCTAAAAAATCCTAACATGAGTTTCTTAATAATACATTACAATAAATCAGTTACATAAACATCATACCTTAAACAAGAGTAGAAAAATACATACAGCATAAGAGAATTGACCTTATATTTGTATCAATAAAACAAAATCCATACCAACGTAAAGCATTTTGAGATTAGCAGCTGATTTTCTGATCAAAGTAAATTCAATAATCTAATTTTTTAAAATCACTCATATACCATATCCCTTTTTTTTCTTAGAAAGAGAATAACTATGACCATTCACCATTTATAACGAAAACACATATTTATAAACATTATTTTGGGAATTTGGGTATAGCTTTCCATTACTACTTTGTGCTGATTAAGAAGCATTGGTAATCTTATGGTTCTTTAGACTGGATCATAGTCTGCATCCCTGAAGTTGATGTGACCATCTCTTCCTATCAGAGAACTTTCAGGTGGTCTTGGTTGATGAAACCATATTTGCTTGGAAGCAATCCACAGGTTCTAATCTTCTGTGGAAACAAAAGCAGAACTCTTCCAAAGCAATAAATCTTTTGACACAAATTTCAAAATCAAGATACCTTTAAAATATATATTCTTGTTTAACTTAGCAGCCTTTGAAATCCATTGTCTTTCTGCAGTTAGCTCATTAACAGTTAAAAATTTAAAAGAAAACACAATAATAACCATAATCCAGACTATGTGTCTATTTTCCATCTTTATATGGCTTATTATATTTTTATTACCCTATTTCTCTTTTTATTTACAGACTTTCTCTACCTTCTTTTTTTCTCTCTGAAGACTATGTACATTTTATACACATTGTAACTCATTTACAGGCTTTTTTTCCCCATCTGAATCTGTTTTATTGTGAATCCTTAATCACTTTCCAACCAGAAGAGCTTTTATAATACTCACACTCTCTTAAAGAGCCACATAGTTTTTGCAGAAAATGCTGAATCAGTAAGTTCTCTTAAAGGGGCCGTGTCTCTGCTGGCTGCCAGCAGACCCAAAAAATGCTGCTACTAAGAGCCGTTTGACTCTGTTTCCTTTTTATTCAAAGTAAACAGAAACATTGAATCAAATACATGTTACCAAGTCTTCTGTGAGACTTCAGGAACTGGCCTGGTTACAGCATACACTCCCTGTCGCCACCAGAGACATTTTGAATGTGGCCCAGATGCTGTGCTTTCTCTGTACAATGACCTGCTTCAGATACACAATTTGGAAGCTGCTTTGGCTTAGTTTCTGTGCTCTTGAGCCTTTTCTAATCTTTCTCTGGCTGTATGTGGATATTTGGCCCACACTGGGATGCCATCTGTTATAATAGGTTTCTTGGTTCCGGGCAGCCAGAGGTCCAGACCCCAGACCTGCAGCCTCAGACCCCTTAGTAGCCCGCAGCTGCTCAGACCCCCAAAATGATTCAGATTCTAATATTAACTTCATGCTGTTTGGCCTACGGTTTAGGTACATTGCTAGATAGCTATTTCATCTCAACTCAATCCATTTTCATTAATCTGTCTGCTATGTGGCCCGTGGCTCACCTGTGCTCCTTACATGCTTCTTCTTTGGTTGTCTGGCTCAGTCTGTCTCTGACTCTGCCCTCCTTCTCCTAACTATTCTGATTTCCCATCTACTTCTTCTATGGTGCCTGCCATTGGCCAAAACAGCTCCTTTATTTAAAGATTGATATTCACAGCATACACAAAGCCATTCCCACATCAAACCATTTTTATCATCCTTTGAAATTATTGGCTGTTAAGGAAGCTATGCAGTGCCGAAACGCAGAGGACCACCCCATGGACACCATAGCTATGAAAAAGATTAATTTGCATTTTGTACAAGAAAAAGGGTTAATGTGTGTTTTGCATTTGAGTCTTTATTTTCCAGGAGATAAATACACATGCTTGCTAAATATTCACAGGAGCCATCATGGCCTTGGCCTGTGTAAAGATTCTATATTCTGGAAGTTTGAAATCTCTCCCACAAACTGAAAGTCTTTCCTGTTAATCTCAGAGCACATGCATTTATTTCACCATGTGTAGGCTCTTTGACTTTAACTGAGCCCCGCCTGGGTCCCCTTCAGAGAGGTGGAGTTCAGCAAGTGTTTTCATGGAGTTTACCTTTTGAAACCACAGAAGGACTGGGGAAGTAGTGCAGTTGGTAGGGTGCTTGCCTGAAACTCTGGATTCAATCCTAGCACACCACAGCCAGGTTGTGCTGACACCAGCCTGTGATCCCAGCAGGAGAGGATTGGAGGTTAAGCTCATCTTTGGCTACATAGAGCTTGAGACTGGCTAGCTTGGGCTACTTGATTCCCTTCCCAAACAAATAAGCTGAAATAAATTTGAGGAGGCTGAGCTTTTAAAGGAAAGGTGAAATGATATACAATAGGGAATTTTGGGGAGGCTTTTGAAATAGGAGAATTATAGCTTAGTATTTATCTTACTATTATTTTACATTTTTTTCCTATTAATATTTATATTTAAAAGATTATAAATATTGATTTGGGGCCATGTTTAAAATTTTATGTTTAGAGTTGATTTTTTTGATTGCTTTACTGCTTCCAAACATTAATAATCATGAGTTAGGCCTCTGCTGCATTAAATTGTGTTCTGACTAATGTTCGGCCCCAGCATTCCATCACATACTTGTATGAATAACACTGCCTCACTCCTGATTGAAACAGGGGAAATTTGCAATTCCCTCAAAGGATTGGAAATGAGCCCGTTGTCATGCTCCCAACATAAATTAACAATATTCAAATTTCTCCATAAAATCTATCAGAAATTCAAATGACTGGTAATTAACACAGACCTTGCTCTCTCATGGCACATACGGCCTGATAAGCCCTGGTATGCCACCTTACTGCTTCTGAATGCTTTATTATATCTACTTGAACACCAGGTAGCTTAGTCTATAGAGTCTTATAGTCTATTAAATTTGAAACATGAAATAACATTAAAGCACAATAAATATTTTATGATGTGAGTAAGGATATGATCTTCAAACTCTGTGCCCTTGGGTTTTGTAAAAATAGCATTTTCTATAAAATAGTTGGTTATCATAATAGGAAGCTATAAAGACACATGGGGAGAGGCTCCCCATAATTCATAATCTTATATTAGTTACTGTTAACATTTCTTTGTATATGCTTATTGCGATTTAGATATTTCTGCTTCTTATCCAGAAATAATTGTCATCTTCTTCCATATTAAACTATATAAATGACTGTAAACAACTGTTTTCTAATTACAGAGGCAGTACAGTGATACTTGGAGAGTAAGAATCCAGAACCTAGCAATCTCCTCTGTTCTAACTCAGGCATTTTAAAGTTAAAACGTTTTCACTACATAGCTGTATGTGTTTGGAAGTCATATTTTTACCACACTGTGTGAAGCAATGTGGTAAAAGTAGTGGGGGCCTGTGTCCCGTGACAGACTCTGCACTTTCTTTTCGGAAGGGCAGCCTAGTGCCTGGGCTGGAGAATTCAGGGTAGAGGGTTGAGTATGCCATCTTTTCCCTGGAACAGGTAGGGCCTGAGGGATGCTGGGAGAACCTGCAAGCCAGGTCCACTTTAAATGTGAGATAGACACCTCAACCGTTTGTCTCAGGGTTTGAGACTTAACACTAAATTAACCTTGAACTCTGGAAAACTCTCCTGCCCCAGCCTCTTGGTTATTGGGATTCTAAGTGTGAATTGCCGGTTCTGCTCCATTCTGTCTTGTTTTAACAAGCTTTCTTGCTTTTTTTCTTCCTCTTTAAAATTCTTTCAAAGATGTTTATTTTATTCTTTCGGGATTTTATACATTGTATTTTAACCACATTCACTCTTTCCTCCACCTCCTTCCAAATGCACAAACTTTGTGTCTTCATTTAAAAAATAAACAAAACAAAACAAATCATGGATTCCAATTAACATTGCCGTATATTCTTGGGTGTGTGGCCATCCACCCAGGTGTTCTTTACCTGGCACACCCCTTCCTTTTTGGTGAGGGTGGGGGTTTTGAGACAGAGTTTCACTGTGTGGCCATGGCTATCCTGGAGCTCACTCTGTAGATCAGGCTGGCCTCAAACTCACAGAGATCCTCCTCCCCCTGCCTTCCAATTACTGGGATTAAAGGTGTGTGCTAGCACTGCCAGGCTTCCTGGCACACCCTTAAAAAAAAATCTCTCCTTTTCCTGGCATCTATTAGTCACTAACAGATCCTCAGCTAGGGGTGGACTTGGTGCATGCCTCCCTTTCTGTACTTTGGTCAAGTATGAGCTTACACAGGCCTTGTACATGCTGTCACAACCACCCTGAGTTCACATGCACGGCTGGACCCTCTCTGTTTTCAGCCTTACTCTATTACCCATCATTTGATTCCAATATTGATTGGAATATTAATTCCATATTTAGTTACTACTTACATGCCTTTAGCTCCCAATGTGTTCATTGGGAATGTGCATGTGATGAGACAAAACAACTCCCCCCCCCCAAAAAAAAACCCCTAAACACCAAACAAAACAACCCACAGAAAGACTGAACATTTTCAGCCTTAAAAATAAAAAAAAAAAAATTGTGAGCAAAATCCGATGTATGGATTTCATTGGCTCTCAAGTTTCTGAGTGATCTGACTTTTCTGTGCTGTTTCTTTGATGATGAGATGTTGTAAGGAGATCTGTCACAATTGCTCAGTGATTCAGAGCAGATGTAGTTACTAACACATACATGCCGCATTTCAAGGCATCATCCAATGGCATAATTTTTCATTTCTAAGGACACGACTTGATGCTAAAGGTCAAAACATAAAATACTTTCACTTCACGGCAATTACAGCTTTTAAAGGGTGTTAAGCATGGAAGAATTTTTAGCTCATATTTCAGAAGACAATAGACAATGCTGGTGATTTTCAACACATGCTGGACCTGATGCTGCAGAGGAACATTGAGAGACTAAAGGACAGCATGTTAAGCATACATTAGCTGCCTCTGCTGACAGTTGTAATGACTGTGACAGTAACTACATTAATTAACACTAGTATTAGTATTATGCTTATTCATGGAAGTTTTCCGTTATTCCTAAAAAATTAGTCTCTAAATTTCTGCATTGATTTTTGACTTCTCAAAAGAATTTTTAAAAGAGACATTCTATCAGTGATGTGTGTGTTTGTGTGTGTGTGTGTGTGTGTGTATGGTGTGTGTGTGTATGGTGTGTGTGTGTATGGTATGTGTGGGGGTGTGTGTGTATGTGCGTATGTGTATGTATGGTATGTGTGTGTATATGGTGTGTGTGGGGGTGTGTGTGTATGTGTGTATGTATGGTGTGTGTGTGGTGTGTGTGTATGGTGTGTGTGTATATGGTGTGTGTGTATATGGTGTGTGTGTGTTGGGGGTGTGTATGTGTGTGTATGGTGTGTGTGGTGTGTGTGTATGGTGTGAGTGTGGTGTGTGTGTATGTGTATGAGTGTATGTGTGTGTGTATGGTACGTGTGTGTGTATGGTATGTGTGTGGTGTGTGTGTGTGGTCATGCATACATACTCATGCATGAGGTGGAGGCGTAAGGAAGCTGGAGGACAACCTTAGGTGTCATCCTTAGGGATGTCATCCACTTCCTTTAAGACAGGATCTTGCACTGGCTTGGAGCTCACTGGTTAGGCAGGATGTCTGGCTGGTGAGCCCCCCAAATCCTCCCATCTCCACTCTCCCAGTACAGGAATTCCATATGCATGTCACATATGCCTGGCTTTTTATGTGGGTCTGGAGATCAAATTCAAGGCCTACTGCTCACAAGGCAAGCTCAAGTGCACTTTACTGATTGAGCCACCCCCAGGTCTAAAAAATGATTTTTCTGCAGCTGTTTAAAACCCATTACAGATACCTTTTCTTTACTCTTAAGAATGAGTATACATATGGCCATTTGTATACGTTGGAATTTGATCAATATTGACCCACATTATCCCTGGGAATGGTCGATATCTCCACCTTTCCCAGAGATTTGGCCTGAGTTTCCTTTATTCGAGCAACAAGGAATATAGGTTAGAAGGACTTAGATGGCAGCTTTATACCACCCTCGGCTCTGCTGTCATAACCTCAAGAACTATCTCGATTCTTTTCTGCCTGTGTGCTCCTTCAAGTAGCTGGAGAACACAGTTGCAGAACATGCTTAGACGTGTCTCCCCGAGAAGCTGTCTTGTGATGGTGTCTATAGTCATGCTCACCTTTGCTCAAGCCTCATGAAGGCTGTTTGCTTTTGACTTCCCACAGGTATTCAGTGTGAACACTTCTCTGATCATTACCTCTTTCTTCTTTTGTTTGCTCTTTCTTTCTCTCTCTCTCTCTCTCTCTCTCTCTCTCTCTCTCTCTCTCTCTCTCTCTCTCTCTCTCTCTCTCTCCTTTCCTCTTGATTTGTTTGTTATGTATACAGTGTTCTGCCTGCACACCAGAAGAGGGCACCGGATCTCTTTATAGATGGTTATGAGCCACCACGTGGTTGCTGGGAATTGAACCCTGGACCTCTGGAAGAGCAGCCAGGGCTCTTAACCGCTGAGCCATCTCTCCAGTGCCCTGACCATTACTTTTCACTGCTGTGTATTTTAAAGTTCTGCTTTAAAAAAAACAAAACAAAACAATAAAGTTTCAACTCCTTGATAACAGAGACAGGATCTATACACTCTTTTTACTGTCTCTCATTAGGAATTCAGTATACACGAGTTAAGCAACCCAGATGCAAATGACTTCATATGAAAATGTGTCTGTCTGCATGCTCTGGGGATCAGAGTATTCAAATTCATTTTATCTTGTGGCTCAATGCGTATAATAAGTCAATAAGTTCTTTCATTTTGGGCCTCGTCAACTTTCTTGATTTAGTAACATGTATCTGAAGAGTTCTTAATGAGGAGAGAAAACATAGATTACAGTGTCAGTCAGGACACTGACTTTATCTGCTGTTTAACAAATACAAGAAGATGTTAAGATATCAATTCACTGTGTTTCCTTTTCTTCACCTCCTCCCACAGTATTTAACATTTTTTTTGGCCCTCACAACATTTACTTTTGTAATTAGAAAAAAATTAAACACTTTTGCAGAACCTTCCCCTCTCTGTATATGTGTTCATTTGAGAGAATTTTCTCTTTAAAATAGAGCAACAATGGCATCTCTAAGTTGGATTGGGGTTAATTGCTGTTTTACTGAGATGTGTAATATGTTGATATGATAAAAGTCATTTTGTAAAACATTTTATTAGGCAGATATCTAGCTTCATATCACACCTCCATTTAACCTCTCTCTGGTCTCTTTCATTGTGCATAAAAGTCTAATTTACATTCCAGATGAAGAGAATGTGTTTTAATGAATCAATATCTGAGTTCAAGGAGATAGTAACAATTTCCAGTTCACAAAATGCTACTGAACAATAGATTTTAAAAGTCTGTGCATGAGTATATGTTATTATATGGCCTTTCTCCCCCCCCCCCCCCTTTTTTTAAAAAAAAAAAGCCTGAATGATGGTTAGCTTTAATTGCTGACTTGACACAAACTGGAATCACCCAGGAAGAGAGCCCAAATATGGGTTGCCTCTATTAGGCTGGCCTGTGAGCATGTTTGTGGAAGATTGTCTCAATTACTAATTAATGCAGTCCACTGTGGGCAGCACCATTCCCTAGACTGGGACTTAGACTATATTAGAGTGAAAAAAATCTAGATGAGCAGAAGCTGACAGGTTGCATAAATGTGTTTATTAGCTTCTCTCTGCTTTTAACTGTGACTGTGATGTGACTAGTTCCTTGAGTTCATGCCTTGTCATTCCTGAAATGATAGACTGTGACCTGGAATTATAAGCCAAATATTCCCCAAACCCCTTGCCCCAATTTTTTTTTTTGTTAGGGAGTGTTTGTGACAGCATCGGGAACAGAACTAGGGAAACTGGTTTAAATGCCAGAGGAATTATAAAGTAATGTAGCTGAAATGAAAATACCACATCTATATTGAGTACCTAATAGCGATCATGTTGGGCATTGTGAGAGGAGACCTAAATGTGGCCCAATTTCTCCTCATAAGGAGCTTCAGAGCAAATATGCAGAAATATTAACAACTTCTCCCATTGCTGTGAGTAGCATTTTCTGTGGTTTTTCCATATGGATGCAGGTCATATTTATGTGAAATTCCTGTAGGTCTTCAGACATTCTCATGAGTGAGTGATATACACCTAATAAACACTTACTTAGCCTTTGTGTTTTCTCTGTTTCTGGTCCAGTTGTTACAATCTGTGCTAGGCTTGGATTCTGGTTCTACATCTCACTGGTGTCTATAGGTGGCTGATTTGTAGAAGCCGGTTAGGCTGACACTTTATCTGTTAGCCCTTGTGCCAAGTTCGGCTGTCAGGTGTGAAGTTCCTGAACCCAGACACAACCAAGGCACTAGACGACAGGAAGGTAGTTTCAGGACTCAGTTACAACTCAAGAAGGAAGGAACTTCCAGTTTTACATTTATATTCTATGCAGCTTCTGGGTGGCTCTTTCACAGAGCCTGTTGCTGGTGGTGATATTTCTGCACAGGACTAAGGGGGTCATAGTGTTGTGACACGGATGTTATCTACCATCATCCACATACGACATTTCTTTTATCTTCTTGTCCCTTTCATGGTTGAAGCATCTCTCAGCTTCCTCTACCCTCTACAGGACTATAGAGCCCATTTTTGAAGGAAAACCACATCCCACTTTATAGCTAAGGCATATAACCACAACCCTTTGGCATTTGATGACCTGTGAAATGGATAGCAAATTGTTTTGGTCTCATTTTTCTCACACCCTCTTTACAGCCCCCTTACCCCATTCATTGTTTTTTTTTTTTCTTGCTAAATATTTGTTTGCCCCCACGAGTAATTTACTTTTACTTAGTGTCTGTGGAAACCCTGTGTCCTGTGATTAAGGTTTTGCAAAGTCCAAACCAGGAAGACTTACAGGCAAGTTATATTTTCCTTTCATGTAAGTCTGTATAGGAAAGAGTGGGGATGATCATTTGTTTACTGAACAAGAAACACAAAAGATGAGCAAAATCACATTAATATCTTAAGGATATACTTAGACACTTTCATCTTTTAAAACTATCAGAAGAAAAACAATAGTTAACATTTACATAATATGCTGGATTGGCTAAAAATTGTCTAGAATTCTTTCTTCCCCCTATTTTCCAGAAGAGGAATTTAATCTTCCTTTCCCCCACACAGAGTATGGCCTAGTAGTAATGACTGGCATTTAATAGCTAGAATATGATGGGAGCTGTGAAGTGAGGTTTTGACAAGTGGCTTCTTTCTTTCGGCCTTGAATGTCCATTGCCTGGGTCCTCCCACTCTCACTGAGGAGAGCTGGCTACCATGTTGTGAGCTTCCATAGAAAGAAGAGGCCCGTTAGGAAAGAGGAATGGAGGCCCCTGATCAACATTTCACAGTGAACTGAATTGGATCAACTGCTACATAATTTCCAAGTGTTGCTTTGAGTTCTCGCTGTTCTTGAGAGTGTTACAGGCCATTCATTTGAATGCTTCTCACCCAGTTCCAACCATAAATAAAGCACATTGGACCCAAACACGGCAAGTTTAAGTGCTTCCAAATTTTAATGGCTCAAAATAAATTAGTCGAGAGTATCATATTTCCACCTCACTTGTACAGAAGATGCCATTCTCATTACCATATGTTGAAATATTACAGTATAAAAATATGTTCAAATAATAGATAAGGATAGTGGATATAGTTTGCTATCTATACCTGGTTTGCCTCAGTTTTCCCTGCCTAGTGCCAGCTGCAGTGTGTGTAAGCAGTAGCACTCCACAGAGCAGCCCATGCCGCTGTCAGCATCATCAGCCTCTGCTGGAGCTTTGAAATGTGCCATTTCTCTCTACACTGATGGTTATCACTGAAAACATAATTGCTATAACTCTAAAGCCATTTAAACAATGCTTTGTTAAGAAAAATTATCCCTAAAAATGTGATTTACAAAGGACCATACTGAGTACTGGGATAAGCAGCCACAATGATCTCCGTTGCCATAGAAACTTGCAGTTCCCATTTTACTCAGGGTTTTAAAATAGCCCGAGAAATGCTAGTGATATCAGGATATTGAAAGACACATACACTGACATCAACTTGCAGTAACTTTGAGATAAAAATCATAATAAGCATTTTTTAAAGCCAAAATATAGATTGCTTTGTTTCAAAAATGTAGTACAGAACTTGAACCAGAAGAGACTGAGAATTCAGATGTGGACCTAGAGCTGTCCTCAGCAAGCTAACATCATCTTGGGGAGTCCAACTGTTCTTTCTTGAAAAGGATCATCTCAGCTGTTGACTACCACATCATGGAGGGGTAGAGAGGATTACAAGATCCTCATCTGAATATTTAATGCTCACTACCTTGTTAGGCTAGGGGGATTCCCTCTAAACACTATAGCAAAGTCCTCATCTCTGCTAGGTAAAAGCTGTTCAGATACAGCCTGTTGGAGGAGGAGCATCACACCCCTCTTACTAATCCCTTTGCACTGCTCTGTAAGAAATAAATTAATTGCTTCCCCCAAATAAAATCATGCCTCAGTTTATCCTTTGGGATCTTAGGAAGAGAGGTAGATATTGTTCATACTCCTGTAGGGGGATTTCAGCAACGGGTCATTTGTATCCAAAGATTAAGACAAGGTTGGTTTCTGGTTGGTGGAGAACTCATGTGATAATTTCCAAAGCTTATATTGATATTTAAAATGATTTTTCTTTTGGTACAAGAGATACCCTGAAAGGAAGAAATTTAGAATTATAGTTTCATTAAAGATCATGAAAAAAAGAAATAATACCAACTATGATAAATAAAAGTGAGCATTCCAATCTCCTGATTTCTAAACTACAGAAGGACTTAGAGGGTAAGCCTGTGGTTATATACTTACAACCAGACTCAGAGCCTTAACAGCATCAGGTCAAAGACTGTTCATGGTCTCTGGTTCATATTTTATTAGCAAACGTGACATTTAGAAGCTTCCTCTGTACTCATCCTCCTAGAGACCTTAAAATAACAACAGCAAAAATATTATCTTTGCAAGAATCCTCTTTGAAGGGGATCTGGGATATGACAGACTGGGCTTGGACCAGGTACTTAAATCTGAAAGGTTTTAATGCTCTGTCTTGTTTATATGTCATTATAATGGAAGGGGATGAGAATATGCTGCTCCAAAGTAAGCATAAGAATTATTTTGGGCAGGAAAAAAAAAGAATCGAGATTCAACAGATGTAGAAAAGCTATCCATATCTGAGTAAAAGCAGAAACTCACAGGAATAAGGATTGTTTTAAATCCCTTCACCGAGGAATGCCATATAGCCCAAGGATGATGAAAAATTGCCACCAATATGGCCTGGCACAAACCAACCTCCCTAAGTGAGCTTGATCTTCTATGAGTTTCCTCATGTATTTACCTTCCCACAGGGTTCGGCCTTTGGAAATCTCAAGGGCTTTGCTTTTTTCCCTCTGGCTCTGTAATTTATCATTCTTATTTAGAAGCATATATAAGCTCTTGGGCCTATCTGTTCAACTTCTTTTCTAGGAAGGCCTCTGTGTCCCATAAAAATGTCAAATAAAAGGTATACGCTTCTCTCTTAGTAACCTCTCTTAGCCCAAGTTTCAAGACCCTAGAAATGAGCCTAAGAAAAAGGTTATGTCTCTTCTATGTGGTTGAAGACCCCACAGCAAAATGTTCACTTTCTAGGATATAGGATAGCAACGGCTAGAATAAATATGAGTCAACTTTTAGTTTAAAATTAGGATTTGAGTACAGAAGAGAATGTTTTCTAAGTAAAACAATGACATGGAAATAAGAAGAAACGCTGGGGGAAGTGTGCTCACTGTTTCCTATTCACTATGGCGTCCTACAGGTTTAATTCTCAAGGAACATGGGAGACAGGTCTCAGAGACTTGGAAAAATGTCTTATTATTATAAGCATTTTGGTTCTTGAAATAACAAGAAGCAATGTGCAGTAGTAAAGAGATTCGTGGGAAGGCTGTCCTGATCCTGGACCTTCAGGACATCCCTCTTCTAACTCCAGGCCTTTGACAGGTGGATGGTCTCCACTTCAGGACCAACTTAGAGTGCAGACTCAGTGACAGACATTCTCTGGGTGTCTTTTCCTCTTCTTTCAAGCAGGAACTTGGATGGTGACAACATTTTCCCCCATTTATTTAGAATTCAATTATGATCTGTCCTTCAAGTCTGTTTATATGTAAAACAGAGATTTTCTGGTTTCTCTCTTAAGTGTGGTCTGTGTGCCACACAAAACTCCCATCCACCCAGCATCTGGATACATAATTCTGACACATTTCTCCATAGGTGGAGTTTTCCTGTGCTGCAGCAGCTATCAATAATCACACAAGCTTAATATTACTTATAAATGCTCCGTCAATAGCACAGGCTTGTTACTAACTAGCTCTTACAAATTTCTATTAATCTATGTTAATCTATGTGCTGGCCCAAGGCTCATCACTGCTTTTACCTCTATCCCATTTTGTATGTCTGACTCAACTGCATCTGGCTGGCAACCTCTCTGACTCTGCCTTTCCACATCCATAATTCTCAGTTTGGTTTTCCTGCCCAGCTTTATCCTGTTCAGCTATTGGCTAGTCAGCTTTTTAACTAATCCAATCACAGTGGCATATATTCACACAGTGTACAGAAAGATTATTCCCCAGAATTTCCCCCCCCATCATTGGAATAGATAACATTTTCTTTTTTTGCTAGGAAGAAATTCAGACCTGAGGAAGCTAAGAGAGGAATAATCCAGAGTTTCTGTTTCCTGATTTTATCTGGCAAGAGGGTTCTTTCATCATCCGTATTAAATCAGTATTTCTTATTCACACTCTGTTTCAGGTTACATCATAGTACTTGTTAACAATAGTTTTCAAAAACTTTCTTTTTGTAACTAACAAGTAAGCATCACATGTTTTTATATACAGCATGGTGTTTGGATACATGCATATGTTATGGAATGGCTAATGGAAGCTTAGTTTCTTCTCCAGTGCTTTGGGATAAGCTCAGGGAGTAAGGGCTTATTACGGGTCGTAGTTCAAGGCCCAGTCCATCATGTTGGAAAAGTCAAGGCATAGGTGCATGAAGCGTCTCATCATTCCCATAGTCGAAAGAGAGCGGTGAACACGTGATTGTTGTGCTCAGTTCCCCTTCTCTACCTTGTGTAGTCCAAGATCTCTGACCCAGGGAAGAGTTTCCCCCAACAAGTAAGATGATTCTTCCCTCGTCAATTAAAACAATGAAAATCCCTAAAGGCGTGCTCAGCCACTCATCTCAGATGATGCTAGGTCAGACCTAGTTGACAATGAATCATCATGAAACTTAGCATGCATGACTGCATGTATTTATTTTTGTGATGAGAATACTAAAAATACTCCCAGCTATTTTTATATGAAACACTGTTGTTAACTATAGTCACTATGGTGTATAATAGATCTATTCAATTATTCCTCTTGCTTTACTGAAGCTTTTGTCCTATGATCACCATCTGCTAGACTCTTCATCCCTTTTTCTATCCCACAGCTCTTGGTATCTGCCACCCGATTCTCTGTTGTAATGATTTAGCTTTTGTTCTTTCTGAATAAAAGTGGGATTGGGAGGCATTTGTCTTTTTGTACCTGGATTGTTTTATTTAACATGGTGTTCTCCAGGCTCATCTATGTGGGTACAAATGATAGCATTTCCTTCTTTTCAAAAAGCTAAATAGTAATTCGTATGTTCTGTAGATGGGTTGACTCATTCCTTGGCTGACTCCATCTCTTGGCTATTGTGGATAAGCTTAGCACAATGTTCTGCCCAGAGATGCTCAATAGCTGTTAGCCAGCTGATTGCTATTATTTATATTTTACATAGTCTATCTAGCCTTTTATTACTGGATTTGATGTTATCTATTCCAAGAAAAATTCTTCTTGATTAATGTTTTAGTTGTAATTTTATGTATTTTTGGAGAGTGTTGATATCAAGAGTTATTATGGAAAATATCCATAAAATTATATTCAAGTCAGGCCAAGTAATTCCAACATCGGAGAGGTTGAAGCTGCGTGATCTTGAGTTCAAGGCAAGTTTGGACTTCCTAGTGAATTTCAGGTCAGCCTAGGTTAGCAAGACCTTGTCTCAAAAAGCAAGGAACGAAGTTCATCCCTACATGTAGATTTTTAAGACTTTTTATAAGATCTTTGGTCTACTTTCTTTGGATTATAAAACCTTAAGAACAGTTGTAATATGCAGACTTCACCTACTATTAAGAAAGAACATTTTAAAAAGTAAAACTCTTTACAAATCAAAGCCTTAAAGAGTCTTTGTATAATCATTTATTTTAAAAGTCATCTCCTTTCAGTCTTTTTGGTGTTGATTTTAGAGATCAGGTTATGGACTGGAGAATTGGCTAGGTGGTGTGAAGAGCACTAGCTGCCCTCATAGAGGAGGACTTCCTAGCAACTGCATAGCTACTCACAGTTCCTTTTACGGGTTCTGACCCCGTCTTTTGGCTAGCAAGGGTAGTGCATTCATGTAGTTCACATATCATGCATGCCAGCAAAATACCTGTATACATAAATTAAAATTTAATCTTTTGTAATGCTCATGTCATCAAGACCATACAAAGGAGAATAAAGCTGGAAAATTCATGACTAGGCATGTGATGGGGATAAGCACTAATCACAGGAGCATCTCATTACTTGAGGCCATCACCAGCACCACCTCCACCAAAACTTCCAAATATAAATGTAATACTTGTTCTTAAACAGCATATCTTTGCTTTTTTCATTTTTAAAATTTCTTTAAAACTTTTTTTATGTATATGAATGTTTTATGTGCATGCATGTGTGTACAATGCCCACATAGGTCAGAAGAGGGCATCAGATCCCTTCGATCTGAATGGTTGTATTTCCTCTATACTCCCCTTTTTTGATTCTTATTTGACAACTTATTTTTCCTTTAAGAATTCTCAAAGTATTGTCCAGCTGCTGTCCAGCACCTGTTGATTATTTAAAACTAAAAAAGACATTTATTTTCATATTTTATGAATGCCTGCCTGACAGAAGAAAGTATCAGTTTCCATTATAGATGGCTGTGAGCCGCCATATTATTTCTGGGAATTGAACTCAGGACCTCTGGTGAGAAGCCAATGGTCTTATCCACTGAAACATCTCTTCAACTCTAAAATCTATTTTTAAATTAAGCTATAATTACTTTGTTTTCTTACTTTCTTTTCTTCCCTTCTTATGCAACTCCCCCCTTGCTTTTTGTCAAGTTCATGACCTCTATTTCTTTAACTCTTGCTACACACATGCAGACAAAATATGTTCCTAAATATATACATACAACCTGCTTAGTTTGTATAATGGTATTTGTTTGTATACAGCTTCAGGGATGGCCACTAAAAATGATTTCTCTAGCTCTGATCATTCCATAGTTGCCTATAGTGATTTGTCTGGGTTTGAGGCCCTGTAAAATTTCCCCTCCCATGTTAACACATCTAATGGTGCCACTGTTGTCCAGGCCTTGTTTAGGCAGCCCTGTGGATGACATTTCATGAGTATAGCTTCTCTAACATTTCTAGGAGATAAAATCTCATGGAAAAATTCCAGTTCTTTCTTTCTGACCCCTTTTGACTTCTTATTCTGCTATGGTCTCTGAGCCTTGAACTGGAGTTGTGTTGAAGATGTATAGGTTGGGGTTGGGAACTGGAATATTACTTGTCCTCTGCATTTTGACCAACTGTGTTCTGTAATGGTCTGTGTTGCAAGAGATGATTCTGTGATGAGGGGTGAGGCCTCTACTTATCTGTGGGTATAAGGAAAAATATTTAGAATGCAGTTAGGAATTATGCTGTTTAATAGGTTGGCATTTGGAGGTTCTTCTCCAAGACCCATGAATCCACTAACTCTGGATAGTTATTTAGGTTTCCAGTACCAGGCATGATTTCCCTCTTATTGGGCCAACCTTAAGTCCAGCTAGAGAGTTTTTGGTTACCGCCAAGGTAACTGTCCATTATTGTCCCCTTAGGCACATTGTACCATACTGGTCACTGTTTTAGTTCATAAGCATCACAGACATTAGGACTATCAGTTACTTCCTTCTCTTGTAAGTTTATGTGGCACTTTCTTGATACCTTGAAAGTCAGTCCTTAGAGAGGAGATCCAGCTCAGTTCTTCCAGGTCCTCTGTCATAAGTACAAGATGTATTTGGTCAACAATAGAGACTTTCCTTCCACTTCTGGGAGGCAGCCAAGAGCAACAAAAATCTGATAACCTCTTGGATAACCCTGACCAACAACTCAAGCCTGATAGTTTGTGCGTGTGTGTGTGCATGGGTGTGCGTGTGTGTGTGTGCATGTGCATATGTATGTGCAGGTATATGTGCGCATGTGTGTGCGCATGTTTGTGCATATGTGTGTGTGCGTGTGTGCGTGTGCATATGTGCGTGGAGCTAGTTTATGGTTCTTGCAGGGAGGACTGTTAGCCCAGATGGGATTCTCTGTTCTTAAAGAGGCTCTTTATGGGGTTCCTACTTTAGAAATTTTATTAATGGTATCCTGTAGATCATTTTTCTAAAGAAACAACAGCAACTATAACCACCACTTTTAATCTCAAGGTAACTCAGAGCAAGGTATCCTGTGTTCATAATTTACTGAGCTACATGTAACTTCCGAAGTAGTGGAAATCTGCTTATGCAAACAGCCACCCAAGATGCCATTTAGAGAGGAACCCAGATTCACATAAGGGAGACTGAATATAGAGAAAGATGCTGAACTTGCTTTGAAGCTATAATTAAATGTTCTAGAAGTCATGGTTTGTGTATTTTGTGATTAAGGGTAACACTCTGGTTTCAGGCTGTTGGGTAGTGAACAGAGGTAGAATTTAGCACACAGTAGGGCAGAAGGGTGCCTGTCCCTTTGCAAAGAGAACTCTCTAGTTTCTCCAGAAGAAAAGTCAGTTCATCAGTGACTGGTTTTGCACAATACACTGTGATGTATTGCTTGTTGAGAATACAAAGATGGGAATGACCTAGTTCCCACACAAAAGAGTTCATTTTCTCCCACTATCTAGAATACTTTATTTCTCACCATCAAGTCTAGGGCCATCCACAAGGTTACAGAAACAACGGAATGAGATTTAAGAACACCCTTCTCTCTGTATTGGGTGAGAAGTTTGATTTGTGAATTCTTTTTCCTCTGTTCTGCATAGGCACGGGAGAGTAGGCTGAAGGTTAGGAGGCAGGGAAACTTCATCTTTCCACCATCTGGTTCTGCTTCCATTTTCCCGTGGCTTAATTTCTGCCAACTGAAGTCTACAAATTGACAGTGCTTCTGGGAGTGAGGCAGGTCTATATGTCTCCCTGGTTAGGCTGCAAATAGCATTTGCATCCCTGTATGTCACACTATTGTCCCCCATCTGACATCGGTGCAGAAATCCAAGTTGAACGGTATTTCAATCATAAGCTCTCTCAAGAAATGCAAATTGAATGAACGTATGAACAGTGTGGGTTCATGTAATTGAATTGTTTTTCTCTACCACTTAGCTGAGATTCTGGAAGCGTAATTTGCAATTTACAATGGTGGGAGGTGCAGACAGAGTGACAATTTGAGGTAATGACAATTTGAGGTAATGAGTGGGAGGGTCAGAGGGCAACCAGAGTCAGCAAAATAGGTACAGGACTCTAGGAGATGGGGAACTCTCTCTGCTCTGCAAGGGAACAGGAGTGCAGCAGGGAACGAAGGGGGCAGGGAGGAATTTGCAGAGGCAGCTGCTTGCTTGCTTTGTAGGACAAGTATATTTCTAATCTCCGCCTCACCTCCCTCCACTTCCATCCCTGGCCACAGTCATTGGCTTTCCTTCAAAAACAAAACAAAACAAAAAAAAAAAACAAAAACAAAAAAAAACAAAACAAACAAACAAACAAACAAACAAACAAAAAACTGACCTGGGAAAGAGAGGTATTTTCACTGAAGAGCATCGCAGATGCTGAGAGCGGGGTGGCTTGTGGAAGACATGGAAGTGTTCAGGGACATTCAGAGGTACTTGTTTGGTCACGTACCCAATTCATAGTACTAAGTCATATCCAAGCAAAACTGCACTGTCTGGGGAGTCCAATAGACCTGGGTGATTTACAAAAAAGGGATTCTTTCATTAGCAAGCATGGGCTTAGTTTTGGATCTCAGGGCCCATGCATGCTATGGCTGGAAGTGGAGGTGATTTCAGAGAAGCAGAGATCTGTTGCTAGGTCTGTCAGGAGAGACAATTAGGACTCTCATTTGCTGAACATGGAAAATGAGGTCTTGATTGTACATAGGAATGGAGCAAGCCCCATTACTTAAAATATATAAAGATTTGGGCATGATGATACATGCCTGGAATTCTCACACTTGGGAGGTGGAAGCAGTAAGATCAGGGGTTCTAGGTCACTCTTTAGCTACATATATTAAGCTTTGTATTTTGCTATGGACCCCCAAAGGAGAGGCTGTGCTGTCAGAGAGGTATCATAGACTCCATGGCACTTGGCTAAGTACTTTTTGGACTTGGTAGCATTCAGGCTGTCAGGGAGCCTTGATGGAGATGGTTTTGATGGAGTAAAACTAGACTGAGGTTTAACTAGAAAGGCTGGACTGTGAAAGATTGTGTGTTTGATTCCTGCCACGTGACATCATTCCTGAGACAAATCATTTATGAGGAGTTGATTTGGGATCCGTGTTTGGGCGGATGGTCTTTGGACTGTGTCATATTGTGGTCTTTGGGGAGGCAGAACTGCAAAGCAGAAAATGTATGGAGGGGGCAAAGATTCTGGGAAGCAGAGGAGAGATGGGATCCAGGACAAAATACACCCTCAAAAGCGTGGCCTCAATGACCTGGTTCTTCCGCAGGCAGCATAACCCCAAAGCCCTACTTCTTCCATAGACATGCCCCCAATGACCTACTTCTTCCAATCAGACCTCAGTCACTAGAGAGTTACCATTTCTCAATGACTCACTGAAGCAATGAAGGTACAGATCCACAAAGAGATTAATCTGATCATAAGGTCAGAACTCTCAGAACTCAGTCACCTCTGAAAGGTTTCACTCTGGAATACTGCTGTACTCACAATCTTCAAACAGTCTTTCTTCAGCATGATGTTTAAGATATAAATCTAACCAGGTAGCTTTTTTTTTAAAACACATTAACTAATTCCTGTTACCTTCAGTGTAAACACAGCTCAGGCTTGTAATTCTGACCTGCTCTGCACTTCAGGCACAGGAACAGCCCGGGGTCACTCTCCTTTGCTGGCCTTATGGAATAAATCTTATCTCTACTCTTTACTGAAGGTGACTCTTGCTCATTGTTGTGATCTAATTTAAGTGACACTTTCTCTGGGAGAATTTTTGTAAGCCACAGAAAGGTGATATTTTACGTTCATTTAAGTAGTTGGTTAGTCACACACTCCTTTGTCCCCAGACTTTGAGCTCATGGAAGCAAGTATCTTGGCCTTGAGGACAGACTTCCAGTACCAAATGCATAGAACAGGCTCCCAGTTCCTTTGTTCCCAATGATTTTGTTCAGTGTTATTGACTCAGTCTGAAGAGAAGGGCTCAAGAAACCCTAGGAAACTGGGGGAGTATATGGGTGGGACATACATGACTAGTGGTTTGAAGGGAGACTCTGGTGCAGTTACCGCCTTTTTTTAAAAAAAACCACTTTTTAGCTCTGTGATGGTGGGTGACCTAACATACTACTCCATACCTACCTCCGTTTCTATAAAGGTAAGAAAAGCACCCATCTCCAGGGTGTGTAAGACTTCAGGGAATTTGAACTTGCAAAGAAAATAGACAATTATCATCATTTTACTACATTTTTCCTATCAAGATATCACTCAGAGTTTTTCTTTCCAAATTCAAGTTTGTTTATTTGTTATTGGTGGTGGTGGTGGTGTCGAGTGTGAGCGTGCATCCGTGCTCATGTGTGTGTGTGTGTGTGTGTGTGTGTGTGTGTGTGTGTGTGTGTGTGTGTGTGTGTACACGATCAGAAGACAGCTTCCAGGACTGCTAAAGCTCATGGCAACTCACATTAAAAAATGATTTAGATTGTGTTCTATCATTGATATAATTACTATTGGTTTTGAACATAAAAAGCATAGTCGTGCAGAAAATGACATAAGAGGTTGTTTAAAATTAATCTTTCATCTTTGTTTACTAGAATCACTCCATAGCCCCAGGGGGAATATCAGCTCTCCTACTCAGTAAATTCATGACACAGGAGAAATTGGGGGGTGGGGACCCAAAAAACTTCTGACAGTTATAAAGGTAGAGAATTTGGTTAAAATTTACTGTTAATGGGAAAATAGTCTTAACGCTTTTAATATTAAAAAGTACAGTATGAGTCTTTCAGGTTGTTCTAGAACCTAATCAATTCCTGCTTTCTAATTTCTTTTTCTTCTCTAAGATTTTCAAATATTTTATGACATCAGAAAATCTGATTTTTTTTTCCTAAAATTTGAGTGCTAGAAAACATAATGGGTCTTTACAAACAAACCCCCCATGTAAGGGGATGCAGCTGGATTTAGGAACACGCTTGGCAGAGACCCTGGCTCTTCCCATGTCAGTGCCTTGCCCCTTCACGACTGTTTGTCCATTCCGTTCTCTGTCTCTACTTCATAATGATGTTAGTGTCCCACCCCCTTCTGTGACCTTTTCTCTCTTCTGGATAGCATCTTACTAGGCAGACTTGATATGTAGTGCAGGCTGGCCTTGAACTTACAGTTGAGTGTCTTGCCTCAGTTTCCTAAGTGCTGGAACTATAGGTTTGAACCATCATTCTTGACCCACCGTTGTTTCTTGTATTGAGTTTAATCCAAGGACTCAAAGCTGTTATATGAGAATGTTGATGCTTAAGGGAACTGTACATGAAATAGAAATTCTGGCTGAAAATTACTGATATATGATCAGGCAATCACTGTGCATGTAGAATTCTTCACTTTCCAAGAAGTAAAAGTAAAAAGGGGCTAATAGTATGTGTTAATACTAATATTATGTATCATGGGCTAGGAATGGGTTACTAACTGCACTAGAACTCAGCTAACTCAGTCATCATGCCTAAGTGTGTGTGTGTGTGTGTGTGTGTGTGTGTGTGTGTGTGTGTGTGCGCGCGTGCATGTGTGTGTGATGTAGCGAGCTTTCTCGGTCCCGGGCAGCCAGAGGTCCAGATCCACAGACCTGTCACGCCAGACCCCTTAGACACCCGCCGCTGCTGCTCAGGCCCCCAGAAATGACTCAGACACTTATATTAAATTCATACTGTTTGGCCTATGGCTTAGGCAACTTGCTAGCTTGCTCTTACATCTCGACCCATTTTTATTAATGGGCTCACCTGTTCCTTACATGTTGCTCCTTTGGGCTTCAGGCTTGTTCTGTCTGACTCCGCCCTGCTTCTCCTACCTATGCTCTGATTTCTCCTCCTACTTTTTTTATGGTGCCTGTCATGGGCCAAAACAGCTCCTTTATTTAAAGACTGATATTCACAGCATACAGAAAGGCATTCCCACATCATGTGTGTGTGTGTGTGTGTGTGTGTGTGTGTGTGTGCGCGTGTGTGTGTGCGTGTGTGTGTGCGTGTGTGTGTGTGTGTGTGTGTGTGTGTGTGTGTTGACTGATGGCTCTGGCCTGACCTGGGCATAACCAGAGCTTCTTGTCTGGAGCAGTTCTTTATCACATGTTTCATTCTCCTGAGCATAGAGAAGGGCTCCAGAAACAATGGTTTAGACAGACTTTACAATGGCGTGGAAGGGGCAAATGCTTTCACAGAAGCTATTTTTTGTATTGTGAATTTTCATCTGCTTCCCAGGCTGACAGTATATGGTACTATCACCTCTGGAGATTCTGGACAGTAATAGTGAGCCATAACTGCTAAACAGCCACTGAGCCACAAAGGAAATAGCCAACACTCTCTAGAGACTGTGTCACTTAGTGGTAAGAGTCAGTAGTATTAGGTGTATTAACGAGCTTCTCACTAAGACTATTTTCAGCTCACAATGCTTTTATCTGGCTGCAGTCCTTGGCAAGTAGAGGAGAAGCTAGGTGCCAGGTGCCAGCTCAGGCATGCTTTAATTTTTTTTTTTTTTTTTTTTTTTTTTTTTTTTTTTTTTTTTTGGTGACAGGCAGAAGCTGAAGAAAGCAAATGGGAACAACTAAGACTTTCTCCATGTTTTATCACTGGCAGGTGGCATGGCTTGAATCTCACTGGCTCAGCTTTGAATACCCATTCTGTAGCTGGTGGCTATTTTAGGAGACTGGAATCCTTAGGAGGTGGAGGCCAGCTGCTTGAATAGGTTGCTAAGGGCAGGCCTTTGAAGGTTCCAGTCTGGCCCCTAGTTTTGCTGTCTGCTCCCTGGTCCACAGTAAGATGAGGAGCACCTGCTACCCGTTCCTGCTGTGTGAGAGCCATTAAGTTCTCTACCTGGAGGGATTGAAACTTCCTCAAGAATGAGGAAAATCCGTTTTCCCTCTCTTATTTCTGTCATATATTAGCATCACAGAGGTATAAAGGTAACTAATATGGCTTGGAGTCAAGAGGATGGGAAATATATACTTTTGTAGGAAATTCATGGCAAATGGTCTAACTTGTGGGGAGAATGGAGAGGTGCAACCATTAATGCAATTCACCACATTATAACATGGAGATTGTGGAGGTGAGATATTGTTGGATTTAGTCATTATTAAGCATATTAAGATTGTCCACTTCCATCACTACATTGTATGGAAGTGGCCTCTGGAGGGAATAAATTCATTAAAAACCAACACGTTTGCTCTTGTCTGCCAAATAAAGTCCAGGAGGTCTTCTGGTTCTTAGCCCTCCATCTCTGTTGAGTAGTTGGAATATGACCCACAGATTTTCAGAGTCAAGGCTAAGTGTGGTGGTCATCGGCCAACTTTGTGGAGTCTGCTCTCTTCTTTGATGTGGGTTTCAATAATTGAACTCAGGCTCACAGGCTTGCGCAGCTACACCAGATGATGGTATGTTCTGCCTTGGAGCTCTCCTCCAACCATACTCTTTTCTGCTATTTTTCCATCTCCCACATCATCATTTCCTTCTGCTGAAGCACCCACTACCTACACGCTCTCTTCCCATTTTCCATAAGGACGATGGTACATGCTAAATGTTGATCAACCAGCTCTGTCAAAGGAAGAAAAGCCCCAGACTGTAGCTTTTTCACATTTCCATTATGTAAAATATTTGAACTATGGCTGATTTCAGAGTAGCAATGTGCTAACATGGAGTCAGCTGCTGAGAAAATGTTGTCACACACTCACCGTGTGAGGCAACTCCAACACAACACTGACTCAAACCCATATCTTAAAAGTACTTCCTTGTAAAAGATGAACTGGTTTATATAAAGTTAGATGCAGAGATTTTTTTTTTTTTAAATTATTGTATGATGTTTGAAAACTGATGGACGTGATAGGAGTGTAAGCTTCCCCTGCCTTCTTTCTGGTGCATTTCCAGTGAGTTATGGAGGAAACTGCTTTCTTTTTGAAGCAGATCTGTGAATTTAAAGCAATTTTACCCCGAATAACCACAGCTGCTACCTTGTCAGTCTCCCTGAAGAAATTGGATGATGTGTGAGCAGTGGTCACCATTCTTAATGCCCTCACTGAAATCAGGTCAGTGGAGAAGGGTCACCACAGCACCACCTTCCTCTTGTCACACGAGACGTGAGCTCTAGAGATGGATTGCAAGTCCAGGGAATGGTGACAGGCCCACTAGGGCATATGAGTTCAGAAAAAAAGCAGAACAGAGCCCTAATTTGTATATTAGCACCCACAAGATGACTTTATTTTTTTCTCAAGAAAAGGCAAATAAAGGCGAAAATAGTTTGTGAAGTGATACCAGTGGCACTACGTAATGAAATTTACATGGCTTTCCTTTCCATGATTTTGAGAAAGTGCCTATTTTTCTCTTATTGCTTTTCTCTCTGTCTAGGAATTTCCTGAAACTTCTTGCATATGAAGTGGCCTGTGAAAATGAGTTGAGGGCCAGGAAGGAGTGTGGGTGGGCTAGAGATGTTTCTGTATGGCTTGGGTCCTTAGCCCAGCAGATGTTTTATGCAGAAGATCTCTGTCTTTGAGGACTGACAGTGACAACATAATTTACAGGGCCAGTATTCTGTTGTGTGTTATGCTAGATTCCATGGATGTATTTCATGATATAATTAATGAATTAATATATTGAGAAGAGACAAAGAGAAAAGATATAAATACCCTCTAAACTATATCTGCGTTCAGCTCCCCTCATGTGTGTGTACACGTGTTTGTGGTGTGTGTGTGTGGTATGTGTTTGTGTGTTCTGGAGATTGAATTCATGGCCTCGCATACATTAGGCAAATATGCTACTACTGAATTACAGACAAAGAGCCAGCCAAAACGTCTTTATGATACAAGCAACCTTTGCTTTTGAGAAGGACTGTGCTCTACGTATCATGAAACAGTCTCTAACTATCCATAAACACAAACATCACATACTGTTTCCCTGTTATCATTTCCTGCTGCTGACAAAGAGACATGCTCTGACTCAGCCTCTCTGGCAGACCCCTGGGGTGTAACAGAATTACAAAGGCAGTTTACATGAAATAGGAATCCAGAAAATTTGTTCTGATTCAAAAGGAAGAAAGTAAGTGGGATCCAGAGGTCACATACATGCAGTGAAGTACAAGCCACACTGTGTCTGTAAATGAGGCAATGCAAGTTGATTCCTGCAAGCCAGGGTCTACACAATGCAGACACCTCAGGGTCATCATTTAATAAACTCACCACAGACTTCCACCCACTGCCCTGTCTGTGTGCCTCCAGATTATGTCTCCAAAGTCACTTTTAAAACCACAGAATCTAATGAGATAGATAGCATTCTAACCTCTAGGACAACATGATCTCTGTTAACACAACTCTGAGGCAATTTGTGATCTCCAGAATCTGTTAATGGACTTTTAAAATCATGTTTTTATTTGTTTATTTGCACGTATGTGTGTGTGTGTGTATGTGTGTGTGTGTGTGTGTGTGTGTGTGTACATGAGCGTGCATGTGGGTGGGCATGTATGTGTGTGTGTGTGTGTGTGTGTGTGTGCATGAGCGTGCATGTGGGTGGACATGTATGTGTGTGTGTGTACCATGGTATGTGTGTGCAGGTCAGAGGCTTTCTTCCACCATGTGGGTCCTGGAGATCAAACTCAGGGCAGAAAGACTGATAGCAAGAACCTTTACACTGAGCCATTTCACCAGCTTGCTTGTAGCTTTATTAAAAAAAGTAGGAATGCTTTCTGTGCTTGGGTCCACTTCAGCCTAGAACTTTCCATTTACAGGTACAACCTACAGCATCTGCCCCGAAGTGCTTACTGCTTTCAGGGATGGCAGAAGACGAGCAGACATGGATTTTTTTTATAGGTTTCAATTCCTTGCTTCTCCTCTCTTTCTCTTTTTGTTCTTAATTTTTTCTTTCTGCTCTCATGTAGCTTCCGAACCCCTGGGAAAAATAATATTCTTAATGGCTGAAGTCTCAGGAAAACAGTAGTTGCTTTTGCAAATAACATCTGCTTTGGGGCCTATAACATGATATTAATCTGCCTCTTTGCCCTGCAATGGCACCAAACTAAAATATATGAAGAAAGCCAGACAATATTATAATAAAATTGTCTTTCTCAGATATTTCTTAGAAAAAGCTACTAATAATGATTACAGATTAGCTTATACAAAGAAAACATGGAAGGGAGGCGAGGAAAAGGAAGAAAATAAAGAAGGGAACGAGGGAGGGAGAGAGAGGAGAAAGGGGATGGGGGTCATCTACTCATTTCATAGGCCACTGTCTTGTCTGTCACTCTCAAGACACACACACACACACACACACAGGAAGAGAGAGAGAGAGGCAGAGAGAGAGAGAGAGAGAGAGAGAGAGAGAGAGAGAGAGAGAGAGAGAGAGAGAGAGACTGTTTATATCTCTGTCTCCCCCATCATCAGTGTCTCTTGGTGATAGTAGTCCTCATTGTTTGGAAAGCTAGAGACCCTCAGTCCAATCACAGAAGCTGTTCCCTCAGATAACTCTCATTCATGACTGACAGGGGATTCAACAAACTGGAAGAATTCAACTTATGCCATTCTCAATCAATCCCCATCTTCACCTGTCTTTATTAGCTGGCAGGTCACTTCTTACTGTGGTGTGGCAAAGCTACTCAGAAAAACAAAGGGAGGAAACTGGAAGCAAAGACCTGCAAATCCCCTTTCTCTTCAACTGAGTAGCATAGGAACATGAGGGAAATGAAGGGATATTTTGCTTTGGTCAGTATGTGTTCACATCTTTTTAGACCAAGTCGGTCATAAAACAGCTAAGCAAAAAGATGAGACCAGTTATCTCATTGCTACATTTTACGGCCTAGAAGCCCAACTCCTTCCCATTTCCATCACTACGTCCCATTCCTGGGCCCAGTTTTGGGCTCTTTCTCCAGCCACTGTCCCTATCAGTTTCTTGCCTTGGGACTATCCTTTTGTACACTGTAAATATTGATTTAATAAAATGCTGATTGGCCAAAAGCTAGGCAGACAGGAAGTATAGGTGAGGTGACCAGACAAGGAGAATTTTGGGAAGAGGAAGAACAGAACAGGACAGAAGACAGAAAGCAAGACAAGAATGTTACAATGAGAAAAGATACCAAATCACGTGGCTAAATAGAAATAAGAACAATTGGTTAATTTAAATGTAAGAGTTAGCAAGTAATAAGCCCGAGCCATAGGCCAGTTTACAATTAATATAAACCTTTGTGTGATTATTTGGGACTAAATGGCTATGGGACTGGTTGAGCGCGACAGAGAAACTTCCAACTGCAGTTTCTTATTGCCTTCTGGTTTACTCCTATCTCCTTATACCTTTTTCTAGACTCCTTTGCCCCTAGATGACTTCTTAGTCCCTTGTTAAAGAGTCATAAAGAGCCATAGTGTCATGTGAATGATTAGAATAAAGAAAATGGGAGGCAGTAAGAACAGTATATGTCTCCATCACCCCAGTGAAAAACTCTTTAACAATTATATCATATTTTTATAGTACTATTCCACTGAATAGTAAGTAGAAGTTGTGTGTATGGAAAATACATTTTCTGAAATTATATGTCAAAGAAGATGAGATTATAAACTAAGACTTAAACATGATTTTAGAAAACAATGTATTGTTTTCAAATTTGGTCTCTTTAGGTAGACAGATGTTGTGGAATATTACTGTTACCTATGCACCAATCCACTCTAAAGCTTAGTGAAACTGAACTCCTGAGTTCGGTCAGATTGGTCAAAACAGACAGATTCTATTATGTGTCTTCGATGATCTAGCATGATACATGGAGTAAGCTGGCTCAAGCTGGTCTCACTTACAGGTCCACTAGTGAAGGGATTGGTGGAACATGAAGTCACTTATTTTATTCTCTGTAGTACGAGGTTTCTGGCCCAGATTTTCGGGTCTAACCTCAAGGTCTAGGCCCACAGACCCGCAGTCCCGCAGTCCCACAGAGACACACAGATGCTTCCAATAGTTTTAGGCTGATCAGCCTTAGGCCCAGGCATATAGCTTGCTAACTCTCTACCCTTAAGCTATCCCATGTCTCTTGTTCAGCCATGTGGCTCGGTACCTTTCTTTAGAGCTGCATGGTTGTCCTCTGCATCCTGCAGCTTCTCTCTGGTGCTCTGTCTGGCATTCAGTTCTCAGAGATTTTCTTAGTCTGGGAGCCCCGCCCACACTTCTGCCTGCCTTTGGCCAATCAGCGCTTTTTATTAAACCAGTGGGTGGGACAACTATTTACCATGAATCAACACAATACCCCTACAATTCTCCAACATAGAAATGACAGGTTTCTAAGAAGCAGCAAAATGTAAGGAGCACATTAGGGCCAAGTTTCACATTAACTATGCCACATTCTTTGGCCAATACAAACCACAAGACAACTAAGGTACAATTAGTGAGGGAACAGGATGGCAGTTCTTGGTCATATGAGTTATTGAGTCATGTGGGATGGGGAGTGGATCCAGGAAAGTCACCCTCCACTCCATCAATGCCATCAGTCTTTCGCTGATATCAAATATATACTTTCCAAGGAATAGAAGACTGTCTCCAAGATAAATAGAGGCACTGGTGAAATTAATCTTATCCTCCAATTTCCTGTGTTTCCATCTGTCCTTCACCAAAATGATGAATTTATATATCATCCAGGACAGCCTGGATGCCCAAGATCTTTTAAAATTAGCTCTTGGCTACCATTTCCATTTACCCAGGAATATTTAATAGAATGTTTTTAAAGTGTGCAATGATTGAATTTTAGATACTTATGTTAGTGGTGAGAACATACATTCAGAAGGCAGCAAATTTGTTCTACAATTATCAAATTACATTAATTACTTTTGAGGCTAATTATGATAGCCATATTGAATTAATTAGTTAGATTATACAATTAGTCAGTCAGTTTTTAATTCTCTTGTTTACCCCTCTATTGGCTCTTACTAAGCCCCATTCATGTCAGGCCCCCTTTCAGTTTAGTGTGAAGCTGAAGAAGCACAAACCAATTAGAACTCAGAATATTTCATTAGTGAGCCCCCGGCACCCAGAATCAAAGGCAGAAGTACAATCACATTCTAGGAAGGGTTGAAAGGACCCTGGAGCTCCAATAGGAAACCTTGCTCAACCTTCATCTTTTACCTTAATATCTCTTTTAGGTCAGCTTCATTTGTCTTCCTCTAAAGCAACAGTGTGTGATGCAGAGTTTTAGGGTCTAGATGTATTAGTGAGTTAGGCTGACAAGTCCTTGCTTGTTTTGTGGAGTCCACACTCTTGTAGAGAGATTGGGATCAAAGTTAGACAAATACACGAATGAAATACGTCAGGTAGAAATAAAGGCTATAAAAATTAATGTGAGGAAACAATGCTAGTCGTGACAAGCAGAATTCTTACAAATGATTGAGAAATGGGCCTATGATAGTAGGTGCCTATAGAAGAACTGCATTTGGTTGGTCCATCAATATAATGGCATTAAAGGGGAGGGACTACTGGGGTTCCACTCCTCCCAGAAGATCTATAGGTTGATGGAGGAAGAAGAAACGTTTTCTTTGGTGAGGCAGCTATTTGTCATGTGCCCAACTCCAAATAAACTCACTGGGTCCTCCTCCACCCCCCCCCCTCAAAGAATGTGAAAATCGGGAAGGAAGGATCAGAAGGGAAAAACAAAGGAGAATAACGTTTACTTGTGTGTATGATCAAAATATGTTACATCATAATGAAACTTATATAAAAGTAATACATGCTAATAAAAACATCACAATGGAGAAATGCGCTTCTGAGATGACTTCTGGATTAAAGGAGGTTTAAGATTGCATGAAGTTGGAGAGTGAATGGAGATACAACATCTCCTATTGCTGTTTTCCAAATCTCCAAGAAATGAGTATATACAGTTTGGCTTATATTCACACCCAGCATCTGGAGGATGCTGCATGGACATTGGGGAGTAGAGTCTGGTAGTTTCAACATGGCTACCCAGAGCCTAGAACCCTATGGAAAGATAAAAATCTCATTTTCAGAGAAAGGAAGTTGTGATTTCTTCCCCATTACCATGAACTTGTGTCTTAAAGTAGCAGAAATCTATTCCTACAATTTTTGAGTTCAAAAGTTCAAAATCCGTGTTCTTTCCGAAGGTCCTGCAGGGAATCTTTTCTAGACGCTTTGGTGTTTCTGGTGCTCTTCAGTATGTGGCAGCATAACTCAAAGCTTTTCCTTTCTTCACAAAGTGCTGTATTTTATGCTTTTCTGACATGTATGGATATGCTATGTGAACACTGTCATTAACGTTGGAGCCTAGACTAACTCAGTTTGATATTGTCTTAAAATTTTATTTTCACTTTACCTACAGACTCCCTCTTTCTAAATACTTATTCTGTGATTCACAGGGTACAAAAGTCTTGGAGTAAAGCCCCATTTCACCTACTATAGGTAGGAATTGTGGGTGGTGTTCCCAGGGCTTAGAGAATGTCTAGGAAGGTATCTCCTGTGAGATGTATTGAGGAATGAGATTATAGGTGACTGTTTGGGGGAGCTCACAGTCTAAGAGTGGAGACATACTGATAAATGCCTGTAGAATAATGAGAGAGTTAAATGAACATTATTTAATAGGAACCTTGAGGGGAGCATGCCTGGGGAGTTCACCTCAGTGATGGGTTATTGAGTTGTCTTAAGCAAAGCATAGAAGTACTGATGGATGCTAGATTCAAAATGGCAGCAACCTCCAGGGAAAAAGAGAGGGTCTTTGTATGTCACTAAATTGCACCTTCTTTTCAAAAGGAAGACATAATCTTGCCATTTGAACATACATTATAGAATCAACACGGGTTTGAAAGCTGTATATGGTCCCATGAGTTTTTGGTAGACACCTGTTCCTTGCTTCTAGGATCACAGTAGTTACATAATGTCCATTCTTGGCCAATTGTCCCTTCGTTAGCCCTCTATTAGCCACCTCATTTAGTGAACCTTCAGCTGTTATGGCTGATATAACTGTATTAATATTCCTACAGATCTTACTGAGAGGCCTTTCACAATGTGTCTAATAGCCATGTCTTTGATACACTGGAGTCCTGTCTCCTGGTACAGATATGAAAGGTGTTGCTTCCCACGAGGTCTCTTTCTTACAGAGGGTAATGAGGTCCCAGAAGTACTCAGGCAGGAACTTCCTGTCATTTTGCAATCTGTTTGCCTACAGCTTGACAGCAACTCAGATTTTCAGAGAAATTGGAAATTGAGCTGCATCAAAAGCCCCAAGCTTTTTGTTTAAAAGGTTTTATATTCCCAGGTTTCATTTACCCTCATAGAATTATTAATATGAATGTATGTGGTATTTTTATTTTCTATTTTTTTTAAAAAACTTTTTCCCATATCTACCACTTTCCTCCTCCACCTCCTCCTCCAAGTCCTCTGTTAGCCTTCCCTCCACCCCATCCATTCCTTAAGGAGGGCAAGGAATCCCAAGGTGAGTCAGTTCAGTCTGGCATATCCAGATGAGGTAGATCTGAGTCCTTTCTCCCAGTATCAAGGCAGAGTAAGGTGTTCCTCTCTAAGGAATGGGCTCCGAGATGTCAGTTCATGCACCAGGAATGAACTCTGATCCTACTGCAAGAGGCTCTACAAACTGTCCACGCCGTTCAACAGTCATCTATATTCAGAGGGCTTAGTTCCTTTCTTGAATGTCCTCAGCTGTCATTTAAGGCTGAGTGAGCTCCCAATAGCTCAGATCAGCCATCTCTGTTGGTTTCTTCCTCATGATCCTGATCCCTTTGCTAATATATTCTCTCCTCCATCTCTTCAGCTGGACTGGGAGTTTGACCTAGTGCTTAGCTATGGATCTCTGCTTTTGTCTCCATTTGTTGCAGGATGAAGGTTCTATAATGACAATTAGGGTGGTCATTCATTTAATTTTAGGGGAAGTTATGTTTAGGCACACTATCCACTATTGCTTGGAATTCTAGGTGGGGACATCTTGTGGGTTCTTAGATGTTTCCTTAGCACCGGGTTTCTCTCTAACCCCATAATGGCTCCCTCTATCAAGATTTTTATTTCTTTGTTCTCCCTCTCTCTTGCTCCCCATACTAAATCATCTCCTTCTTTCATGATCTCTTCCCATCTTTCATTGCTTGATCCCTTGTATGATCCCAATTTGCTTAGGAGATCTTTTTCCTTCCCAGGGGGATCCATGGATATCCCTCTTAAGTTTCTCTTGTTGCATAGCTGCTTGGGGATTGTGGATTGCAGCCTGATTATCCTTTGTTTTACGTCTAAAATCTACTTATGAGTGAATACATAAATACATACAATGTCAGTATGGTGGTTCCTCAGAAAACCGGGAATCAGTCTCCCCAAGGATTCAGTATATCTGCAAAGGATGCATGTTCTTCTCCCAAGGGCATTAACTCAACTATGTTCATAGCAGCATTATTTTTATAGCAAGAACCTGGAAACAACTTAGATGCCCCCCAAATGAAGAATGGTTTTAAAAATTGTGTTACACAATGGAATACTACTCAGCAGTAAAAAAAAAAAAAAAAAAAAAAAAGACATGTTACAATAAGGTTAAGGTTTCTTGGTCCCGGGAAGCCAGAGGCCCAGACCCACAGACCTGCTGCTCCAGACCACTTAGCTGCCTGCTGCTGCTCAGGCCCCCAAAATGACTCAGACGCTTATATTAACTTTATGCTGTTTGGCCTATGGCTCAGGCACATTGCTAGCTAGCTCTTACATCTTAATTCAACCCATTTTTATTAATCTGTCTGCCACATGGTCCATGGCTCACTTGTGTTCCTTACATGCTTCTTCTTGGGAGGCTGGCTGGATCTGATCTGACTCCACCCTTCTCCTACCTATTTGATTTCCCCTCCTACTTTTTCTATGGTGCCTGTCATGGGCCAAAACAGCTCCTTTATTTAAAGATTGATATTCATAGCATACAGAAAGATATTCCCACATCATTGACATCCTTAAATTTTCAGGCAAATGGATGGAACTGAAGAGTATCATCTTGAGTGAGGTTACACAGACGCAGAGATATATTTTTCTTGATTTATTGCTTGACATTTACTTCTTCAGACTCAGTGTTTAGATAGGTTTTCTTCAGTTTCTCCTTAGCTTTGCCAACAATGAAATTCAGGTGTAGGCTGGAAAGCTGGCTTAGTGGATAAGCACTTGTCATGCAAGTGTGAGGACCTGAGTTCAAATCCTCCGAATCTATGTAGAGCTGAGTGTGATAGCATGGACCTGTCATTCCAGTGCTCTTAAGATGAGATAGGAAGTAGAGCCAGGACAAGCCTCAGAAGGGTGTGGGTCAGCTAGCCTGGTCTGTGCTACAACAAACAACAAAAGACCTTGTCTCAAACAAGGTGGAAGGTGAGAACCAACAGCCAAGATTGTGCTGTGACCTCCATGGCTATGTGGTGGAATGCACATATAAATGAATGCATGCACACATGTTACATGCATATCATCATCACACAGATATGAAATAAAGAGCAAAGAAGGAAAAAAGAAATTATTAAGAAGAAATGTGAAATGTGTTCAAGAGAGCTGGTGATAATGCCTGTCTTTTCCGAGAGAGAAAAAAAGAATGAGTTGACATTGGGCCATGCTAAGAGAATCTGTGTGATCACAAAGCATTTTTAATGTTAAATTTAAACATAAACTTTATTCACATACTTGACGTAAATACAACCAATGGAGAAATATTAAAAATTAAGGAGGCTGTTCATCTGTACTCACTTTCCTGTTAATTCTTATTGTATTTAGCAGCACATAAATATAATTTATATTTAAAAACAGACTAACTCAGTTTATCTTTGCTTTTTCAGAACATTATTGGAGCCTTTATCCTCAACAATGGATGTCCAGATACTGTGACATTTGGGTCTCCTGGGTTTTCTAGATACAAAGCTTCTGGCATTTCTACATGCTTGTCCATGTTTCTCTGCAAAACCTAAACTAGAACCACAAACCATGATTAACTGGGAAGAAACTATCCTGTGCATTTTCAGAGGATTGGGGCTGCTTTAGCACAAGCTTCTAAATTTTTTTCAACTCATAAATGTTTGGAAAGAACAGTGACTATTGCTGGAGTTGAAACCATTAAGCAACTACTAGTGACTTTTACCTTAAAGTGGTATAGGGGTCAGGGAACCCTTTGAGAATCAGGTGGAGCATTTGATGTATTTTAGGAGACTTAGAGAAATCTATGGAAAGACCCCTTTGCAATCTGTGTGATAGTTAAAGTATGTGCTTTCTAGTGGCAGACCAGGGCTTAATCTTGACTTGACTTCCTAACTGAGTCTTTTTGTAAATAAATACTTCCACACCTGTTCCCCCTACTTTAAGGGGAACTAGACATTCCTTTGATTCTCTACTATCATTAAATACAGTGTCAGAGTACTTCCCTGCAATATAATAGTCTCCATTTTTCATGCTAGTCTCCAAAGCCCATCCATAATTTCTTCACAGTAGGGCCAGTCTCATACTTGCCCATGATTGATGTTTATTGTTGACCTTTGTTTGGTTGTTTTAAACATGTGTCAGAAAAGGGGACAGCCTTACTTTTACTATCAGTGTAAGACAGATACTTGTCACCTCCAATAAAACTTCTACATAGTTTGAGCACTAATCCCACTGTTTGGGCAAAACCTGGTTCCTCTGAGTTTCTGGCTCTGTACATCAGAACATCTGCTGGGGGTTTCTACATGACTGCTCTGCTAGCTCATGAAATTCATAATATACTTAATCTCTAGGTGGAAGTTATCACCTTATTCCCAGAGCTGGCTTTTCCTCCTCTTGTTCCGTATTGATGACATCATCCTTTTAGCCATCCTAGGAAAAACATACGCTTAACTTCATTGCCTTCTTCTCCCTGAATCATTTATGTTAGAAACTTGTATTCTCTTATGTCCTTTTTTTCCTTTACATACACTGATCCAGTATTCATCAACAGAATTGTGGAACACCTTGTACCCCTGCAGCAAATTTAATTTAGTTGTTACCGTTTCCATATTATACATACATAAAAATGGCAAAGCCCAATATAACGGCTCAACTCTGGAAACAGTCTGAATCTGAATCCTGTTGCTACGAATTCCTCCCACAGAACTAAGCTCCTTAGCTTTACTCAGATACAGATTTTCATCTATACAGTAGCCAGAATGATAGTACTTTTCTCATGGAGCTGTTAGGACTGAGTGTGTTAGCTCATGTTGTATGTTGGAGTAGCTCTAGGCATGCAGTAGGCACGACACATATGGGAGCCACTAACCAATATCTGCTTCCTCTCTTTGCAGCTCATCCTTCACCGGATTCCTTTCTTTGCCTAAACAGAATGGTCAGCCTCAGAGTAGCCATTCCCTCCCAAATAAAGGCATTCTCTTTGCTGGGCATTATCAAATTCACCTCTTGCTGTTCACTAACAACCCCCCTCCTTGTCTGGAGAGTGGCTTTGAGGTGGCTTGCTTTTTTTCAGGGTTTATCTCCTAGTAGTCATGATACATTCTTTTCTTCACTGTCCTCTGGTGGCTCTGAGGCCTAATATACTTATTTATATTTTTTGAGAATTTCATACATGGTTGCTGCATCTCCGTCATTCCTGTGTCCCTCCCAACTCCTCTCACTACCTCCAATTAGTATCTTTTTTCGTTAGTTACATGTATATTCATATATAAACACACACATGTGCATATGTGTATATGACTCACTGAGTCCATTTGTCTTTGCTTATATGCACACGTGTCCAGGGCTGATCATTTGGGATTTGGGGTTGGACAATCTGCCATCTAGAGAGCTTCTTCAATGTTTCCACCTTGCACAGCATAAGGCTGCTCTCTTTCTTCTTTATGAGCGATCTTCCCCAACCATTCTCATCGTCAGTGATCCATGGAAATTTGTAGGGGATTGTGTTGTGTCATGGTAAATAATTGTCCCACCCACTGGTTTAATAAAAAGCGCTGATTGGCCAAAGGCAGGCAGGAAGTGTGGGCAGGGCTACCAGACTAAGAAAACTCTTGAGAACAGGAAGCAGAGAGCAGAATGCCAGAGAGAAGCCAAAAGAAGCAGAGGACAACCATGCTGCTCTAAGAAAGGTACCGAGCCGCATGGCTGAACAGGAAGAATCATGGGTTAGATGAAGGGTAGAGAGCTAGCAAGTGATATGCCTGGGCCTGAGGCTGATCAGCCAAAAACTACTGAAAGTGTCTGTTTGTCTCTGTGGGTCTGTGGGCCTAGACCATGAGGTTAGGTCAAAAAGTCAGGGCCAGAAACCTCATACTACAGAAATTCTTGACAGAATTTATTCTCTTTGCCCATTGCAGTATAGTGCATCCACATTTGCATGCTGAGCTCTCCTTATATACTTTGGCTCTGTGTCATTGAAGGTAGTTTGGGTTTCAGTTACTGATCCAAGTCTAGAGAAATATCTGTTTATATGCTGAGACTTGAAGATAAAGTCAATGTATGGAGTGTACTAAATTTGTGAAGATTTGGGTTGGATCACATGGTGGCTAATCTTGGTTGTCAGCTTGATTGGATCTGGAATGAACTAACAGGTAAATTGTTGAGGGATTTTCTTGATCAGTTTAATTGAAATGTAAAGTGGGCGGCACCTTTCATAGACAGTCAGATTAAGTAGCCAGTCCAAGAAAGAAAATCTCTTGCTTTTTGCCTATTGCCTTCTTGTTGTGTGGGCATGTTCATCTACCCTGCTGGCATCTCGTTGCTGCGGCCACCGCCGTTTGCACTCTTCACTGTCATCAGATCAGAACTCAGCTTCTTCTGTCTGCTTCCAGGGACTGAAGACCATCCCCCTCTACCCCAGAATCCTGCAGGCTTTCACCACCAGACTGGGACTGTTGGGCCATCTGGCTTTATAGACTGGGATGCTTCTGGGTTCTCAGCATCTTCAGAGTGACGGCAGCTATTGGTGCTTTACCTAGACCATATCATGTACACTAATCTAACACCTGCTTCCCCTTTATTCTATTATTCTGCTCTGCTAGAGAACTCTGACCTAATACAGATCCTATTAAATCTTACCATCTCCACACATGGGCAGAGGGGAGTCTGCACTTTTTTCTGACATATAGCAGATACACACACACACACACACACACACACACACACACACACACACACACACACACACACACACACGTGAGGGGGTGGAGCAAGCAATCGAGTAGCACTTGTGGTATCATTATTCCTGCTCTTAACATCAAATCTTCTAAACTCCTGATAGCAGAAAAGGACAGGGCTGGGGGAGGAGTGCTTCCATCACCATGGAAACAGCCTTCTGTATTCTTGTCTTGGTCTTTGAGTACCAGGTGGTTCACAAACAGCCCAGAAGCAACTGAACATGAGGAAGAAAAGCATTTCTTTACCCACTGGCCCTGTTCTTGGAGGGTATTTTTACTTTAAATGATTAACCACATGACGTAGCAGTGATGACCGCCTTAGATGCTTTTCTCCATTTAGAGCATAGCTTACCCCTAAACATGCATGGATAATCACATTTACTATGTCCCAACAATTTATTACTTTAATAAATAGGACAAGAAAACCTTCCTGGTAATAGAACATTGCAGGATTTCATTAAACCATTTAAAATTTTACTACTTTTCAGACTTTCTTGCTAATTAACAAAATTATTATTAGTGGTGTGCGACAATTTTGTGAAAGTTGGTTCTCTCCACCTTTGCACTGGTTCTGGCAATCAAAGTCACCAAGCACCTTCTGCTACTGAGACGTTTTCCTGACCCTTTGGCTGAGGCCTTAGTAGTGCTCATTCCAATAGAGATCTTCTAAATGGAAAATGACTCTTCCTAAAATTGGCCTCCCTTATTCTGCTCTGTGATACTGTGGGATCTTTGTGGATTGTGCGAAGATGTTTTATTGTGATTGATGTAATAAAAGGCTGGATGGAGAGAGAGAGAAAGAGAGAGAGAGAGAGAGAGAGAGAGAGAGAGAGAGAGAGAGAGAGAGAGAGGAAACGAGATGAATCTAGACATGAGAGACACCAGCCAGATGTTGAACAAGTCAGACACACAGCATGGTATAGAGGTGCAAGAATGTAGAGTAATAAAAATATGGATTAATTTAAGTTCTAAGAGCTAGTGGGACAAGCCTAAGCTCATGCCAAAGCTTTCCTAATTACTAAGAAGTCTCTGTCATTATTTGCAGGCTGGCGGTCCTACTACACTACAGAGTGACCCATTTCAGATTGAGTTCTTTGAAGTACAGCATGGAGGTGTTAGTTTCCTTTTGGTGCAGAAATCTTCAGTTAAAATGAAATCAGGTACCAGTCTTCCCAACTCCCTCAGTTTCTTCTCTTGTTACTGTGGACAATGGCTTGACAAAAGCAACTCAAGAGGGAAGAGGAAATGACTTTCTCTTAGTGTGCAGCTCAAAGTCTAGTCTACCATGTCAGCGAAGTCATAGCAACAGGATTCTGAAGTGGCTGTTCACATCACATTCCAAACTCTGGAAATAGACCAATCAGTGCATGCTACGGCTCACCCCATTTTCTCCATTTACAAGATCTAGGATTCCAGCCAATGAAAGATCCTGCCCCAAACTAAGATGGATCTTTCCATGTCATTTAATGCCAATGAGATAATCCTATGCAGCATCCTCTTTACCCCTAAAGCAACACTCCATTTGGAAATGCAGGCCACTTCCATTTCAAGGACTGTTTCATACTGCACATGGGTCACTGTAAAGCTGGCTTAATGCAAGTGTGTAAGAGCCTGGGTGATTATATTTGTCTTGTGCTAATATTTTTCCTGGCGAAGTCACCTGGGCTCACAGGCCCCAGTGGAAAGGACTTTGATAAAGCTGTACTTTTCTTCTCTGGTTGACTTTTAAAATAGCGACTTTCAACATAAGCCTGTCTGCTGTATGTGTGTGTGTGTGTGTTTGTGTTTGCATGCATATATGTGTGTGGGTGCACACGTGCATAGAGGTCAGAAGTCAATGTTGACTGCCTTCTGTTACTTTCCACCTTATCTTTCTTACTGAACCTGGAGTGCAAAGATTTGGCTAGACTGGCTGGAGGAGAGCTGAAGACCCACCTTTCTCTGCCTGCCCACAGCCCCGGATGACACACATTCTTCCCAGAGCCACCAGCACCCACAACAGAAGGGCTCTGCTTAGAGTGATTATGCATCCTGCCACCAAGGAGATGCTGGCAGTTCTTCCATGTCCCTGTTTTCTTACAAAACCATCTGGCCAGAAGAAAGGATTAGGCAGGTGCTTCTGATTGGCTGAACTAAATTCATGCACTTTAAAGTAAGCTGTCAAGAGAAATAACAAAAAAACAGCTTCCTAATATTTTCTGTTTCAAACTGTAAGAGGTAGGACTTACCTTCCCCAGCACACAGGGAAACAGACCCTATCCATGAAAGAAACGATGTGCTCCTTTTGGTGAAATAGCCCCTAGCTCTGAACCCACAACCAAAGTGTTGGGCTTTTTTTTTTCCCCCCTCCCAGGTTTTTTTTCAGGCACCAAGTACCATTTATTAAACATCCACAGAATGTTTCAAGTGTGACTTATGATTCCCATAACTTCTGAAAGTAGGTACTATGATATTAATATCATTAATGGGGACTGCCATCCTGATTATCTTAAGTGGGGCTTACTGAGCATGAACCCCAGGCCTATGCTAAATACTTCACCCCACAGCCTCACTGAGTCTTCTGGATGTGATGTTTCTGTTTCACTGATGAGGAACAGAGTTCCCTGTGTCTCATGAACTTAGGGGTTTATGTAACATTCCCAAGATCAGAGAAGTATAGAAAGCTGGATGCTAAGATTTGCATCAGCCTACAGGTCCCCATTGCCTGGACACACTGATCTGTATCACACTCCCGTGATATAAATAAGGCTGCAGCAGAGCTGCGTTTTAATCTTGAATTTGGCCTGAGCTTATATTTAAAATGTACCTTTACTTGGGCCAGTAGAAAGTGACATAGCAGGCTGCTGATTCCTGTGTCATTTGTGGGGGCCTCAAACTCTTGATCCATAGGTTGTCAACAGATAGTTGCCTCCCCTCCAAAGATGGCCTTGAACAGCCTCCCAAGTGCTGCAATAACAGCTGTGTGTCCACACCTCATTTATCAAATAGCTTCCTTATCTTTAATGAGCATGGTGACCCTGGTCATGTAAAGGGAGCTTTTCATTTGCGTTTATTGACAATATCCGAATATTTACATCTGAAGACAGGAACAATTCTCAGTGTAACTTTAAGTGAAAATATCCATGTCAGCCACATGTTTAAATTCTATCAATTGATTGAGACATTTATTATTGAAAGACTCAACTGCTTCAAATGAATGGTGACTAATAAGGCTGTTGAACTGATGCTCCAAATGGTTACATGATGTGGGAATGTCTTTCTGTATGCTGTGAATATCAATCTTTAAATAAAGGAGCTGTTTTGGCCCATGACAGGCACCATAGAAAAAGTAGGAGGAGAAATCAGAGCATAGGTAGGAGAAGCAGGGCAGAGTCAGAGACAGAAGGAGCCCGAAGCCCAAAGGAGCAACATGTAAGGAACACAGGTGAGCCATGGGCCACATGGCAAACAGATGAATGAGAATGGGTTGAGTTAAGATGTAAGAGCTAGATAACAATGTGCCTAAGCCATACACCAAACAGCATGAACTTAATATAAACATCCGAGTCATTTTTGGGGCCTGAGCAGCAGTGGGTGGCTAAGGGGTCTGGGGCTGACTGCAGGTCTGGGGGTCCGTACCTCAGGCCGCCTGGGACCAAGAAACCTCATTGTTACAGTTACAACGAACAGTCATGAATCAAATTGAGAACAACTAGAAATAATTAATTTGATTCTTTAGTTAGGTAACTGACAAAAATCACTATTTACCTCTTTGGGGGGCAAAATTTTGGATCCAGGACCTCACATATGCTAGGAAAGAGCTTTACCACTAAGCCATATCTCCAGCCCTCTGTTCAGTTTTTATTTCTGATACAGAGTCTCACTATGTTGCTTAGAGCGAGTGGTTCTGATCCTCCTTAGCTCCCTGAGTATCTGGGATTATGGACCTGAGCCGTCAGTCATGGTCATTATATACTTTTTAAGCAAAGGAACTAAAAAATTTGAATAGTAATACAAAATGAGATACAATTAGGTGATATGAAAATCATGCGCTCATTCTTTTGGCATACTGATACATTCATAAAATAATTTTTGGAAAGCATGTTTAATTGGAACTTTTACTTGGATTTTCATTCTTTTAGAAATAAGAGAAAAATTTTAAGATGCAAGATGTCAAAGTTGCCACTTTACATTTTATAAAGAAGAAAAGCTTGTCTTTGATCTGGAATGGGTAGCAATGTGAAGAATATGAAGAAGGGAAATTATCAGGGGGAAGGCAGCTTATCCAATCTGTAATATCTTGCCAGTCAAACATTAAAAAGAGAGATTTGCCCAAAAAAGTGTCTTAAAAAGATTATTTCTTATAATTTTTTTTTCAGAGGCTGGAACTCAGCATGAAAAATGGCTGAAGCGATTGCTCCAGACTGCCAGTCAATTTTCATAACTGATGGTGAAGGGTATTTTTCTTTTTAGTTTTTCCAACTGTATGAGTCTAAAGGCACAGATGTCCTTTTAGAAAGTGTGCTCTGGAAAACGCCTGTCCTAAAGTTCATTCTGCTGTGCGTAAGAAGTAAAAACAGTCCTAGATGGACTCTTGGAAAGTGACTGTTTATGACTGTGATAATGAGCTGTACATTTGGCTGACAAATGGCTCTGAGAAGCTGTGCGCCAGCCTTTCTGATACCTACTGGACATGCTGGCAGTGAATCACAATGTTTTGCTAGTAGTTCTTATTTAGAATTGGATTTTGTAAGTTCTTTCTCTCAGAGTTGTATTTAGCTTTGCTTTTAATTACCAACCAACTACAGTTATTATCAGTTGGCCATTTAACTAACTGTGATGAATACTATTCATCACAAGTATAGATTACAGCTCCTCCATCAAAAAAAAAAAATCCCTTTTTGTCTAGAGCCCTGAATGACATTCCTTCCTTCCTTCCTTCCTTCCTTCCTTCCTTCCTTCCTTCCTTCCTTCCTTCCTTCCTTCCTTCCTTCCTTCCTTCCTTCCTTCCTTCCTTCCTTCCTCCCTCCCTCCCCCTCTCTCCCTCCCTCCCTCCCTCCCTCCCTCCCTCCCTCCCTCCCTCCCTCCCTCCCAGCCTTCCTTCCTTTTCTAGTTTCTATTTTTAATTAATTTTTATAGTGTATTTTGATCGTGTTTTCTCCTCCTCCCAGATCCTCTTCACTTCCTCATTTATTCAACTCCTTTTCTTTTCTTTTTTTCTATCTCCCCCTCACACCCACAAGAAACAAATTAACAAACAAACGAAAAACCAACAAGTAAAAACAAAACCCAAAACCAACAGCCACAAGACCCGTAAGTCGAATACAAGATGACAAAAGGACCGAAGTGCGTTTAGCGTCGGCCTGCCCTTTCTGGGCGTGGGGTCTGTCCTGGAGTGTGCTTCATATGGTTGGCCTGTGCGGGCCCTGTGCATACTGACACACTCTTGTGCACATCGTCCCGTTGTGTCTGGAAGATACTGTTTCCTTGGCATCTTCCATCACCTCTGGCTCTTATAATTTTTTTTTTTTTTCTCCATGCCTCCTCTCTCCCAAAGTTCTCTGAGCCTGAGGTTTGATGTAGATATCTCACTTAGGACCAAGTGCTCCAAAGTCTCTCTCTCTCTCTCTCTCTCTCTCTCTCTCTCTCTCTCTCTCTCTCTCTCTCTCTCTCTCTCTCTCTCTCTGCGCGTGGTCTAGTTGTGAGTCTCTCTGTTACTTATCATCTACTGCAAAAAGCTTCTCCGAATTGAGAGGAAAGCACCGATGTATGGGTATAGCAATATGTCATCAAGCTGACTGACATGACTTGAAACTTAGAAACAAGTGAAGAGCTTCTGGCATACTCAAGCAAAGGCGCCATTGGACCAGGACCGGTTCTTACTCCCCCCACCCCAAGCTTTCTTTTTCCCAGTTCCCTACAGAGCCGCTGGTAATGTTCACTGCTCTGGTTGACTCAGAGTACTGCCCCTTAATCTGAATGGCACGAAAGGGCCTTTCCAGGCTTCCCAAATCCTCTGTGTTAAAATAAAACAAACACCCCCCCCCCCCCAAAAAAAAAACCCGGGGTGTCTCCTAGGGGAAGTTTCACTGTGCCATTAAACACGGCCACTTGGTGGCGCCCAATAGTAAGATCAGCCCTGCATATGCTCAATTTGAGAAGTAACTGGTCCTTTACAAAGGGACGTGGGAAGAAGATAAAACCGTCACTTTTTGAAAAGAGTGTATTACTTTCAGTGAACTTCTTTTCGTTTTTAAAAACCAGGGTGGTCAGTAGTTCAAGGAGCAGGTTTAAACTCGAAAAGCTTCTCAAGTCCTTTTAATCTTGACCTATTTAAATTCAACTGCCTGGGCTTTCCAGTAAGATCCTTGGGGCTTGGACTAAAAGCATGCCCGATGTGTTTACTATGTGTTTAAAGAGTCCCCAACTACCGCTCACATGGCTTAGCATACGAGGCGTTCCGTTGGATTTTATGTGAGACTTTTTTTTTTTTTTTTTTTTTTTTTTTTTTTTTTTTTTTTTTTTTTTTTTTTAACACGGAAAAGCTGATCAAAGAGCAGCACAGTAGGGATTTGAACCCACCATCAGTCTTGAGAGCCTGAGATCTCACCTCAGCACTGGGTTTATGTCTGAATACAGGAAGGAATTTTACTTTTGTGTGTGAGTGTGTGTGTGTGTGTGTACATTTGTGTATATAAATAAGCTTAAATCGGTTTGGGACTTCTTGCCCTTTTGGGGGAGGGGATGGGTGGATGGGAGGGTCTGGGAAGGCTTGGGAGGAGGGAAAGGAGGGGGAGCAGGGGGATTCATAGATTAAAAAAATGACCTTTTTGAGGAAAATCATGCGGTTTGGATCTGACATGGTTGTTGAGGATCTTCCTCTGTTGCTCCTTTATCTTATTTTTTTGAATAGATCCCTCGCTGAACCCAGAGCTTGCTCTTTTGGCTAGATTCGGTGGCCAGCAAAGCCCGGGAATAGCTTGTCCAACTAACACATATGTACTGTGGTGCCTGGCTTTTGCACGGGTACTGGGGATCTGAACTCACTTCCCATGCTTGCACAGCAAACTATTCCACAGAGTTATCTCCCCAGACATCTCTGCCATAACTGTGACTCTTTGAAAAGGGGGGGGGTTGTCTAAGGAAAAATCTTTTAAACACGTACACACCACACACGATAAAATTAAGAATGCTTACTGCTGCACTGTTATCAAGGGAAAGATGGCATTCTCGTAGCTTAACTTTCCTTGTATCAGATTTTCATGTTGAAGCATGTCCTTAAAGATGCACGAGCACATTTGGCCAGGAACTCCGACAGTGCCAATATAATGCTTTTGGAGTCTAACCGTGTAAGTTAATTTCTGGTTTAGGCTGTAGTCCCTAGACAACAATATTCTCAGTTTCATGAGGTGATTGTGTTCTTTTTACTGTAAGAGAGAAGAAACTGGACACTTGGTCTGACCTTCCCCCTCTGTGAGAACCAGAGGGACTAGTGGCTAAGTCTCCAAGCTGAGCCTTGCAAAAAGAGGTCAGAGACCCTGTCTCAAATGCTTGAGAGAGACAGAGAAAGACACCTAATGTTGACCTCTGGTCTCCATACACCCATGTACACACACCAACACGAATACATGCAATACTGACCTCCCTCACCCCCACAGATTGCTCAATGTGATTTTAATGTCTTTTTTTTTTTTTTTTAAATTTGCTGTTGCTATTGTTGTTGTTACTTGTTAGTTATGAGGGATGTGTTAGTGAGAATCATGGGAATCTATTTTGGATGCTGCCAAAGACAGGTGGATTCTAGCCATCCTAGCTAGTTAACTGCTTTGTACTATTATCACCAAGGCATGTACAGGAAGTCCTATGAGGGACCTAACTCAACTCAGGAGCTCAGTGCTATGGCAACCTAAAAGATCATGATCCCTTTTCTGGAGAATAGTTTTGTAGGTCTTTTCTCCCTTTCTCTCCTTGACAGGAGAGTTTTGCCTCTTTGCCTAATAAGTGCCTATGCTGGAAAAGTGATGCTGTGGCTGAGTGACTGGCAGCAGAAAATAGAAGGTTGGCAGGCTAGTTGCAAGGATAAAAATAAGTTGACATTGAAGTTATGCAGCTCTGTAATTTGGTTGCTGGGATGCTCTGGTCCAGAATTTGTGGACAGCGAGATTGTAACTACTGGCCAAAATGTGGGGTTTGAGATTATCTGTGAATTTAAATTATCCCTTTCTTGTCTTCTATTTAAAAAGATAATGGAGATCTGGCTATATAAGCAGAAGATTTAAATGCTTCACTATCTTTTGGAGTCTGCTTCTAGGCTCGTGGGGTGAGTCAATGCCTTTAGAGATGGAAACATAAATCTTTTTTATCTCTGAGGGTTCTCTGCATTAACTGCAGCTTCTGCCTTGTTTGGACAGATTACTGAGCTGGAATCCATTGCTGTTTGCAGTAATTTTGCATATGTGAGAAGCATGCATGAAAGCCTTGGAAGGGAATCATGGACCATATTTCCAGGACACTGTCTGTCTTCAGGAAGAAAGGACAGATCAGCAGGTAGGATCCCCCTCCCTGCATTGATTTTAAAAAAGGCATTTGTTTCTGATACAGAATATGATGATAGGCTTGTCTTCTGGTCAAGATGTTCAGATAAGTCTTTTATATAGTATCTTAATTATGGCTTCTGTTGCTGTGATAAAAAACCATGATCAAAAGCAACTTGGGGATAAAGAACTCTATTTCTAGTTACAGTTCTTCATCACAGCTCATTACTGAGGGAATTCGGGGCAGGAGCTCAAACAGGGCAGGAACCTGGAGGCAGGAGCTGATGCAGAGGCCATGGAGGAGAGCTGCTTATTGGCTTGCTCCCCATGTCTTGCATGGCCTGTTTTTGTACAGTATCCAGGACCAGCATCCCAGGGATGGCACCACTCACAGTGAGCTAGGTTCTCCCAAATCAAACATCAGTCTAGAAAATGCACTTCAGTTTTGCCCACAGACTAGTCTGGTAGGAAAATTTTCTCAACTGAAGTTGCCTCTTCCCAAATTATACTTACTTCCATCAAGTTATATAGGGTTTCTTAGAAATTATAGCACTAACTGGATTGGTACTAATTACTAATGAATTTAAGTAACCATGTTATTGCTTTATCAATAGAGATACTAATAATCAAATCTTTAAAGGTAGTGATCTTGTGGTTTTGCTGTGTTTGTATTAGAAGATAGACAAAGATAGATCTTAATTTCTGTGGTAATTCTTGGTCCAACTATTTTTTCAAGGATACCATAATAAGAGATTCAGATTGCCAGACTTAAGTCTGTTTGCCTGCTGCTTAAAAGATGCAGGGAAGAAAAATCAGGTATTTACATATATTGAACATGATAAGATATAAAGAGTTGCATTTATATTTCCACTCTAAATAAAACTAAAAGAAGGCCATTGGGTATGCACAGGGAAGTTTAGTGAGAAGAGATGCGGTGGGGGTACAGGTGCTGATGGACAGGGAGATGATGTGTAGTGTTTGTTTTCATAGCAAATTTTCTTTTTACGTCCCTACCCTTAACCTCTGCCCCCAGCTGGAGCATCATAGCTGCCCTCTGATCTTGCGGGGCTAGTATAAAAAATTCTTCAGCTAAACATGATATGTGAATTGTGTTAGAGGTACACAGAAGCAAAATAACATAAAGAGTATTACACATTCTGATATTATCTGAATACAACCAGATATCTAGATAGTTCTAGATAGTTCTAGAAATACAGGAGAACTTTAGAAATTAGCATCTTCATCTTTTGGGTGTGGCTTTTCTTTTGACTGTAGAGTGCTGGGCTAAGAGAGCTGGCACTAAAGTAATTCAGCCAAGGACAACTCACCAAGTGACAATATTGTCTCTAGGACATTCACCAGGTAAAAGCTAATCAAATATGTTGTTGGGTCACGTGTGGATTTTTGTGTGTGCATGTATCATGCATGTTCAGATGTGTGTGAATCTATGTGTATGTGCATGTGGAGGCCAAAAGTCAATATTGGTTATCTTTCCTCAGAAGTCAACCGCCTTTGTTCTTTTTCTAAGACAAAGCCTCTTGCTGACCTGGACTTTAAGCAGTCTTGGTTGGTTGGCCAGTCTGTTCTACCTCCCTAGTACTGGTACTGTAAGTAAACACCACCAAGCCTGGATTTTTAAAAATAGGCTCTGGGTACCAAACTTAGGCCTTTATGCTTGTAAAGTAAGCATCTTTACCAACTGAGCAATCTCCCCAGCCAAAATGTTAATTCTTTAATTCATCAGTTATTTATTTCCATCTGAAAGGTTTCAGGTTTGGGGTTCAAAGTGGGAAATAGAAGTGAATTGCTATTTGGATAAGAGATTAATTAAAAAAATACCACAGATAGACAGGAAGACAGACATGTCTGGGTGTTCTGTTATGGTATGGGGCTCTGAAGAGAGTGGTGTTTCTCCTTCTATAGTCTAGAGGAAGGAGTGAGGTTCTATGTCACATGACTGATGGGAAGGCAATAGTGGGTATTTGTAGCTAGACTGGGTTATCAAAGAGGGTAGAGAAGGTACAAGTCTAGAAAAAAAAGTTGCATTATCCCTAGAGCCAAAATTACTCCAGTTTCTAGAATTAACATATCTCAATTAAAATGGAGGATCTTTCCAAATGGCATGACCCTGGGTAACACCATGTATAGTTATAGCTGAGGCTCATGAGCAGGCAGAACCTCTGACCTCAGAAGCCTTGGGGACTGATTATCTAAGTGCATGTACAAGCAAGGCATAGATTTTCTCTATTCGACTGTTCCATCAGATGTTTGGGGATGAACATATTTCAGAGTTTCTCTGTGTTTTATCTTCCACCTATCCCGTTTATTCTCTTCCAGACTCCTCTTTGGCTACGTGTTCTTTTCTCTTTCCCTGATTTATTGAGTCACAGCTGAGTGGCTTTTCCCACCTGGAAAGTTCAGCCATTATAATGAGATATGCGTAGTATACCGGGGCTCCCAAGTTAAGAACTGAAAAGCTTCTGGTAGATAAAACTGTTCTAAACTGAAGTATTTTAATTGTAATAGAAGAACCAGCCCTTTGAAGCATCTCCTCTGCAAAGAATCCTTCGCTACATAAAAGGCTCCTTTTGTGATGTAAATAACAATCCTTTGTTTTAGCTGTTGACAAGAATTAAATTTAAAGTGTATGCTCTTGCAGAACAATGTTGGCATAAGACTAAAAACTTTTATCACTTCCAAAATAACTTGGTTGAAATAAGAATCATGTGTAACATGCTTGTCATCCAATGTCAAGGTTAAATAGAGTGGAAAGTCCACAGGACGCTGGCATAGTGCCACCTCTTCCTACAAAGGCCTGAAATAATTTTTATTTGTACTTGAAAATAAAGATGAGCTCTCATCTCAGTGCATGGCTCCAGTGAGTCGGTGTCCATCTCGCTAATATAGTTAGTTGCTACATCATTTGCTGTACTTTCTGTTTTGTTAGTAATGAATATAATCACTGCCACTCAATAACGAGTCCTTACATTACATTACAGCAGGGAAGTGTTCATGAAACAAAATTCAGAGGCCTGGAGCTTTTTAGAACCAGGAAGCTACATTTGTTCTTAGGCTACCATAGAGGCTACAGCTTCCAGCCACAGCTGTCACCAGAGTTTGAGGACTAAACCCAGTCTTTGACTTGGCCACTTATCCCAATATGACACCCTTCAAATGTTCTCTCCTAAGTCACCTAAAATGTATTAGTTAAAAGTTGAATTGTCTGTTGATTTCTAATACTTTCTTCAATAGAGATCCACAGTATATGCAGTAACTAATCAATTTAGCTGCAGTTTTGGTGATTATATATAGGAGTTGACATTTTGCTAAAATATGAGGAAAGACCGGTTAAGGTTATCACTGGAGATGGCAAGTTAAATAGCATTTAAAAACACCTCTGGAATTGTTTTTAATAACTATTCTTAAACAATGTGACAATTAAAGGTAATTCATAAATAATAAAGGTAAACATAGCTGTGTACTTGAAGCATTCTTTCTTTCTAGTAGAATTTAAGGGGAATTCCACAAAACTTTGAGACAGGTCCAGGTTTCTTTTTTTCTGTGGACCTACTCAGCCTCCCATTGGTAGCCCATTCCCATTTTGTGCCAGCCACCAATAGATGGAGGCACTCTCTACCTGAGAACTCCTGGCTACTCTTGCCTGGGAGTCAGGTATGTGACCTTCACTCTCCTTTCTGCCCTTCATTGAAAATCCTTCAGTCTCATTCCTAGGTCTGTAGCAGACCTGTTATAGGGGCTTGCCCTCCTTCTCTGCCCAGTTCATTAGGGACTCCATCAAATCTTGTAGTGGGCCTGGTTTCCCTTCTTTTGGGAGACCCTCTGGACATCTTACCCATCTCCATTCCTTAATGCCAGTCTCTAATACCTAGATATAACAATAGACACAGAGAAACTAAGAGGACATAATAAATAAGGACATATTTTAAAAAATTGTATTCCCCAAGTTGGAAAATAAAAAAAGAGGCTACATTCTTGATTTAGATCACCTCCCAAAGTTAAATCAAGTTTAGGTGAGCAGTTTAAAGAGATCCACAACCCTTAGTGAAATAGGAATAATTAAGAGTATCTTAAGAAAAAACACTGCCCAGGATTCAGTGCAAAAATTTAATGATGTTTAAAAATTAATGTCAACACTCCTCAAATTATTGTATAAAATGGAGCCAGGAGAACATTGGCTGATATGCAAACAACTATTCTGATACCTAAACCACACAAAGACTCAACAAACAAAGAATTACAGACCAATTTCCCTTATGAACATAGATGCCAAAATATTTAATAAAACTGTGGAAACCCAAATACAAGATTATATCAAAAAGACCATCCACAATGATCAAGTAGACTTTATGTCAGAGGTACAGTGAGGGCATAATATATGTAAATCAATAAATGTCATCCACCATCTAAACAGACTGAAACACAAAAACCACATGACCATTTTGTTAGATACAGAAAAAGTCCTTGACAAAATTCAATACTCTTTCAAGATAAAATACTTGGATAGATTATGGATATAAGGGGCATGCTTCAACATAATAAAGGCAGTTTACAGGAATCCCACTGCCAATATTAACTTAAAAGGAGAGAAACTCAAAGCAATTCCATTAAAATCAGGAACAAGACAAGGTTGTGTAGTGATATGTTATATATTTAATAAAACCAGTCTGGAATATCAGAGAAGAGATCTATCCACAATCAATCCAGGAGGATCAGAGAGTGGCAACACACACCTTTATTCCCAGCATGGGAAAGACCAGAATGGTGACCTACATCTTTAATCCCAGCAGATCTGAGTTTGAGGCCAGCTTGGTTTACAGAAGGAGTTCCAGGCTGCCAGGCAGGCAGTGGTGGTGCCATGTCTTTAATCCCATAACTCCAGAGACAGAGATCTTTCTGTGTTTCTGTGAGTTCAAGGCTGACTACCAAATAGTAATAGCTCATGCCTTTAATCTTAACCTGGATGTGAAACAACTGGGCAAAGAGGGTATTTAAGGCAGGTGTAGAAAGACAGAGGAGGCAGAAGAAGCCAGGAGGAGTGAGGCTGAGGAAGCTGGAAGACAGTTGGGTGAGATCTGACTGTAGTGTTTCCTCTCTCTGATATCTCTGCTTTTCTCCGATATCTGGCTCTGAGTTTCCTTTATTACAGCCATAATTTGTGTAACAAGGTTGTCCACTCTTTCTCTACCTATATAGCTTAGCATCTGAAGTCTTAGCTAGAATAATACAACTGAAGGAGATCAAAGGGATACAAATTGGAAAGGAAGAGGTCAAAATATCTTTATAGGTGGATGGTACGGTAGTATACATACTTGACCTTATAAAAGAAATCAAAGAGACAATTATCTTCCATAACAGGCTCAAGAAAAAAATTGTCAGCTAACTCTAACCAAGCAAATAAAAGATTTATATGATAATATCTGTAAGACATTAAAGAAAAAAATTGAAGATGTATCAGAAGATGGAAAGATCTCACATGCTCATGAATCAGTAGGATTAATGTAGTAAAAATTGCCATCCTATCAAAATCAATCTACAGATTCAATGCAATCCCTATCAAAATCCCAACACAGAACTTGAAAGGCAATTTTTAGCTTGACATGGGAACACAAAATGTTGAAAATACCTAAACTATCCTGAAGAATAAGAGAACTGCTAAAAATATTACCATCCAGCTTTCAAATTGTATTACAGAGTTATAGTAATAAGAACAGTGTGATGTTGGCATAAAAATATGCAGTTTGATCATTGAAATCTAACTAAAGACAAAGACATAAATCCACATATATACAGACAGCCGATTTTTGTTAAAGAAGCCAGAAATATATACTGGAAAAAAGGTAGCATCTTAGGCAAATGGTGCTGGTCAAACTGGATGGCTTCATGTAGAAGAACACAAATAGATCCATACTTAACACCTTGCACAAACTCAACTCCAAATGGATCAGAAACTTAAACATAAAACCAGAAAAATTGAACCAGATAGAAAAAAAGTAAGGAATAGTTTTGACTCATTGGCATAGAAAAGGGCTTTCTAAACAGAGACCCAATAAGACACTAAGATCAACAATTAATAAATGGGACCTCATGAACCTGAAAAGGTTCTGTATGTCAAAGGCCACCATCATTTGGATAAAGCAGCAGGCTACAAAACGGAAAAAGAGTTTACTAATCACACACCTTAAAGGGGGCTAATATATAATATACATGACGAACTAAAAAGAAAGCTGGGCATAAGAAAACAAAATGAGGTTCATATCTAAAAAGAGTTCTCAAAAGTCGAAACACAAATGGCTGAATAGTGCTTTAAGAAATGTTCAGCATACCTAGCCATCAGGGAAACACAAATAAAAACTACTTTTAGATTTTCTCTTAAACCAGTTATAACAGACAAAATCAATAAAACAAATGGCAACTCATGCTGGGGAGGATGTGGAGCAAGGGGAACACTCACCTTTTCTTGGTGGGAGCACAAACTTATATGACCTCTATGAAAATAAATGTGGTAATTCCTTAGGAAGCTGGGAATGGATTTACCTCAATATCCAACTATACTGCTCTTGAGAATGTATCCACAGGATGCATCACTCTTCTGTAGAGACATTGGGTCGTCTGTGTTCATTGTTGATTTATTCATATTGTCCAGAAACAGCCTAATGTCCATAAGTGGATGAACAGATAAAGAAAACGAGGTATATTTACACAATGAACATTACTCATCTGTTTAAAGCAATGAACCTCACAGATAAATAAATGGAACTAGAAAAATTCATTCTGAGTGAGGTAACCCAGAGCCCCAAAGATAAATATGGCAAGTATTTGCTTATACAGAGATATTAGCTGTTAAGTTTTCAATAAGCAGGCTACAATTCAAATAACACAGAGGTTAGGTATAGAAGAAAGGACTTGGGTGGGAAGGACTGATTTCCCTTGGAGAGGGAAATAGAATAGATACTTATGAATGGACTTTATGTGTGTGTGGGAGACTTAAAGGGGAAGAGGCAGGGAAAAGGGACCTAAGGGCAAGGGCAAGAGGAACAGATAAAACTAAAGTAGATAGTTTTAAAAATATGTATGTGAAAGAAATTTAAATGTAATCCTTGAATAACAAGGGAGACAAAAACCTCAACTAGACATCTTTCATCACCAAATGAAACCTTTAGTCCCAAGTACAGATTACATCTAATTGAGTTGTTGGCTAGAGGAACCCCATAGAAACCCCAACAGCCCAGGCTATTGTCAAAGCTATTGGTTTTTCTCCACAAACTGATGGTATAGCTGGATATTAATCCCAGGCAGTTGATTGATAGGTTAATATTTATTAAAGAAGTCAATAGCAATTTACAACATGAATAAGAGACAGGAGAGCCGGAATAATCACTCATTTGAATGGGACAGGTCTTCCTTTGGGAAAATGTGCACTCGATCTTTAAGCTGTTCCCAGCCGCACCTCAAGGCTACAGCTTTGAAAGTCATGGATGAATCTCATACCTATACTGGCTAAGAGGCCACACCTCTTGGTCAAGGTGACCTGTCTGCAAGATTTACTGGTGCAATAATGATACAAAAGTTATGAGAGTAACCAACCACTATCTGATTAGTTTTAAGGTCCACAGCATGGGACCTTAAATGACCGTGCTCAACACTGCTCATGTGACTAAGAACCTAATACTAGCTAGACCATGCATTTAAGGGAAAACTAAGTACTACTGTTCTGCCAAAGGAACATAGCCATAAAATGACTCTTAAAAACTATTCTCTATACCCATAGATCAGTGCCTCACTTAATCTTGAAGTAGATGCCAAGCTATACAGAGAACCCACATCTGAATAACGAGGAAAGAGTACAAGACCTTAGAACACACAGTGCTAAGTGAGATATCTCTATCAAACGCTCTCTGGGATCAGGGACCTCTGTGGAGGAGGAGGAAGAAAGGTTGTAAGAGCCAGTGGGGATGGAGGACACCATGAAAACAAGGTCTTCTACACACAACAGAGCTGACACACATGAACTCACAGAGACAGGGCCTGAGCATGTCTAAGCCAGATGGGATCCCAGAGCTGAGAAGGGAAGTGAACACAAACCCCCATCCCTAGCCCAGAAGCCATCTCCAGTGGACAGCCATAAAGGAAAAATTAGTTTTCTCCAGTGGAGTCTCACTTGGTCTACCAAATGACACTTAGGAGCAAGCTCCATGCCTAGCACTAGATCACCAGCTCAGAAAGAACTCCATGTTATTTTTGATGGTTTTTGTCTCATAGGGCTTTGTCTGGGCTTTTTTTTTTTTTTTTACCTTACAGGATTTTTGCATATATGTTACGGTTTCTGACTTTGTGTTTTTCATAGGGTTTCTGTGTGTGTGTGTGTGTGTCTGTATGTATCTACTTGTGCTTCCACTTTAGCTATTTTTTCCTGTTTGCTTGTTTTGTCTTATTCTAGGTTTGTTTGTTTTAATTACCAGTTTGTTTTTCAATGAGAAGAGAGAGAGAGAGAGAGAGAGAGAGAGAGAGAGAGAGAGAGAGAGAGAGAGAGAGAAGTTGTGGTTGTGTATTTGGTGGGTGGGGAGGATCTGGAAGGAGTTAGGAGAAGGGATATTATTATTTGAATATATTATATTATATAAGAAATCTATTTTCAATAAAAATAAAATTATAATAAAAAGAATTATTTAGCCAGAAATTCACTAATATACCATCTGCCATCCAGAGACAGTTGTTATTTGTGTGTTTTTATAATCTATTGTTCTGGGCATGCATATATAAATAATCACTGAGATACAGCTGAGGAAAATAACCAGCATCATTTCCCTCCCACTGAACACTTTATCGTGGGTATTTCATATCATATGCAGAAAACATTTTCCAACGAAGCAGGGGCTATTGTCCACTGTGAGTTTCACTATTTTAGTTTTCTTCATTGTCAGATATTGATGATTTCACATTTTTTCCATGACGATAGATAATAGGATAAACAACATGGGCATACATCTAGTCAGTAACAACCTAGAAATGGAGCCAGTGTGCAGAAGATACGGCCCCTAAGAAATTGCCCAGAGATGGTAACGACAGAAAGTCCCACCATCTCTGCCATTCTGTGCAAAGCCAGTGATTTAAAAAACACTTGCCAATCCGGTAAAAGAACGATGCTACTTAGCTTATTTTAGTTTTATTATTTAATTTTCATTTGTCATGTATCTTAGGTATTGGTAAGGATGGCATTTGTTATGTCTGTTGTCCAATTCTATCCTTTTTTCTATAAATTTTGGTCAAAGCTTTCTTTCTTTGTCTAGTGTTTGTGCCTTACTGACTTTTTTCTTTTGAGAAAAGAACTTTCATGTGATCAGATTGGCTTCTGTGTCGATACATAACTTGCTTTTCATTCTGGAAGGGAAACTGGAAAGATTGAGCTTCAGTTCTTTACTCCACATACCTTTTTAAATTTCTCTTTTTATTCCAAGTGAGGGTTTCTCAGCGCTACTTTGGGAGTATGACTACTCCCTCTGAAGTGAAGCTACTAAATGTCAAACACGAGAGATTCTGACTTAATTTTGCCCTGAGCCACTCATTGATCAAACGTTGGAGCATCATTTAATCACCGATGTCTTTTCTCCTACACTAGTTTGTGAACTTGCATGTTGTGTTTTTCATCTGATGAAGTTAAATTTTAACAGTTGACAAACAGCATCACATGTTACTCTGTACAGATGACTATAGAAGGTGTGAACTCTTTCCATTTTAATCTTAGTTGAGACTGATGGAAATGGATAAGAAGAAGCCAGTGTAGAGAAACAGGCTTGAAGCAAGTATTGTGTTAATAACACAAACTGTGTTCAATAGTTAGAAGCAGGGTGATGGCAGATGCATCTTCCCATCACTGCCACACAGCCTCTGTTCACAGGAGGACCAGCTGCTTCAAGGCACTATTGAAGAATGATGTTTCCACTGGAAACTTCCTTGTATATAGTAGAATTTCACCCAACTGTGAGCCTGACAATTTGGGCTTTCTTAACTGACTTGTAACTCACAGTTGTTCCCAATAGTTCTCAAGTGTTTTTTTAGTATACTGACTTCTCATTGGATGACATAAATCTTCCCAGCTGAAGAAATAGCACCCCTGGCTGGAGTAAAGCCAGTAAAATGCTTGCATGTGAGTATAAAGAACCGAGTTCAAGTCTCAGAACCGCCAGTTAAATCCCCTGAATCCATGTTAAAAAAACAAAACAAAACAGTGGGGGATATGAGTTTATGATGCCAGCATGGGCTATAGAAAGAGGGGTCAGATTGCTGTGCAGAAAAACTGTTGTGTGGTCCCTGAGGAGTGACACCTGAGGTGGCCCTTCGACCTTCACATGCTCTCTGTCTCCCTCTCTGTCTTCGTGTCTCTCTCTCTCCCTGTCTCTCTCTCTCCTATAAAATGAATCCATTTTTATTTTCAAGTACAAAAGAAAATTGTTTCAAGCCTTTTAAGTAGCAAGTTGGTGCTATTCCACTGTTACCCACTGACTTTCACACACAAATAGCATTCTCTGGAAGGTGTTTAAAAGGGAAACATGAAAATTAATTTAAATAGAAGAGTAATCAATGTATTACGAGTGATCTTAAAAGGGAAGTGTGGAGAACACTGGGCAGTCTAATACTTTGCTCCCCACTGGTCACTCTATGGAAGTGACCATTGTCTTCAGCACCCTTCTGCATAGGCAGCCTCATCATCCAGTAGCCTTACTAACCCCTTCAAGGTTTAAAAGCATAGAACTTATAGAAGTTGCATGGATAATACCTTCTGAGGTGCTCTGCCTGTGAATTAATCTCCATGTATTTATTTTCATTTGCCTGAGAAAGGAGAAGCAGTTGGTGTGACTCACCCCCTGCTACTTTTCAAATGAATCACTTCTCCACTTATTATGTGGCATCTAACAGCTCATCAGGATGCAGAACTCAGGGTATTCTTGCTCTGGTAAATGTGCCAAACCTTATAACCTTGATATGACCTTGATGTAGCAGTACGTGAAAATAAACAATTTTTTTTTTTTTTTTTAATGTGTAAAGATGCTGTAAAGCTATTTCGGAAAGAAGACACACAAATGGCGAGTGGGTACAGGAGGAAATGCTCACCTGGGAGGTGCAAAGCCTCAGCCATAAAGAGAGACTATTAAAAAGATAACAGGAGTTGGTAAGATCAGAGAAAATGAAGCCTGTACGTTGTCATAGGGAATAAGAATGAATACAGGCAGTTGAAAGGGCAGGGGTGTGACTCAAAACCTAAAACAATACCACCAGTAGATCTATATACACAAGAGAGGAAAAAGCTTGTCCCAGTGGCCATATTCAGTCAATCTGAGAGCCCATCAGTGAGTAAGTAGGTAAGGAAATGTGCTAGAGCTACACTGTGGGGCATTATTTAGTCTCAGGAAGAAATTCTGAAGTTTGAAGCAATGTGGATGTGATAGCTTATTGATTGTAACAAAATAACTTAGATAACTTACAGTGATCAAAGGGTTTTTTTTTTTTTCTTTTTTTTTTCTGTTTCTCTGTGTAGCCCTGGCTGTCCTGGAACTTGCACCAGCAAGCATCTAACTCATAGTGATCTGCCTGTCTTCCTACCAAGTGCTGAAATTAAAGGCATGTGCCACCATCACCTAGTGAGAAAAGGTTGTTCTTGTTCGTGGCTTTGGCAAGATACATTTCTTAGATGTATCTTGTTGGGATTCCCTTAGGCCACTTTTGCCTCTGATCCCAATAGTCTCCATTTATGCTACCCTGGGGATTATGCTACACAGACCTTTAGGGGACATTCAGCATCTAAACTATAACCATGGAAGAACCTAGAAAATATTACTATAATAAGTTATGAACCAGGATCAGAGCTGCAAGCATGGAGAGGGCTCATTTACACATGAGATCTAAAATATGTTAAGTTCATAGAAGTAGAGAGGAGATGCTCAGAGGTTGGGAACAGAAGGAAGATGGAGAGGAAATGCTGGTACAAGGTGAAAAGTTTCAGTGAGACAATATGTACAAATTTTTGAGACCTGTTACATAGTATGGTAATCATATATACAGTTAATAGTACTAGTAATCTAATATACAGTTCACAATCATTATTTATATTGCATTTACTGTGCCATGTTGCCTGTGTGAAAATCTGAGATCTATGGGAACTGGTTCCTTCCTTCTACTTTGTTCTAGAAATCAAACTCAAGTCATCAAGCTTGACAAGCAGGTGCCTTTACATACTGAGCCGTCTTGTTGGTCCCCAGTTCAGACTTATTAAGAATAAATCATAGCTATTCATACCTAAAAATGACAACTAGATTTAGAGAAGGTAGATTTTTAAAAATAATTGTTTTTTATTATTTGTGAATTTAATACAGTGTAATTTGATTATATTCATCTCTCCAACTCCTCACAGATACATTTCTACCTTCCAACACAGCCGACTTTATGTTCTTTTTTTAACTTAAAAACCTATTGGGTGCAATGTGTCACTCCAAAATTCTTTCATACATTGCCATCCAGTGGAGCATGGTTACCCTACCAGGGGATAAACTCTTAATCAAAACTAATTCTATTTCCAAGCAGCTATAAATTGTCAATAGCTCCTCAGCTAGAGGTGTGACTTTGTGCCAACCTCTGCCCTCATGCTGGGATTTCACTTGGCCTGAATTTTTCTATGTCTTGTGTATGGTGTTACAATTTCTGGGGTTCATACATGCGATTCCCCTGCTATTTCTAGAAAAACACTGTTTTATTGTAGTTATCACCAACTGCGTCTTTTACAATCTCTTCACCTCCTCTTCCACAAAAATCCTTATTTAAAACAAGAACACTAAATCTAATTTCCTTTGTATAGTTTTTTATTAATTAATTAATTTTATTTTATGTACATTAATGTTTTGTCTGCATGTATGACTATGTGACTGGGTCAGATCTTGGAGTTAGAGACATTTGTTAGTTACCATGTGGGTGCTGAGAATTGAACCAGGGTCCTCTGGAAGAGCAGGGCAGTATGTGCTCTTAACTGCTGAGCCATTTCTCTAGCCCCCTTTGTATGTTTTTTTTTTTTTTCACTATTATCTATAACAACTTGTAACCAACACTATAAACAAACACAAACATCCATAATCCATTTTGGGGGGGGAATGTGGATGTCCTTCTCTAGGCTACTTCCTGCTGAATGGGGCATTGGTAACCTTATGAGGACCCAAAGAAAAATTTAGAATTATGGACAAGTCTTTAGTGGAGTGTCTGTAAGGCTGGGACATCTTGCTCAGTCTCCTTGAAACTGTTCTAGATGCAGAGCTCAAAGGAAACTAAACAGAGGTGCTCTGAAATGCTGAATAATCTGGGTTGTCTGTTTCCATTGGAGACTTTTCAGGGGTCTTCCTTGATCAAACTTTATTTTCTTTAACCGGGAATAAATCCACAGCCTCTCATTTTCTGTGGAAATATAAAGAAAACCTCTTCTCTAAAGTAGCATATCTTTTGATTTCAATTTTAAAGTCAACTCACTTATAAAATATATAGGTTGGGTTAATCCAACAGCATTTATAATAAAATGTTCTTTAGCAGCTTTTACTACTTCATTTTGAGTCAAAAAACTTAAAGACAAGACAATAACATACAGTATCCAGATACGCTTTTGAATTCAGACACTTCCAGTTGGGCATAGGTCATCACTCCTGATCTTTCCTCGTGCTGGGAGTAAAGGTGTAAATTACTACTCTCTGATCCTCCTGAATTGACTAGGTAGATCTCTTCTCTGATATTCCAGACTGGTTTTATTAAATATGTAACATATCACCACATATCCCCTTTAGTGTCAAAAATAAAAAAGGTAATAACTAACATAAGAAAAACCATATACAATAGGTACAGTAATATATACAACATATACAAACAATTACATAAGTTATGTCCAGTCCATTAACAATTGACAGTTCAAAGAAAATATTGTATTAATTATCCTATTTTGGTGAGTCCAAAGGATTATGCCTATATCACTTTCTATCTAACTTGTATTACTAACTAAAATCTGTATTTTGATTTCTCTCAAATTTATACACTTTAACTTCAGAGTTTCTTTTCTAAAACTGTCACTAGAAAATTATAACTATAACTATCTCATTTTCAAATACCTCAGAGATCCAAGAAGGAAATAATATTAACTAATTAAACAGAATGGGAAAGCAAGAAACTTCCAAAAAATGTAAAAAATAAAAGAGCATGCTGCCTGGGAAATCACCCAAGGTTCTTCTGTATCATTGAAGCATCCATCTTCAGCCTACAGGCCTAACATGTCTGACAAACTTCTCTGTGAAGCAGGATATCCTCAAAAACCTTGCTACCTTGTCTTGGTAAGGTTCATCAATTCTCTTGTGTGTGTGTCTCCTGCTTGTCCATTTTGAACATCATACTGTCAGCAGTCAAGGCAAGAGTACTTTCTTGCCCAGTGGCTAACTTTCGTTACAAAGAAGGTCAGCTCCATCTGGAGTTTCTTTGATATCCATAATCTTCTCTGAAGTAGATTGGTACTTCCAGGAGCAGATGTCCCATTGTTATAAAAACAATAAGAACCTATGCTATTAAAATATTTTAAATGCCATATTCTATGAATTCAGACCATTATTTTTAATCTGTCTCTACTATATATCTTTTATCTTTTTCTGTTTCTGATCATACCTTTGCTTGGCTAGGGTAGCTGACTCCACCCAGTTCCCTCTCTTCGGGTTTCTGTCCACACCTTTAATCTGCCAAGGTGTGGCTAAGGATTAAAGGCTTCACTAGGGTGGCTCGCTGGCTCTACCCAGCTCCTAGTCTAGCTTCATAAAATTTAGCTTTTTAGCAGAGGTACTGATAGGACCCACAATTATCACTCTGGGGAATCTTAGGGTCCATATAACAACCAAGTAAAGAACTGCTGTCTGCTGCTCATGAACTCCATTTAAGTATTTGGCAGCAGAGCCTCTCAAAAGACTCATAAGTCTTTTGCCTCTAAGGCTGAATCAGGAAGCTTCTCTTAAAAAAGCCAAGCCTCTTCTTGCCTCCAGCAAAGAGAACTGACCCAAGAAAACACTGCTGTTACTAAGAAGCTATCTTTGACTCTGTTCCCTTTTATCTATATAATCAGAAAGCTTAAATACATTATTTACAGCTTGTTGCTTACATAAAGACCCCCATGAGACTTCAGGAACCAGCCATGTCCATCTTAAATTGCATTGTAGCTCAAAGCCACAAACCTCACCAGGGTGTCTCTGTAACATGGCTCATGTGAGAGACAGAACTCGGAAACTTTTATTATTATTTTTGGCTCCAATTCTGTGCCCTAGAACCCCTTTTAAAATTGCTAAGGCTTTATGTGGGTGTATATGACCCACATGTTGGGTTGCCAATTGTAATAAAAAGTTTCTGGCTTGGAATATCCCCAAGATCTGGACCAGCAGTCCCCAAGTAACACACAGAAACTTGTATTAATTTTATGCTGATCAGCCTATAGCTAGCTAGCTCTTTGATCTTTCCACTAATCTGTTTAGCCATGAGGTTTGGTACCTTTTCTCAGAGCAGCATTTCAATTTCTTTCCTCTGCATCTGCTGGCATCTCTTCTGGTGTCTCTTCTGGTATCTCTCTGGCATCTCTGCTCTGCTTCCTGTTCCCTGAGTTTTCTTAGTCTGGTAGCCATGCCCAGACTTCCTGTCTACCTCTGGCCAATCATCTTTTTATTAAACCAGTAGGCGGGACAAATGTTTACAACATACCACAATATAGTTTCACTACATGGAAGGGTTTGGGGAGAAGAAAGGGAAAGGAGACAGGATGCAATTATATTCTCACAAAACAAAAGAAATCTATAAAAAATGTCCCATTACTTTTGTAGATATGCTAATCTGAATGTAGAAAATTATTATGAAGTCCTGTATCTGGTATTTAACAAAATACAATATAAGTATTATTCTTATTATGGGAGATGAAAGTTTCCCATATAGTAATGAATGTGTTCCCTGCTTGTTCATCCTCAGAGTTGACATATAGTTAAAATGTATATGCTGTTCACTGTACCCAGACTTTGTCCCTGACTCGGTCTCTTTAGGTGTCAGATCTTTGCCATAGCCATATATTTGCAAAGAGCAGGCATACTTGGTAATGTTTCCTGACTTGCATGATGCACTGTGGTTGCTCTTCTGAGTGGATTTGTTTATATGACTCTCCTGATGGGTCTGGACCAACAGCTTCTGGAAGTAACAGGCCCAGAAAGGGGGGGGGGCAGGATATCTTTCCCAATTCCCATGAAAATTCATGACAATTTTCAGAGCTTAGCGAGACAGATGAGTGCCTCTTTGGTTCCTTGTGTAGCCACTGTGGGCTTTGATCTTCTCAGTTGATAAAGACTCTATGTAACACTCTGTGGAAGACATTCTACTTGTTGACAGCTGCATTTCATGGTTTAGGGGCTCCAGAGATTTCTGGGAAGGATTCATGCTAAAGAAGCAGACCCGAGGAGCCCATTGGTGCCAAGCACAATAATTGGGCTCTGCATCCTGACTATGACTTCCTCCTACTCAGAGCTCTTTGGCAGTAGATTTGATGTTCATATTCCTTCAAAATCCTAGATTATGATCCTTATCTCTAGCAGTAGGAATGGGTCTTTGGGACTTACCATGGTATAAGGGAAAGTGAATAGAGTTAATGGCCCTTGTTCCCTCACCAGGAGAAGACAGAAAGACAGATCCATCTATGCAGCAGGAAGTAGACCCTTCCCAGAGACTGAATCCTTCTCTGTCTATGGCACCTATACTTATGACTTAAAATCTGTACATCACGAAGCCAAATTTATATTTCTAACATAGACATGTTTCTGAGCTCTGTCTCCTCTACCTATTTTATGTTTCCTTCAATACACAATTCAAAGGTAACATGTCTGAAACAGGGCTCACAATATTTTTCCTCTGTTTTTTCCTGCCCTCATGGAAGCAACCCATTTGTTTCTGTGGCTCTATGTGTGAGGGCATCTTTGACTCCTTGCTTCCTCTGACACTCACAGTTTAGTCTATCAGCAAATGTTGTCCATTCTTTTTTAAGAACACGCCCAGCGTCTATGTTTCCCATCTCTGGTTGCCAGCCTGAGCCCAAGATGCCATGGACTGGATCGCCAACACATTTCCCTTCGGTGTTCTTTCAGTCTGCTTTTATTGAAGTAGACAGGGCGATACTACAAAGCTCAAATTAGATCATTCTTCTCCTCAAGCCCCCCCACCCCCTTCCCCAAGGCTAAACCTAAAGTTTCTGTGCTGATTCTGCCTTCCTTTCCAGCTCTCCTCTGATTTCATTCATGTCAGCCTTACTACTTTCCATGCTGTTCCTCAGCCACAGGCTGACCATATTCCTATCCCAAGGTCCTGACATAAGCCCCTCCCACTACATTTCCTTCAGTTTCTAAGTGCCTTACTTTTGTTAATTCTTCTCCATGACTTCAGTTTTCCAGATATCCCATCCTGTTTCAAATTCTATCCCCTTTAAGTCTCCTATTCTTCTCTCCTGCTTATGTTTCTATCATCACTTACTGCTCCTGACATGCCATACTTATTATCTGTGGGCTTCCTGTGTGTCACTTCAATTTAGGCGAAGATTACTGCTCCGTTCTTACCCCCCCCACCCCCCACACCACTGTGATTTTGACTCCTTGCTTGTGCCTGTGTGAACATGCAGAGGCCAGAAGAGGGAGTCCAGTGTCTGCCTCTATACTCTCTGCCTTTGAGGTAGGGTCTCTCCTTGAACTTTGACCTCACGTTTTCTCAGCCTATGCTGGAGGTCAATAAGTCCCAGGGGTTCTCCTTTCTCTGTCCCCTCTGAGCTGGGATTACAGGTTTTTGCAAAGCTCATTATGTGGGTGCTGGGACCTGACCTACAGTCTTCTTGCTTGTTCAGCAAGTGCTCTTGTGGGAGGAACTGTTTCTTCAGCCCCATTTTTCTTTTATCCACTGCTATGTGCTGAGAACCTTACTGATAATAGGTTCTTACTAAGTCTCTATTGAATGGCTATTGAATGAATGGACTTAGATTGAGTAAATATGAATGCCTTAATCCACCTTGATGAATTGAAGCAGGCTATCTGGGGTGAAGAGCAGGCACCTGCAGCTTTTAAAAGCTTCCCAGGCAATTCTGCTGCAGAGGTAGTTTAGAATTTAAGATATCCTTTGTCCAATAGTACCTATTAGGCCATGCGCCTATCTCATAGAAACTCTGAGTATAGAGCTGACACAGGCTATTTGTCTCCTTTATCATGCTGAGCATTCTGGGCAAAACTCAGTGAGTTAACAAAGAAAGAAAGAATTGTGACCAGAGTAAATTAAAGGAAAGAAGAAGCCTGTTTTTGTTTTTATCCAAAGCTGTTCTTGCCATATCAATATCAAGCCTACAGCATTTTCAATAACACAATGGAATTAGTTCTATAATTACTTTTGCCAATACAAACCTACAATGTCTGGGGGCTATGGGGTTTTAATAATATTTCTCACATTACATTTGTTCATGTGGTTGCCACAGGAGGCCAAAATATTGATTTATTTTGTCAGGCTTATATTTCTCTTCTTTGGCTCTGGTTATCCTGCTATAGCAGATAGCATACCTGCACACACACACACACACACACACACACACACACACACACACACACTATCATACATGGAAACACATATGTACACGCACGCACACATAGTCTTCACAAGGGGATTTCTCAACCCTAAAGAAGTGTTAGAAGATCTTGCTGGATGACAGATAGAGAATGTATGACAAGCCTTTCTCTTTACTCTGCTTAGTTCTGCATCTACTCTCATCTTCATCCTCTTCAGCTCTCACAAGTTATATTGTTGACCATGTCAAACACAACAGCCATAAGGGCTTCCATCCCTGAGTCGGTTCCACATCTGCTTCTGGTTTTGCGCTGTGCGCTGCCTGTGGGAAGGGAATGAAGGAGACTCTAGTCTGTGCTGAGTGTCTCACACCCTCACCCCCCAAACCCCTGGGATTGTTTGAGGCTAACAAAGACCAAACCTAGAAAAGAGGAGAAGGGAATGTGCTTGCTTTCATTTCTTTCTGTGAAACTGGCTACAAGGGTGGTGGATCTGGAGAGCAGCTTGTGATAATTCTAGTCCTTTGCTACAAATACTAAGAATGAGAGAAAAGAAAGTGAAGGACCTTTACCAGGAAGTGAAGAACCTTTACCAGGAAGTGAAGAACCTTAATCAGGAAGTGTGGAACCTTTACCAGGAAGTGAAGAACCTTAATCAGGAAGTGAAGAACCTTGATCAGGAAGTGAAGAACCTTGATCAGGAAGTGAAGAACCTTGATCAAGAAGTAAAGAAACTTTATCAGGAAATGACTAACCTTTAACATGAAGTGAAGAGCCATTTTTAGGAAGCGAAGTGTATTTCCCATACTTTCTTTTATAATTTTCAGCTAGTGAGTTACTCACACCAAGAACACAGACAGGATCTTTTCTTTTCTTTGTCAAGATCATACTTTGTGTAGCATCACTGTGTCTCAGAATGTGCTAGGAGGGCTCTGAGGTCTCTGCGTATGTGACTGGAAATGGGGCCCGGGATGATTTTATAATGTTTCTCCTTTTTCCACTCCTTCCCCCAGATGTTGTTTTAATCCTTCCAAAACATGTGGAGTTGAATGGAAAATTTATACAATTGGTGGCAGCGGTTAGAAACTTCAATCTCAGTCGTTTTCTGCTGCTCGTGTGGGCAGGAAGATCTAACAGAAGAAGACAGCCCCTGTGGTGGGGGGAATGGAGCCTGTATTTGTACCCCTGCTTGCTTCTACCACAAGAGCCAACCTTGGGTGCTGTATGAGAAGCTAGAGAGAGGGGAAGGGATGGGGGAAGAAAGCTGGTTCCACGTCTGGCTTCCCACATCTGCTTCTGGTTTTGTTTGCCCACTTCTTAATCCTTACACTCAACATGTCAACATGAGCATCTCCCTCCAGAAACATCTGTCTGAGTCATACCCTTGGCGAAGTCAGGATCATGTTACTCTCAGGTTTTAGCTTTGACAGGTTTTGGGGGAGCAAGAGCGTTTGGATGTTTAGGCTTCTCTTTTGTCCTTCTTGACTTCTTTTTATCTGATCAGTTGGTTCAAATTCTCTCAGTATGCAAGATGTGCTAAGCAACAATTTCTTGGAAAAGAGAGACAAAAACCAGAACTTCTTCTCTTGGTTAAGGAAAGTTTGGAAAACCAAAATGGCTTCTAATTACGGCTTTGTACAGAGCATAAAAAAAGTTAGCTGGACTTTTTGATTTTACTTTTTAATAAAGAAGTTAGTAGTGAAAATGAATTGATTTGTTAACAGGGCTTTGAAATAACCATGCATTTTACAGAGATCATGCATCTGTGTTGTTTCCCTGGAGGCAGAGAGACCAAGATCGACTATACCACTATTCAAATGATGCTATTAAATCCCACTCCAGAAGGCACTTCTGGTGTTTGCTCTTCATCACTTGCTCAGTGTTCTAGCTGTAAATCACCACAGAATGAGGAGAGAGTTGCAGAGAGGAAAGCTGACAAATTGATCAGCATTCCACATTACTACGGCATTATGTCCAGCTCATGATTTAGAACTGAACAACAATGTGTACTGGCTGATTCATCATGGTACAAGGGAAGATAATCAGATTGTAGCACTGGGAATCTGTGTTTTAGGCAACATCTTCATAATTTAAGCAAAGCCATGCATTCAAAATAACTCTAGTAGATTATTTTTATTCTCACTGATACAATTCTGTCCATTCTGTCAAATACAGTGAATGGAAGCTAATGAGCTAAATGCTGAATTTTCACTTAATAAAAACACTAAGTTGACACATAATATTGTTTGTTAAAAGCTAGCACATTCTTTTCACAATCATGCATTATAAATGAGCAAATAATTCAAAAGCATACTGGACAGTAAAAACACTTCTTATAGTTAAATGTTTATAAAGTTAACCTTATGCATAAATAGCAAAGAAAAATTGTATCTAGAACATTCTTCTATTTTCCTATATTGTATTTTAGTGTCTCTTGGGATAGGATTACCCATTAACATAGTGTCTCTTTTTCCTCTGCTGAAAAAAGCTGTTTATTCATGCAAATGAAAATAAGCCACGAAAACTTAAATAATGACAATAAGCAAGATTTTTTTTTTAGTTTGAATACTTACTTTAATATTTAATCTTATGGTAACTATGTGAGAATTCTAGACAGACATCTCCAACCAGAAAGGAAATGTCTAGTCATTCCTTCTGTGTCATGGCATTTTCATCAGACAGGACTGGTACCCGGGAAGAATTTAAGAACCACATATGCAAATCTACAACAAGAAACTTCAGATAAAATTTATAAAGTGATAGTTTTAAATTGTCATTAATTCTAGAATGTGTGCTCTTTCTGGGATTTCGAAAGCTCAGGTGTTAGAGGCCTAGTTTCCAGCTTGATACTTTGGGAAACTGGGAATAACCTCAGAGGTGAGGTTTTAGGACCTTAGCTCCTTCCTCTCCTTCCATTCCGTTCTGGTTATGAAGTGAGTATCATTCCTCCGTTGGCTACAGCATGATATTCTGCTGATAAGCTATATCTAAAACTGACAGGGCCAACCAGCCATGAACTGAAACCTCCAAATAGACTAAGCAGGACTCAGCTTGGTAAATCAATTCCTTCAGACATTTGTAATGGTAACAGAACGCTAATATGATGCTCCAGTCACTCAGTGTCTCATCACTGTTCATCTTTGGCTAACAAAATATGCAGCACACATGAATATATTAGCAGTGGTTTTAATCCTTAAGGAGAAGAGAGGGAAATTATATTTCCTTTTCTATACTGTTCCCCCCCCCCCAAAGTATACATGTTAAAAAAAATAAGTTTATACTGCGCAGTATTCATGTAAAGGAATTACACGTGAAAGTTGTAAATTTGCTTTTAAATATCTAAGCGCACAATGCAGTGGGAAGTCTTCCAGGGAGCCTGTGTCTGTAGGACCCAATTATGGTATTGCTTTCACTACCCGGGATTCAATTTTCTAAGTAAATGAACTTGGTGTGAAGGCAAAAACAGGGAGTGCTCATGCTGAAAATGAGAGGTGAGCTCTCCCATATTAAAAGAATATTTGTGAGTTCTTCTCAAAGTTAAAGTCACAGCAGGAATGTCCTTTGTGATTTAGTCCATCTATATGACAATAATTTATTTTGTATTAAAAAAATACAAACCAAAAAAAATTGCATTTTAAATTTTTTTCAGATTTATGCTTTCCACTGTGTGCTTCACCCTTTTTGGTTTCCTGGTTTGTAAACATTTGAAGCACTGCTCAGCTGTACGATGGCTATGTCTCTACAGGTATATGATCCTCCTCCCTCTCAGCCTAAAAAGACTTATCTGTGTGGCAGGTGATGGGGAGCTGGGCACTTTGTGCTGGTTTTGAGATTCAAAAGCTTAGAAATTTGAGCTACAAGACTGGTTAGTGAGAGCTCTGCTTTTCTTGGGGTATATGGGTCTGTTAGAAGTGGTGGAGGCCAGGCTGCATAGCACTGCAAGTGTGTGGTCTGTATTTCACAAAAACGACTAGACTAAGCGCACACTTCTCAGAAACTGGCGTTGGTCTTTAACCTTGAAAACTCGGGATGAAAGGTAAAGCGATGCTGACAACACCAGAAAGCATAGAGACATCCACTGAAGGTATCACTGAGTAGTATGTGGTAGAACTCATCCTGCCCTGGGCCTTGGACTGTAGAGAAAAAGAAGTAGTGGACTTTGCATACAGGCATATTTATGCATACAAATGTAGGTACTGATATGAACATAGAGAGGCATATAGAGAATCTATGGTGAAGATTATTTCACAAGATTGTGGAGGCTGACAAGTCCTGTATTAGCCACTTGCCCAATGAAGGCCAAGAAAGAGTGGAAGTTCAACACAAGACCAAGTTCAGAGGCCTGGGACCCATGAAACTCAAGTGTGTAAGTTCCATTGTGGGTCTGGAGGCCTGAGAATCAGCAGCTCTGACATCATGAAAAGGACACAGACTTATCAGCTTAAGTAGGAACGAATCCTTTCTTTCCCTCTCCAAGTGCGGAGCTGATTGCACGTGAGCTGATGAGGATGGACCCTTTTTGCTTAGTCTACTGCATCCAATGCTGATGTCTTTGAAAACACTCTACTAGCCACACCAGAAAAAGCATTGGCAAGCTATCTGGGCGTTTCTCAGTTCAGACAACTAGACACACAGACCAGATCTTCGCAGTGCATAATCTGTATTTCCTTTCATTCTTGTGAATGATGGAACAGGAGCTTATTACTTTTCCCCTTTTATAGATGAGTTCAAAGGGAAAAGTAATTTGTTTCTGACCTCTTGATTAATAAATGCTAAGCTCTAGATTATTATAATGTACAAAGACAGAAAACCTTGAAAGCATTTTAACCAGTTATCCATGGCTATTGTCCGTTCCTTCTCACTCTGTTGTGTTCTTCTTAAGCAAATGCAGCAGTTCCCACATCAAAGATTGGACCTCACACATTTTCTTGTCCTTTGCATTTTGACTTATTATTATTATTTAGCACTACATGCTGGAGTTTTAAAATTCTCTTGTTATTTTTGACAAAATACCCAACAAAAGTACCCCCTCCCGCCCCAATAAAAGGAGAGGTTTATTTGGTACACATTTTGGGAGTACATTCTATCATGGCAGCAGGGTTTGGGGCATCAGGTCACTTCACAGTGAGGAAGCAGGAAGATGAGTGATGGAGTGTAGTATGAGGTTTCTGGCCTGGACTTTCGGGCCTAGCCTCAAGGTTTAGACCCGCAGATCCACAGACCCGCAAAGACACACAGATGCTTACAATAGTTTTAGACTGATTGGCCTAAGGCCCAGGCATATAACTTGCTAACTCTTTATCCTTAATCTAACCCGTGACTCTTATCCTGTTCAGCCATGCAGCTCGGTACCTTTTCTCAGAGCAGCATAGTCATCCTCTTCTTCTTCTGGCTTCTCTCTGGCATTCTGCTCTGTTCTGCTTATTCCCAGAGTCGTCTTAGTCTGGTAGCCCCACCCACACTTCCTGCCTGCCTTTGGCCAATCAATGCTTTTTATTAAACTCATAGGCGGGGACAATTATTTACAATGGAATAACATAATCCCCCTACAATGGAGTTAACCTATTTCCTCCTTTTTGTTTAGCCTGGGAACCCTGTCCATGGAATGGTGCTACCAACATTTAGGTGTTTCCACCGCAATGAACCCAGTACAAACACTCCCTCAGAGACTTTTGATGAGCTTTGTCTCCAAGGTGATTCTAAGCCTCTCAAATTGACAATATTCACCACTAAAATATCTTTTCTGTGAAATGGGCCATACTTCTAAAGAATTGGAGGCGTGCCAGGCAGACTCTGTGATGATTTTTCCTATGACTATACCTCCTTTTGGGCCATTCCTGAGAGGATGCTCTATGGCAGTGGTTCTCAACCTGTGGTTCTTGGCCCTTTGGCAAACTTCCATCTCCAAAAATATTTACATTATGATTCATAACATCAGCAAAATTACAGTTATGAAGTAGTAACAAAATAATTTTATGATTAGAGTTCACCAGAACATGAGACATTGTATTAAAGGGTTGCAGCATTAGGAAGGTTGAGAACCACTGCCATATAGAATAATGAGAATGCAGTGGAAAGCTATTATAGAGTCTCCAGGAAGACAGAGATGCCATATGCATGGACCACCTGAGTTAGGAAGTGTTGCAATGAGGTTTCTTGGTCTCAGGCAGCCAGAGGTCCAGACCTACAGACCTCCAGCCCCAGACCCCTTAGTCTACCGCAGCTGATCAGGCCCCCAGAAATGACTCCGACACTTATATTAAGTTTATGCTGTTTGGCCTATGGCTCAGGCATATTGCTAGCTAGCTCTTTCATCTTCACTTAACCCATTCTCATTAATCTGTCTGCCATGTGGCCTGTGGCTCACCTGTGTTCCTCACATGCTTCCTCTTGGGTGGCTGGGTCAGTCTGTCCCTGACTCTGCCTTTCCTTTCCTACCTATTCTGATTCCTCTGCCTACTTTTTCTATGGTGCCTGTCATGGAACAAAACAGCTCCTTTATTTAAAGATTGATCTTTGCAGCATACAGAAAGGCATTCCCACATCAAGGAAGTGTAGATAGCAAGCAGAGCCACCCCAGAGAGTAGCTAGGTGAGTTGCAGCCAGCAAGCTGCAGGGATGGATGAACTGCCTAAGTCTTCAGCCTTCCACAGGGTGCTGGATGCTGTGAGCCATAGGACCATGGTGCTCTTGCTGATCCGTCTGTCCTCCCCTTTGGAGTGGAACACTTAACTCTGTGCCATTATATCTTAGAAACTGTGACTTGCTCTTCGACTTTTCTCAGAGAGGTTCACATTTGAATTGATTGACATTGGGGAGGAGATGTTGACATTAAATTTTTAGCAATGCCAAAACAGCGAAAGCTCTCTCCCAAGGATGGACTGGATGAATTTTTCATGGTGAGATAGACATCAGTTTTTGGTTAGCAGAAATGGAATGTTGTGTGATGGATTTTAAATGTCCCCCCAAGTTGTGCATGCTGTGAAGTTTGGTCTCCAGTTTAGGATTATTGAGAGTTGATGGAGAATTTTAAGATGTGGCACCCAGTGGGAGGTCTACTAGTCATTGGAGGTCAGCCCTTCTAGACAAGGGGTGTGTTCCTAATCCACCTTTTTTACATAATATTTTTATCTACTATCTGGGAATTTTACATCATGAACCTCAAGCAGCTTCACCTCCAGTCCTCCTAGGTCTGCCCCCCACCTTTGGGGACCCCCCCTTAAAAATGTTCAATTTGTATTGACCATATACTCAATGGAGCACAGTCAAATTCCCAGTGGCCAGCCCTTTAAATTAACCAAGTCCTTTTCCACTCACATACCTAGAACCCATCATTTCCAGAGAGCTTCCCTTCAGCATCAGCATAACAGATTTTTTTTTAGAGTTCTCTTTGATGGCTTTCTATTTAGACTGTTATTCTATTGGAGGTGGGAGGGGGTAGGGAAGGGGTTGTCACCAAAGCCTTCTCTGCCCCTCCTTCTCAACTGTGAGTCTGCAGTCATCATCAATAACATGACAAAAGTAGCTTCTTTGCCTTTTTTTAATTTACAAGGTTTTATTTTTTTTTTTACATACCCATCACTGTTCCCCCTCCCTTTCCTCTTCCCAGTTCTTCCTCAGTTTCCCCAAATCTATCACCCCATCCACTCTTCAGAGGGGGTAAGAACTCCCAGGGTGAGTTAATGCAGTCTGGCACAACCATTGAGGTAGGACCAAGCCCCTCCCCCCAGTATCAAGGCTGAGCAAGGTGTTCCTCTATAGGGAATGGGCTCCGAGATGCCAATTTATGCACCAGGAATAAATCCCATTGCCAGAGACCCCACAATCTGCCTAAACCACACAACTGTCATTCACATTCAGAGGTCCTAGTTCAGTCTTATGCAGATTCCCTAGTTCAGAGTCAGTGAGCTCCCAATAGTTCAGGTCAGCTGTCTCTGTGGGTTTCCTCATCATGATCTTGACCTCATTGCTCGTATAATCTCTTCTCCCTTTTTACAACTGGACCGAAAGCTCAGCAGAGTTGTGGATTTCTGCATCTGCTTCCATCAGTTGACTGGTGCAGGTTCTATAATGACAATTAGGGTGTCACCAATTTGATTGTAGAGGAAGGCCAATGTAGGCACCCTCTCCACTGTAGCTTGGAGTCTTAGCTGGGTTCATCTTAATGGTTTCTTGGGTATTTCCCTAGCACCAGGGTTTTCTAACCCCACAATGGCTCCCTCTATCATGATGTCTATATAGTTGCTCTCCCTCTCTGTCCCTCCCCCCACTCAACCATCCCGTTCCCTCATGCTCTCTTCCCACCCCCTTTTATCCCCTCTATCCATATGGTCCCAATTGACTCAAGAAATCTGATCTATTTCTCCTTTCCAAGGGGGAATCTATAGATGCCTCTCATAGGTTCATTCTTGTTACGTAGCTGCTCGGGGATTATGCATCGTAGCCTGGTTATCCATTGCTTTACATCTAAAATCCACTTATGAGTGAGCACATACCTGAGAGGGACATTTATACTCAGTGGAAGCATGAATCATAGACTTTCAAAAGGTTTCTGGACCACGAATATCCACATGGTCCCCAGCGACAGCAGGTGACACTGATCTCAGCATAGTCTCCTGTGGCGATACAGACCATGGACATCAACTTGACCCTCTGCTGCCTCCCAGGCCATAGACACCATCATGGCTCTCAGTGGCATCACCATGGCTCTTGGCAACAGCACAGCCCACTGCTATCAACATGCAGCACAGTTCATGAACATCTGCATGGTGATAACAGGCCACAGATATCAACACAGACCCTGGCTGAAAGAGGACCATGGACCCAGACACGGCCTTTGGTGGCAGCAAACTCAGGTGGCAGCATGTCCCTCAGACATCATCATGGCTTCAGGCAGCAGCATAGACTATCAAGGTCTGTATTGTCTTTATGGTGACAACGACCATGGACATCAACATGTGGCCATGCCATAACCACTTTTATACTTTCTTTCCCCCACTTTTTCCCCTGCCTCTTGACCATAAATGGCTTGGCTAGGTCTCAGCACAGCTCAAAAGCAACAGGGACCTCCAATCAGGGACTGAAATCAAAACCTGTGGACGGAATCAAAAACTAAATCTTTCTTCTTCATACACCGATTTGCCTCAGGTATTATTTACAGTGACAGAAATCTGGCACCCACAATCCACATCATATATATTGAATTACTAAAAATTAATAATCAAAGCCTAGTATTTCATCTCTCACCTATAACCAATCCAGGTCTTAAAGCAGGACAGGCTGAAGGCCCTGTCCCCAGATAGAGTCCTTGTATTCAGTGTATGAATTTGGGGGGGGGGGGGATGCAACACAGTTCATAGCAGTGGAGAATCAAGGAACCCGTGTCCTTAGAGTGAACCGAAAGAGAACTTGGTGCTATTGAAGACCGTGGGCTGTTGTGAGGCCTGGTACTCTTCAGCAGTATAACTTCTGAACACAGTAACACCCATGTAAGCAGACCAGGGGCCCACCAGCGCCATACTGTTGTCCTGCTGACTCCTGGGAAGGTCATGTGCTTCTTACATCCAATGAGCCTCCCTGGTTCCCTCTCTCGGTATTTCCTTCTTCAGTCATTGTTTTCTGGAGCTCCAGAAAGCAGTTCTGTTTGGAGCTCTCACTGTCACAGAGACTTTCAGACGCACCAGTGCTCCGAGGACTCAGGGTTGGTGGGGGAAGTGGGCACTGCATCAGCAGCTTGGAGGGGAGCAGGTGCAGAGCCATCTAGAGCTTTTCTGAGCTAGAAGCGGGGATTTAGAGGGGCTGAGTTCCAAGGAGCCAGCTGGCTTCTCTCTTCTGAGTGTGACCCCCCCATCTGGCAGGCCGCCTGGAAAACACCTGTTGCAATTATCGGGATCCTGGACATGTTCCGGTTGCAGTATGCCTTGGATTTCAATAGTTCATACCAGAAAAATAACTTAGGCCTCTGGAGAATTTCTTTCACTTTTTTAGTTTTTTTAAAAAAAATAAAATAAAGTCTCACCCATGCTCAGCAGAGTTGTCTACTCAGGTATAAATTCCAAGCTGTGTTTCCAGTGTGAACTGATATCCAATAACATAATTATAAAAACAAAAGCTGGTTCTGCTCAAAGCTCAGACACAAGCAAATGTTCAGGCCCGTTGTCAGACTTTAACAAGGTGCTTTATGTTATATCCCACTTAATAACACAACATAGAGAAAGGTGTATACTGTGGTGATATATATTTAATAAAATTAGTCCTGAATATCAGAGTCAATCACAGAACCAAACCAGGTCATCGAGGGGTGACCCACACCTTTAATCCTAGCTTTAGGAATGTGGAAAGAGGAGGTTAAGAGTGGGTGGAGCAAGAGAAGAGAGTTTTCAGCTTTCCCAGAGACTTTCCTCTCCTTTGAACTGAGGACTCCCATGCGTTCGGTTGGAAGACTCCTGGAGACAGGCTGGGTAGCTGTGGTTTGTTTCTGATATTCCAGCCCCCTCCCCCCTCAAAAAAAGTGTGGCTCTTTTAAGAGGACCTACTGCCAAATACTTAAATGGGGTTTATGAGCAGTGGCCAGTGGTGCTCTATTTGGTGGTAATGTTGACCCTAAAATTCCCCAGAGTTGGGGTGGTAAATGTGGCTCCTGCCAGTACCTCTACTAGGAAGCTAAACTCTCTATGAAGCTAGACTAAGGAGCGGGGTGGAGCCAGCTAGCTGCCCTAGCCAAGCCTTTAATCCTGGCCAGGCAGTGATGGCACATGAGCTAGATAGTTTCAGCACTCAGGAGGCAGAGGCAGGAGGATCTCTGTGAGTTCAAGGTGCCAGCAGGCAAAGAGGAAAGAAGATAGGAATACTACTCTGAGAAAGCTTACCAAGCCATGTGGCTGAACAAGATAAGAATCATGGGTTAGTTGAAGAATAATAGTTAGCAAGTAATATGCCTGGGCCATAGGCCAAACAGCTTGTAATTAATATAAGCCTCTGTATGTTGTTTATTTAGGATTAAATGGCTGCAGGACCATTTCTGCCGCATGGGGCCCAGAAACTTTATACTACAGTATATTTGACTTGAGCTGAAGAAGACAGGAATTCTGGTGCTATAGTGTGTATTGCTGCCTTGACTCATGACAGATGTCAGCCGTTTTACATACTCTTGCTTCAACTGCCAGAGCTGATGTTAGCATAGCGGAGGAGGCACCAGCAGCAGTGTGGACATAGCGGTGCCCTTGGGAACCCCACAAAAGGACGTTGAGACTTTGAGAATATCTGAGGAGGACAAGTGAAAAGCACTTAGCTTGTCTGACTGGAGAGAGGGTAGAGGGGTGTGAAGGGATGCTGAGAAATTGGCTGATGGGTGGGTGAGCTCTTAGAAGGCCTGTGAGCTTCAGAAGGACTCTTTTAGTGCAAGAAGCTGTTGTGGGCTAAGTACACTTGGTATATGCCACTAAATAAGATTAATCACAAACTAATAATGTCTAATGTCATATATCATCACCTATTAGAGTGTGTGTGTGTGTATGTGTATACATGCCCGCGTAGATATATGTGTATTCCATTTCTTTTACTGTCTTCAAACATCCTAAAGCGATTTAGTGGAGAAAATTCTAGTATACAAGTCCAGGTGATAGTCCATCATTGCATGGAAATAGAGGCAAGAATTCTAGAAGCTGTCACATCGCATCTACACTCAAGATTAAGAGGGAAACAAATGGGCCTGTGTTGCCTGCTGCTTCTGTATTCTGATAGTTTTCTTTACTCCTGCACAGCTTGGGGTCTGGTTCATAACATGGTGGCACCCACATTCATGGAGCGTATTCTCACCTCAATGGACAAACAAGATAGTCTTCCACAGATGTGCTCACAGGAGGACCTGAACTAGACAAGCCCTCAACTGAAACTCTCTTTCGCAAGGGATTTATGTTGTATCTAGTTGACATTTAAAACCGTCCATCACAGCGTGACTCTGTGTGTGTGTGTGTGTGCACGTGTGTGTGCAGGCTCACATATGTGTGTGTATGCACATGTACTTGTGTGTACATGTATATCCAGACCAGAGGTCAAAGTCAAGGTATTGTTTCTCAGGAGCCACCCACCTATGGTTTGTGACATAGTCTCTAAGTGGGTCTTAAAGCTTGACAATTAGGCAGGATAGGTGGCCTGTCAGCCCCAGGGATCCATCTGTGTCCAATCTGCACTTCTGCGATTAAAAAAAACCTTCATTAGCAGGTTAGCAGGCTTGGCTTAAAAAACAAAACAACACACACACACACACACACACACACACACACACACACACACACACACACACACACACGTGGATTTGGGATCAAAGTCGTGCCCTTGTGTTCACATGGAAGGCAATTTACCAATTGATTCTCTCCCCTTCCGCCATTTATTGATTGATTCAGTCTAGGAGTCCAGGCTCACCTTGGAGAGGAAGTAATCAGTGTCTGTCGAGTCTCCCAGGCTGAGGGAAAACTCTCATCTTGGCTGTATTCTTGTGGAATGGGTCTTCCTCCCAGACCCCATGGTCGCTGGTAGAAGATAAGGCAACACAGTTATGGGATAGGGTCTCCTTTGCTGGTGATCGGCCTAGGGGTGCTTCATAAGCCCTAGCGTCTGCCTATGATTTCTAGCTATGTGCTCACATCCTAACAGGACAGTCTAGTCTCTGAGCTAAATTCATATTTATATGGAAGGGGACAGCACACCACACCTGTGTGCACGTGGGGGCTGGGAGGGGGCTGGGAGGGCAGAGAGAATCTTGCACAGGGCCCTCAGAAATCTGTGTCCCAGCAAAGGACACGGAGATGTTCAAGGATTTAAAGTGAGAGAGACAGAATAAATATTGCTGAGATAATGTTCCAGTCAGAACTAAGGACGGGGTAGGAAAGGCTAGACCAGAACCTGGGAGGAGAATAACTCTGCTCAGAATTGTCCCCTTAGCTATTCTCTGGGCAATCTCAGCAGATAGTCTCCCTAAATCCTGTTCCTCCTGTCAGCCTACCTTTGTGATCTCCTAAGTGTGACTTTGAAGACGAGGTAAAGCTGTCTTTCCAATTTCATGGAGAAACTTTCTGGAACTGTTTCAAAAGACAGTCTGAGCTGTCACTGATTACCTAATTTGGAAAAGAGAAAGGTCTTCCTGACCTCAGGCAACAAACTGAGATTCAGGGTTGAATTCATGATAAGGATTCTTTCAGGCTTATTTATGTTGGTCTGCTGCTAGCTGCGGGATTGTCCCAGCTGCCCACAGCTACCTCCCCAGCAAGCCTTCATCTTCCCACACGGTCACCAAAAGCTTCCTCGGCGAGACTTTGCTTTTAATTAAGTTTCTTTCTTTCTGCTCAAAGTCTGGGAAGACACCGGAAAGTCTCAGGTGAAGCTAGAATTTCTGATCAAGGATCTCGATGTCTCTGATCAGAGGAGCTGGCTACGCAGCCTCCTCTCCCAGGCTCTGTGCTGCAGACTGCAGTGGAAAAACAGTTACAGACACTCTTCAGCTTCTGTAGCCCTCTCTGCCTTGAGAAGATGCGTTAAACTCAGGTCCTCCCAAGGTCCTTAAGTAAAGAATGCACAGGAGGGGCAATAAATTACGGACAAGTGTGGGGGGGTCCACAAACAAAACAGGGCAGTAAAAACAGTGAGAAACCCCCAAACAAACAAACAAACAAACAAACAAACAAAAAACAGTTTTAGAAGGGGGGTACAGCTGTGCAGGCTTGGCTTGTATTCTCAGCACGAGGGAGGCAGACTCAGGTGGAAGAAACCCTGCTTGGAGGCTAACCTGGATTAGATACCCAGTTCCGGGTCAGCCAGAAACAAAGAAACCACAAACTACCCCACCACACTAAACAAAAATATTAACTTTTTTTGGGGGGGGGAGGCAGGATTGTCATTTGATCACTGAAGGTAAATAAATGTGGAACCACACCCAGATGCTTCTCCTTTGTAATTGAATTCCTTTCTGTATCAGCAAAGAAGATGGTTGGCTGACTATGGCTGATATGATCTGGTTTCTGGTTGTTTCCCATTTCTTTTCTTAGCAGCATAATTTTGAATTTTTTGTCTTTCAAATTCTTGTATCTTTCCTGATCATCTAGGCTTAGGAGCACTACCTAGTATATTACTTCTTCCAGTCATTTTTTCAAGAGTGGTCATTTGTGGGGGATGATGAGAAAAGAGAGGCCACATCTAGTTGTGAGAGCTTGGATGTAATTGGCCCCCATAATCTCACAGGGAGCAGCACTGTTAGGAGGCGTGGCTTTGTTGGAGGAACTGCTCACGGTGGGAGCAAATTTTGAGGTCTCCTTTGCTCAATATTTTCTTAGTGTGTCTTTCAGCTGATGTTCTATTGCCTGCAAGATGGAGGACTGTCATCTATTTCTCCAGCTCCTTGTTGTCTCCCTGTATGCCATGCTCCCTTTCGTGATAACAATAGACCGAACCTCTGAAACTGTGAGCCAACCCCAATGAAATGTTTTCTTTGTAAGAGTTGCCATAGTAATGTCCCTTTACAGCAATAAAAACCTAAACTCTCATTGGGATTGGCTGCTGGCTTCGTCCCAACAGTTGGCTCCCAAATAACCACAAAGAGACTTATTATTAATTATAAATTATTGACTAGTAGCTGAGGCTTGTTATTAGCTAACTCTTACATTTAAAGCCAACCCATATTTCCTACATACACTCTGCCATGTGGCAGTACATTTTTTTTTTCGACATGGGAAGTTCATCTTGCTTTTTTCTGCTCCTCAGGACTCTGAGACTCCTCCTCCTTTTTCCCAGCATCCCCTTAGTCTGGTAAACCAATCACAGGGACATATATTCACACGGTATAAAGGAATATTCCACAGAAGTTGGTACAGGGAGTGGGTGTTTTGTGACAAATGTCTGTTTGGAGGAATTTGGACTTTGGTACTTTGGGTTATGAAAGCAGTGGAATGTTTAAGGCCTGCTTAATGGGCCATACGAATAGAAGCATAGAAGACAGAGGTGCTAAGAGTTATTGAACTGTTGAGAGCTCAGTCACTCAAGGTATTTCAGAGGAGAAAAATTTTAGTATGTTGCCTAGAGATTATTCTTGTGATAGTTTTATGAAGAAAGTGGCCACTTTTTGCCATTGTCTGAAAAGTCTGTTGAGGCTGAAATGAGAAGTTTTGGATTAATTCTAACGGCAGGAGAAATCTCAAAGGAGTCTATTATAAAATCTGATGTGTGGTTGCTAGTGTTCATGTTTATAAAAATTTATAATGAAAAGGAGAAAGCTGAGAAGGGTAAGTTATAAAATGTAAACTCTGAGGAGAAAAAGAAAATGGAATAGAGATAAATTGTGTGTTCACAGAGATAAATAAATTAAGAAATGCAATAAAGGGAGTAGTGACCTAAACGCAAGATCCCACCCAGCTAGGTTTCCAACACTAAAGAAAATCATAGAATTGTGTGTGGTGGGGCACACCTTTAATCCCAGCATCCAGAAAGCAGAGGCTGGCAGATCTCTGAGCTTGAGGCCAGCCTATTCTACAGAGCAAGTTTTAGGACAGCCAAGGGTAGTCAGTGAAAGACAAAAGGCTGGTGAGGATGTAATTGAATGAGAGGCAGTGTTTCAGTCCCGGTAAGCAGCATAACTTGGCAGCTTCAGCGATATGATTCTGGTTTTAGGGCTAAGAATAGAAGTAGGTTATGGAATTTGCGTCCGTGCCTAAAGAAAGCTGCTGAGGCCAAGCATGGGTCAGGGGTGTCCCTGAATGGAGGCCTAGAAGACAGGCCATTGTATCAAGGTGTGAAATTGAAGCCTGGAAACCCCAAGATGGAGAGATGCCAGAGTTGTGGGATACCTGATGAGGAGGGCTGCTAACAGGTACTGGGACCAGACCAAGAGAAAGAAGTGTGCTGCTGTAAACAAAGCTGAATAAAATTGGAAATCTGAAGAGTATTTTGACATCAGACATGGAGAGTTTGGAATTTGCCCAGCTGGTTTTCAGTCTTACATTGGTTTATTGTTTCCTTGCTTTGCTCGTGTCCCTGCATTTTGGAATAGTAATGTATGATTTGGTTTTTAATTTTACGGGCAATTACAGTTAAGAGATTACATGAATCTCAGAAAAGACTTCAAACTTTGGACTTTTAAGCATTGTTAAGACTGATATAGACTATAGGGACTTTTAAAGTTGGACCCAATACATTTTGTATTATGAAATCATTACAAGCCTATGGGGCCATGGAGTGGAATATGGTAGTTTGAATGTAATTGGTCCCCATTATCTCACAAGGAATGACACTATTAGGAGATGTGGCTTTGATAGAGTGAGTTTGGCCTTGTTTGAGGAAGTGTGATACTGAGGGGGCAGGCTTTGAGGTTTCCAAGCCTCAGGATACTGCCTAGGGTATCAGTTGATTTCCTGTTTCCTGTAAGATGCAGGACTTTCAGCTACTCCAGCACTACTTCTGCCTGCATGGTGCCATGTTCTCTACAATAATGATGCTGGACTAAAATTCTGAAACCGTAAACAAGTCAATAAGCAGCAACCCTCCATGGCCTCTGCATCAGCTCCTGCCTCCAGGATCCTGGCCTGTTTGACTTCCTGTCCTGACTTCCTTCGGTGATGAACAGCAATGCTAAAGTGTAAGCCAAATAAACCCTTTTTTCCCAACTTGCTTTTTGGACATGTTTTGTTGCAGCAATAGAAACCCTAACTAAGACACCAGTGTAAGATGAGGGAACTAGTGACTACTTGTTCTACAAAGGTGTTGTGGTCAGCAAAGTCTATAGAGAAAGTAGCTTCATGACTGAGCTTGGATGGTTAGATATTTTCTACATAGATGATCAGAAAAGTGTCTAGGGAAGGCTGTTGTATGCATAGTGCTTGAAATTCTAATAGTGAGGAATAGTTACCCATTTATTCCATTTCAGCTGGTTGTATCCAGTTACCTTTGATATATTCCTAGGTCATGGAAAGGATTGAAATAAAATAAATACAATGAAATAAACCAAATGAAAACACCAGAGGCTAGAGAAAGATCTGAGATAGGAAAAGCAAGAAGACAGTACTGACTTATACACAAAAGACATGCACACATGTGCTTGCCGGAGGAGGCCATAAATTTGAATGAAAGCTTCTTGTTCCAATGGAGAGAGAGAGAGAGGGTGCTGTAAATTATGACAGTCAGTGCTACAGTGTCAAGAGAACCAGTTGTTCAGAAGCAGCACAGCTATTCCTGGTGCTGAGAATGGAGAGGAATTTCTCTCATGGGTCTGCAAAGAATGGACATTCAGTGATGTGTAGAAGAAGCTGTTGGTAACATAGTTATGATGATGAAGGGCTCAGTGTCATGAAATGATCTAATGACAGGTTTTAAAGTTTCCAGTGAATAAGGATGTCTTCACACTGCTCAAGGTTAAACTTCTTTGTTTAATTTTTTTTTTTTTTAAAAAGCCAATATAGGGAAACAGTGATATGTACTATAAAGTTTTTTTTTTTTCTTTTAGGCTCAATTTCTTGGTGTTTGGTGGTCTATGAACCTGGGTCCTAGCTGCCTTAATAATCTTCTTATTGGGCTCTGCAATTAATGCTTACACTTTTCTCTTTGGGTTGCCCCTTTCCCTCCATTAAATGAAGAAACCGTGTTGTCTGAGGCTTTTTCTGATAGTGGTTTCCAACAGGGATGGTTGACTGACTGCTTACTCATAATATGATTTGGCTTCAGTTGTTCTTATTTCTTCTTTTGACAAAGTAATTTCTTAATCCTTTAATCTTTTCTGATCTTCTTGCCCTTGGGAACATTGCCTAGCACATTAATTCTTTGATTAAAAGTCTTTGTAATTTTATTTTCGTGTCTCCCACAGTCTATGCCATTTAAAATGAACCTGAAAAATAAAGTTAAGTAATATTTTGGATTTTTAGAGGACAGAATAATAATAACCCTCATAATTTTCAGACATGGCATATTTTTATTCAAGTGTAAACCTAAAAATCCTCGACTCTAAGATTAAAGTTACCATTCAGCATCAATTTATCCTGCAGTATGAGAACATCCCATTCTAGACTTATAATTTCTTTCTACCATTACAAATCTATTATATTCTTAATACATCTAAGGTATCTTTTAAAAATAAATATCTATCTTATGTAAACAAGGACAATATTTAAATATGTCAACTCCAAGCTACTCTATGTGCAGGTGAAACCAGACAGGGTATTTGAGAAATGGAAAGAGAATTTTAACAACGGAGCAATAGAGCTTAGTAATAAGCCTGAGTTAGTGGCTGAACATTTATAGTTTAAACAAAAGGAGCACTAGGGAAGCTCTGTGCTGGGCTTTACTGGGCAGCAATTCTGTGCTATAATCCCAGCTGTCCCAAGGACAAGAGGGTGGCTATTTATAAAACAATTGAAGAAAGATACATAATAAACCCGATTCTCCCTGGTAGTTCAGCAATGAAGATACACTTCCCTACTGAGATGGCTTTAGTTTTCCAACTGAAGATCTACCAAAAAATCATGTAATTAAGTCTTAAGGCTCATGCTAACCTCATAATGAATCAGTACCATATAAAAATAAATAAATAGATAAATAAATAAATAAATAACAACAACATAATTCCCCCAAACCCAAAATGCTCTTGTGAAAATAGGTAGGAAAGGGGCTCTTAATAATGCAACACATAAAACATGATAACTAAAAAGACTGTGGATTATAAAATGGGAATAAAGATCCAGTCAGAGTGGAAGGGAAAGGCTGTCTCTTCAGAGCCCACTGTGGCCAGGAAGCAGCCTCATTATGTGCCTTTTGGCACAGATTCCAAGGCAGGTGGAGGGACAGGGAACTTAGTACTGGAAAACAGAAAGGTCCTGCCTGGAGCTGGTGGCCTGAGGAGGGGAGGTGGGGTAACAAGGAGTGAGGATTTTAGGGCATACTTGGCTTTTCTGGCTTGTCTCAATCTAAAAGTGAAGGAGGTGGGAATTAGGGAAGCTGTTGGTTATTAAAAACTCCTCTTTCTGGGCCAATTGTTACTGAAGTTATTTGGCTTTCTGGATTGTTATTAGAGACAGCAATCTGACCATATTAATCTGATTTTCATTATTATAAGAAAGAACTAGAGACTGGGTACTTTATAAAGAAAAGAGGTTAATTTAGTTCACAGTTTTAAAGCTGAAAGTCCAAGATCAGGCAATCACAACAGTTATGGTTCCGGTCCTTTGGCTGCGCCACACTGTGTGGATGATGCCTCAGTAGTAGCCAGAGCACATATGACAGGGAGTGACCACATAGCAAGATGATGGAAAGCCATTCAAGAGCAGCTTTGCTGTCTTGTAACTACTCCATCTGTTCTGTTTTGCCTGTTGCTGTTGTGATAAACAACATAATCATAAGCAGCTTCACAGTGGCAAGGGATTATTTCAGTTTACAGGCCATATAAAATCTGTTATCAAGGGAAGCCAGGGCAAGAACTCAGGTAGGAACCTGGAGGCAGGAAATGAAGCAGAGATCCTGAGGGGTGCTGCTTACTGCTTTATTCCCTGCCTCAAGCTAAGCTAACCTTTATTAGAGAGACCCATTGCCTGGGATGGTTCCTCCCACAGTGGGCAGGGCCTTCCTACATCAATTGGCAAGTAAGAAAATGCCTCTTGGACATGCTCACAGGCTAATCTGATAGAAAACAATTCCTCAGTTGAGGTTCGCTCCTCCTAGAATTGTCAAGTTTTGGCAACCAAAATTATCCATCACACCATCTATCAGAACCACTAACTTTCTCTAGGAGCTCTGACCCAAGCACATCAAACCATGGTGTTTCCAATAACCTAACCACCTCCCGATTTGCTTTGCTCCTCTTAAAGATTCTCCCAGGTCCCAACATTGCCACACTGCTGAGGACAAAGCTTCTGATTCATGAGCACTTGAGGACACTTTTAAATTAAATCTTAATGTAGCATGAGCTTCCTGAAAGTCTGACCTATAGTAGGATCCATGTCAGGACCTTTTAAAGTGTGTGTGTGTGTGTGTGTGTGTGTGTGTGTGCGTGCGTGTGCGTGTGCGTGTGCGTGTGTGTGTGTGTGTGTGTGTGTGTAGCCACAGAGCAGCATCAGGTATATTCCTTAAGAGCTTTTATTTCCTCTTTCCCTTTTATATTCCTCTACTTTTATTTTCAAGCCAGGGGCTCTCACTGGAGCTCTCCAATTCACCTATAATGGCTGGCTGGCAAATCCTAAAATCATTTATTTGCACAGTGAAATTGAAAGGGATTTTCACTCATTAATGACCATGGGAATAGTCTTTTTTTCATCAGAATGAGGAACCCAGTTTGCTTTCAAATGATGATGGAAGAGGGAGGGGTCTCATACCACTTCAGTTTCTTCTCTCTGCTCCTCTGTTTGCTGAATATTTCAGCTCTACTGTGTTTTACACACAGCTGTTAAAAGGCTGTTCAAATGCTTCTGAATGTGCTCTAAGCTACTGGTCTCTCTGCCCCAACTTTCATGCCACGCTTGGTCAAGGAAGGAGCTCTCTGTGTGAGCACACTTGTCCTTAGGCTTTTTGGGAGAAATGCTGGCCCATTTATTTTCCTGAGTCATAGCGGAGTGAAATTTGGGAAAGTTATAAAATGTTTCAGTGCCCGTTCTAGGGCAAGGGAGGAGAAACAGACTCTGTTTTACTCCAAGAATACAAAGACAAAAAATAGACCAATATTGACACTCTCAGGAATTTGTAACCAATCCATGGGCCAAGAGGTAAGAAATCTTGAGAAAGGGGCATCATGTAAAATATTTAGTGGTACATCCCTGTGGTATATCCATCCAAACCTAGGGTCTGGTGCTCACAGAGTTCTCTCTAAGCTTTACACCCAAACTTGGACATCTCAGGATGACAAACAGCATTCAGCCAGATAGAGATGGGGCATTTCCTTCTAAAATAGCCTGGTCAACTGTTCAGCAACTTTTCAATGACTTGATTGTACAACAGGGACACACACGGACATGAACACACCACTGAAACTCCTTTTCACCAAGCTGTCTTCATGTGTAGCAAACCCAGTTTCTAGCATATTCTATTCCTTCTCTCTTTAAAAGAACCAGTGTGATGACCCACTAAATCAAGGGTCACAACCCATGAATGGGTATTCCTTCTCAATTTGCAAATACTAATTTAAATGTTTTCTTGCTCAAACTGTAACTTACATTTGACTTTCTGATAATCTTCCATTGACGTACCACACAAGAGCTGAGAGTCAACTCCTCAATCAGCATAGGTGAAGAATATGATAGAAGGGAAGTTGATATTTAAAATACATCCAGGGTCAATCAAATTTTATTACATGTTATAAACTTCTTTCAGGTAATCCAGTGCAACTGTTTCTCTCTCCTCTCAGATTTATTTATTCATTCACTCATTCAGTGATCAGATACTGCTTTGAACTGATTACTTTGCACTATTCTGGACCTTGAGGATGAAGTCATGAAAAAGACAGAGCTACTGGCATGGAGCTTGTGTTCCATGAAGTCAATGTTGTGATCAACTATGGTGGTCATAGAAAAACCAAAGAAGGGAATAATTCAGCGTCAGAAAACATTGCCATGGAGTCAGAAGTCACTAGCCAGTGAATTCAGAATGACTTTTCTGCAGATGGAAAAAAGCAGCAATCCTTGGCCCCATAACATGTCAAGGTGGCATCATGGTAAACGTCAGAATTATGAATGGACTCAGGACTATTTCTAGTTCTCATCCATCTGTGCACTGTCAACTATTCCATGCTGCTTTGAGAGCTAGACTATTGGATTAAGCTAATAGTATTCATAATACTTAGGAATTCAGTATGGACATGTTATGTATCTGTTTGATCTGTTTGTTTATCTGTCTGCCTATCTATTTTTTATCTATCCATCTGTCTTCTATATATGTATTGCCTATCATCTATTTACATATTTATCTATATGTAAATGTAAATATGTATGTGTACATAAATATATGTATCTGTTTATAAACATATAAATATGGATATTTATAAATCTTTCAATTTATCTGATCCAATTTGTGTAATATAGTGCAGAACATCCCCCCAAATATTCCAGCAATCACGAAGCCATTTGTGAAATCTTAGAAATTATGGGTATGCAGAGAATAAGAATTTGTGGAATGCTTAGCCTTAAAAGAGACATCTATGTCATACCCCCTCTTCCTACACTTAGGGAAGACAAGCCAGGGGTAGAGAATGCTGACAGGGAAAAGAGTTTCCCAGACACAACAGGGCAGTTGCACATGAGAATGCATGGTGTTAATGTCAGCGTGCACACGGTGCCAGGGTGGAGAGGGGAAGTGGGCATGAGTCCAACCCCTGACAGAAGCTGGGAGAGGAAGGGTCAGTTTTCTTTAAGGGTGTAGCCTCTGGTAGGTCAAGTATGCTCCAGTGGACTGTCCTACCCATTCAAGAGTGTGTAGACATACAAATGGAAGTTCATGGGTTTAAAGGAAAGAAAAAAGAAAGAGCACAAAGCTTGCAGAATAGAGAGGGAGAGGATCTGGGAGGATCTGGGGGAAGGGGTGAATACAATAAAAACAGACTATGAAATTCTCGAAAAACTAATTTTTAGAGAAGAAACTATGAGTATGGTGTTCTATTTTTTAAAAATGACCATTACTAGACAGATGAAATCCTTATTTGAAGCATAATTTGACATCAAATCTTCATGAATGTTCCTCATGCAATGACTGTGGTCTTAGAGAGAGGGATAAATTTCTCCTGAGATAAACACGCTCTGCAAAAGCCACTGTTTGAGATTTCCAAGACGAGAGTGGTCATCAGATTCAAATAATTTTCTATTTGTTATTCAAGCCTCATTCTTTAATTTTCTGTGGTGTTTAATTAATTTTTAGCAGAAAGGGCTTAAGAAGATTTACTTGCATTTCTTTTTTTTTTTTTTTTTTTTAACATCATCCAGAAAATGAAGTGCTGAATCAGATCAATCAGAAGCCTTTAGAAAATAAGTTCAATCTGCACTTTCCCCATGGGCATATCCTATAACATTGCAGTTTTCACAAACAGAAACAATTTTTCACTAAATCCATACTTTCATTAGTTTTAACTAGAACTTATTTCATATATAGTCATATATATTTCCTACCTTTGTTCCCAAATATTCCCAAATATTGAACTTCATATTTTGATTAAGATGTTAAAGCATTTTAATATAAAATTGAGATGTGATTGGAAATACTAAATTTAGGAGTTTACTAAAAAATGTGTTTTCTCATTTCAGTATGAAAACATATATTCCACCCTGTATTTGCAGACATGCCCATATAATTTAAGTTTGAAAGTTACAGTAAATTTGAAAAATGCCAGATTGCTTTTACTATATAACATGGCATTATAATTTACACTTCTCTTCATGGTCCATCTCCTTCAAGAGGGCATGACTGCCATTTTGATATAATAAACAAATGTTCAACAAATTTGATTTTGAAAAGCATTTGGAGCAGGCTTTGATACTTGTCCATGTTAACATCAACTCATTCATGGCTTTGTTGAACTAATCTTATTTTTCACTCTCGAAGTAAACATTATATGTTTCATTATGTCCTGACCTATCACATATTAGAGAATTTGGGCCGCCCTTGGCTTTTACAGCAAGTTAGTAGATGACTTAGCCCCAGATTTATTATAAACCTCATGTTTTCTTTGTTCCGGCTGCACATTTTCAGCCAAGTGTCCTCAGAATACTTCAAAGGAAAGGTATAAACCCTGCACACTAATGATCAACCCAGGAATGAAAGGCTTTGACAGCAAACCAAAGAGAAACTCAGTGTCTTGAGAACAGCAACTGGGTAAAAAGCAAGATGGGAGGGCCCTGGGGACTTCCCAGATGACAGTGCCTTGCATGATGCGGGAAGCCACACAACCTCGTGACACTGAGTCCGGCAGGCATGCTGGTGATGTTTCTTAGGTACTGTGAGAGCTGACAGGCAGTTCATTTACAAGCTCTTGACCCTCTCCTGACCTCCGTATATCAGTCTGAGCTAATGAATTCATATTAGAACGGTATTATCCAGAAATATTCTGATACTGAAGACCTGAGTATTTTAATAAGTGCGAACATCGTCTGTTTTCAGCCGTCTACACCAGTCCTGAGGCTTCAGCTTCTGAGGCCTTGAATCACCTTAATTTCCTACTTCTTTCGTGATAACCTCAAACTGAGTGATGTGTTGTCTCCTGAATACCATGCTCCTTTTCCCTCTTCTCTCCATTTGAAATGTCTTTCCTCCATAGCCACTGCTTGATGAGTTTGTCCTGTTCTGCTGTAGTCTGACTCAAATACTGTTTTGTCTCTTTCATACCTTCTTCTCCGTCCATCCAGTACTTTATCTCACCTTTTTAAATTGAAAATAGATTCTTGTCTCATACAATACATCCTAACCACCATTTGCCTTCCCAATTCCCCCACCATTCCTCCACCTCCCCTCTCCCACAGATCCATAGCCCTGTGCTTTCCTCTTCATAAAAGAGAAGGTCTCCAAGACAGGACAGCTAAACTTGACAAAACAAGGTACATACAGTAAGACAAGGGGAGGGTCCTCTTCTCAAGGCTGGGCACGGCAATCTAATAGGAGGAGAGGAGTCTTAAGGACAGGTAAATGAGGCAGAGATACATCCACTCCCACTTTAAAGTACTATGATAAAGGAATATAATGAAGCCACTTAGCTTTGCGAATCTCTTCTGAAAACCCAGCTCAGCTCAATCTGCTGAGGCTTCTCTGTCCTCAGAATGAGGACCAGTGAACTTTCCATGTTTAAGGTTATGTTATAGCTCACAATCTGGGCCATAGCTATTTCAGGAAGTGATATTTTGAACATATTTTCAAAACCATCTACTGCCTACTATATTGTCCTGAACAAAATGATCATTTAAAAAGTATGATGTAGCAGATAGAAAGACTAAAGGACTTAAAACTGTTTCTTTTATACCATTTATGCTATAAATGTTCTTATAATTTTCACCCATTTTTGTAGAATTTTTTTATCAATTAACTTTTTGCAAAGAACCTTTTAAAACATACTTTTATGCATATCTTTATGCACATATCTACATCCCCATATTCATTTCTATAGATTCATTATGAGTTTAGATCCCTCTTTCCCTATTAGTCCTAATCACCTCCCTGTGGTTACATCATCAGCTTCTGCCAAAATAGCTCTGTTTCTGACTTTTTCTGTAAGACATCAGAGAACTTGGGAAGTATATCCTCTTTAATATAAATGTTAAACTTGGAACATAGATACTGAAATGAGCTTTGAAATTATTCATATGCGGAGGATCTAGAAGCATAATAAGTCATCCAGGAAGCGACACTTTTTAAACAAAATTTTTTTTGAGGAGACAAAATAGGACATAAAGTATGGGGTGTACTTTATGAAAACTGTGGAACCAGAGAGTAGCAGGTGGTTAAGTTCACCAGTGTGCAGGTACTGAGATGTGCAGTGTTTTCACGAATAACAGAATCAAAAATTGAGTTTGGTCAGTTAGAGCTTTTGAGAAATAGAAATCAGAGAGAAAAACAGTTGTAGATGAAGACAACACAAAGGCCTTCACTAAATCTGCAATAAACTCTGACAAATGCTAGCGATGTAGGTTGTCCATGATACTGTAGTGTGCCCATGACAGTGTTGGATGTCATGACACTGTAGAATGTTCATAACTACACTGCAGGCTGTCCTTGAGTCCAAGATAATGTTGGGTGTCTGTGACACTGTAGGATGTTCATAACAACACTGTAGGCTGTCCCCTAGCCAATGACAATGTTGGGTATCATGACACTGTAGGATGTTCATAACACTGTAGGCTGTCCCTGAGCCCAAGACAATACTGGGTGTCTGTGACACTGTAGGATGTTCATAATAACACTGCAGGCTGTCCCCGAGCCCATGACAATGTTGGGTGTCATGACACTGTAGGATGTTCATAACACTGTAGGCTGTCCCCAAGCCCATGACAACGTTGGGTGTCATGACACTATAGGATGTTCATAACACCGTAGGCTGTCCCTGAGCCCATGACAATGTTGGGTGTCTGTGACACTGTAGGATGATGTTCATAGCAACACTGTGTGCTGTCCACGAGTCCATGACAACATTGGGTGTCTGCATCACTGTAGGATGCCCTGATCCTGTAGAATGTTCATGACACTGTAGGGCGTCTATGTCACTTCATAATGTCCATGACATTGTAGGGTGCCCCTGACACTGTAGCGGGTCCGTGAAGCTGCTACTTATCACAACAGTAAGAAAAAGATTATGGCTGCGAGTTTGATGGAAATGTTAGGAAAGTCTGAAAGAGACAGGAGGAATGACACCCCGAGAACATTAACCTGTTGTGTTTCACAGAGTGATGCCATTGGAATGGCGAACAGGAGCATCAGGCTGCTTGTGGGACAGAAGTCAGTCAGAGGAAAACAATTGAACACGGATGGAAACAGCATGTGCAGGTGGAGGGCTTGAAATTAGAAGAAGAGGGAAATATAGTCAGCTATGTGTAGTGTGTAAAACTGTATGAAGCATTTACAATTTTTATAGTACTTATGATTCCCTCACCTTTTTATGGTTAAGATGAAAATGAAACAGACAAGCAGTTATCCACCTTGTATTAACACATTTTACTATAATATATATATATATATATATATATATTTAAAAGATAGGATTTGATATACTCCAGGTTGATCTGGAACACAATGTAAACCCAATACAGGTTCTAATAGTCTTGCCTCAACCTCCTGGGATCTTGATTACTGGCATACACCTCCACATCTGCTATGGATTGAATCCAGGGATTAATATCTGCTAAAGCACTTTACCAATGAAACTACATCTTCAGCCCTCCACCTAACACTTAATTTTTATATAGAATGGATATGCTTTAATGCTAGTCCATTTTTAGGAAAGATAAGCAAACATGTACTTAAGTTTTATATATCAAGTGTATTTTGACTCAGAATAGTTTACATTTAAAGTAGCCCTGTGAAGTGATGAGAGAGGCTGTCACAGAAATATTCTGAAGAATATTGGTGTGTTGTAAGAAGACAAAGTCGTGATAGCGATAAGCCTTTCATGTGTTTATACTCATTGCCAAAGTCTCTGAGTTTTGTATACAGTTGTGTGTGTGTGGTGTGTGTGTATGTGTGTGTGTGTGTGTGTGTGTGTGTGTATCATACCACCAATGAACTATTTGTTATAAAACACTCTGGTTTACTCTTTAATGCTGATAAGTTAGAATCTCAAGAACTCAAAAGACCTGTCCAAGCTGTCATCCATGTTGTCTCTGGTGTCCTTCCTGGTCACCTTCTTGTGGTTCCGTGCCCTCTGGCTTCTGTTGGGATACCTCTGTCTATCTGCTGCCCTATAACACACTTCATCGAATACACACCTTCTGACTTTTCTCAATGGCCACAATAAGACAAAATGCATCCTTTGCTTTCCCAATGGCTTTTTAGTTTGATAATGATTTTACTAGTGTGTTTGCCCCTCAGCACTGTCAATAGCTTCAGGTTGAACTTGGGACATTTTTTTTTCCTTAGCAGTCTCTTAACTTTACAATATATGAACATTTATTCAACTTCTCAAAATAATGAAAGAAAGAAAGGCCTGCACAAGGATCATGGGGATAAACCAGAGCTGCTGCTTCATGCACTCTGCTTAAAATTTTAATATGAGATCAATTTAGATGATTGGTTTAAACAGCACATTTTCAAAAGCTTTGTGTTCATTCTCATTAGATATTCACTAGACACTGGGACATTATACAAGCACGTTATCATTTTAATTCTTAACTGTGAAGAAAAGGTATACAATCAAATTATAAATGGAAATAAACAAGAATGAATAGACATTTGTACCATTTTACGAGTTTCAAATGAATTAGAAAGTCTAAAGGAAAGGATGTTTAGAGAATGAGAACTTTGTTCCATTTCCAAATGCTAGCACTCAACAGGAAATACTGAATTTTACTTCTCTTCCTCACAGGCCTTAGATTTTCCAGTGACCTGATCTTTATTTGTTTCCTAAACACCTAAACTAGCCAGAAATGGAAGCCATTAGCCTCTGCTTCCAAGGAGTGTTTCAGAGGTATTTGGTGTGGTAACACCAATCTCTCACAATGTTTCTTAAGAATAACTTTACAGTTTTTGTTTTTAGACATTAGGACTATTATTTTGAGATTTTTTTTTTTTCCTAATCAAGATGTGGAAATACACTTTAAAAGAATTCCCAAGCATTTCAAACAAGGATCTGAAATAAGCGAATAGAAATGTCTTAGGAGTTTCATAGTGGGAAGGTACCTTTTCCCTTAAAGGTTTTCTTATGTGCAGATGAACCCCTCTAAAGGGCCTTGCTTCTGGTTTTGAATGTGTAAAAACAAAACAAAACTAAGTGTGAAGTTTGTCTTGAAAAAATCTGAAACAACAGCAATGAAAAGTTATTCATGGCTGGGGATGGCTCAGTGGATAAGAGAACTTGCTGCTCTTGCAGAGACCAGGGTTCATTTCCAGCACCCATAGCAGGCAGCTCACAACAGTTTGTGAGCTCAGCAGATCCAGTACTCTCTTCTGGCCTTCAGGGGTACCCAAACATATGTTGTGTACACACACACACACACACACACACACACACACACACACACACACACACACACACACACACACACACACCAGAGAAAGAGAGAGAGTTTATGTAGGCATGGTTGCATACATACATAGAAATAAATCTTAAAAATTTTAATTTACAACCCCCTCAGAAACAGTGGCTTGCTGTTTTTGACTATTCCTTTGATTCAGTAGCTAAGCTAATCATGTGAAAATACACCAGGTGTGTACACACTTCAGGTGATCTTTTACTTGAGCAGATCATTGGGGAAGTTTTCTGTTGCCCACTATATAGAAACATAGACCAGCTGCATGACTGTCTCAACAATAGGCTGAATAATGGTCCCTCAAAGTTGTCCATGTCTTCATTCTTGCAATGTGCAAATATGCTACTTTGCACGTCAAAAGATTTTTGTAGCGTGTGAGTGTGATGAATTCCTTTGAGATGGGGGGGGGATTATTCTGCATTATCCAGGGGAGTCCAACTGGGTCACATAGATTCCCAGAAGTGGAGAGCCTTTTCCATGTTTAGTCATAGGGAAGTGTGACTGTGACCGGGGAAGGATCCTCAGAGACGTCTTAAAGATGGAGGCCAGAATAGAACTATTTCTAGAAGCTAGAAAGACGAGTGAATGGATTCCTCCTGGACCTCAACCAGAGTTTTTGTAGCCTTTGAATCTTAAAATACAAACTTCAGACCACAGATAAGAACCCTTAGTGGGTCACATGGTCAGATTTTTTTTTTTTTAAACTATGAAAGTTAGAAAACCCTAAATCAGGGTCCTATAGTCACTTTTTATGTATGTTATGCAGGAATCCTCAGGATTTATATTTAAGAATTTGCTTTTAGAATAGTTAAGTTGTCCAAATATATATGTGGGGAATTATATAGGCCTCTTTTTATTCAAATGTCAGAGCTGTTGGCTGAAGATGAATACTGGCCACAGAGAGACATTTATGATCATGCTTTAGCATAACCTCTCACTCAGCCTTCCCTTCTAAGACTAGTAATCATTCTTAGCCAAGGGATGCATGATAGACACTTGTAGCAGGCAACCAGCAGTGCAGAAAAGGCCACAATAAATCTAAGTGTAATTCAGCTCAAGGGGACCATCATCCAGTACGGCTGGGGGAGGAGAAACCTAACTCCTTTATTTCATGGATGCTCAGGAAAGTCAAGACATTTTCTTAACATGGTTTAAATAGCTTTTTAGTGACAAGGCTGCTAATGAACACACACTTGATTTCTCTCCCTTAACTGCCTGTTGTATTAGGTTTCTGGCCTTTCTGGCCTAGCCCTGATGTTTGAATCCTTAGACCCACAGATTCGCAGTCCCACAGAGAAACACAGTTGCTTACATTAATTTTATGCTGACTACCCTAGGGCCCTGGCATATAACTTGCTAACTCTTTACTCCTAAATTAACCCATGATTCTTATCCATGTGGCTCAGCACCTTTTCTCAGAGCCGTATAATTGTCCTGCGCACCTGTGGCTTCTCTGGCATCTCCATAGCATCTCTGCCCTGTTCTTCCTGTTCCCAGAGTTTTCTTAGTCTGGTAACCCCACTCACACTTCCTGTCTGCCCTCAGCCAATCAGCATTTTTATTAAACCAGTAGGCGGGACAATTATTTACAATGTAACAACATAATCCCACTACACCTGCCCTTATTGTTTACCTGCTATTTATTGCCCTCAAGGGACCTGTTGATTCTTCCTCATTTCTTGGGACATCTTCCTCATTCTGAAGCTTAATTGCCACATATTTCCTGTGACCACAAGTTTTCTCCTTGTACTCATTTTATACCCTCTTTCAAGGAGGCTGACTTGTCTAATCCACCACATCCCTTGGCAGAACTTGCCAGTTTTTAGGCCTTGGAGAACTGGCTCTTCTCTCTTTGACCCCCTAATGCCTGAGACATGGCAGGGACAGTCCTGAGTAACTCCCGTGTGCTCCCTCTGATTCCTGCTGTTCTGTATCATTCGTTTGACTCATTGTACCTGAAGATCAGGATTGACCCACAAAGCCTGTCTCATCCCTAGTTTCATTACTGTACCTCTCTCTGAGCGATCCAACCCAGTTACTTCTTTTTCCAAGTGTTTTCCTTAGGCAGTTTTCTATATGCAACCCAGGCTGGCTTTGAACTTACAACCCTCCTCCCTCAGACTCCCGAGTAGTGAGATTACAGAGTGTGTTCATGATCATGTCCAGCTTCAAAGACTTTCAAGCAAACTCTTCCTTTGTCTTGTGCACAGTGACATCCAGTTTAACTGTCCTTGGATGTGCACAGCTTGCTTCATGTGTACAGTGAAGACATGAAACCGTTTCATGGGGGCGATGTTGGGTGCTAGCACTGATCTGTGAATCATCAGAAAAAGACACCCTGGGGTTGAATGCTGTCCCCCAAGGGATAGTCTGATCAGAGAGACCTTTTGAGGACTAAGAATGGACTCTGGACAAAGGGAAGCCCAAGAAAGACTATGAGGAGTGGCTGTGAAGAGATTGGAAGAAGTGGGGAAGCCCACATTGGGATGGGAGAAGCTTCTCAAGAGATACTTGGGTACTTTTTATAACAAAAGGCTTTCTGAAATAATAGATTAGCTTTGGATTTAGACTACATTCCTCCAGGAAGCAGCTTGCCTAAGAGAACACAAAGGTAGAATAATATACATGCAGCTGCAGTCAGGTTCTTATTTTAAAAATGTTCTTGAAGGGCCTGTGGGATCGCTCGATGGGTAGGTGTTTGCCTCTAAGATTGAAGACCCGAGTTTGATCCCCTGGGGAAACACATGGTAGGAGGAGAGAATCAACCCTGAAAAGCTGTCCTCTGATCCTTACATGGGCACAGTGGCACCTCCCCCACACATGCAAGGAGTGAACAGATGTAATGCAAACATTTAAAAATAACTTTGAAGATTCAATCGCAGTTGATATTCCAACATATAAGTAAATGTGATTTTAAAAAGGCAAATCTCTTTGATTTAAAGAGCTCGCTTAAAAGTAAACAGCAACAACAACCTAAGAAGGAAAAGCAAGGAAGAGAATGTTATTGAGGAGAAGAAACTGAAAGCTAACAGCTAGGCTCTTCATTATAACAACACAGCGGGTTGCTCCCAAATTACTTCTCCCACCACAGAACAATTTAGTCTGGTCAGACTATTCCTTTGGGGAGATAGGCTGCTAATTGCAACCACCTTGGCAGTGACCTTAAGGAAAGTGCTGTGGCATTGAGAACAACCAAATTAGTTGTGTTTGATTTATTATGGCAGCTAATTAGGCGAGCCTTTGACTCAGTGATATTCTAGTTTAATTGAGTAAATGAACTACCTACAGAAATCAGCGAAATCCTTGCATGATAAGTGGTAAAGAGACTAAAAGTCGCCTTTGGAAAAACCAAACCAAGCATATGCAATCATTCCCAGGAGGAAAAAGATTATCATCATTATAGAGCTAAGTCTGGATTCCCGAAATGTACTCTACCGCATGCTTTAGCTGGCACAGAGTTCATTCTCTGTATAGGCTGCTACCTTAGTAGAGAACTTCAGGTGGCCCCTTGAGCTTCTGACACATGTTTTGATAGAATCCAGAAGAGAAGAAAAACAAATTCAATATTTGCATACAAAACCAAACAGTGTGCTTTATACTGTCATGTTGAAGGCTGAAATGCACGTTTGTATTCTGAGCTTCCAGTATAAAATTCAGATCAGAACCTCTGCAATTTTTAAAGGGTCGTAAGCTAAGATTGGCAGCTCTTGCTAAACATGGTTGAAGCGTCCTTTAAAAACTCATGTCTACCTTGAACCTCAGAATGTGACTTTCTTTAGAAATAGTGTCTTGGTGGATATAATTAGTTAAGATGCTGCTTTGAGATGGTCTTAAGTCTGGCAACAACGTTCTTGAGAAGGGGAGAACACACAGACAGTGTGAACCGGGAAGAAGGGACACTCAGCTTTGACCCTTTGTTCCGGTTCATTTTCTCAGAGTTTCTGGCCTATTCTCTAAAATGCCACCTCTGTGTGTCCCCAGCCATGCACTCTGCCCCTGTGGCTGCTTGCCAGATGTCTTCCTTTGAGCAGCAGCATGGCTGTTCAACTGTTCAGAAATTGTGATTTTTTTTGTGTGTGATGCTCCTAGCCCTCAGAGGTCATGCAATGGTCATTCATAGCTAACTGAAGCTAGTATACCACGGGGCTCAAGACTCATGGGGGGGGGGGCTTCCTTTAGACAAAAAGGTCTGTGCTTAGATAAAAGATCACTGCAGTGGTGAAGACCCGACCTCTAACTTCCTACTCTGAAATCCTTTGTAGTGCTTGTGTATGCTCTATATTTAAGAGCTACTAGAAGTGGGTCCATGGGCTTGGGATCATTTGTTTGACCAGGTAAGGGATTGATGCCTTTTCTTGTGACTCACAAGAATGGGATGACTTCACAGACAACCCAGAGTGCCTGTGTTTGGTTGCTGACTTCCCTCCAGCACACTCTTTACCACCTTTTGCCCCCCATTTCTGTTCTCTTAGAGTAACTGTAACTTCTAAATGACTTAAACATATAACAAATATAGAACATTGCCTGACACTTTGTTAACACCAGACACCTGTGCTTTCTTACTGTTAATCCTGAGTAGTACACCTCAACCACAGACTGATTGGACAGGGTTTGCTAAGGAATAGGTACCATTTTAAGACAGTCATTGTACTCAGGTTTCTTGTGATTCATGCCTGTCATTTCCAGAGAGTTAGGTTGGAGCCAGTTGGTTGTGGTGATGTTCTGCTGGGTGAAAGAGAAGACAGTCGTTCAAAACTCTTAAGAAAGTCCTGCTAACTGAAACTGATCTAATGAATACCACAGGATAATAGAGAATGGTCATTGAAAACACACACTGTCAAAACTACTACTGAAATAAAAAGAGGCCTCATGCTTGTGTACCTGCTGTGCTTTAGGCCTGCTTTGAGTATGTCCACCCAAAGCCCATGTGGTAGAGGCTTGGTATGATGTCTAGAGATGCTAATGCTTTTGGATGTGTGGCCTAGAATGAAGTCATTTGGGATGCATCCACTCATGGAATTAATGTAGTTTTTTGGAATTTCCATATACTCCATGAGAATGAATTGTAAAAACAGGTAGCTAGCATATTTCCTGGCTTCCCTGTGCCTCTGCCAGGGTGAATCTATCCACCACAAGGCCCTCAGCTGAGCCAAGCAGATGGAACAAATGGTCTTGGTCTCAGCCTCCAGAACTGTGTGCTAAATAGCCTTTTTAGATTTATGAAGTACTCAGGGTAAGCTTTCTATTATAGTAACAGAAAATAAAATAATACAACACTTCACAAAATATAAGTATAAAGATGGGCAGGAATAGTTCAATGATAGAGCATTTTCTTAGCATATGTGAGGCTTTTGTTTCAATTCTTAGCGCGTGCTTGCGTGTGTGTGTGTGTGTGTGTGTGTGTGTGTGTGTGTGTGTGTGTGTGTGAGTGTGTGTGCACACACACACACACACACACACACACACATCTCCACCTGTCTATCAACATGTCCACCTACTCATCTATTTGTCTAAAGAAGCTTTTATGAAAAGATCACTTCTTTTAATGAGACACAATGAAGAAGTTTTGAAGTATAAAGCATAGAAAAACATGGCTTCTAATGTCTGTGAAGGGCTATCCCATTCTTCAGCAAATGAGTGTTTTTTATTTATTCATCCTTTCATATAATAAAAATTCGGAGTCTCAACTGTATGTACATTATGGTGTTTAGTCTTTGTAACTCAAACATGACTGATGACTCTGTCCTTGGCTTCAAAGATCTCACTCAGAAGTAGAAAACAATGAGACAGTAGAAATGACCCAGTGACCCTGGCTAGCATCCTAGCCAAGCTACCTCCTGTCCTAACCCAGTGTATTTTGTAGGACAATATAGTTCACAGTGACTATATGCATTAACTACTTTTTTCTTTTGTTTTACATTTTAAAAATGTTTTAACATACACTGTTCCCCTTCCCTTCCCTCTTTCCAATCCTCCCCCTACCTCATTACCCCATCTATTTCTCAGAGAGGGTAAGGACTCCAAGGGTGAGTCAATGCAGTGTAGCATATCCAGTTGAGGTAGGACCAAGCCAGTATAAGGGCCAAGTAAGGTGTTCCTCTGTAGGATGGGCTCCAAGAAGCCAGTTAATGCACCAGGAATAGTTTCTGGGCTCACTGCCAGAGACCCCACAATTCCCCACACTATCTGACTGTCCCCACATTCAGAAGTTAGTTAACTACTTTTCTTGGTGCAGTGATGAAACAGCCAACAAAAGCCAGAGTTTCCTTCAGCTCACAGTTTTGGGGGGGCTGTCCTCATGGTAGCCAAAGAATGAGGCAAGCTGATCAGACATTGTCCATGGTCAGAAAGCACAGAGAGATTCAATCTTGAACCCAGTCCTCATAATGATATCACCCATTTTTAGAGTAGATCCCCCCTTCCTCAATTAAACTGCTCTAAAAGTATCACACACACACACACACACACACACACACACACACACACACACACACACACACACACACACACACACAGACACACACACACAGGCATCTTTCCATGGTGATTCTAAAGTCTGCTTGACAAGGAAGCTTAGCTATCTCACATTGTGTAAATAATTCTTTTGTGTAATATGAAACCAAAAGAATATCTGACATGTTCTGATATGTTCTTGAAGACTAGAGCTTCAAAAAAGCAAAGAGCCTATTCATTAAAAAAAAAAAAATAATAGGAGATCCTCCTTTGCTTCAGATCACCTTCCCCAGCTAGTGGTTTTCCACTTTCCAGTGAAGCAGAAATCCCATTGGGACTGGCCCAGCAGCCAGACCAGCAGGTCTCAGTTCCTCAGTATCAAATGAAGCAGAGGCAGTGGGAACCCAAGGCAGTATTGATGAATCCACATGGGTAACGAAATATTTCTACTATAGAGAAGGTGGAACGGGGAAGCAATGAACCCAGAAATGGATTGAACTGAGCCTTTTGGGGTTTCCTCAAGAAAATGCTATTTGTCTCTGACTTGGATAATTCTGTCTTCTAGGAGTACAAAGCCTCTTTATCGAGGCTCCTTTCTAACTCACTGTGGTATCCTCATCCATCACTCTGTTGTTCTCGCCAAAATGATTGACAGCAACAGCTTAAGGAGGAAGAGATTTGTCTTGGTTATCACGTCAGAGGTTCTTGGTCCATCATGTCAGAGAAACCATGATAAGGACACCTCAGTTCATGAAGGCAGCAGTGTGTGACTGAGCTTTAGACATCATTGCCGACCAGGAAGCAGAGAGCAGCTAAAACTAGGGATGGGTTATTGTCTTTAAGTACCTACTTTTATCAGCCAGTTCTTGAGTTCTAAACCTTTTGCAGCCTCCCTAAGCAGCAAATGCCTGGGAAACAAATATTGAAAACATGAGCACATGGGAGACACTACAGATTCGAGTCACAACACTAGCTTTCTTGGAGTTGTGATGCAAGATTCTGGAACAAAGTTGAGTGGTTGGTGAATTGACCATAATCCTACCAGGGAGCATTTGAATTCTTAAAATTAAGAAGCTGGTTTTAGAAGGGCCAGCATCTGTCTCTCTTTGATTGCTAGTCTTCTGAGATCAATGGCCAAACTGTCACATTCTCCCACTGCCGTGGAACTGCCTCCCACTATGTCCTTCTTATCATGGTGAACTGGATCCATCTAAATATCAGCCAAGGTAAAGCTTTCCTGCATTAAGCTGTTTCTATCAAAGCATTTGATGTCATTGAGAAGAAAAGTCACTAACACAGAAAATTGTTAATGTGCATGTGGTCGATGCTATTGCTGTATGAAATCTTTTCTTAGGCTGTCAGGATTGCTTGGAAGGGAAATATGGAAGGGCTTGGTGCTGAGAGCTGCAGAATGTTGTAAGCAGGGTTGCTGAATGATTCTGGTTAGTGTGTGGAGGATCAGAATACTGATGGAAACATGAATGATAAAAAAAAAAAGCCAGGTTAATGATGTTCCAGAAAGAAGCAATTTTTTAAAAAGTACCCAGTCCAGTCTTGAAGACTAGAGCTTCAAAAGATCACAGACCAAATCAGCCAACCAACCAAACAAACTCACGAAAACTTGGTAGATCTTTTCCTGATTTTGTTTATTCTCTGAGGATTCCATACAATATATTGTTATCCTATTCTCTCCTCTTCTCACACTTTTCTCAGACCCCTCCCACCCTCCCTAGCCACCCAACTTCATGTTTTTTTTTAAAAAAGAAAGAGAGAAACAAATAAACAAGCACAAACCCCCATAAAGTCCTCCTTTTGTTGCTCAGCTATCCATAAGCATGACACCTGCTTGACATACCCAAAGTCATTTCATTGGAGAGACTAATTTTCCCTCTCCCGGCAACTATAAATTGCTAATAGCTTCTCGACAGAAATGAAAGATGTGAAAATGTACAGTTTGTTGAGAGAAGGGGTGTTAACATAGTTAAAACTGTAGACTGAGCAGACAGGCATATGAAGACAGCTTGCCTACAATTGTCAAGAGACTGAGGCCATTAAAGGAAATTGTCATTGTGCCATTATAACCGTAAGAATGGTAACTTGGAAGACTCACCAAAGTCTCCAGAGTATTAATTGCAAATTCATTTGAAGGGAGAATGCCAGGTAAGAATGCCTGATAAGATGGCGTTTCCTTGGCACTCTGCTACATCTTGAACTTGCAGCACAAGTTTGTATTATTCACATGGGGCTGGTGTTGTAGGCACCCAGAATGTATGAGTTATGAGGCAATGGAGGCTTGCACCAAGGTTCCAAAAGAGGCTCCCAAGGCCAGGTAATGTGTAGTAGGGTCAGATACCCGCGGAGAGCTTGTGAATGAACTGTGAAAAGAACTGTGGAGATCAAGCCTGAGATTTACTGGATCACTCAGGTACTGAAGATCCCAGAAACCTGTGGGCTCTCCTGAGGAAAGTTGTAGGCAGCAGGTGAATCGGTCCAGAGAGAGGCCACAACTGCTTCAGGCAATACAACTTGAAAGGCTTCCCAAACATGTTGGAGCTCATATGATGCCATTAGGAGTCCAAAGCTTCAGATATAAATGATTTCATGCTTGTTCTGTTGCAGATTTTATCATGTTTTGGTTAAATCTTTCTCTGTCCTCTTCCAAAGCCTCCATTTTGGAATGGGGCTGTTTACCTTCTGCCATTCAATATTGTAATCATGTAACTTTTTTATTTTGTTGGGGCTCACAGGTAAGATGATGTTTTGGGTTTCAGTAAAGACTGTGGCTTTCAGACATGTAAATAATGTTGGCATTGTAAGAATATGGCATACACTAAATACATTTTGTATTTTAAGGTGGAGTGCCATGAGCCTATGGTTACCAGGAGTTAGATTATTATGAATCCATGTGACAAGTACGGAGGCCAAGTTGATATGAAGTGGACTTGCAATGGCCAATTTTCCACCAACTTGATTGAATTTAGAGTACCTCAGGTACCATGGCCTTCCTCTCAGCATGTCTTTGAAGAGTTTTTCAGAGAGAATAAACTAACAGGGAAAGAAAGATTCACCCTAAATGTCTGTGGTAACCTTTCAATGGGCTGCGGGCTGCGCTCAATATAAGAGAAAGAATAAAGGAAAAGCTATTTGAGGACAAATAGTCACCTCTGTTTTCTTGTCCGTTGAAATGTGAGTGAACTGCACCCTGCTCCTGTTGCCACAGCTGATGATGACACCCATCACCTGCTCTGTCCCCTCAAACCAAGTTAAAAAACAATCCTCCCGTGCTGTTTCTGTCAACTCAAACCTAGACGTATTTGAGAAGAGGGGATCTTAATTGAGAAAATGCCTCCATACGATTGGTCGGTAGGCAAGTCTGTAAGGCTGAATGATTAATGTGGGAGGGACCAGTTCACCCCAGGCAGTGCCATCCTTAGGCACTGGATGGTATAAGAAAGTAGGCTGAGCAAACTATGGGGAAAAGCCAGTAAGGAGGATTCTTCCATGGCCTCTGCTTTAGTTACTGTTTCTAGGTTCTTCCCTTTGCTTCCTTCAATAGACTGTGACTCAGGATATGTAAGTCTTTAAATAAACCCTGTAGGGGTATTGTGTTGTTTCATGGTAAATAATTGTCCCACCCACTGGTTTAATAAAAAGAGCTTATTGGCCAAAGGCAGACAGGAAGTGTAGGTGGGGCTACCAGACTAAGAAAATCTCTGAGAGCAGAGTGCCAGAGCAGCACCAGAGAGAAGCCAGAGGAAGCCGAGGACAACTATGCTGCTCTAAAGAAAGGTACCGAGCCGCATGGCTGAACAAGAGACATGGGTTAGCTTAAGGGTAGAGAGTTAGCAAGCTATATTCCTGGGCCTTAGGCTGATCAGCCTAAAACTATTGAAAGCATCTGTGTGTCTCTGTGGGACTGTGGGACTGCGGGTCTGCAGGTCTGCAGGTCTGTGGGTCCGGGCCAGAAACCTCGTACTACAAAACCCTTTGCTTCCCAAGTTTCTTTTAGTTATGGCTGTTGTGAGATAGTTGTTTAACTAGGCAAAGCTGTATTACATTTGTTTATGCTGAACTTGTTTAATTATGCAAAGATGGGCTGTTTCACTTTGCTCGCCTAAGGCACCTGATTGGTCTAATAAAATGATGAATGGCCGATGGGGAGGAGGGGGCATAGGTGGGGCTGACGGGCAGAGAGAATAAGGAGGAGAAATCTAGGCTCCAGAGAGAAGGAGAAGATAACAAGGAAGACAGAGAGGGACACACCCAGGGCCAGACAGACATGGGGACAGCAAGAAAGTAAGACATACAGAAAAACAGAAAGGTAAAAAGTCACAGGCAAGATGTATATAAAGAGAAACAGATTAAAATAAGAGCTACGATAAGGCCAGGCACTCATAACCAGTAATAAGTCTCTGTGTCATGATTTGGGAGCTGGTTTTAGCCCAAAAGAACAACGTTGGCACACATGGCATTTGATCACCACATTTAAAAAAACCTAACTAAGAAAACTACCTTCCTTAAAAAGAAGGTCATTTGAGGAGAATTTAATGGGAACCATAGAGGTGTGGATGTGGACAAAGTCTAAGGGAAACAGAGCATGCGTGCAGGGATCTAGAGCTGTGTTATGGGCTGCTGTGACTTGTAGGTAAGTCCTTGTAGGTAGAGGGACCTTCCATAAAGCGATCCAGCAATGCCGTTTCTCCAGTTTCCAATAATGCCCCTTTGCTTGACTGGAAGCAGAGGCCAAAGAGTCTGTGGACCTCCTCCGCACAGTACTGGCTGCATCTGAAGAAGAGCTGGGAGCCAAGGGAAGAGTGTGAAAGCTGCGGCAGCTGGGTTTGGTCAATTGTAGGTACAAAATGTTTTCTGTAGCTACCAGCAGCAAAATAAGTTTAAAACCTATAAATCTACGATCCACATGGGCCAATGCCAGCTGTGGTCATGAGCAAGAAAGCATAAGTCATTTAAAGAGAGTTACCTCAACATGTCAAGTCTCTTGACTTTCAAAGGAGTGAGCTGATCCAAGAACATTTTTCAAAACTCAGCTCTCTCTTTTACTCTTCCCTTTCCCCGTGTGTGTGTGTGTGTGTATGTGTGTGTGTGTGTGTGTGTGTGTGTGTGTGTGTGTGTGTGTGTGTGTATGTGTGTGTGTGTGTGTATAGACCAGAGGTCAATGGGTGTTTGCTCTATTACTTTTTACTCTATTGCCTATTGCTCTAGGGTTACAGATCTATTTGGGCAATGCCAGGATCCTTCCTTCCTTCCTTCCTTCCTTCCTTCCTTCCTTCCTTCCTTCCTTCCTTCCTTCCTTCCTTCCTTCCTTCCTTCCTTCCTTCCTTCCTTCCTTCCCCCCTCTCTTCCTTTCAGTTGGTTGTTGGGATTTGAACTCAAGTCCTCATTTTTGTAACATGTGTTCTTACTCATCTCCCAACCCTCAAAAATCCCTGTTTTGGAGGTAGATGCTACTCAGCCACAGGGAAGCTTGGGCCTTCAAGGCTGGGTTGCTAGGCAACATCCAGGTACCTGCCTGGCACCTTGTAGTATCGGGCAGGTGGGTCCCATTATGAGAGCTGGCCCTGATCCTCACAGGAGAGCTGCTGTCCCCACCCCCTACCTCTCACCATAAGAGAGGGAGAACTGGCCCTGAGGGTATGGGTGCAAGGGATCAGGCTCCGCTCCTCATCTGGGGTGGGGGGTGGCCCCAGTGGCCTGAACTAAGCAGCTCAGCTACCACCCAGGCCCACAGCCAGGCCTGGGTTGGCCTACCCTAACATCTTACCCCATCTATGACCTGCTGGGGCTTATGAAAGGACTTGTCCTGTGGAATGATACCAACAGCATCTCCATGACTCTGGGTGGCTGAGGGATATCTGAGTGGATTTTCGGTGAGAATCCTGTGATGATGCTGTACCAGAAACCAGAGGCCTTGAGCCAGACCAATGACTTACAGCAGTGAGCATTTGCAAATACAGCTGATTGGACAAAATGATGTACCATGGCTCTCAATTCCACCAGGACAAATGAAGAAGTCTTGGAAAGTTGGGAAAGATGGAGGAGAGAGAGGCTTTTATGCTTTTGATTGTTAGCTTGTTTCTTTTGGTTTTTAATTTTCTTTTGGGGGATGTTGCAGGCATGAGGCGAAGATAGGGGGGCTGGGATGTCAGAAGAATTAGAGTGCATGACATGAAATTCCCAGAGAATAAATACTAAAATTATGCTAAATGAAAATGTCTATTCTGAAATAGTTTACCATGTTTTTTCTGCCTCTTGCTCTAGTACCAGCCCTCCACCTCCTAAAACTTCTCAGAAGGGTAGGGCCTCTCATGGGAGTCAACAACACAAAGCATATCAAGGAGAGGCAGGACGAAGCTCTCCCCCTGCCTCAAGGCTGAGCAAGGCATTCCACCATAGGGAGTAGGTTTCAAAAAGCCAGCTCATGAGCCAGGGACAAAGTCTGGTCCCACTGCTAGGGCCCCACAAACACACCAAACTACACAACTGTCACTCACATCCAGAGGGCCTAAGTCAGTCCCACGCAGATTCCCTGGCAAGCTCTCACAAGCTCAGGTTAGCTGCCTCTGAAATAACACTATTTCAAAACAAAACAAATATGATCACTGCCCATTGGGGCCAACTATGTGGCTACTCACTTTCTTGCCCTCAATATTTGTTCTCAATGAGACTCACCCCACCCAACAGGGTGGAGTCCCCAGTGACTGTATGGCTTCATGCCTTTTCTAGGCAGACGAAGCAAGGCTGGGATAGAAATGTCAGAATTCTGTTCAAAAATAGAGATTTCATGAGGATGAATTCTTAGGACAAAGTCAATGGCAGTGTAGTCAACCCTTGCTAAGTGCCCTAGTAGATTTATTTTGACTTGGTTTCTATAGCTCAAGGTACAAATGTTGATAATCTGCATTCACTTCCTTACTCCATTGAGAATGCCAATCTGCTAATGCTTACCCAAAGTCTCTTTCTTTTCATTCTGTTTTAAGGTATCAGAGGATGTGATCCCAGAAAAAAAAAATCTGCTCCTTAGTGAGAGCCTAGTGTGTGACAGGGACTGTGATTTATTTTCCAGCTATGCACACTGGCTTATGACATGTGCTTAGAAGTGTTTCCCCCTTCACAGGTGAAGAGCATCAGACACAGACAGCTGTAACCTACATGTCTAGCAAGGGCATTTGAGATTGAAAGCCACATGGCCAACCTATGTTCTTTTGATTTCAGCTATTTACGTTTTCAGAATTGCTGCTAAAATTGCAAATCTGGTGGTGAACACAATGATTCTCAATATTGGGTGGCTGGGGACAAATAAAACTTCCTTAAACCCAGGTCTGTTATTAAAATAGATGCCACTCCTACACTCTGTTTAGAACACCTATTCTTAAATCCGTGTTTGCTTACCCTTATATTTTTGAGTAAATTCTAGTATATTTTAATTCAGTGGGTGAAAAATGGTAGACTTATGGAATGTTTTGGTCCATCAGTGAGTTTTCTGGGATATTAAAGAGAAATAAGCTTTTATAGTTCACATAAAGAAGATCTGAAATATTAAATGCAAGGATATACTCATATGCAATTATACATGGCTTGGGTCACCTTTTAAATTTTATTTCTGTGATTATAATATAATTACATTTCTTTCTATCCTTTGATCCCTCCAAATACTCCTGTGTACCCCTTTCTGATCTCTTTCAAATTTATGGCCCCTTATTTCACTCACTGTTATTGCATATATTGTATATACATGCATATTACTTAAGACCTGATCAGTCTGTATAATGTTACTTGAATGTATATTTTCAGGGCTGCCCATTGGGTATTGCACTAATTCGATTTAGTATTATAATAAATCTCAGTGCCTTATATTGGGGGAAAGGTGGAATATCAGAAAGAGGAAACAAACCAATTCTCACTCACCAACTCCTCAGGCCTTGTCTCCAGACAAAATCTCAGACTCCAACTCTTCTTTCTCCTCTGACCAGCAAGAAAGTGTCTGGGAAAGCTGAAAAACCTCCCTTCTTTTCTGAAATCAGCAATCTTAACTTGCTCTTTCCACATCCCTAAAGCTAGGATTAAAGGTGTGGGTCACCCCTCCCTGACGTTCTGGCTTGGCTTTGTGGTTGACTCTCCTGATATTCCAGAATAATTTTATTAAATATGTATCACCACAGTTGAGCCCTGAACAATGAGTTGGTGTTGTTTTCCTGGGAAAGACCAACTCTCAGCTTGGATTTCTTGAAACTGGTAGCAATTGTTATGACATCATCCCGGCTAAAGGATTCAGGACATATTTGCTTTGAGTTCTATGGTGATGGGTGAGGTTGCAAGAGTTCCAACCCCAACCTAGCCCCTGTTCTAGGCCTGTGCACAAAATATTATGCCTGTCTGAAAAACAGTATACATTTTTAAAACTCTAAAATAAAAATTCTGTTGCATTCAATTTGTATAACATTCGCATCTACTGTGGATTCACAGGAAATTTAGAGGGACAGAAAGGCTTTTATTGCAAAAATGAAACCTGGAAGGTGTGATGGTTTGTGCCTGTAATATGAGCACTTGGGAGAATGAGGTCAGCTAAAAGTACAGAGTGAGTTTGAATTTCGGACCAGCTTGGGCTACAGTGTGAGACTTTGTCTCAAAAATGAAAAGAAAAAAGAATGATGAACGAAAGAGAATTCATAGAGATATAGTTGTACATCAACATATTCATAAATAGGTTTGATTATCATAATGTAAAGTTGACACTTTATATCATTTTAAATATCATATATGAAACATACACAAAACCAAAAAGTAGTAGGATGCTTAACACAAAATTCAAATAACATAGTTCGTTATTACTATGTGTTATGCAATTGGTAATTTTGATATAGGTTTATAGGCGTGCATTATATATGCTAACACACAATTTAAAACAGACTTTTTAAAACACTCAGCATTGAGCTTATTATGCCAGTACAATTTACCAGCACACTTTTCAATTCCCAGGCCCATGTCAGTTGCAGACTTCCTTCTCTTCTGGGCTCACAAGTTCAGCCATTCTATCTTATATTTCTTCCCACTGCATTTTGTCTTAGCTGAAAATTAAGTGTATTTCTATAAATGAGTCATAGTCTTCAAAAAAATATTGAATAATTTTGGAAGCATTAGTATAATGTTGAAGAATATTAATATCCTACTAATATCATTTCTACAAACAAAAATATTTAAGAAGAGCTTAGAAATGCTCATAAAAAGTTTAAAACATGGAAATTTGAAAAGGCAAATGCATACAAACTATTGAAGCTTTCCAGGTAATTGCAGTAGAATTCAGAGTTGGACACATGCAAGTGTGCTGGTTGTTTTTGCCTATTTGACAAAAACCTAGACATATCTGGGAAGAAAAAAACTTGAATTGAGAACATGTCTCCCTAAGACTGGCCTGTAGACAGATCTGTAGGGTATTCTTTTGATTAATGATTGATGTGGGAGGGCCCAGCTCATGGTGGGTGGTGCTACTCTGGACAAGTGGTTCCTCTGTGTATAGTAGAGAAGCCTAAGCAAGCAATGGAGAGTAAGCCAGTGAACATCGCTCCTCCATGGCCTCTACATCAGCTCCTGGATTCATTTTCAAGTTGAGAACCACATGAAAGACATACAGCACAGGATTGACTAAATTAGATGAGCTCAGAAGTCATAATGAGGCTAAGTAGGAGAAAATCAGAGGAGAATTTATTTACACCTGATTCTTATCTGCGAAGGGCTGCGTGTACCTCTACTTCTGATTCTCTAATAGGAAGATAGAAATATGTAATCTTACGCTTTCTTATGGGAATATTACCCAAATTGTTATCTACATGAAAGAGTCCAAAATGAACATTTTCTATTCTATGCCAGGTTTAGCCTAGATTCAATATAGTCTAATTCACAATGGCTTCTATTCTCATCTGTCGGCATATGGTGTTGATCATATGGTGTGCAGTAAGACAGACACAAGGTTTCCAAAAGCTAGGAAGTATTTTAGAGGCCTGGATGCTACAAAATAAAAAAAGTCACATTAGAACCCCGTTGCTAAGCAAGTCGAAGCCAGCTGTGAGCCAAGTCTCTGAAAGCATGCCATTCCATTCACGGCTCTGCAGTGAATGCCGGTGACTCTTTGTAGGAGTGGAACCTATTATCAAAGCCACCGGTAGAACAACTCTCTCTACAAATGCTCTAGAGGTATACACACAGAAACATGGGGATGCACACATAGTAAAAGTACCTGGCCCCTTTACTCCAAGCCTTCCTACTCTCTTCAAAATGACAAATTGCAGAATGCAGGAAAGTGATGACAGCTGATGACCTGCAATGTCGCTCCCCAATATTGAGGAAGGAGTGAGCAGGACCCAGTGTAATAATAATTGTCTGATGAATAATTTTGTTCTTAGAAAGAAAAAAATATGGACAGGTCAACCCAAGACTTCTGCTCGTAGATGATATCACTGATAAGAAAATTGTTAAAACAAACAGGAGTCGTTCATTGGTAGCATTTTATTCATCAAATATTTTGTGTGGAGGGAAAACCATGTATTGAGAATTGTATAACTGGTGGGCGTGGGGGTCATAGGTCAAGTGCTGGCTTAGGTGTGTGATCACAGGCAAATCATCTCACAGATTTAGGGCTTTCCCCAAGTCAAAACTGAAAAGATTAGGTTTTGTGTTATAGTATCCTTATAAGTATCTCTTAAATTCCAGGAAAGATTAATTTAGAAAGATGATTTCTGTGAGTTTGTGTGTTAACGTACCCTAAGACTCAGTTATTTTGTCTTTCATAAAAAATAAAGTAAGTTAAAACAGACATTTATTTTAAAAGAGTTTTTATTTCCACACATGCAAAGAAAATTGTAAGTATGAGAGCATATATCTAAAATCATTTATTTTAGCGAAAGTTTATATTTTTGTATTTATCCATAAAGAAAGAGGATGACTTTGTATGGAATATAAAATTTAAAGCTATACATTTTAAAAACTGTGATGAGAATTCACCTTTGTTCTTTAAAAAAACATTCCTATGCATTTGTGTTCACACACCATCATCATATACCATATATAACAAATGCTGGTAGCAGCCAGCCCACACATTTACATCACTTAAGCCCCTCACTCACGATGGTGACTTCATTTGCAAGCAGGATCTTTGCAGATGCCAACAATGGTAGTGGGTAGGAATCAGCTTCCTAATGCTGCAACCATTTAACATAGTTCATGTGGTGATTGCAACCATAAAATTATTTTGTTGCTACTTCATAACTGTAATTTTGCCACTATTATAAACTGTAATGTAAATATCTGATATGCAGGATATCTGCTATGGGAACCCTGAAGAGTTTGTGACCCACAGGCTGAGAACCATTGTACTAATTGAAGGTTATATTTATGTAACCATAGGAAAATTATAGCATAGAGATGCAAATGCACAAGCTTTGTGTGATGTTTGGTGGTGGAGACTGGCATGTTACACTAAGGACTGAAGGAAACTTCCAGAAGTTGTAAGAAATATCTTCTCCAGAGTCTTTGGAGAAAGCATAGTCTTGCCAACAATTCCATTTCTTCTAGTAATTTTATTCTTTTGAGCCATTCAGTTGATGGCACTTTGTTTTAGAAGATACAGGAAACCAATGTAGGTATCATTGTAGAAGAAACCAAACAATCCTTTCCCAAATGGTTCTGGTCTGTACTATATTTCAAATCATCAACAAACCCACATTTTATGTAATGTTTCTAAGATGGAAAGCAAGATAAAAAACCCTATAGACTATATATGGCAAATATTTTTTTACATAAGAATAGAAATAGAATATTTGAACAGAATAACAAAAATATTAACCATAAAGAAAATAATTGGTAAACTTTACTCAGATGAAATTAAGACTTTCGCCTTCTTGAAATACTCTATTGTATGAAGGAACACACTACATAGTAGATAAAAATTTTGGCAACATATTAGGCCATCAAAGCACAGTTATCTAGAACACATAGAGTCCTTCAGACATGCAGTGATAAATGAATAGAGATGAGAGTCTTGGGGAGGTTCATACATTGCTCCAGGGGCTTTAAAATTAAGTAAGTAGTGTGGAACGAGGTTGGGCATGAGTTATGCTTGGAAAATTCATCCTCTGAGACCAGCAGGTCTACTACTTCCAGAAATGAGTGCTTATGTAGCCATAAAGACACACCTGTAAGAATATTCCTAATGATGTATTTGTTAATGTTTACTAATAGTTGAACAGAAAAGTAAATTATGAGATTATTCTATACCAAATTTTGGAAAGCTATGAAGGCCAAAAAAAGTAGCATATAATTGTACTGTCATCACAGGCAAAATGCTTAGCAAAGGTAGATGAACTGTCTGACTACATTTATGTCAAGGTCAGAAACAATAAAACCCACACCATGTGTTATGGTGGTTTGAAAAAAAAAAAGGTCCCTCAAAGGAGTGGCACTATTAGGAGATACGAGCTTGTTGAATAAAGTGTGTCACTGTGGGGGCAGGCTTTGAGGTCTCTTTTGCTCAAGCTTCCCTCAGTTTGACTATCAGTTGACTTCCTGTTGCCTGTAAGATGGAGTACTGTCAGCTCCAGCACCACATCTGCCTGCACATGGTCAAGCTCCCTGTCAGGATTATAATGGACTGAGCCTCTGAAACTGTAAGTGAGGCACCCCAGTTAAATGTTTTTGCTATAAGGGTTGCTGACATCATGGTGTCTCTTCATAGTGGTGAAACCCTAGCTAAGATGTTAGTGTTTACAGATGCATGTTTAGTTTTTCATATGTTTGAAAGGTAGCATATGGGGGTGGGAGTTAGCTTGGTGCATAAAGCACTTACCACATAATCATGACCAGAGGTGAGATTTCCAAGACCAAGTAAATGCTGGGTGGACCTGATAGTCTGTCAGTCCAGCACTTGAAGGTGAAGACAATGGATTCACAGAGAAAACTGGCTAGAGAGACAAGCTCGGGATTCAGCAGAGACACCCTTCAATGGATAAGTGCCAAAGAAGGTTCCTGACTCCATCCTAAGACACACACACACACACACACACACACACACACACACACACACACCTGTACATATGTATGCATCCTCACATATACGCATCCAAATATGAAATGGTAGCTATGATTAACTTAAATGCCAAGATAGTGATTAGTTTGAGGGAAGAAAGGCAGAGTGGTTATGCCTGGGCCCCTGGATTTCATGTAGTATTCTCTCTTTATGTTATTAGCTAGGGTATTTTTTTTTGTTTTTTTTTTGTTGTTGTTGTTTTTGTTTTTGTTTTTTTTTGGTTTTGTTTTGTTTTTTTTTTTTAGTACAGGTGTTCATTTCAAAGTAAACCATTAGCTGAAAAAAGCCAGGCTATGAGACTGATTCTGATTTTCCTGATTTGGAATTTAGTATGATTCAACTGTTGGGAAGGGGCCTGGAGCTTCTTCTTGTCCTTGCTTTGATGCCTCTTTCCACTGGTTATCAGCTCTGTACAGTGTTGCTATGGAGAGTAAATTTGCAGGGGGGGGGCTCCTAATCAATTTCACAAAACAAGATACCAAGCTGAACACTCTACTCCATATAGAGTGTAATGCTCCAAATAAGTCAGTTTTGAGAGGAAACCCCCATATCCTACCTCAGCTGAGAAAGTCATGACTCCTGTGTAGGATGTGGCTTCTCACAGTGCACTTCCTTATCTCATTGGTCCTCACTATAGACTTAATGAGAGTCACAGGTCGGCTTCTCCCCTTCTCCCACAGGATGGAGCTTGTCCATTCTGTCATGGAGTCTGTGAGACTGCTCATTCAGTATGTGGAGCTGGCTTACCTCATTCTCAAAAATCACATTTATTCCATTGGGTGGCAATTAACATGTATAAATTACTTAGACTCTTTTTTCCATGTATATCTCAATTAAAGATCAAATGGTCTGACTAATGTACCCTTGAGAAAAATGATGTAGTCTATTTGTGAATTATTCTTTTAATCTTACTCTGTTTCTAAAGCTTTCTGGTTTTTCCCCCTTTTTTTCTCTCCCTTTTTCTTCCACTTTAAAGAAATAACTGGTTTTGTTCAGGTCATTTGCTCATGAGAATTTGCTTAGCTTCTATTTCTATTATAAATATTTTCAAAACCACAACGTACCTTTTAGTTTTTTAAGTAGTATATGTCTTTTTTTTTCTTCATGGATTGTCTCTTTAAGGAGATCATAATGTTCTACCTTCACATAGAATCCTATATACAGAGCATATCACTAAAATCCCTTTTTAAAAGGTAACTGAATAATTCAAGCTAAAATATCTTTTTATAAAGCTCATATTATCTTTGAAAATATGATGGATGTCACTGTGGTGATTTGAAAGAAAATGGCTCCCAAAAAAGAGTGGCACTATTAGGAGATGTGACCTTGTTGGAGGAAGTGTGCCATTATGGGGATGGGTTTTGAGGTCTCCTATGCTCAAGCTATGTCTGCAGATCAAGATATGGGACTCTCATCTCCTTTTCTAGTACCATGCCTACATGTACACCACCATGTCCCATGATGATGATAATGGACTAAATCTCTGAACTGTAAGCTACATCCATTAAATGTTTTTCTTTGTAGGAGTTACCAAGTCATGGTGTCTCTTCAACAGCAATTGAATCCGTAGCTAAGACAGTCACCACTCAGTGAGTGAAACTATCAAACAACATCAGAAAGTATCTACAACCAACTGAGAGGATTTGAAAAATTTTCAGCTGTTAAATTGATTTGTTGGATGTTTCAACAGGTACCCATCTTCAAGAAATCTAAAAAATACCCCAAACCGTCACAGTAAAGCAAGGTGTTATTCACAGATACTAGCCTTTTCTTTTCTTTTTTTTTGTATATATTTTTGAATTTTTTTATTGTAAATACCCACTGGCATACTTGTGTGCATATAATCACATATGCTATGATTTGGTTTGAAAAGATAGCTATTATTATTATTATTAATTATAGCTCATTATGTTTTGTTGATGCTTTTTCCATTACTTCAGTTTCATACATGTATACAATGAATTTTTGACCTTTCACACTCCACTCTTGTTCCATATTTCCCTGCTTCGAGCACAGGTAGCCTTCTCAGAGTTCCCTTTTTATACTTGTGTCCTCTTTTTGTGTATGGCTCACTGAATTTATTTACTCACCGTGAATGGGTGGGAGGTCATAGCAGAGTAATAGTAACCTATCCATGGTCAAACCATTGATCTATCAACAAGCTCATCTACCAACAAGCTCAGATGGCCAATAGTTCCTCTGGAAAGGTAGAGCCTCCTGGGCCCCTTCTTCATCCATGAAGACATGTTGATGGGCCCAGTCTTGTGCAGCTTCCTTGTGCAATGAGTTTTCTAGATCAATGGCTAATGACATATTGGAGACATTTTTTTTTCCTGCATATTGTCTCATGCTCTGGCTTTTATATTTTTATGACCATTCTCCCTTCCACAATGTTCCCTGATAGTAGGAGAATATATGGTTGTTTCATTAACTATTTACTGTTGTATCCTAAAACATTTCAAGGAATCAGTACAAAGGCAGAATATTTAAGGTATTGAATACACTGAATGATAAATAGAAAACAAAAGACCTACTCTAATAAACTTCGAATGTCTCTAACCCTAGAGAAGGCAGTGCAGGGTTGTCCCCTCCTTAACTTAATAGTTAAACTCCTAAGAGTTAATTGATTTCTTCAAAGAAATGATTTGACTTTGTGATATTGGTGTACTTGGTCTATATGTTGAGTAATCCTAAACACAAGTGCCTTAGGGTTTCTGTTACTGTGAAGAGATACTATGACCATGGCAACTCAGGTGAGAGATAACATTTAGTTGAGGTGCAGGTGTACAGTTTCAGAGTTTTGGTTCATCATCATGGTGGGGTGTGGTAGTGTGCATGCAGACACGGTGCTGAAGAGGTGGCTGTCAGTTCTACACCTTGCAGGCAACAGAAAGTGAAGTGAGTGTCACACTTAATGAAGCTTGAGCATAGGAGATCTCAAAGCCTGCCTCTATAGTGCTACACGTCATCCAATAAGGCCACACCTCCTACTATTGTCAGTTCTCGGGGGAGCAATTTCTTTCAAACAACCACAGCAAGTAAAGGAAGTTTTGAGCAAAGGCAAAGCCACTCTTCCTTTTGACCATGCGTAGAAGATCATTTTTCTTCACTTTTCCCTTCTTTGTGTTTTTCTTGAAACAGTGTCTCATTCTGTAGTTCAGGCGGGTCTGGAGCTTACTACATAGTTCAGGTTGTACTCAGACTAGCGATAAATCTTCCTCATCCTCTTGAGTGTTGGGAATAGAAGTGTGAGACACCACACATGGTTTGTTTTTGTTTTTATTTATGTTTTATGGGGTCTTTCTATATTGCTCCAGCTGACATTCAACTTTTTAGATCCTTATGTCTTAGTTTTCTTACTATCTTGGACTACAGTCACACACCGCTGTGCCTGGATGTGAAGATGTTAAGGTTGTGGGATAACACATCACCACTAGATATGGTATATATACATATCTAGCCTCTCTTTAGCATCATATTGAATGAGCATTTAAAAATACTGATCTTTATGCAGCTGTGAACTATGGGTATTCCAAAGAACTTGTCAAAACAACCATTTCTTTTTCTAGATCTTCAAAGATCAGTGGACCTTTATTTTTGTTTTTAAGTATTGTTCCTTCTTACCCTTCAGACAGGGCTGGTAAGCATTATGGAATTACATGACCAAAAAATTATTCAGGCCATAGGTCAAGGAATCCTTCAGTATATGCCAAAAACAAAACAAAACAAAAACACTAGCTGACTAACAGCAAATCTATGCAGAAAATTTACTGTTTTATACCTTAACTTTTGATTAATTAATGCAGTGTGTATACATTCACATGAGCATGGGCATGTATATATGCATGTGTGTGGAGGCCAGAGACTAAGAGTGCTTTTAGTAACTAGTCCTTTGTTTTTGATACTGTATTTGTTACTGAAGCTGGAACTCATCTTTGCAGCTAAGCTGGCTTCCAGTAACTCTCTGGGATTCACTTGTATCTGTGCCACAGCATTGGGATTACACACATAGTCTTGTGGCTGGCTCTTCACCCATGCACTAGGGCACCAAACTCAGGTCCTCAGGGTTGTTTGGCAAGTACTTTCATGACTGAAGCATCTTTCTGGTATTTCAGACTATTCCTTTACACTGTGCAAAAATACCTCAACGTGTTTGGTTTAATAAAAAGCTAAATGGTCAATAGCTAGGCAGGATTTTGGGGGGCAGAGAGGATAGTGGAAAGAATAATGGTGGAGTCACCAGCCAGATTCAGGGCAGGCAGGATGGGCACTATGGAGATGAGGTAATAAAATCGCAAGGCAGAAACTAAGTTAATAGATACACGTTAATTTTAGTTACAAGTGCTAGTTACAAACAAGCCTAAGCTATCAGCCACGCTTCCATAATTAAGAAGTTTTGCTATGATTTGGAAATTAGATGGTAGGATAGAGAAGAACTTCCTCTATCTCAACCTCTTTACTACTTTGTCATTTGAAAAATTAATACACATATGAAAAACTGTAACAATGTCCCGATAGATAGGTTTTCTAGCTATTGTATGTACATGGGAGTGTATGTGAGGCACCATATAGGTGCATGTATTGTGCGTGTGATAATATGCAGAGAAAGGAGCAGCAGGTTCTTTGTGGAAGGAAAAGGGAAAAGGAGCGGAAGGGGAAGGGATTGATTGAGTAAAGTCACTTGCTATGTCTGTAGGTGGCTGTGATCAGCCCCAGTAAAGAAGGACTTTGTTCTCAGCCAAAGTTGGCTCCCTGCAACACATACAAGCCATTTCTAGTTTGTGTCACCTCAAAGACAAGGCAGCTGCGGTTTTTCAGATTTCTCCTCCAGCAGGCAGAGTGCCCGATGGCAGGATTTTCAATGTTGTTCTTTCAAGAACCAATATCTGGAGGGCACTTTCATTTTAGAGAAGTGGAGTCCAGCCGAAGCCAAATCTGTCTGACATGTAACTCTTTTTTTCTCATGGGGTGCATTATAGTTTCAAATAAAATACATTTTCCTCCCCTTGAAATAAATGGCCTTGCATGTAGGAAAGCTGTCCAAGGTGAGGATGGAGTGCGCATGGTGTACGAAAGTCTCCAGTTCTGCAGCTGCCTTGAAAAATTCCATTTGGGAGCCTCAGCCCAGTTGGCATCCCTTTCTATCCTCATCTGCATGCAGAGAACACGGGTGTAAATACATCTGTTGCTTATTTATAGAGTCTAAATTTAAAACAAGGAAACAGGAAGTTTGCTTTGAGGCTTTTCTAAGGTGAAGAGTCTAGTTTTGAAAGTCTTTACTGAAGGTCACATTCTTGGCCTCATTCAGGCTCATCAGAGATGCTTTCTCCCCTTTCTCAGGTTCCTGCCTTAGGAACTCCTTCTCTTTTGTCCTCTGTTGGTTTGAAGGGATGATTGGGTGACAAATGTGACCTCAGTCTCTAGGCTTTGTGCCTGCTTTATAGACGGGGCCTTGACAGATACCTGTCACATGTTGTTTGTTTCTGGATATTTTAATTCTAAGTCCTCTATTTTTGCTGAAAATATTTTATCTGGATCATTTCCTTAATGTTTTTTACTAATAGTTTGCTTTTTAAAATAGCGGAAATTGCCTAAATATGTCAATTCCCATAGGCTTATAAGTTGGATCTATTTTCTTGTACTTTTAATTGATTTTTATTGTTTTTACTATTTACTTATTTATTATTTTGAGAGTGTGTCTTGGGATATAGCCTTGGTTGACCCACTATGTATCCCAGACTGATTTCAAAATCAAGAGAATCCTCTTGCGTCAGCCTCCGATAAGCTGGAATTACAGGCACATACCTCCACAGACATATTTAACATTTTAGTGATAAAAAAAATATAAAATTATGACTTTCTTAAAAGCCCATGAAGTGATATATAAGATTATACATCTCTGTCTCAAGTCCCCTCAAACAGACATAGCTAATATAGATGCCACTTTTTGTGCTAAAAGCTCTTGGTTTCATTTTAAAAACCAAGAGTTGGGTCCTGCTTTTGTTTGTTTGCTTGTTTTACATACCAACCGCTGTCCCCCTCCCTACCCTCTACCCAGTCACCCACCAGCTTTTCTCCACCATCTATCCCTTAGAGAGGGTAAGGACTTATAGGGAGAGTCAATATAGTCTTGCATATCCAGTTGAGGCAGGACCAAGCCCCCCCCCCCCCCTTAGTATCAAGCCTGAGCAATGTGTTCCTCTGTAGGGAATGGGCTACAAGTAGCCAGTTCATGCACCAGGAATAAACCCTGGCCCCACTGCCAGAGACCCCACAAACTGCCCACACCATTCAGCTGTCATCCACATTCAGAGGGCCTATTTCTGTCCCATTCAGTTTCTCCAGCTGTCCGTCCAGAGTCAATGAGTCCCAATAGCTCAAGTCAGCTGTCTCTGTGTGTTTCCTCATCATGATCTTGATGCTTGTGCTCATACACTCTCTCCTCCTTCTCTTTGACTGGACTGGGAGCTCAACTCAGTGCTTAGCTATTGATCTTTGCATCTGCTTCCAACTATTGCTCGATGAAGGTTCTATGATGACAATAGGATGATCATCAGTTTGACTACAGAGGAAGGCCAGTTCAGGCTCCCTCTCTAACATTGCTTGGAGTCTTAGCTGGGGTCATCTTTGTGGGTTCTTGGGTTTTCCCCTACACTGGGTTTCTCTCTAACACTCAAATGGCTCCCTCTATCAAGATATCTATTTTTTCGCTCTCCCTCTCTGTTGCTCCCCTAACTCTAATGGCTATCCCATTACTCATGTTCTCCTCCCACCTCCCCTTACCTGCCCCATCCCAATTTACTCAGGAGATCTCACCTACTTCCCCTTCCCAGGGGGAATCCATGGATGCCTCTGTTAGGTTCCTTCTTGGTACCTAGCTGCTCAGGGTTTGTAGATTATAACCTGGTTATTCTTTGCTTTATGTCTAGTATTCAGGGTTTGTAGATTATAACCTGGTTACTCTTTGCTTTATGTCTAGTATCTACTTATGAGTGAGTACACCCCATGTTTGTCTTTCTGAATTTGTCTTGCCTCACTCAGGATGTTTCCCACAGTTCCTTAGCCTGGTGGTGGCATTTGTTGTTCTGTTTCGAGTCAGCATTCATCTGCCTTCTCACCCTGTCATCAGATGGTGACAAATCTCTGGTTTCCTTCTCACAAGGGCAGTAACTCTGTCAACATTGCCTTCACCCTCGTGGTTTCACTTTAAGCTATTAAAGGTGGCGTGTCCAAGTGTTATCCAGTGTGACGGTTTAATATATAAATCTGAAGGAACATGCAATCTGTAACAGATTTCAAAAAGCATTAAATATAATTATCAGCTAATATCTCAACATAATGAAGAGCCTTATTTCACATCTCCAAACTCTGTTTAGCACATATTAAATTCTACTCAAATGATTTGAAGATGTATAGGCTGTGTACCTCTGGCAGGAACTCCTCATGTTTGCACCAATGTGGCTATAGACCAATCCTTGCAAAGCAATGTGTTAACAACTGTCACAGATGCATTCATTCATTTATTCATTCAGTACTTTATTCATTCAACAATAATGTGGACAAAGGACAATGGAGAAGCATTGATATCTTAGGACACTGAACCTTGGCTGAGCCATGGGGAATATGAAGGGCGATCTCTATGGAGTACAGTGTTCTCAGTTAAATGACTTGTAGAGAAGAACAGGGGTTGTTTTCTGCCTGATTTCTGATGATTCTTACCTTCAAAAAAGATGTCACATATAAGTGCTACGAGAGAAAGTGAGAAATACTTTATTTTTTTTTAAAAAAATCCTAGTTGTTATTAGTTCACACGTGTATCTGTAGGAAGACTTCTATTCCATGTGAATTAAAAATGAAACTTGGGGGACCTTTGAATTTCCTGCTGGGGATTATTATCACATATTTGCAAAGATTTTCTCACTAATATGTATCTCACATCACCATTCATGATGAATCAAGAATCGTTGGCCCAGTGTGGATGTCAATGCGCATAGCTGGAGTGTACAAGTGTACAAGTGTGCAAGTGTGCAAGTGTACAAGTGTGCAAGTGTGCGAGTGTACAAGTGTGCAAGTGTGCAAGTGTGCGAGTGTGCAAGTGTGCGAGTGTGCAAGTGTGTGAGCATACAAGCGTGCGAGTGTGCAAGTGTACAAGTGTGCGAGTGTGCGAGTCTGCAAGTGTGCGAGTGTGCAAGTGTGCGAGTGTACAAGTGTGTGAGTGTGCAAGTGTACGAGTGTGCAAGTGTACAAGTGTACAAGTGTGCAGATGGAAGATTGGGGATGAGGAGAACAACAGGGAAAGGAGAGGGAAGGTCCCTTCCAAAGAGAATTCTAGAAGGGAGAAGTTTATAACCCATGGAAAGAATCAAAATAGAAAAACACATCTCTTATGTCTATTACCATGTACAAATTTTTGCATATTTTAAAAATAATTTTTTGAATGTTCACCTCATGTATAATTTTTATGTAAACTTTGAGGAAAAATAAATTATAAATAGGTCTTTTACAATCTTTTCTGTGTTGTACATCTTTAAGATCTATTGTCTTATACTAACTGACAACACATGTCAATTTGAAATAGTCATAGTTTAGAGAGAGACCTAAAAGCCATCTGAATCTCAAGTGTTGTGAAAGATGATCATTTGTCCCTTTTGCCTGTCATTTGTATCTATGTGTACACACTTAAGGTTTGGCTATTCCTCAGACTTCATGTATTATGATTAGGTCAACAACATGATTGGCAAAATTTACTCTTTATCAAACATTAATGCTCACACTATGTTGGCCACTGAGTCAGGGACAACAGCAGTGACCGGCATGTATAACCACAAATCACTGGCAACTGATAAAGAAGAATGTATTTTATTTAGAGGGTTCTGAGGAGAGATTCACTGATCTGAGAGAGTAAACATCTGTGTGGTTCCTAGAAGACTGGATTACGTGAATGAAGCTCAGAGGGTCAGGTCCTCCATCCAAAATCGAACAGAAAGCAGAGGGGTTCTGCCTTACTGCACCCTGATCTTAAGCTGCCTTTCAACCATGCCCTTAATTCTGTAGCCTCAATGGTTTTAAGTGAATCCCAGACCTACAGTGGCTAAGAGGCCACAACTCTACTTGAAGGCAATGGTACTCGCTCTCCACTACAGCTCCCCTTTTGTTTATATAAGAAAGTTCTAAACCTAACTTAAAACAATATACAATGAGTCAAGGTGATGGTACCTGCTCTCCACTATAGACATGGAGAGGTCAACCCTACCCCTGTTCATGTACAGATACTAACTAAAGAGAGTGGTCAATGTTTTCTTCATGGTATTTCCTATAATTACTAACCTTTTAAAAATATTTCCTTATATATGCTCTGTGCATACAGTGTTTCCTCCATGCTGCTTAATGTAGGAAAAACAACATCTCAATTGACTTTATATCCTTGTACCTCAATAAAATACGTTGCAGATATCAAATGTCTGTAAGCGTATGGCTCTCATAACCTCTCTTAACCATCTTCCGATAATCACAACGTATTCTACATTTTATCAATAAAAGCAATGATAATTGTCTCCTCCTCAAAGCAATTCTAAGAGCCTATCCTTAATCACTAAAAACTTACTGGAAATTTTCTACTAGTAAGAATCACATTTATTTTATCTACCTTTTGCTCATGATCCACACATCACCAAATGAAGACTGGAGATATGAGGTAGAAGTTCACAGCCTTTCCCATTACAGTCTCAGAATCAGAGTCCAAAAGTATAGCTTGGCAGCTCCAGGCAAGACAGAACCCTAGTCTGACCTGCCATGAGCCTCTTTTGGGCCCCAGCAACTTCTAAAAATAAATTCTTTTATGTGTATGAGTGTTGCTTGCACCTGTGCCTGTGTACTACATGAGAGCAGTACCCATAGAAGCCGTAAGAGGGTGTAGTATCAGATAGCCTAGAACTTGAGTTATAGCTGGTTGTGCCAAACTGAACCTCGAACCATGACCCTAATTAGTCTTATTGACTAAAATCCCAGAGTCAGCTATCGAGGGCGAAATCTTGGAAGATCAGAGAAGCAGAGCAGCAGCCACTAGAGACTTCTTACCTCTAAGAATCCCCAGATAGAATGGGGGCATGAGATTCTGTTTCCACCTCCCTAGTGCTGGGATTAAAGGCATGCACCACCACTGCCTGGCTCTGATTCTTTTTTAGATTGGTTCAATCTCTTGTAGCCCAAGATAGCTTTGTTCTTATGATCTTCCAGCTCCCTCCTCCTAAGTGTGGAGATTGGATTAAAATATGTGCCACCAATTCCCGGCCTTTATGGTTATCTAGTAACTGGCTCCACCCTCTGATTTTCAGGCAAACTATATTTGTCAGACACAAACAAAATATCATTCAAGAGAACCCGAATTCTCTGGAAGAGCAGCTAGTTAGTTCTCTTAATCACTGAGGGATCTTTCCTTATTGCTGCATTTTTCACATTTTTCAGATACTTGTCATTTTATGAGTTCAGTTTTTTTTTTTTTTTGATACATTTTGTTTTTAAGACAGGGTCTGTCTATATAGCCCATGGTAGCAGGAAGATTAGCTAGACCATCAACCCCTGTAGAATGAGATTACAACCATGTGCTATACACATGGCCAAATTCTATGGTTGTCATCTTTTTAAACACTCATTTTGTTTACAAAATTTCAAAAAAAGAGATAGATTTACATTTGAAAATTAGCTGTTAAAAAAAAAAAAACACTACTTCTAGAAATGATTGGAAGTCCGGCAGACTGGAGCACATGGGCCTACTCCAGACTATAGACAGAATGCAGACAAATAAAAACATATTATTTCTAGTAGATGAATGATTTGTCCTTCAGTACCAGGTGTCAGAAGTATCCTGAGAGAAGAAAGAATCCTGGACAAGGAAGAAGGTTGAGCTTTGAGGCAGGTCTAAAGGACCACAGCAGCCATGAGCCATTCGTGTTACAGGGATCAGGAAGCATCTTTATGCCTTAGCCAAAGCAGCAGTTACTACAAGATGCTGTTTCATGATTTGTAGCATATTAGGCTTTTCAAAACAAGCCTTTGTTTGGCTATATTAAAATTTATTACTATAATTTAGAACATAATTATACTTCAGAGATAATCTTACTGTATTTTGATGTTTTAAAAAAACTTTAATTTTCTATACCCAAGAGATGATGAAATTATATGTTAAAGACATAATTAAAGTAGTTAAAAACTCCAAGACCCGGTGTTCTTTAGAATTCTAATTCATGATGTTAGTTGATTCCACATGTCTGAAGACCATTCTCTGTAAGGGACATGGTTGGGTAACTAGAGTCTCTGTAGTACAATCTATCGATGCCAAAAGAGTGAGTGTAAAATTGCAGGGTTAATAAATAGACATTGTGTATTTGAAACTAGAGCACAACTTATAAAACTTTCTTAGTTTATTAAAGAAAATTCAAATCTTCCTAAATCTGATCATGGAAGCAATGCCTAAACATACCTGAGTAAAAACACCCAGTTTACCTTGATTTAAGCTGTTAAAGTTGTCCATTTCTGTCCCTTCCCTCACCTTCCTTCTTCTTCCCCAACTTATTCTTTCTCTTCTCCTTCCCTCCATTGCTTCCTCCTTCTCTTCTTTTTTCTTTATGTTATGTTAACTGTTACATATTTTTTGGATCCTATTGCTCTGTTCTCAATATCTCAGCCTTATACTTCAGGGTATATTTTTTTGTTGTTGTTTTTGTTTTTTTTGGTTTTTTTTTTTTGCAGAAATAAAAGCCTGTATGAACAAAACTAGATCCTACTAGCTACTAAATTTGACTGAAAGGACCTTCAAAATCAAAGCTACTTGCAAGCCTAGTGGGGCACAAGTGCAGTTCTAACACTCAAGGCCTAGAGGCAGAAGGGTGTTCAAGGCCACTCTTGACTACGAAGTGAGTTTGTGGTGAGTCTGGGCTACATGGCCCTGCTCTCAAAAATTCAAGCTAAAGTAACAAGAACAATAAGCCTACTGAGTCCTAGCTTAATATATCAGTTGAAAAATTATTGGGTATAATGATTAAAAAATATATATGCATATATAAAATAAATGATATACAATTTCCTAAGAAACCAAGCCTCATATAGCCTTAGTGCATGTCTCAGGATATTTACACAGGATAGGAACTCTTTATTTTAGATACATCAAAAAGATGACCTGATGTGGGATGTCTTTCTGTATGCTGTGAATGCCATTGGATAATAAAGGAACTGTCTTGGCCTATAGCAGGCCTCTTAGAAGCAGAGGGAAAATCGAGCATAGAAAGGGGCAGGTGGCCAGAGTCAATAGAGAAGTGAGATGTAAAGAAATATAGGTAAGCTACATGCCACATGACTGGACAGATTAATGGAAATGGGTTGAGTTAAGATTCAAGAGCTAGCTAGCAATATGTCAGAGTCCAGGCCAATCAGAATGTAATTAATATAAGCTCCATGTGTTTCTGTGGGACTTTGGGTCTGTGGGTTTGGATCACCGGCCAGATAGGTCAGAAACCTATTATTGCAATGACAGAGGCTGAGGGGTCAGGTACACTTGTAATCCCAGAACTCAGGTGGCTGAAGCATGAGAATTGACAGACTAAGGCCAGCCAGAGCTACTGGTGAGGTCTGAAGTCCTCCTAAAAAAATGAACAAAATGTGTTGAAAAATACAAGATACAACTCCTTGCATTCCTATGAACACCTTTTACCTAGAACATGGCTAGATAGACTAGCTAGGACAAAATTAGGAATAACAGCCATCAGAGCCAACATGCAAATAAGAAAGCAGGTTGAGCAAGCCAGTAAGCAGCATTCATCTGGGCCTCTCCATCAGCTTCTGTCTCCAGGTTCTTATCTTGCTAGAGTTCTTGTCCAGACTTCCTTTGATGATGAACCATGATATGGAAGTATAAACCAAATAAACCCTTTCTTTCTGTCTTAGTTTGGATTTTATTGATGTGAAGAGACACCATGACCATGGCAACTCTAATAAAGAAAAACATTTAATTGGGGCAGGTTTACAGTTTCAGAGGTCTAGTTCGTTATCATCATGGTGAAAAGCATGGTAGTGGGCATGAAGACATGTTGCCAGAAAAGGAGCCGAGAGTGTTCTACACCCCATCATCAGGCATCAGGAAGTGAATGAGACATACCTACTCCAATAAGGCCATACCTACTCCATAAAGACCACTGTGATGATATATTGCATATTTAATAAAACTAGCCTGGAATATCAGGGAACAGTCAAACTATGAAGGTCAAAGAGTGGTGACACACACCTTTAATTGCATCACTGAGGATGACCAAGTGGTGACCTGTAGAGGGATTATGTTGTTACATTGTAAATAATTGTCCCACCTACTAGTTTAATAAAAAAAAAAAAAAAAACACCGATTGGCCAAAGCCAGCTGGGGAGTATGGGCAGGGCTACCAGACTAAGAAAACTCTGGGAACAGGAAGAACAAAGCAGAAATGCCACAGAGAAGCCAGCAGATGCAGAGGACAACTATGCTTCTCTGAGAAAAGATACTGAGCTGCATGGCTGAACAGGATAAGAATTATGGGTTAGTTTAAAGGTAAAGAGTTAGCACGTTATATGCCTGGACCCCAGGCCAATCAGCATAAAATTAAGTGACTATGTGATTCAGTGGGACGATGGGTCTGTGGATCTGTGGATCCGGGCCACCAGAAAGTCCAGGCCAGGAGGTTAAGCTGAAAAGTCTGGGCCAGAAACCCAATACTACAAATGGTGCCCAACGTAGGTGATACACTCCCACATAAAGCTGGAGAGAGATTAAAAAGGGTTCTAGAGCACAGAATCAGAGCAAAAAACAGCTTCTGAGTTGTGTCTCTCACATGAGCCATGGTACAGAGATGCCCTGGTAAGTTGTGTGGGCTTGAGCTAAAAAATGGTGGGCTTTTGGAGTACAGCTTGACATAGCCAGTTCCTGAAGTTTCACAGGAGCCTAGATTTAAGTAACAAGTTGTAGATGATATATTTAAGCTTTCTGTTTCTCTAGACAGGAAAGAAACAGAGTCAAAGAACTACTTCTTAGTAGCAGCAGCATTTTCTTGGGTGAGCTCTGTTTGCTGGAGGCAAGCAGAGGCTCAGGTTTTTTTTTTAAGAGAGCCTTCCTGATTCAGCCTTAGAGGTAAAACACTTGTGAGTCTTTTAAGAGGCCCTGCTGCCAGATACTTAAATGGAGTTAATAAGCACCAGAAGGCAGTGCTTTCTTTACTTGATGATTGCATGGACCCTAAAATTCCCCAGGGTGGTAATTGTGGGTCCTACAAGTACCGGAGCTAAAAAGCTAAATTCTATGAAGCTAGACTAGGAGCTGGGTGGAGCAGCCAGCCATCCTACCAACCTTTAATCCTTAGCCACACTTTGGCAGATTAAAGGTGTGGTCAGAAATAGAAAGAAATAGAGGAAGCTGGTCATTCTAGCCAAGCAAAGGTGTGGTCAGAAACAGAATAAGATAAGAAATAAGAGATCATAATAAAGACAGATTCAAAAAACTCTAAATGGTTTAGAGTGTGTTAAACTTGAGAGAGAAAAGAAAAATGAAAAAGGATAGAGAAAGTCCTTTAAAATAGAGTAAAGAAAAATAATAAGCCAAGTAAAGATGGAAATTACAAAGACTGTCTGGATACTGTATGCTATTGTCTTGTTTTTAAGTTTTTTGACTGAAAATGAAGTAGTAAAAGTTGCTAAAAGTCATTTGATTATAAATGCTGTTGGATTAATTCAACCTATATACTTTGTAAATGAGTTCACTTTAAAATTGAAATCTGAAGATATGCTACTATGGAGAAGAAGCTTTCTTTTTATTTTTACAGAAAATGAGAGTCTATGGTGTAGGGGATTGAATTGTTTCATGGTAAATAATTGTCCCACCCACTGGTTTAATAAAAAGCACTGATTGGCCAAAGACAGGCAGGAAGTGTGGGCAGGGCTACCAGACTAAGAAAATCTCTGAGTGCAGAACACCAGAGGCAACTAGAGAGAGAAGCCGAAAGAAGCAGAGGACAACTATGCTGCTCTAAAGAAAGGTACCGAGCCGCATGGCTGAACAGGAAGAATCATGGGTTAGATGAAGGGTACAGAGTTAGCAAGTGATATGCCTGGGCCTGAGGCTGATCAACCTAAAACCATTGAAATCATCTGTGTGTCTCTGTGGGACTGTGGGACTGCAGGGTCTGTGGGTCTGTGGGTCTGCGGTTCTGCAGGTCTGCTGGTCTGCGGATCTATGGGCCTAGACCTTGAGGCTAGGCCCAAAAGTCAGGGCCAGAAACCTCCTACTACACTATGGATTTATTCTTTGTTAAAGAAAATAAAGTTGGATAGAGGAAGACCCCTTGAAAAGTCTCCAATGGAAATGGATGGCCCAGATGATTCAGCATTTCAGAGCACCTCTGCTGAAGTTTCCTCTGAGCTCTGTATCCAAAACTATTTCAATGAGACTGGTTGAAATGACCTTGCCTTAGAGACTACTCCACTAAAGACTTGTCCATAATCCTAAATTTTTCTTTGGGTCCCCATGGGATTGCCAGCATCCCCATTCAGCAGAAAGTAGCCTAGAGAATGACACACAAAAAATGGATTATGGATGTTGGTGTCTGTTTGCAGTGTTGGTTATAAGTCATTATAGGTAATGGGAAAAAAGGATATTAGATTTGGGGTTCTTGTTTTAAAAAGAGAAAAGGGGATATTTAGAGAGATAGTGTTGTTACATTGTAAATAATTGTCCTGCCTACGGGTTTAATAAAAAGTGCTGATTGGCCAAAGGCAGACAGGCAGTGTAGGCGGGGCTACCAGACTGAAAAAACTCTGGGAACAGGAAGAACAGAGCAGATGCAGAGGACAACTATGCATGGCTGAACAGGAAAAGAATCATGGGTTAGTTTAAGGGTAAAGAGTTAGCAAGTTATATGCCTGGGCCCCAGGTCAATCTGTGTACAATTACTGTAAGTGTCTGTATGTTTCGGTGGGACTGTGGGACTGTGGGTCTGTGTGTCCAGGCCACAAGATTAGACCAGAAAGTTCAGACCAGAAACCTAATACTACAGTGGCCCATCATTTTAATCCCATCAGTCAGGAGACAGAGATCTTTCTGGATTTCTGTGACTTCAAGGCCTAAGAGCCAAGCAGCAGTAGCTCACAGTTTTAATCCCAACTCTAGAATTATGATACAGAGTTGAACCAGAAAGTAAAACTGATGGGCAGGAAAGATATATAAGGCAGGAGAAGGTGGAGATTGCTTCATTCTGTAGAGGCCACCAGTCAGGCTGAGAACCCTTGAAGACAGCACTTACCCTGATTGGTCTGAGAAGTTGGCTGGATGAGAACTGACTGTGGTCTATTTTCTTTTTCTGATATTCTTGCCTTTCCCCAATATCTGGCTCTAGGTTTTTATTATGTGCTAACTATAGTTCGTGCAATAAATCACACCTCCGAACAGTGCCACCTCTTATGGGCCTATGAGGCCATTTTTATTCAAACCACCACACCTTCCCAACTTGCTTTTTGGTCATGGTATTTCATCGTTAAAATTATTTTCTTTCTTTCCCTTGGGGTCTTCAGCAACCTTTATGTCACAAGTAGCTACACAGTTAAAAATGTTTAATTTTTAAATATTTATTTTTTATTTTTATGTATGTGTATGTGTCTCTCTGTGTATGTTTATGTATGGGTGCCCACAGAGTCCAGAATAGAGTCACTGTATACCATGGACCTGTCATTGAGGCAGTTGTGAGCCATCCTGTGGGAACTTGGGTCTTCCAGAAAATTATCAAGTATGTTCTCTTAACCACTCAGCCATCTCTCTAGCCCCTTGGATGAAGCTTTAGATTAAAATAGGAATCTAAAGTGACACTTCAAATGCATATAAAGTAATAATAGACCATGCTGATTTTGATCACTTTGATGATCAAATAATATATCCAAGTTAGATAAACTGGCCTGGCCTGTGTTAGAATGTAAAGGGCCAAATGACACTTACGTCCTTCAGATGTTTGTGAGGGCAGTCAGTGTGAGGGCTGCTACAAGCTGCTCTGCCCAGACCTGCTTCTCAGCTTGTTTTGCATTTATCAGAGTTGGTGTCAGAGTAAAGTTTACTGCTCATCATTGAGCAAGCTGGACTGAGATGGGTCAACAGTCACTGTGCTTGCTAACACAGAGGGAAGCTTAATTTCCTGAAGAAGCCAGTGTTGCTCATCTGAGATGGCAGTATCCTGACATTTTTCATTAGAAATCAGGGCTGGTGTCTGAGTCCTGAAATTTAATCTGAGGCCCAGTGGACAGGTGCTGTGACAGGGGTTAAGGATAATAATGCAACAAGAGTACCAACATTGCTTTCAGGTCCAGGACAGACACAGTACTGTTTACAAAAGGAACCTGGCTTTTCAGGGCGGGGATATTATTGTCTCATTGCCTTAAGGATTAGAGAAATGCCTTTGTTTTCTTCTCGTAATTGATTTAAGAAAATGGTGGCTAAATACTCAATATGGTCTTTAGTTTGTGGCAAGAATGTAAACTTATTTGTACTCTGAAAGTTTGAAGATGAAGGTATATTTTGGATAGGAATCACTAGAAGCAACACACTTGAAACTTAATGACTAGGGACAAGTGCTGCTTCTTCTATTTATGAACTTCTCAATCTTTGACACCCTACCCTCCACTAGGGCAACGCCACACTGTGCCTACTGTGGATGATTAATGAGTGGAAATGATTTCAGTCAGGTTCTGTTTCATGGAAAGTTCCCATATGGTTTATTTTTCTGCTAGATGACAATTATAAATGGAGGCTTGTCTCCCACCTTCCTACTCTCAAATACCTGGCAGTCACTTCCCAAATTACCACACGGAGGCTTACATTAATTATAAATGTCTGGCGATAGCTCAGACTTATTACTAACTAGATCTTACATTTAAATTAGCCAATTTCTATTAATCTATTTATTGCAATGTGGTTAGTGGCTTATGGATTCTCTGGCATCTTATTCCTTGGGCAGTTGCCTCAAGTCTGTCTTATTCCATCCTTCTTTTTTCTCCTCCTTACTTTGGTTTTTCTGCCTAACCTTATCTTGTCTGGCTATTGGCCAAACAGCTTGTTTATTAAACCATCAACACCATACAGAGTGATTATCTCACAGCAGATAATAATTGTAACAATCTAATGAACAAAATCAACCTATAAATATTTGGATTAAAAGTTGTATATATAACTGACCAGTCATTTTAAACAGCTGAGTAAGAAGAGTCATACCAAAAATAAAATTTCAATCAGTTTATTTGTTTTTTAATGTGGATATAGTTTGAAAGTGGTGGGATAATACCCATTTTATTCAATGGTTAATTGACATTTTCTCTTTTTTGTTAATATTGATTTTCCTGGAAGGGATAAAATTACTTAGGAGCACAAATAATTATCTTCACCTTGAACTCACTATTATTGACTTTATTTTCTTTCTGACTTAAATATATTAAGAATATTGCTTAAAGTTCCAGTTTGTGAAATACTTTTAAAATTTTCAGAACAAGCAACTTTGGCTTTTAATTACAATAACCTTAAAATCTACTTCATTAATTACTAGTAAACATTTCTGTGAATTTTTATAAGGGTTGAACACCAGCAGCTGTGATTTGAATACACTCCAGGGTCTGGGAGTCAAGGAGGATGTGTGTGTCTTTGTTTGATCCTGCTGCTCTCTGGTCCAGGTATCATTTACAAAGACTTAAGTGTAGGGGATTGTGTTGTTCCATTGTAAATAATTGTCCTACCCACTGGTTTAATAAAAAGAGCTGATTGGCCAATGGCAGACAGGAAGTGTGGGCGAGGCTACCAGACTAGGAAGACTCTAGGAACAGGAAGAACAGAGCAGAATAGGAGAGAGAAGCCAGAAGTGGAGGACAACTATGCTGCTCTGAGAAAGGGTACCAAGCCACATGGCTGAACAGGATAAGAGTCATGGGTTAGACTAAGGGTAAAGAATTAGCAAGTTATATGCCTGGGCCTTAGGCCGATCAGCCTAAAACTATTGTAAGCATCGGTGTGTCTCTGCGGGTCTGTGGGTCTGTGGGTCTAAACTGTGAGACTGGGCCCGAAAGTCTGGGCCAGAAACCTCCTACTACACTTAAGTCCTTTGAAGGCCTTACAAAGCATCTTCCAGTACCCTTTCAGCATTTGGGGCTCTGCATGGTAGCTTGTCTTACCGACAGGAAGAAATTCTAATAATCTCACCAATGGACTAATCAATCTTCTTGCAGCAACTTGTGAGACATGAAACATTGATTGGATGTAAATATTCCCTTGCTTTTTACATATTTGTTACCTTTAAAGTGGCAGTAAGCAATAGTAAAAAATGAAGAGAATTTAACTATTGGTCCGTATGCTTTAGGAAGCAGAGCGGTGGGTGGGGGGTGATGAGGGAGGAATAGGAGATGGGGCCAGGTAAGCTCTTTGGAGCCCAAATGATTCCGTAATAAATTCCAGATGCCTAACATGGAGTTGCAGAGCTTGTTATTTGCCCTGCTGGATTTTACTCTTGCTGCTCAGTCTGATCATTCCTTGCATTGCCCACCTCCCATCTCTTTTGGGAGTGGATATTCTGTGCCTCGGTATAATGTAATAGTATAATTTGTTTTTTGATATTGTGAGGCTCACAGTTAAGAGATTGATTGCCTTTTAAAAGAAACTTTAAAACAGTGTTGCAACTGTTAAATATATGGGGACTTGTAAGTTGGAATGAATATATTTGAATTATGAAATGGCCATGGGCTTATGAAATACGGCTTAAAAGCAATGTGTTTGGACATGTTGATAAACAATGGGTTTGTGGTGGCTAATATGGATTGACAACTTTACAAAGATTTAGAATAACTTAAGAGACAAGCCTTTGGGCATGCCTCTGAAAGATTAGAGAGTAATTGAGGTGGGAAGATTCAGTTCAACTGTGGGTGGCATCATTCCCTAGGCTGAACCATAAACTGAGAAAGACCCAGAGAAATCCATACCATTTATTATGCTCTGTTTCCAGATGGTAGGTGCAATGTGACCAGCTTTCCCCATCTCCTGCCACCAGGACTTGCCATCATGGGAGCTACATCCCAAACCTATGAACCAGAGTAAATCTTTCTCCTATAAGTTTCTTCTAAAAATTGTTTTATAAAAACATTAAAAAAATAATAAAGACCTACCTCATGAGGACATGTTTGGAAGTAAGAAAATAGGTCTTTCGCTAGCTTTTAAATTTTAAGTGGAGACGTATATACTTATTATAGTGGGTTAGTTTTCTAGACTGGAGAATCCATTTAATTTTACTTAGAATGTGAAAACGAAGTAACATTTCTTTGAGAGCCACCCTTAAAAATATCACTTATCTTTTTTAAAGGGCACCTGCAAGATACATTTGAAAGTCAGCGTTTATAACTTTTGTACAGTTAGAGTAGTACCTGTTTATGATCCAAACACCTCAATAAAGAACTTAGAAAACAAACCCATTTACAATAGAAAACAAATAAACCAAACCAACCAACCAAACGAACCTGCATCAGACTACCTAGCAATCAGCTCAGCCAGAGAGATAGAAGTTGGACTTTGAAACATTCAAATTGCTGTTGTCATCAGGTGAACCCTGTTTCCAAAGGAACTTGTTGTAATGGGTTTTCTCGGGTCCCAGACAGCCAGAGATCTGGGACCCACAGCCCTGCCGTGCCAGACCCCTCAGCTGCCCAGCCGCCAGGTCCCCAAAAATAACTCAGAGGCTTACATTAAGTCTATGCTGTTTGGCCTATGGCTTAGGCACATTGCTAGCTAGCTCTTATATCTTAAATCAACCCATTTCTATTAATCTGCGGGCCACGTGGCGGCCCGTAGCTCACCCGTGTTCCTTACATGTTGCTCCTTCGGCGGCTTCCGCGCGGTCTGCCTCTAACTCCGCCCTGCTTCTCTTACCTAAGCTCTGATTTCTCCTCCTACCTATTCTACGTACCTGCCATGGCCCAAACCAGCTCCTTTATTTAAAGATACAGCACTCACAAATGCATTCCCACATTTCCCCCTTTTTCTCTAATCAAAAAGGAAGGTTTTAATTTTAACATAGCAAAATTACATATAACAAAATAGCTATCAAGCAAGAATTATAGTTATAATATCTAGTCTATTTGTATTTAGCAAAATTAAAGAAAATACTCTATCATCTATCTTATCTTTATGAATCTAAAGTTTTATATCTAATATATTTTTCAAATGACTAAGAAAAACTGTACATATAACTATCTAATCTTCAACTACATCAAAGACCACAGAAGGATATAATATTTACCCAAGTAAACCAGAAGTGCAAACGACTTCTAAAATCTAGAAAGGACAGAGATGACACCTATCTGCCTGGACAGTCACCCAAAGTTCTTTTATAAAGTTGGGGCAACCATCTTCAGCCTATAGGCCTGGAGTCTCTTTTCATTTCAGTGAAGCAGGAAATCTGCTCTGCCCATTCTGGCACAGTTCATCCGTTGCTTCTCCTTGAGTCCTGAAGAATGTCTGACAGTTTTTTCTGTAAAGCAGGAACCCGAATGATGATCTTGGCTTGTTCTGCCAAAGTCCAGAGGTCATCCTTCCATGGAACCTGCATGTCTGGTTTAAACAGCATACTGTCAAGCAGTCAATATAAAAACAGTTTGTTCTCCAGTGGCTCACCATCACCACAAATAGATGAGATTTTATATGGAGTTTCTTCAATGCCCACCTTCCTGTTGAAGTAAATTAGTGCTGCCAGGAACAGACCTGTCTCACTGTCCAGAAAAGTCTAAGCTCTTAAAACATTTTAAATGCCATATTCTGTAGGTCTTAGAAGTATTTGAAGATTATCTATTTAATTGAAATATATCTTTGTATACTTAAAAATCTTAACTAACCTAACTATAAGTTTGATTATCAAAAGTGACTATTAACCTTTATTTCTTAATTATATACTACAATTTTAAAACAGTTACATGAACATCATATCTTAAACAAGAATAGAAAAACATATATAGCATAACAAAATTGACCTTAAATTTGTATCAATAAACCAAAATCTATACCAATGTAAAGCATTTTGAGATTAACAGCTGATTTCCTGATCTAAGTAAATTTAATAATCTAATTTTTAAAAAATCATTTATATATCATATCCCCTTTTTCTTCTTAGAAAGAGATTAACTATGACATTAACCATTTATAATGAAAACAAACATCTAGAAATAATATTTGGGGAATTTGGGCGTTGTTTTTCTATTACTACTTCCTGCTGATTAAGGGGCGTTGAAAGTCTCACGGTTGTTGAGGCTGAATCAGTCTGCAGCTCTGAAGCTGTTCTGGCCATCTCTTTTCATCAGAGGTTTTTTCAGGGGGTCTTGGTTGATGAAACCACATTTGCCTGGAAGCAATCCACAGGTTCTCATCTGTGGAAACAGAAACAGAACTCTTCCAAAGCAATAAATCCTTAGACACAAATTTCAAAATCAAAATACCTTTAAAATATACATTCTTGTTTAACTTAGTAGCCTTTGCAATCCATTGTCTTTTTGCAGTTAGCTCATTAACAGTTAAAAAATTAAAAGAAAACACAATAACAACCAAAATCTAGATTTTGTGTCTATTTTCCATCTTTACGTGGCTTATTATATTTTTATCACTCTATTTCTCGCTTTAAAAACTTTTTCTAACCTCTTTATTTTCTCTCTGAAGCCTATGTACCTTTTACAAACATTGTAACCCGTTTACAGGTTTTCTTTTTATCTGAATCTGTTTTATTGTGAATCCTTAATCATCTTCTAACCTTAAGAGCTTTTAAAATACATTCTCCAAAAAGAAGCACAGTTTTTGCAAATTAGGCTGAATCACTAAGTTTTCTTAAACGGACCGTAAACAGAGCACACCTAAGAAAATGCTGCCACGAAGAAAATTTGTTTCTCTTTTGTTCAAAATAAGCAGAAATCTAAAATCAATCACATTACTGAGTCTTTTGTTAGTTTTCAGGAACCCGCCTGATTGTAGCTCACACTGCCTGTCGCCAGCCCGCCGCTGGCGCCATTTTGAGTGTGACCCGGACCATGCTTTGTTTGTACAAAGACCCGCTCCACACACACAATTTGGAAGCTGCCCTGGCTCAATTTCTGCGATCTAGAACTCTTTTTAATCTTTCTCAGGCTCTAAGTGGATAATCGGCCCACGTTGGATGCGCCATCTGTTGTAATGGGTTTTCTCGGGTCCCAGACAGCCAGAGATCTGGGACCCACAGCCCTGCCGCCCGAGACCGCTTATCGGCCCAGCCGCCCAGGTCCCCAAAAATAACTCAGAGACTTATATTAAGTCCATGCTGTTTGGCCTATGGCTCAGGCACATTGCTAGCTAGCTCTCATATCTTAAATCAACCCATTTCTATTAATCCACGGGCCACGTGGCGGCCCGTAGCTCACCCGTGTTCCTTACATGTTGCTCCTTCGGCGGCTTCTGCGCGGTCTGCCTCTAACTCCGCCCTGCTTCTCTTACCTAAGCTCTGATTTCTCCTCCTACCTATTCTACGTACCTGCCATGGCCCAAACCAGCTCCTTTATTTAAAGATACAGCACTCACAAATGCATTCCCACAGGAACTTACAGATGTAAATCTGTAATCTCTCCCAGAATCAGAATGGCATTTTTTATAGAAAGAAGAAAATTATTATTTATGATCCTGATCCTACTGCTGTCTGCAGAGCAGGAACTTGAGCTTTTTCCCTTTGAGTTTTGGTGCCAATGACTTTTTGTAACATGCACTAGATTAAATTTGATCCCCCTTCTCCAGAGGGCCAGTATAGGTGTGTTCACTGTGCCTAGGTGACACTTTTATCTCAGAACTGTTCCGAACAGTACTACCTCCCAACTGTTTCAGACAGGAAAACTAAACATGATTAATTTTTCTTTTGAAGAGCTATTTTGAACTGATAGTTGAATCTGGAGGAAGGTTCGAGACACAAAGATCTGAAGAAGTGCATGCACTGTGAGTTTGAGACCAGCTTAATCTACAAAGCGAGTTCCAGGGCAGCCAGGGCTGTTACCCAGAAAACCCTGTCTTGAAAAACCAAAACCATCCAACCAGCCAAACAAACACTCATAAAATAAAATAAATCTAAACAACTTGAAAGTACACTTATGTGTCTGGTATCAGTCTTAGTGTGTCATAGACGCAAGTTCATATTTTGTAGAAACTTGTTTATTTTAAAATATTTCTTCACTATTGTGGAAAGTGTTTCTGTTTTAGTAAATGCTTTCCACACACATTTGAATAGCTTTTGTTAGCAGGTTTTCATGTGAATTGAACAGTCTATAATAATGACTATAGTCCAGTCCCTGAAATAGAAACAGCTTCTTAATATGTAGGACAGAAGCAACAGCAACAATGAAAAAAACCCACTCCTTTCATTCCAGCCCCTACTTATCCAGTCTGCTCTGCAAAAAGCAACTGTATTGCATCTTTCCCCCCATTTTCCCATGGAGGAACGCTCGCATATGTAAACTAAGTAAGATACTTTACATAAGTGAATCATACTGAATAGATTGTTCTGTAACATTTTTAAATTTAAAAGTGTATTCTGAATATATTTCCATGTCTATCCATTTTTATCTCTTCCTTCTTTCATTGACTGCAACATTATGAAGTGTTATGGTTTAGGCCTGCCATGTCCCCTGGAGCTCGTATACTGAAGGTTGGTCTTCATCCAGTCATGCTGTTTGGGGAGGTGCTGAAGACCTTAAGAGACAGGGTCCAGCTGTCACAGGTCCCAGAGTGCTTTTCCTGTGTGTTCTTACCATGGCCCGGAAACAATGAAGCAGCTGACTAGGGACTGAAAACACTTTAACATAGATCATTTCTGCCTTTCCGTGGTCAGATGTTCATTACTTCTGTTGCCCACGTACAATGTGGATGAAAATACAGTGGGTCTGAAGGTCCCCCATCAGGGGACATTGCTATAGCTTCTCCCTTCTGTGTAACTCAGGCTGAAGACCCTCCTGTTGAAGTGATGTTTCTAGGTGGGGCTTGTTGGGATGACGATGGCGTGAGGTTGTGTCAGTGAGTGATTAGTGCCTCATGAAAGGCTCTCTGGGGTTCCTGAGCCTTTTGTCCCGTTAGCTTCACAATGTGAAGACACAGCATTCTTTCTGTCCAGAGGTTGCAGCATCAGGACCAGCATTTGAAGACATAAGACTGGCTTTTACAAACATGTCAGCAGATTCTCTTTGGGATGTCTCAACCTTCAGAACATTCTGGTAAATATATCTATATCACTCATAAATGAGAAAGTCTGAGAGTTTTTTTGTTTTTTTTTTTTTTTGTTGTTTTGTTTTGTTTTTTTGAGACTTGGTTTTGCTCTGTAGCCCAGACTGGCCTCATACTTGAGCTCTTCCTGCCTCTGTGTCCCGAATGTTAGGCTTACTGGTGTGCACCACACTGATTCAGTCTGTGGCATTCTGTGGTAACAACACAACTGGATGGAGATAAGGATTTGTATTTGTTTGTAATTTTTGCCATTTCATGTAAATCTGAAAAGCACAACTCACATGTATTTCTTTCTGCAAATGTTGCCAAAGGATACTCAATGGCTATTTTGATATTTCTCATTATACTTTAGAGTAGTCTGTGTACTTGGGGAGAAGATAAAGAATAAAAAACGGTTTCCTACCACCAAAAGATTTTAGCCTATATGGAAACATTGAAGTACTCACAGGCTTCTTTTAGAATTTCAATGTAGGGAGTGACCCTGGGAAATTAGGGAGAGACTGATGGAAGAAGGGACAAAAAGGAGCCTTGTTTTGAAGAGAAAGTGGGATTTAGCCACAGCAGTCTAAGGCTCATTTAAGATGTTATATTGTAGGTACAGAAGTGATAATATTACTTCAGGCTGGAGAACCAAGAAACAGACAAGGCAAACTTGAGTGGATTTTTTAATAAAGGGAACACACATCCATGTGGTACCCAAGGAGGATAGTTTTCAACTGACTGGACAAGCAGAAGCAATGGGGAAGGGAATATGCTTCTAGGAATGATCAATAAGAGGATGTGACCACAGCAGATCTGTGTAAATGGCTGAGAAAGATCCAAAGAAGGAAGGGAAGATGAATGCAAATCAACAGGGCCTTGAATTTTTGGCTAAAGCCTTTGAGTATTCTCCTACATGGCCTGGAGAACAGTTACGGGGGAGAAATTGGAAGCCATGTTATAAAAACAAGGTAGAGTTCTGAAGAGTGTTCTTGTATTATAGGAAGAAGTGTATTTTAACTGCATGTAATTTGTTAAATTTTTAAAGACAAAATTAAGTAAAAATTGCCTCACATTTTAAGGTGCCCAGGTACCTAGTAATCTATTGCTGATTAATTAGTGATTTTGAAAGAAATAGTTAAAATTTGCAGAAAGAAAGAGTAATATCCTTGCATTTTACTCATGAAGGGTTTTTCTGGCTGCTATGGAAGACTGTCTAGGGGAGGGTAGACATGGAAGAACAGCCAGGAGGCTATTGCATGGACCGTGGTGGCTTGAGGAAGGAGAGGAGTGTGGCAGGGTTTCTTTTTAAACCACCAACAGCTCACAAATCATGACATGGAGACTTAATAGTTATGAATGAGTGCTCAGGCTGTTTTAGGCTCCTTTCTTGCTATCTCTTATAATCTAATCTATTTCTCTTCTATGTTTTGCCTCAGGACTTCCTTCCTACGTACCTACGTACCCACGTACCTACGTACCTACATACCCACGTACCCACGTACCCACGTACCTACGTACCTACGTACCTACGTACCTACGTACCTACGTACCTACGTACCTACCTACCTACGTACCTACCTACCTACGTACCTACCTACCTACCTACCTACCTACCTACCTACCTACCTACGTACCTACCTACCTACCTACCTACCTACCTACCTACCTACCTACCTACGTACCTACCTACCTACGTACCTACCTACCTACCTACCTACCTACGTACCTACCTACCTACGTACCTACCTACCTACGTACCTACCTACCTACGTACCTACCTACCTACCTACCTACGTACCTACCTACCTACGTACCTACCTACCTACGTACCTACCTACCTACGTACCTACCTACCTACGTACCTACCTACCTACGTACCTACGTACCTACCTACCTACCTACCTACCTACCTACCTACCTACCTACCTATCTATCTATCTATCTATCTATCTATCTATCTATCTATCTATCTATCTATCTTTTCTTTATGTACCCTACTAATCCTGCTTCTTCTGTGTCTATCTGGCTAGCTCTGGCCCCCCCCCCTCTTTTTCCCACATTATCATCTCCCTTGAGTCTAGATTTCTCCTCCTACTTATTCTTTCTGTCTGCCAGCCTCACCTATCTCTCTCCTGCTTAGTTTTTGGCCATTCAACTTTTTATTAGACCCATGAGGTGCCTTAGGCAGGCAAAGCAACACATCTTTACATAATCAAACAAATACTACACAATTTTACACAGTTAAAGTCATATTTGGCAGCATAAACAAGTGTAGCACATCTTTGCATAGTTAAAGTAATATTCCACAGTTAAAGTTGGTGGTAAGGAGGTGGGACATGGTGAGAACAGTCTGCTGACAGAGAAGAACAATGTTAAGCGTGACTCCAAACGAGTGAGGGGCAGGACCAACAGACAGTGGAGGAGGACTAGGTGTTGAATTTATTGACAGTTTCATACTGGTTTACACAGCAGTAAAAAAAAAAAAATTACTTCTGCCATATTTAACATTTTCTCAAAATTATACTTTACAAAATCATTTTGGGATTTGTTTTATTGATAATTTTAATATTTAGAGAAATGTAAAAGTTTTCTAACGGAACCCCCAACATTTAGGACTTGGAAGTTTAATTTGTCCCTTGGAATCACTCAAGAAGAACTTCCAGGTTTGGGTGGGGTTAGTTCATATGAGATAGAGGGACTTGGGTTTCTTGATGTTGAGGCCCCTTCCTTTCTGAACTGCTCTGAGTTTCTGGTCAGGACTAGGTCACAGCTATAATTAGATTTTAGCCAATAGGAAGGGTCTAAGACCTTGGCAGTGCATTCTAGACACACATTGTTTTCACTATAATTTATTGGTGAGAACTCAGTCACAAGGTTACAGTCTGCCTGCTACTCTGAAAAACAGTGTAGCCATGCATCTGGTATGACTTATTTATTTTTTCTGTAGATGATTAAAAGAGTCAGTTTTGGTGGCTATCTATAAGTCTATTATTTTCTCAGTTCATGAGGGCTTATTTCATGTCACTGTTTATGAGAGATTTTATAAAATAAATGTCAGATGTTGTCCTTATGAGTCCAACAAAAGCTTATGAACTAAAAACCTGTAAGACTAATTATTGCCTTTTTTCCCTGACCCTGTATCTAAGCTTCTGAAAATAGACACTTTGATTACTGGTTAAAGTTACCTTTTAATGCAAGTGTATCCTATGGGCAATAATACCATGAATTAATCAAACTGCCCTGACTCTAATGGAATACACTATCAAGATGGCATGCCAGTCAGCCTTAATGAGCTCCACATTGGGAACCTGGTTCTCTCCTTAGTGACCTGACATGATGTGCTGGAAGGGTTTTCATACAAGCTAAGGTCTGGGAAAGCATAAACCTCTTTGGGGAAAACATCTCCATCATATTGGCCTATAGGCAAGTTTGTAAAACATTTTCTTGCTTACAATTGACATGGAGAGCCCAGACCACTGTCACCCCTGGGCAGGTAGTCTCAGATGGTCTTTGATTCTAAAACGGAAGCCAAGTGAACCATAAGAGCAGGCCCATCATCTCTTTCTTCAAGGCTTCAGGTTCCTTCTTGTAGCTTCCTCCTGACTTCCCTTAGTGCGGATGTGTGAGCTGCGATGTGTGACCTCAAGTTCCTTTTGCTATTTGTCACTGAAAGAGTAGAACAAACCAGGACACATGGATTATCAGAACTAGATGCTGTGTGGCCACAGGCAACACTCTGCATGCGTGTCTGCCTGCCTCCTAGCTCCCTCCCTGCCATGGTCAGCTCTTGACAGTTAATGATGGGAGACCTAAGCACTCTTTGATGTAGGAAATTTCTTCCTCGCTTTCCATAAATGGTTTGTATTGCATAGAAAAGTAGCATATTTCACGCATGAGGCTTCACACACTTCTGTGACCCGAGCTTCTCTTTTCTTCCCTATACTTTTCTCAAAAGCATATGCTTTTATTTTGGAAAAAAAAAATTAAGACAGGGTTTTCAAATGCAATCCAGGCTGGTATCAAACTTACAGTTCTCCTGAGGTATGTACCACTGCATGTGGCTTAAGCCATAATGCTTTAACTTGGAAATGCAGAGCTCAGAAGGAGCAATAGACAAGCACATCTTAAACATCAGGGGACTGAATAGGCACCATCCCCTGTTGAGTGCAGCTGGCAGGTGATATGGTTCACGATGACAGGACACTTCTAAACACAGTGTTTAAATATACAAATGTGTGGATTACTGTTTTTATTTCTTCTGTTGTTTTTATGCGTTCCTCTCACTTTCTATGAAGGATGTATCGGTTTACATCTGATTTGCTTCTTCCCTACTCAGATTTCATTATCTTTATGCAAATGCAAACGCTTAATTATTGCTCATGCTTCTGTTGCCTGAAATCTAATAGCAGCTACCCAGGTATCACACAGGGAGGTACCAGAAGATCTTATTCTTCTCCAAGAAGCCTTATTCAAATCAGTACCTTCTTTGATATCTACTATTGTTAAATGTGTCATCTGGAGGATCTCTGCCTTTCCATGCTTATTCTCTGAAAGATCATGAATGCAAAACACCACAAAAATATGCACATGACTAGATCCTTCTAGAGTCATGTGAATTCAAGGCTTGCTGCAGCGTAAGTCTCATGTGTAGATCCAGGAAGATGCCATTTTAGAAGCTGGGTCTATCTCTACATCATCTCTGGAGATTTCATCTCCAGATGCCATAGCATCATAGATGTACTTCTCAACTAAGTGCAATCTGTGTGGCTAACACCATTGGTCCTTCCAGTGTCACTGTGCCTTTGGCACCCCCACCCCTGCATGTCTCTCCACCCCCCTCCCTACTACATTCTTGTCCTTAGCACCCATAGTAGGCACTTATCTAGTATTTGTTAAAGGAATGGAATCAATCAAGGTCTTTAGCTCTGTGCCTTTCTCCAGCCCAGCATTCTCTCTGTGCATCTCCACTGATTACCTTTTAACTATAGAGCCTTCCCTCCAGCAAAGCTGTTTTTTGCTGCCTGGGAGAGGTGGTTGTTGCTGTTGCCTTCTATCATTCCTATAAAGTCTGTACACAGTGTGCCATTCCATGTTTTTATTCTCCTTGGAAGGCTGTGAGCTCTTTGGGGTTCAAAGATAGGATTGGATTGTGCACGAATATCTTATATCTAAATAGTATGCCTGACACAGTGTCAAATGTGTGAAATTATTAACTCACAAGAAAGTACATATGAAGAGGACATTGATATGTTCTTGGTAGTAGGTCAGCTCACTCCCTTTGCAGTAGATTTACTTTGGGAAGCTAACAGCTACCAAGTTTTCTTGGTGATATGAACCCAAGGTGCTGTGCAACCTTCCGGGATGTCTATATATTGTGAGTCACCTTTTATTTCCTTCCTATAATAATACACTGAATCTGCAGAGCAGAAGTAAATGTCCATGTCAGTGAGCTCATTCCTTCTCCACACAGTGTTATACATACACTGCTGGGTTTGTAACTCTTGTTTACCAGAAATAGACATCTGCTAATTGGATTGCTTTACAGTTTCTTTTGGTATTTTCTCCACTTGGGACTCACAGCTACCAAAAGCTTTTACATGTCACAAATAACCCCAACCCGAGATTCCATTGTAACTCAGGTCAGGCATGTGCCACAGAATCCACTAATCAGAGTATGCCACAAGCTTGAGTTGGAAGAAGACCCATAGGGAAACAGTCCTATGCAGGAAAACATGGCTGGCAAGTGCAGGAGGGAAGCAAGGGATCATGGGGACAGAGATTCAGCATCCACACCCATGTCGCCTGGGCACACATAATGTGGCTGTGCTGTGGTTGCTTCCACAGATATGCTTGTCTGTTGTGAATGTCTAACCTTTTGGTACCATCCGGGCTTCTCTTCCTAACCCAACATTGCTTCATGGTTACTTCTTGTTTAAACTAGACAGGGTAGAGGTCAATACTTGCAACTTGCTTTTCTATTCCACACTCAGAACGATCCTGTTATTTAAATGGCCATTTCCAGAGAAATGCTGTTTTCTAATTATTCCCAGGACAGCTCCTGTTCATGGTCTTTAGAACTTTATTCCTCTGACCTTGCCCATCTTGCTAAATTCTGTTGTTTTTCCTCATTCCCTACCTCCCACATCGGACATCATTTAACCAGTGCAGGGCACCAGAGGGAACGTGGACTTTGGAGACAGAAGAGTGTGTTTGAGTTATGGCTTGCTCCTTATTAGTTGTGTGGTCTTGGACAGTTGGCTTTTCTGAGAACTTCTTAGGAGATGAGGTAATCGGATCCTCAAGAAATGCAATTAGAATGAAAAGAGAAAATAAGCTGGATATGGTGCCTGTCACGCCACCACTTGGAAGGTAGAGATAGGAGAAGCCAAGTTTAAGATCTTCCCAAACTAGCTACACAGTGTTCTTGATGCTAGCTTAGAATACATGAGACCCCGTCTCAGAAACGGTGGGGAGTTGTAGAACTCCTTGAACACTGACTTATTGGATGGAACTCGTATGAAAGAACCCTTGCTGATTTTTTTCTGTGAACTTTCATAGACACCAAGAGCCAGTCACTCAGAGTAACAATGTGGCTTTTTGTTTTTTATTTTTAATTTTATTTGGTTAAGTTGCCCTACTGAAGACTCTACCATAGTTTACTACTGATGATAATGAGTGTTGTATGGATATTTCCGTGCTTAACTATATTACCTGGTCCTACCCAGCACGGGTTCTTCTACAGAGTCCTGTCTCTCACAATCTGCTTGCAAGAATTTTTTGCTTTCCTTGGCTGAACCAACCCTCTGCCTCCCAATCTATGTTCTTACTCAGCAAACTGGTCCCCTCTCTTCCTCTCTGACGTGTCAAGTCAAATCTTTCTGTTAAATCATATGTGAGCAGCATACTGTATCATACTGCACATAGAGGGCATACATACACATAACATGTATGTATAACATTCTACATGCTTAGCTCAAGATCCACCCAACAAACATTCTGATTTCTCAATTGACCAGTTTGACACTACTTACGATAAATTCATTGTTTTAATAAATAGCATTTAGAAGCTACTGCTCAGAGTCTTTTTATTTACCAGAAACATGCTTTCTAGGGAACATCTTGCACAATTCTCACAATAGCTTAGATGTTGCTTGAATCTTAATTGGTCTTAATAATAAAAACCCAGAGCCAGATATCTGGGTACTTCCTGTCCAAAGTACAGTGATCAAAGTTATGAGATCCTTTGCTGGGATTAAACGTGAGAGCATAGCATAGTTCTGTTTCTTTTTGGTGTTGTTTATATGTTTTGGATTGGATCAATCTAGTGTAGCCCAGGGTGGCCTTGAACTCCTGATCTTCCTGCTTCCTCTTCCCAAGTGCTGGGATTAAAGTTGTGTGTCACCATTGCCTTGCCTCTATAGTTAATTAGTACCTAGCTCTTCCCTCTAATCTTCAGGTAAACTTTACTTGTTAGAGTACAAACAAAATATCACCACACTTAATGAGATAGGTATAGTATTTTACCCATTCTGCAGATGAAACAAAAAAGGATAGAAAAGTTAACTATGGAATTTATTTAATTTAGGTCAAAGCCACCCAGCTTAGTAAACAGCAAAGCCAATATTTAAAGTCAAGTAATCTTTTGCTAGGATTGTACGTTTCTAAATGAATCACATTCCTGAAGGCAGAGGTGTTCTTAGACATTCCTTCTTGTTGCTTTTTCTTTCTACTTGAAAGAGACATTATTAAAAGTGTTTTTTTTTGGGGGGGGGGACCATAGTGAACACAGATGTGAGTGAAATGAAGTGAGGCCTTCCTGCTTGTGAATGACATCATTGTCAGCATGAGTGTCTGACTCCTGTCTTCTGCTCCCACTTCAGAGTTTTCATAGGGTTTATAATCCTGGCTGGGAGTTTCCCTAAGAGGAGACCTCTGGGGACCCAGACCCCGAGGGTGGGAGCTTGAATCTCGTGTCCACCGCTGTCTAGAGCCATCAGCAAGGGCTGCAGTCTTAGCTTTCCAAAAATGAAAGGATAATGTCCCTAGCACAGTGGTGATGATTCAAAGAGGAAATGCAGAGTTTTGTTTGCTCAAGTGAAAGAATAATTATGGCCAACGTGAAAATCATTTTTTACGTCTGTGTTCATGGTCTTGAGAGCCTACTCCATGTGGTCAGAAATGGGAGTGACTTTCTTTCGGCCTCACCAGAGAAGAGTAAGTACACCAAGACTCACTGTTACCACAAAGTTGACATGTGTCACAGACAACTGTGGCATTTTAGAAAACATGGAAAAAGTAACATCCTTTTAGGGGGATCTGAATCACAGACTTTATTTTGCAGACCTGGATAAGAAGCCCATTCTCTAGGACATTTGGACCGTACCAGATGCTCTTTAGAATAGGAAACTTTCCACTTCCAAAAGGCAATTAGTATCTCCAACACTCTAAATCATATAATTACATTAAATTTCTCAAAAAATGGTCTCAGAAATTTTTGTGCACCATTTTTTTCAGGGTTATTTTCTCAAGGAATTTTTTCCATATGATAATGCAGAAGAATATATGAAAATTGACTCAATAGTTAAAGTTTTCTTTAAAATAAAATAATTCAAAGCTGAAAGCAAACCATATCCCTTCCTCATATTCTTGCTGCTGCTTTGGTTTTAGCATAAACAGCTCTTCTTAGAAAGTCAGGGTGAAATGGTTTCACATTTCAATTTCAGTTTAAAACAAACCCCTCAAATTAGTTAGTCTCTGAAATTTATACCGGCCTCCTACTCTTAATGCTCAAATGCCCATTAAGTCTTTCCAGTGCATTTCTTGTGTCCTCAGCATCAAGAATAGCATCATGCACACTGCTTACTCAAGAAACCAGCTTCAAATGATGGACCCCAAGGGGACCAGTTCTTGCCTAGCTTATTTTTTCTTAATAATATTAGTTTCTGTTTCTATGGAAACTGTCTGTCCTCTTTGGATATTTGCATAAGATGCCTTTAGATTTATTAAAATAGATTCAAATAGTTAAAACTAATAGTCACATTCTGCTTTGAAGATAACATTACACGATATTTTCACAGATGAGTTAGTAAACCAAAATACATTATGCAAAATTAAGTTGATGTAAGATGCCAATTGCAACTGGAGACTATGCTTTTGAATTTCTTCATGTTTCTAGAATAACGACATCAGAATTTAAAGAGAGAAACAATTGCTTAAAGATTATTTAAAACAAATATAATAATGCATGCAAAGAATGAGTGAAAATGTGTTTGCATATGTACACACATTTAAATATAGGATGACTAATGAATGCAAAATGCATAATAGGCATGTATAATCTACATTTTAAGTACATTTTATGTTATATAAATATACATAACTAAAAATTAAAATGTTTCAATCTGACCAGTAATAAAGAAAAGAAATACAGTTTATAGTAATAGCATGTAGGTGTTTATGCACTGACTAGTCTAGATGAAAATGAACAATAAACCCTAAGTGGACAAGTTGTGAGGAAGCAGAATGTGAGCAGAAAGAATATTCATTGCTGCAATTTTCCCAAGAGCACACAGACAAAGTGCATTATAAACCTTAAGCATATGTAGGCTACCCAACTTATAAACCTCATGTGTAAGATATTTATGAAATAATTTACAAATAATTAATGATAACATTGAGTATAGAAACTGAAATCTGGATGTAAGAGGATATGCTTCAGGGTATTATTTACATAATATAAAATATATATATAAAGAATAGCACAATTAAAATAGAAACTTAAAAACTGCCACTATTTTTGACATGACTCTCTAGCCCAGTTTCACCTAAAATTCTCTATGTAGCTGAGGGTAACCTTGAACTTCTGATCCTACTATCTCTACTTCCTGAGTCCTGGGATTGCAGATGTGTAGCACCAGGCTCAGCCCAATCACTGATGGAGATGGAACCCAGTGGCCCACTTGTGCCAGACTATAGTAAGAAGTTTCTGGCCCAGACTAGCCCCAAGATCTGGACCTTCCCACAGCTGCCTAGCTCTGTATAGCCCTGAGGTCCAGACCAGCAGTCCCAAAGTCCCAAGAAACACATAAAAGCTTACAGTAGTTTAAGCTGATTGGCCTATGGCTCAGGCATATAACTTGCTACCTCTAAACTCTTAACTAACCCATGTTTAGCCAAGTGCTTTATACCTTTTCAAAGAAGAGCATCCTGGTCTTTTTTCCTTTGCTTTTGCTGGTGTCTCTGCTCTGTTCTTCCTCTTCCTAGAGTTTTCTTAGTCTGGTAGCCCCAACCACACTTCATGTCTGCCTTCTGGTCAGTCAGTGTTTTATTAAACCAGTAGGAGGGACAAATGTTTACAATGTACCAAAACATAATCCCATGACTCCAGGCTAGTACTTTACCAGGTAAACTACTTTTCGGCCTTGAAATTTTGTTCAGTAGCCCTTCTAATAAGTACAAACCTCAAAGTCCTATATAAGAAAACATTACAAAAACAATAGTGTTATCTTCAGAATATATAACCTATCTACTAATGATGTTGTGGGATGTTTTGAAATGTGACTCCTGTACTTTGAAACCCTGTAGCAGAGTTTCACTGATCACTTCCAATCCATTCTTATTCAAACAACATTGATATTTATAAAAACTAGCCTTGTGATTTTAGCTGCCATTGCAAGGTTGTCATTGACATTTGAATATATGATAAGACCTATTTATTATAGGTCGACTATGTTACCTTTCAATTCATATGCTAAATTCCGGGTCCCAAAGGGAATAGTATTTGGAGACAGATACTTTTAGAGTTAGATGTCTCTAAATAAAATCATGGGAGAATGGACCCTATCATGGGGTTTGTCTCTTAGCCATGGGCTATATGAAAATATAATGTAACAGTGGCTGTTTACAAGCCAGGAACAGAGGTCTCACCATAAAGCCAATCATTTTGTCCCCTGGTCTTAGACCACCTAGCTTCTAAAACCACGAAGAATAAGATCCTGTGGTTTACATCAGTATTCTGGTGAAAGTCTCCCAGTGGTCATTCTAGGATGAGAGCTTCATGAGTTCCTCAGTCATTTTCCACATACGTAAGCACATCCATCTTCTACTCTAAATTCTCCAGCATCCTTGGGATTTACACACGACTCCTCCTGTGTTTATCTGGCATTCAGATTACCCATGGGCTGAAAGGAAATCCTGCTCTTGTTTCAAAAGCACCACTTTCATGTTGTCTCCAAAATTTTCTCACTCATAATCGAGCTTGTGGTAGGATAACATTATGTATTATGGGAGATTAGTTTTTACAGTTATCAAAATTACCATGATTAATTGTTTTTTTTTTCTCTCCACCTTTCCAGGTAGCATGGCCAAATGCAAGCAAGTACAAAGGGAATATTAAATAAAATCTAAATCGTAATTCCTTTACTAGGGCTCAAAACAGATTAATACACACTTAGGTGTTCAAATACAATATTTTTATAATAATTGTATAAGTCAGGTTTCTCATTAGTATCTATTTCCTTATAATGTTTCAAAAGAATATTGTACATAATTCTGAAAAGTTCTAGGTAAAAATTAAGACTTGCCTAGTGCAGTGGTTCGTATAGATTGTCTACTCTACAGGATTTAGAATCACTTAGAAGGATTTTTCCAGCGTAAGTAATGTGGGAAGACCCACTGGAAATGTGGGCAGCCCCATTGCGTGTGCTGGGCTCCTTCACTATGCAAAAAGACAAAGCTAACTCCTCTCTCTCCCTTCCCCCGCTTCTCCCTCTCTCTGATTGTAGGTGCAATGTAATGAATTGGGTATGCACAACACCCTATTGATCCCCATATTTAAGCACACACAAAAGGTCCATGTACCATTAAAGTAAGTCAGATGAAATTTAATTCACTAGTATGGAGAAAATCTTAAGTCTGCTTAGATAAAGGCAGATACAATAAAGGAGGGAATCTACATTGGATCTTATGAGGAAGTAGATTCTGCCACTGTGTCTTTATTACCTTGTGCATATGGCATAGGCATGATGTTATACTACAGTTGTTACCGGCAGGGAAGCAGAGCTCACTTCAGCCAGAAAAAGGCAAGTTAAAAAAATTCTGGTGTTTTTCAGCAGACCTGATTTTTTTTTTTTTTGTCTGAGTTTAGACTTAACATGTAAGTGATCTAAATTTTGTCATGGGCCATCAATGTCACAGTGCTCTTATGAGATACGAGTGATCTATGGCATTATGCTCAGCAGAATACTGCAACTCACAGAAATGCCAGGCCCAATCCTGGCTGAGGGACCTGGCCTCTTCTTCAGCATCTTCAGCCATATTTAAGAATCATTCAGGTCAGTTACTTCCCATCATCAGTATCATTGAACATTGGTTATATACTGCTTTTGCCTTTCCCTCTGCTCAGCTTGAACTCTAGGGTGGTTTTTTTCTGCATAAACAAACATAAGTCTAATTTTAAACCTGCTTAAGAAACCGTTATCGATTAGGAAAGCATGTTCCCCCACTTCCAAATATACTACTTTTCAGTTGTCTCAATTAGCATAATTTACCAACACTAAAAATAATTTCTAAAACAAAATCTTCTGAAAATAGAAGTAAAGAAATGCCTTTCCTTTCCATTTTAGAGATCAGTCTCCCAGAATTCCACTACCAAATCTTTAAACAACTAGAGTGAAATACTGACACTGATTTAAACTCAAAATCATTGTCCAGCTACTGTCGTCTTTTGAAGTTCCCATCAGTGAGAGTACAGGGCTGAAGAGGTAGGTATTTTCTCTATACTAGTTTTTAGGTGTGACATTTTTCTAAGCTTAGCACTAAAAAGATTAAAAATACAACCCTCAAGTGACCTTGGTTGTGACAGTGACCAATGCTTACTACATGGACACTTGAACCTCACTGAGAAGTCACCAGAAAATGGGGGCTTTGTTTTCTTCCCACCTCCCCCTTTTGTCTCTCTCCTATGTTCCTGATTTACTCAGGAAATCTTTCCTATTTCCTCTTCCCGGGGGGGGGGGGGGTGTATCCATGAATGTTCCTCTTAGGGTTTTATTTGCTACCTAACTGCTCAGGGGTTGTAGATTGTAGCCTGATTATCCTTTGCTTTATGTATAAAATCACATGAATAGTACTTCATTGTGTAAATGTGAGGGACAGAGAGAAAGAACAACATATATGTTGTTACAGGGGAGAAAACTGACGCTAGCAAAATACACAAGAGGTCATAAACAAGACCACACCTAAGACCCCAAACAATAGTGGAGAGGGTGCCTGAACTGACCTTTCTCTGTAATCAAATTGATAACATCCTAATTGTAATCATAGGACCTTCATCCAGCTACTGATGTCGAGATCCATAGCTAAGCACTGGGTCAAGCTCCCAGTCCAGTCAAAGAGAGGGAGGAGGGATTATATGAGAAAGGGGTCAAGATGAGAAAACCCACAGAGATGGCTGATAGGAGCTATTGGGAGCTCTCTGACTTTGGACTGACAGCTGGGGAACCTGCCTGGGACTGAAGTAGGCCCTCTCAATGTGGATGACAGCTGTGTGATGTGGGAAGTTTGTGGGACCTCTGGAAGTGGGACCTGAATTTACTTCCAGTGCATAAACTGGCTTCTTGGAACACACTCCTTATTGAGGGACACCTTGGTCAGCCTTGATGCTGGGGGGAGGGGCTTGATCCAGTTACATTTGGATATGCCAGACTGTATTGACTCTCCTTGGCAGTCCTTACCCTTTCTGAGGAATGGATGGGAAGGGTTGGGGTGACTGGAAAGGGGGGGGGTGGGAAGAACAGTGATTGGTATGTAAAAAACACTTTAAAAAAGAAAACAGGGACTTTTGTTGTCAGGAAGATGACTCAGGAAAAGAAAGGATTTTGATGACAGAGATCATTTATTCTCCAACAAGTGATTATCGGCCATCCAATCATTGATAAAAAACAAGTCCATTGGATTTTAGAACTGAGATAGGGTTGGTGCTATATGCTAGATGTCAGTGGGGTGGAGAACAGAGCAGAGAACAGTGTATTTATGACAACAGAAAAGATGGACTTGGGCTCGATACACAAATTCATGGCTGTGTTATTGTAAACAGGAATCTTCTAGATGAAGGAAACAACCTTCATGGAAGTATGGCACAGGTGTATCTGAATTAAACCAGGCTTTGAGAATAGAAATTCCAGAGGAAGTGACCTCTAAGCAAGAAAATGGGATGAGACACTTAGTGGATGACAGAGGTATGGATAGCTGAGGAATGTTCTGGATCATGGGAGAGCATGGACAGTAGTCTTCTGACCAGATGGGGGCTTCTATCTTAAGATGGGTTCTCTACAAACAGAGGTTGAGATGATTTGCAGCCAGTTGCTAATAGGTTGTGTTTCTAAGACCTATAAGGAGAGGAGACTTGCTTGAAAGCTGCAGTGTCCATTCAAACTTTTTCCAGTGAAGGACTTTGTGTACTGCACGGATGGATAGGGCTTCTGTCCTTGGGGGGGGGGGCAGGACCCTGGGAGCTCAGCAGAGTGGGAGTGGACCTCAGCTGTGAGAACAGCGGCCCAAATTCTATTCCTTAGGCCTGAAAGAGAAGCTGTGGGCTGTTGCAGTTTTCTTGAGGTTTGGCCCTGTATGTAGCCAAAGGTCAGTGACCTAGAGGGTGAGTAAGTAAGTAGCATGGCGGGAAGCTGAGCTTGAGGACAGGGGATGAGGCTTGAGGTCTGGGGTCTTATATATATATATGTTGTAGTGGGTTCTCGGGTCCCGTGCGCCAGAGGTCCGGGACCCACAGACCTGCCGCCCGGGACCGCTTATCCGCGCACCGCCGCCCAGGCCCCCAGAAATGACTCAGACGCTTATATTAACTTCATGCTGTTTGGCCTATGGCTCAGGCACATTGCTAGCTAGCTCTTACATCTTAAATCAACCCATTTCTATTAATCTGTTGGCCACGTGGCCGTGTGGCTCACCCGAGTTCCTTACATGTTGCTCCTTGGGCGGCTGGCTGGATCTGCCTCTGACTCCGCCCTGCTTCTCCTACCTAAACTGATTTCTCCTCCCACTTCTTCTATGGTGCCCGCCATGACCCAATACAGCTCCTTTATTTAAAGATTGAGATTCACAGCATAAAGAAGGGCATTCCCACATCACTTCCCCCTTTCTCTCTAATCAAAAAGGAAGGTTTCAATTTTAACATAGCAAAATTACATATAACAAAATAGCTATCAAGCAAGAATTACAGTTACAATATCTAGTCTATTTGTATTTAGCAAAATTAAAGAAAATATTCTATCATCTACCTTATCTTTATGAATCTAAAGTTTTATATCTAATATATCTTTCAAATGACTAAGAAAAACTATACCTATAACTATCTAATCTTCAACTACATCAAAGACCACAGAAGGATATATTTACTCAAGTAAGCCAGAAGTGCAAGCAACTTCTAAAATCTAGAAAGGACAGAGATGACACCTATCTGCCTGGACAGTCACCCAAAGTTCCTTTATAAAGTTGGGGCATCCATCTTCAGCCTACAGGCCCAAAGTCTCTTTTCATTTCAGTGAAACAGGAAATCTGCTCTTCTCATTCTGACACAGTTCATCCGTTGTTTCTCCTTGAGTCTTGAAGAATGTCTGACAGTTTTCTCTGTAAAGCAGGAACCTGAATGACCATCTTGGCTTATTCTGCCAAAGTTCAGAGGTCATCTTCTTATGGAACCTGCATGTCCAGTTTAAACAGCATACTGTCAAGCAGTCAATATAAGAACAGGTTCTTCTCTAGTGGCTAACCATTACCACAAATAGAGTAGACTCCATATGGAGTTTCTTCGAAGCCCATTTTTCTCTTGAAGATTGGTGCTGCCAGGAACAAATCTGTCTCACTGTCCAGAAAAGTCTAAGCTCTTAAAACATTTTAAATGCCATATTCTGTAGGTCTTAGAAGTATTTGTAGATTACCTATCTAATTGAAATATATCTTTGTATACCTAAAAATCCTAACTAACCTAACTATAAGTTTGATTATCAAAAGTGACTATTAACCTTCATTTCTTAATTATACACTACAATTTTAAAACAGTTACATGAACATCATACCTTAAACAAGAATAGAAAAACACATACAGCATAACAAAATTGACCTTAAATTTGAATCAATAAACCAAAATCTATACCAATGTAAAGCATTTTGAGATTAACAGCTGATTTCCTGATCTAAGTAAATTCGATAATCTAATTTTTAAAAAATCATTTATATACCATATCCCCTTTTTCTTCTTAGAAAGAGATTAACTATGACATTAACCATTTATAATGAAAACAAACATCTAGAAACAATATTTGGGGAATTTGGGCGTTGTTTTCTGTTACTACTTCCTGCTGATTAAGGGGCGTTGAAAGTCTCACAGTTGCTGAGGCTGAATCAGTCTGCAGCTCTGAAGCTGATACGGCCATCTCTTTCCATCAGGTTTTTTCAGGGGGTCTTGGTTGATGAAACCATATTTGCCTGGAAGCAATCCACAGGTTCTCATCTTCTGTGGAAACAAAAGCAGAACTCTTCCAAAGCAATAAATCCTTAGACACAAATTTCAAAATCAAAATACCTTTAAAAAATACATTCTTGTTTAACTTAGTAGCCTTTGTATTTGCAATCCATTGTCTTTCTGCAGTTAGCTCATTAACAGTTAAAAAATTAAAAGAAAACACAATAACAACCAAAATCCAGATTTTGTGTCTATTTTCCATCTTTACGTGGCTTATTATATTTTTATTACTCTATTTCTCACTTTAAAAACTTTTTCTAACCTCTTTCTTTTCTCTCTGAAGCCCATGTACCTTTTACAAACATTGTAACCCGTTTATAGGTTTTTCTTTTTATCTGAATCTGTTTTATTGTGAATCCTTAATCATCTTCTAACTTTAAGAGCTTTTAAAATATATTCTCTAAAAAGAAGCACAGTTTTTGCAAATTAGGCTGAATCATTAAGTTTTCTTAAACGGACCGTAAACAGAGCACACCCAAGAAAATGCTGCTACGAAGAAAATTTGTTTCTTTTTTGTTCAAAATAAACAAAAATCTAAAATCAATTACATGCTACTGAGTCTTCTGTGAGTTATCAGGAACCCGCCTGATTGCCGCTGCAGCTTACACTGACTGCTGCCAGTCTGCCGCCGGCGCCATTTTGAATGTGACCCGGACCATGCTTTCTTTGTACAAAGACCCACTACGTATACATAATTTGGAAGCTGCCTTGGCTCAATTTTTGTGATCTAGAACCCTTTCTAATCTTTCTCAGGCTCTAAGTGGATAATTGACCCACGTTGGATGCGCCATCTGTTGTAGTGGTGGGTTCTCGGTCCGGGCAGCCAGAGATCCGAGACCCACAGACCTGCCGCCCGAGACCGCTTAGCTGCCCAGCCGCCCGGGTCCCCAGAAACGACTCAGACACTTATATTAACTCCATGCTGTTTGGCCTATGGCTCAGGCACATTGCTAGCTAGCTCTCATATCTTAAATCAACCCATTTCTATTAATCTGTGGGCCACATGGCCCATGGCTCACCCGTGCCTCCTTACATGTTGCTCTTTGGGCTGCTGGCTCGATCTCCCTCTGACTCCGCCCTGCTTCTCCTACCTAAACTGATTTCTCCTCCCACTTCTTCTATGGTGCCCGCCATGACCCAATACAGCTCCTTTATTTAAAGATTGAGATTCACAGCATAAAGAAGGGCATTCCCACATCATATATATGTATATATTTTTTTTTTTTTTTGAGAAGGCCTGTGTTGCCTTAAGAGCTCCCAGGGAAGACACAGATGGTAAGCTGAAATACAATTAGCCTATGCACCTCTCATCCTCTTTCATATCAGCTCAGTGATTGTATCAGAAGGCAGGCAATAATATAAATGTTAAAATCAATTGTGTTTATGGTTGTGGCTCATGAAATACTGACCCCCTTGAAGAACGTTCAGATGCTAATGTTTACAAACTCTTCAGCTATGATTATGTTATATTTCATTGGCTATTTCTTAGTCAGTACCCAAATGTAATATCTCATCTAAGAATGCCACTTCTTTAATACCATGAAATATCTTCCGGAATCATAAGGGATGCTAGATGACTATGTTATATTTCCTTCCTTATGTGGCTATGTTGTTTACCTAAATCATCAAACTCACCAATAAGATGACATTTTAAATATTTACCAGAAAGACCAAGTGGGTATAGGAAACCCACATACTGTGTTGGATAACCAGAATTAGCCATCGGATTTGTACTTGATATTTAGATGCTCCATCTGATCTTTCTGTGATGAATCATTCTTGTTCTAATGCCCCAGTGTCTGGTCCTTCAGAAGCTGCTGAGAAAGAGCGGAAATGATTCTCCTTTAGATTCTTTCCCTGGAAAGATGAATCATGCTAATTCATAAAAACCATCCTGAGCTCTGATCTGACAGTTTAATAGCTTTCCCTTTACTCAGTTGGTGTAAGAATCTAATTTTGAGCCTAATCATTTGTCCAAAAAGGTCAGTGTAATTTCCTGGTAGCTCCTGTTGCCTCCTCATAGAATGAGTTGTCTTCTGAACATGGCACTGGGGTTGGTACCAAGTTGTGTAAAGTTAGAACTCTCATATGTCTTTCTTGCTGAGTGCTGCTATATCTGTCCAGATTCTTGGCTATGAAATCTCTACCTGAGCATTATGTGAGATCTTAATCTCTACTCTCAATCAAGCTGTTTGCCTTAGACATTTCTATCCCCTCAGAAACACTCTTTTATTTCCTCTGTCACTAAAGGACAAATGTATCACCACCACCACATGGCTTGATTATGTCCCCCATTGCTTTCTGCAAATAGCCCACAGTTGTTTACCTCTGAGGCAAATCCCCAGATAAAGCTCTGACTGTGAGGGTACTCTTCTTGTGATAACCTGTGAGGGCCTCATCAGCCTAGTTAACATTTTCACTAGGCCAGACTTATATAGCCTTATTACCCTTATCTCTATACACACCCTGTGCACTACATTATATAAAAGAGTACATTTGTCCTTAGAAAAGCCTTTCAAATAAAAATATTACCTAGAACAATGGTTCAATGGCAGTATTTCTAGTTGGAGAATGGGGTGAATAATTTTCTTGATGTGAAAAAGCTTGCTGGAATTATATACTTCATTAAACTCTGAGATTATATTGTAATGAAAATTAGAAAGATTAAAACCAGTCGCTCTGGGAGATAAAACTCTGATGGTGAAAAACAATCTCCAGAGCAATTAACTGCGATTGAAATTAATTCTGTATTGGAAATAGAAGTAAATACTCTGACTGGGGTATTTGGAAAACAGCATTTGCTTCGGATATTGGAGCATGTGATAGTTTGGATGTAATTGGCCCCATAATCTCATAGTGAGTGGTACTATTAGGAGGTGTGGCTTTGTTGGAGGGGGTATGGCCATGTTAGAGGAAGTGTGTCACTGTAGGGGCAAGCTTTGAGGCTTTTTATGATTAGGACACCACTCAGTTTCTCAGTTGACTTACTGTTGCCTATAAGATGTAACAGTCTGAGTCAGCACCACATCTGCCTGCACACTGCCATGCTTTCCATCATGATGATAATGGACTGAACCTCTGAAACTATAAGCAAGCCACTTCAATTAAACGTTTTCCTTATAAGTACTGGCCTGGTCATTGGTGTATCTTCACAATAATAAAGCTCTAGTTAATACAGAAGTTGGTACCAAAAGTTTTGCTGTGATAGGTCTGACCATTTTTTTTCTTGAAGTAATATGGACCTTGGCTGTGCATTAGAAAAACAGTTGAATATGTTCAGTGCTTCTTAATTGGGTATACCAGTAAGAATATGGGAGATAGTGATGTTGAGTGAGATTTGATAAACTGCAAGGGGCTTGCTCAAGAGGTTACAGAGGAGAAGAACTTTAGTATGTTGTCTAGGATTGTTCTTGTTATACTGTGGTAAAGAAAGTGATTGCTTTTTGCCTTTGTCCAAACAGTTTGCCAGAGACTAAAATGAAGAGTTTCAGATTAATTCTGTTGGGGAAAAAAAAGCCCTCAAAACAGCCTAGTATAGATTCTGTAATGTGGATATTAATGATAATTCTAATAAAAGTTTATAATTAAAAGAACCAAGTTGAACAGGGTAAATTACAAAGTATAAATTTTGAGGAGAAAAAGAATATCGGGAAGTGAAGTGGCTCTATGTCCTGCACTCAATATAAATGGGTTAGGAAATGCAATAGAGGGAGTAATGACCTCAGGCAAGATCTTACCCAACTAAATTCCCAGCTTGTGAAAAGAAACTAAAGAAAAGTTTAGAGCCAAAAGTGGTGGGGCACACCTTTAATGCCAGTACTGGGAAGGCCCAAATTGGCCAATCTTTAAGGCAATCCTGGTCTAAAAAGCAAGTTTCAGAGCAGCTAAGCGTAGGAAATAAAAGACAGAGAGATGGTAAAGATATAATCGAATGAGGGGATGTGTTCCAGTTCAGCAAGTAACAGAACTTGGAGCTTCAGCAATGCGGTTCTGGGTTTAGAGTTAATGATAAAAGAAAAGAGTTATGATATAAAACCACTGAGACCAGGCATGTGTCAGAGGTGTCCTTGACTGGAGGCCTACTAGAGAGGTCATTGACTGAAGCTGTGAAACTGAAGCCTGGAGACCTCAAGATATACAGATGTCAGAGTTGTGGGATACCTGCTGATTAGAGCTGGCAACAGAGTGGAACCAGCCCAAGAGAAAGAAGTGTGTTGTAGTCAACAAAGCTAAATAGTGTTGAAGATGTGGAAAATGTTGGGGTGGGATGTCTTTCTGTAGGCTGTGAAAGTGCGTTATTGCTATTTGTTAATAAAGAGGTTGCTTTGGCAGGTAAAAAGACAAAGAAGGGCGGAGTCAGGGACATACTGCAGGCTACCACCTAGAGATCAAGATGTAATGGGACACCTGAGATGCAGAGTTTGGAATCTGCCCTTGCATTGGTCCAGTATTTCCTTGCTATGTTCCTTTCCCTACATTTTGGGATAGTTATGTATATCTTGTGCCATTATATGTTGGAAGTGTGTGGTCTGTGTTTTTATGTTTTGTTTTGTTTTTACAGGTGATTACAGTTGAGAGATTGCCTAAGTCTTAAAAGAGACTTTGAACTTTTAAATATTGTTGAGATTGTAATAGAATATGGGGACTTTTGAAGTTGAGCTAAATGCATTTTTTTATTATGATAGTGTTACAGATTTTTGGGAGCCAGGGAATGGAATGTGGTAGTTTGGATGTAATTGGCCCCCATAATCTCATATGGAATGGCACTATTAAAAGATGTGACTTTGTTGGATTGGGTATGGCCTTGTTGGTTTGGGTGTGGCTTTGTTGGATTGGCTGTGGCCTTGTTGGAGGAAGTGTGTTACTGTGGGGGCCAGCCTTGATATTTTCAAGATGCTGCTCACTTGACTTCCTGTTGCCTATAAGATGTAACATTCTTAACTACAGCACCACATCTGCCTGCACAATGCCATTCTTTCCACTATGATGATAATGATCTGAACTCCTGAAACTGTTACTGAGCCACCTAAATTAAAGAGTTTTCCTGATAAGACTTGCTGTGGTCATGGCACCTCTTCATACCTCTTCACAACAATAAAAATCCTAATTAAGACAGAGAAGAAATATAAACAGAAGATGTAAAAGTGGTTCTAACAGGAACAGAGACCTAAGTTCTTTGGGTATATATGCCACAAAGGATGCAGACCTAGGGTGAGAAATGATCCAAAACAGATTAATGGCCCTCTAAGCACAGGGGGCTTAGATGCTATAAGAGGGGGTTTTCTATTTATTCTTTGTTGAGTGTTTTGTGTGGGTCTAATTTATATTAGCTGTGGGAAGGAGTATCCCAAGAAGTTCAATTCTGGAGGAAGGAGGGTGAGACAGAAGGGTGGTCAGGGCATCTTCAGTTGGAGTATAAGAAGACAGGCTTGGGAAACACTGAATCACAATGGAGGAGTCTTACAATGGGTTGTACATGGCAGAGGAGAAAACAGTTGAAAATATCCTGTGTGGTGATATATTATATATTTAACAAAATGAGCCTGGAATATCAGAGGACAGAATCACTCACAGTCAAGCCATGAAGGTCAGAGAGTGGTGACCCATGTCTTTAATCCCATCACTCAGGAGATAGAGATCTTTCAGGGTTTCTGTGAGTTCGAGGCCTAAGAGCCTAGCAGTAGTAGCTCACACCTTTAATCCTAACTCTAGCATTATGATACAGAGTTGAACTAGGAAGTGAAACAGCTGGGTGGGGAAAGATTTATAAGGCAGGAGAAAGCAGAAACTGAAGATTCTGTAGAAGTGAAAAGTCAGGCTGAGGACCTGTGAAGACAGCACTTACCCTATTTGGCCTCAGAAGTTGGTGGGTGAGAATTGACTGTGGTCTGTTTTCTCTTTCTGATATTCCAGCTTCTCCCCAATATCTGGCTTTGGGTTTCTATTGTATACCAACTAGAACTCATGCACTAATACTAGGATTTCTTATCTCAGCACAACAGAAGCCCCAGATGGTCCCTAAGGATCCCTACCACATGCCTTTTTTACACCCATATGGTCCTTTTGCACACCGAACTAAGGTTATTTGGGGTGTGGGGAGTTGGTGATAGAATATGTAAGAAGTAATGGCATAATGACATGCAACTCAATATTAGGTCTCAGAATCAGTTCACCCTGTGTCTTGGTCACTCACTTCTGTATATCTGCTCAGGGGAAGATCTTCCTTTCAGTGAAGTACTGATAGAAAACACAAGTGGGTAGGGAAGTCTGGGACCACATGAATGACTAGTCCTATGTGAGTATATGGGGGATATTTGTACACTGTGAAATTTGTTACTGTGATTTGTTTAATAAAGAGCTGAATGCATAATAGGCAGGAGATACGGGTGGGGCTTCCAGGAGAGAGAGGGAGAGGGAGATACTCAACTGAAGCACAGGGGAGATGCCAGGAGACACAGAGAGGAAACAGGAGATGCAAGATAAAACAAGTGGTTAAAAAAACACACGGTAAAATGTAGATTAATATAAATGGGTTAACTTATGTTGTAAGAGCTAGTGGGACAAGCCTAAGCTAAGGCCATGATTTAATAATTAATAAGTTTCTGTGTCATTATTTGGTAGCTGATGGGCAGGATAGAGAAAGACTCATGGCACTGAGTCAGCTTACCTCTCCAGCCCAAAGAAGACTTTACATGACTAAAATGTTATAGTCTCTGTATGTGCCCCATTGACATTTGACCACAGCCTGGAGAGATTCTGAGCCTAAACTACCCAGCCAAGTCTTCCTCAGACTTATAACACTCCGAAATAATATAAGATGGTATTTTTCTTTAATAATTTTATTCTAAGTTTGTACGATGTGTTATGAGACAGAAGACACCAAATACTCAGGCAGGTGGCCAGGACAAATTTGATTAACTTTGGAATGAAGCAAAGGAAATGGGAATTAAGTATATCAAGAAAATGAAATTTTCTATATTTTAGAATGTACTTAGGTTGTACCAGCTCTGTGTTCATCAAGTATCTGGGAATAGACAGAGGCTTGGAGTTCATTTACAGGGTATGTACAGTGATTTCAAGCTGAATAATTCATTGAATTACCCAAGGGTGACTGGGTCCAGCTTTCTAGTGTCCTTGTTCTTCAAGCTTAAGGATGGATCTTGAAATAGTTTTCTAGGTGGTTCTAATATTTGGGTTTGGTATCAGAGTTTGGGAACCACAAGTACAGCATAAAAGCAAAGAAACACAAACTTACAGCACTATAACTCACGGGTCTTTATTTAGCAGTATGTTACAGAGCTGAAATAATTAGCTGATCTCTGTGACTTGCTTGGATTATGACTATCCCGCAAAGTTTCCTGTATTAAAGGATTTATTGTCTGTCATGCTATTGGGAGGTGATGGAACCTTGGGTTGGGGCTAGTGAGATACCTTAGGTCACTGAGGTGTGCTCTTAAAGAGGATTTCAGGGTTCTGACCTGTCATCTCCTGATTGCTTTCCATCATTGAAGTGAACAGTTGATTCTGCTATGCATTCCTTCCCTTCCCATTTGTCACAGCCACCAGAGGCCTAAAGCAATGTGCCCATCTAACCATGAACTTGAACCACCAAAAATGTGAACCAAAAGAAAGATTTTTTTCTCTACAGGTTATCCTAGGTGTTTTTCATAGTGAATAACCCAGTTAAGGGTGGTAATTTTTATAAGAATCAATTAACTTATAAACTTGTGCAATTTAACAGGAACTGGTAATACTCAAAAGTGGAGAGAAGATGTTCATCTTTAGCAGGCTCTGTCCCTACCGTTGTGGGCACCCACTACTACAGTCCACAGCCATTGTCAGTGACAGAGTGACCATTGAAATGATAATGGTGTCAAATTGATGATAAAAATTTAGCTATTATATTTTATTTTTAGCTGTCAGGGGAACATTCATTCTTAGCAAAGTACACATAACTTTTTGTTTCTGTTTTTGGGTTTCTTTCTGAGGACAGATGCAAAATATTCAGATATAGAACATGTTCTGTTATCCTCATAAGCTCAATACCCAGGGTGTGTTGTAACATGCAAGTTTGGGGTGGATTTTACAAAATGGGGTTATTTCAATAACATTATTTATAAATTATAAGATGTGGAAATCATATCTGTTGAGAAGGAAAGATACTGGATAAGATAGCAAATCTGGCATACATGTCACATTAGTTTGGAAACCAACATACAAGGTAAAACATTGAACTTGCTTTATAGAGTATAAGTAAAATGGCATTTTTTAATGGATTCACAATGAACATCATTTTCCTTTATTCTGCAGCTGCTCTTGACTCTTTGTGTCAGATATTTGTAACTTAAAAGTTGGCTTCAGGTGATTACCAACTGGCTGTTACAACTTAACCCATTTTTATTAATCTATATATTAACATGTGGCTCTGTGGCTTTACCTATGTTCCATTACATCTTGCTTTCTGGATGGCAGCCTGCAGTGTCTCCCTGACTCTGCTCTCTTTTGTCTTTATCTTTGCTTGAATTTCCTATTTGCCTCTAAGCTGCCTTGCCATAGGCCAAAACAGCTTCTTTATTAACAAACAGCAATAAAGCACAGCATACAGAAAGACATCCCATATCAAGATGACATAAATGCTGTATCAAAACTGTGTGGCATAAGGTGCTACATCTCAGCACACAAAATGAGCAACCTTTGGATGGGAATCCATTTCCATAATGAATAGCTGCTGGATGGAAGAGAGGGTTATGTTTCTTTACCCTTTTGAAAGTTCACACACACACACACACACACACATCAATTAAAAGTTTGATTCATATAATTAGCTAACCAGGAAAAGATGACTAGCTGAATTTTATGTTTTCAATGTTGTGTGTGTGCGTGTGCATGTGTGCACACACGTGTGCACATGTGTTCAGATGGTATACATGGTGTATGTGGAAATGTGGAATGCATGTGTGTGCAGATCTTTAGAACTGACCTTTTTTTGCATGTGAATTTTCAGGACTAGCTTTGCTTCTCCCTTGACCATACTGTGTTAGATGAGAAGAGAATATGCAATTGATGTTTTTTGATAGAGGAGGCCAATTTCTCTTAGAGTTAGGTGCTTTAGCTTCCTACTAATTGACCTTCTATCTGGCTACTTGAGATAGATTTTCAACCCTATTGCTAGGGAGTGACCACACTTATCTGAATTTCCTGCCAGACAGTGCCAAGTTCTTGTGTCTGGACTCTGATGCCAACTTTTCTCTTCCAGATTCTGAACCCATTGTCTGCTGCATAAGAATCCACACATCACATATCTTCTGTGCATCACATCTTCCTTACCCCATGATTATTCCCTACATATTTGCCTCCCAGTATGGGACCTAGCTCTGAACTCATGTTCTGTCAATCTGTCTTTGGACCACTATTGGGCTGGTGACTGTCAATGTTTGACTACTGTTGTCTCATTTAGACTTTTAGCTTCTAATTTCTCCAGTTCATCTCATTAGCAGCAATGCCATAATATGTGCCCATGAAGGACAAAGAAAAGACTGAATTTGGGCTAGTACAGATTAGAAGAAGTGAAGATGCCATCCCTCTAATATGGTGCTTCCCTGGGAAGCTGAAATCTAAAGCCACAGCCTAGAACTGTAATTCCATTGTGTCACTTGTTCATTAAGAAAAAATAAAAGATCTACTTGAGACTATCACTTAAGCTCAGTGAGCCAATTAAAACATCTCACTTTAGCAGATATTTTACACTAATCAGTTAGCTTTCAGCTACTTCTTGATGCACACAGACTGGCCTGAATGTCAATCAGGTTTGTGTGTGTGTGTGTGTATGTGTGTGTGTGTGTGTGTGTGTGTGTGTGTGTGTGTGTGTGTGTGTGTGTGTGTGAGTGAATGTGTGCTGAGAAAAAGGAATGCCTGTCTTTCCAAAGACCCCTGCAGGGAGACAATTTACATAGTTTCCACTTCCTTAGTTATTTCGCTTCTTCTGCTTCACTGTAGGCATGAACTGTGCCATCCAGAATGTTCTTGGGATAGATGGTAGAGCATAATTATCTTCTATGGGCAGGATGAGCAAAACCTCTGTCTGACAGCCTCTTGTTAGAGTACTATCTAAGTATATAGTGTATGTGTATACAAAGATGTCTCTTAAATCCATGGAGGGCAGGGAGCAAAACCTAGCAGCCTTCAGATCCTGTGTGTATATGTAGAAGTTTTCTGGCCTCTAATACAGCAAGAATTTAACTATGATTTATTGTAGGGGTATTGTGTTGTTTCACAGTAAATAATTGTCCCACCCACTGGTTTAATTAAAAGAGCTGATTGGCCAAAGGCAGGCAGGAAGTGTAGGCGGGGTTACCAGACTAAGAAAATCTCTGAGAGCAGAATGCCAGAGGGAATGCCAGAGAGAAGCCAGAGGAAGCCGAGGACAACTATGCTGCTCTAAAGAAAGGTACCAAGCCACATGGCTGAACAAGAGACATGGGTTAGATGAAAGGTAGAGAGCTAGCAAGTGATATGCCTGGGCCTGAGGCTGATCAGCCAAAAACTAATGAAAGCGTCTGTGTGTCTCTGTAGGACTGTGGGACTGCGGGATTGCAGGTCTGTGGGCCTAGACCTTGAGGTTAGGCCGAAAAGTCGGGCCAGCAACCGCATACTACAATTTATGTATGGAAAAATTGCTTTATCTGAGTATTCACATAGAAATAGATAGGCTAATGCTACTTTCCACTTTGGGCTAAGAAGAATCGTCTAATATATCTTAATAAAAAGGTTTTCACTTACTGATACTGTCACCAAGTACAGTCCTCTAGGATTTAGAGCAATGAAGTTCACTTACTTGTAGCATGGAATAGAGAGAGTTGTGTGTGTGTGTGTGTGTGTGTGTGTGTGTGTGTGTGTGTGTGTGTGTGTGTTACATACTATGTGGTATAAGTATGTGATATGTGATATATAAGAGTAGTGATATATGTATGTATATATAGTATGATGTATGTGTAAGTATGTAGTGTATGGTATGGTATATTTGGAGTTCATTTACTGTGGTGTATACATTTGGTATGTGTGTATGATGTGTAGTGTGTGCACATGGGTGTAATGTGTATGGTATGGGAAGGTAGAGTCATTCAAGTCCTTAGACATTAGTCACAGAGCTACAATATTTGGAGTTCGTTATGGTGCTGGCTTTAGACTTATCCTGTGTGATGGTTTTAGATAGGATACAGTCTCCATTGGCTCATATATTTTAATGCTTAATCACCAAGGAGTGGTACTAACTGGGAGGATTTTGGAGGTCTGGCCTTGTGGCAGTAGGTATGACCTTGTTGGAGGAAATGTGTCACTGAGGGTGGAATTTGAGGTTTTAAAGCCAGTCTGTGTGTCTCTCTCACTTCCTGTGGCTTATGCATCCTGGTAAAGAACTCCCAGCTCCTTCTCTAGAACCATGTCTGCCTGCATGTCACCACCATGCTGATAATTGACTAAACCTCTAAAACTATAAGCAAGCCCCAATTAAATGCTCTCTTTAATGTTCCCAGCAACAGAACACCAACTAAGGTACTTGGTCTAGTGATTCTCACTATTCTCTCATTGGTCTATTCTGGTATGATAATTTATATCCTGTGCTATCACACATTGGAAGTATGCCATTTGCCTTTTGGTGTTACAATTAAAATTTTGCCTTGAGTCTCAGAAGAGAATTTGAACTTTGGAAATTTAAACAATCTTGAGACTGGAAGACTATAGCTGGAGTTGGAATAAATGAGTTTTGCATTATGATAGGGTCATAAGCCTATGGGGGCCAAGGAGTGGAATGTGAAGGTTTGAATGAGAAGACCCTATAGACTCAGGTATTTGAGTACCTGGTCACCATGCCTTTGCTCTACCATATGGATACTAATCCCTAAAACTATAGCCCAGTTAAATGCTTTATTTATGAGTTATCTTGGTCATGATGTTTTGTAAGAACAATAGGAAACTAAGACTCTGTGTGTGTGTGTGTGTGTGTGTGTGTGTGTGTGTGTGTGTGTGTGTGTGTGTGTATGTGGTTTCTCTGTCTGCTTGTTTGTTTTTATTTCCCAGGTTGTTAATAACCCTGGAGTCTTCATGGGTAAATGCCATATATTTATTTATATCTTCCCTTGAAAATAACTTTTTAAACTTACTTTTTAAACTTACTTTACCCTCAGAACACAACTCTATGACTTCACTCTCTGCATTCTCTGCCAAAACTTATCACCATGCACCCAAATCTCCAAGAAAGGCATGTCACTGCCAGGCTGACACCCTAGATAGGATCAAATATGCAGATGGAATCCCATGAGAGTGGGTCACTTATGATCTTTTTCTCTCAAAGGCCTTTTTCTTCTTCCAGACCATCCCACTCTGTAACCCATACTAGCCTAAAACTTATGCTCACCTGGATTCAGCCTCCCAAGTGTTGGGATTAGAGGTATGTGCTACCACACCTTAGTCTTTACAGGTCTTTGGAGGCTCCGAAGTCTCATTGGTAGCCACTTACACACTCATGGATGTAAGGCAGTGTGTTAGTTACTTGTTCTGTTGCTGTGATAAAGACTCCTCCAGAAGCAACATAACAAGGAAGGTCTTGTTTTGCCTTATAATTCCAGGATACAGTCCACTATGCTAAAGCAGCAGGCGCCTGAAACAGTTGGCCACATTGAATCTCCAGTCAGGCATCAAAAAGAGATAGCACATATTCGGAGCTCACTTTAGGCCCAGAGAATGGCACCACTCACTCTAGAGTGGGACTTCCCAACTCAAGTGATCCACTCAAGGTGACCTTTCGCACATGTACCTGGAGGTTTGTCACCTGTCAAAGTGACAATCAACACCAATCTCCCAGGCAGATCTTGTAGTCTAACCACAGAGATGTGATGCCTGCTATTGCAGTTAACTATCAATAAAGACTGAACATATAGTAATACTTTCAGATGGAAAAGGATGGAAACCCTCTTTCTGTTCTCTTCTTCAAGACCCAAGGAAGACTCAGCTATGCTCACTATATATAGAAGGCAGTAGCTGGGACACAGAGAGTGCTTTCAAGGAGCATCAGAAGTAAAGCCTTTTCTGACAGCTGTGGAGGCTACATAGGACTGAACTATGCATATGGTAGACAGTTGTGTAGTTTGGTCTGTTTAAGGGGCCCCTAGCAATGGTAACAGGATCTATCCCTGGTGAGTGAGCTGGCTTTTTGGAGCCCACTTCCTGTGGAAGGACACCTTGAACAGCCTTGATGCTGGGGGAGGGGCTTGGACCTGCCTCAACTGAATGTACCAGGTCTTGCTGACTCACAGTGGGAGGTCTTGCCCTTCAGAGGAGGGAATGGAGGATGGGGGAAGCATATGGGGGAGTGGGAGGTAGGGTATCTGTTGTTGGCATGCAAAATAAGAAAAAAATTCTTAAATTAAAAAAGTAGGACATTTTAGAGGGTCTCTTCTGGTTTCTGGTATGGGGGGATCATTCTATTATGGCTAGCAGTGGTAGGTGGAGGCTGGTTGGTTATATTGTGCCCAAAGTCAGGAAGCTGAGAGGAAGCTCATGCTTATCTGCCTTCTCCTTTCTATTGGTCTAGCGATTAAGATATATCTTCCCTACTCCAAGAAAGCCTCATGGACCTGCCCTGAGATTTGTTTCCAAGCTGATTCTGAATCCTGTCAGATTGAGGGTTCACATAACCACCACACTGTTTCTGGAGATTTGCTCATGTATAAAGTAGTGGCAATTTAAACATGACTCCATGTGAGGTTGAAAGTTGTTCAGTCAGTCACATGGGATCAGCAGAACCATTAGTTTCATAAGACAGAACCTGGCAGATGGTTTCCTGACCTCTTGGTTTCCTGTGAGAATCACCACCGCAGAATAGAAAACCCATGGGACTTGGACAAGGCAGTTATTAATTTGAATTTCTGTCCCTGCTAGTTATTTTGTTACATCACTTAACCTCTTCAAACCACAATTTCTCCATCTGTAAAATTGGACTATTAATCACTCCATTTGAGGGTTGTAAAAGAGTGTTAGAATAATTTAAGGCCCTAAGTTCAGTGTTTAATACATGTTAAAATCTCATTAAGGACTATGTTCACACAACATTAGTTACATGATTCTTGGGGCACAGTGAAACATGTAAATGTGGCCTTCCTCTTTGGTGCTGACTATGAAGGTAGTTTTTTTCTTTCACATGGCATCCTGGCTACTTACTCTTGGGCCATTGCAAATTCAAGGTCATGAAGAAGATCAAGGAGTTCATTAAGTACTATTTAAATCATTATGTCAAACCCCTGTGGGAGATTATGTTGTTCCATGGTAAATAATTGTCCCACCCACTGGCTTAATAAAAAGCACTGATTGGCCAAAGGCAGACAGGAAGTGTGGGCGGGGCTAAAAGACTAGAAGATTTAGGAACAGGCAGAACAGAGCAGAATGCGAGAGAGAAGCCAGAAGAAACAGAGAACAACTATGCTGCTCTGAGAAAAGGTACCGAGCTGCATAGCTGAACAGGATAAGAGTCATGGGTTAGATTAAGAGTAAAGAGTCAGCAAGTTATATGCCTGGGCCTTAGGCCAATCAACCTGAAACTGTTGTAAGCATCTGTGTGTCTCTGTGGGTCTGTGGGTCTGTGAGTCTAAACGTTGAGGTAAGGCCCGAAAGTCCGGGCCAGAAACCTCCTACTACAAACCCCAAATATATCGGCCAAAATGTGTGAAGAACATAAAGGGATAGAACTCAATGCCCAACATTCATCATAAGGAGCATGAAAGCAAGGTGCATTGTGCTCAGTGGATTCTGAAAATTTCTGGTTCGAAAAGTCAAGAAACTGAAAGTGATGCCTGGGAACATCAAACTCTCCTGCCCTGAGATTGCACAAAGCACTTCTTCTAAGAATTCCAAAGCCAGTGTGGAAAGAACAACTCAGGTGACCACAAAGCACAAGTTCCAGGACCAGATGGCACAGCAAAGGACATAAAGAGATGATCCTGTGCAAACTTGATTTGCGCTTAAATAAAACCACCAAACTTCCAAGCAACATAGCAGTAAAATAAAAATGTATGCTCCCTAATTCAGATGTTAATGTGAGTGTCAAGATTATAAGACATAGGCTTGAGCAGTGAGTGGGGCCTTTGCCAGTGGGACCAGGATGTATCCCTAGTGCATGAACTGGCTCATTCCCTTTAGAGGAACACCTTACTCAGCCTTTAATACAGGGGAAAGTGGCTTGGTCCAGACTGTTAACTTCAGCACAGGCTCTGAATACTAGTTGAAACAGGCAAGTCTACTGTATTGAGGAAGGGGCAAGTCTTAAATACCCTCCTCCCTGCAAGGGGGAAGGGCTTTGCTTTGATGGCATCTGTGGTGTGGCTGTCTCTTGCTGGTCCAGATCATCTCGCATCAGGACTTGGCCTCTGTTGCCAAGGCCCCAGGTAGACCCCAGGTTGGCTTATGAGGAAGTGCCCACTCAAGAGACCCTCATGGCTATGAGGAAGTGCTAGGAGCACATGTTTTGAGACACCAGTTATAACCAGTTTGAACTTGCTGAGGCCAGGCTGGCCTCCAGGCCCTGGAAGCTTCTAGGGCCTGTACATCCCACAAATGTCTAGGACGTAGAGTGACTCATTCCCTATTTATTGAATGGGGGAAGAAATGAAAATGGCCAAAGATATGGACTCTATAAAAAATGTCCTACTTTACATTTCCTAGAGATATTTCCATTTATATCACCATGATTTCCTAGGAAAATTACACATATAAAGAAGGTCTCTGCTGGAAAGGGGATAAAATACTTAACAATAAGCACACTGAGAAGAACATTTTCTGTGTGTCGTATTTTCACGACACAGTAGATAATCTCTTGACCTTAGATTCATGACAGCAGGAATGAATAGCAGGATGAGGGCAGGTTCTTTGGAATTGAGTTGGAGAGCCTCTCTGAACTCTTTGTGACCTGATACAGATGCTGTAAAAAGCTAGCTTTGCTGCTGAATTTATGAATAAAACAAGACAATCAAAGGTCATTGTACTGATGGCACTCAGCTCTCTCAAGAGGCTTCCTTCCACCTTTCCACGTTAGTAGACCTGAGTGTTTCCTTACAGCAGTCACTGGACTCTATGCCATGGTTGACAGGACAAAAAGTCAGGCCTTTTTAAAAAACAAACAAACAATTTATTTGACAACAAATTCATGCTATAGTAATAGAAATCCAAATCCTAGGTTACGATAAAATCCAGCTGAATTCAATGTTGACAATTTGACATTTAGAAAGTTACTTTAAATTACCTGGCTGTATGCATGGTGAGCTCTGCAGGATGGAACCCTTGAATACATGTAGTAAACACCTAGAACACAAAATAAGGAAACAAGGATGGGGTATGCCTGCCATACTTATATCAGGAGCAAGCACCTGGGTATCACTGGCAGCACCCTGGGATTCAACAGCCTCCACCAGTCAGGACAGATGCCAAAATGTATTTCAGGACTCAGGACAAGATAATGCTCTGAAGGGCTATAAAAACCCAGGCTCTAGGCAGACTAAGAGATGTTGGGGTTTCCAGTGTACCGCAGTATACATGGACAACACCCCTATAGCAACAAACAACCCTTCCGGTGACCATGTCTCCTGCCTCTGGCCTTGTTCTGACCTTGGTGATTATTGAGTGTCTAACACTGACACCCATTGTCTGACAGGTTGGCCTGACTAACCACACCAGAAGCCATGACTAGCTAGTCTCCATCACTGTCAATAAATATTTCTTTCAAGGAGCTTCCCCTCAGAGCCCAACATCCACTCACTGTTCTTCCCTCACCAGGGGATATGGACATGCTGGGGCTTGCTACATAGGAGGCAAATGAACATGGGAATCACTTGTACCACCTCTCCCTTACTATCCATGAGCAAGCCCACTTCTCAAACACTGGTAGCAGCACTTGGGGCCAGATCATTAGGTTGTTAGTTTTGTCACGAGTTTTTTCTTTTGATCTGTGAACAATAAACTGTGCATTTGAGAAGGACACCTGAATACATAAATCCTGTTCAAGATAGGTCACAGGGTAGTTCTATTTACATAGAGGACATAACTGGAGTTCCCTCAGTATTACAAGGCATTCTGTCTGGGCACCCCTTGGGGCAAAGGGATGAGAAGGCATAGAGTCTATGGCACAGATTCCAAAAGTCAAGTGAAAAGCAGACACAGACTCATTTAAAACAAAGGGCAGAATCACAGACTCATTTATTGTGGATATGGGGCAAACCTATATATCCCCTTCAAATTTCCCATCGACAGCTGGAGACTCCCTTAGCTATGTTCTCTCTCTCATTCTCTGTCTCCCTCTCTCTCTCACTGGCCTCCAGAATCTTGAAGATCATGCTTCACCAATCACTAGGTGCAGGGGCATACTCCAAGTTGGCTCAGCCGAAGCAGCTAGTGCACAAACCTATGCACAGAACAGGACAACTGTAGTTTCATTAGGCAAGCTGGCTGCATTCCCCCACATGAGGTCCTTTATATCACAGCAAGCATATCTGTGTCACTTTAAACAGGAAGTTTTCAGGCAGGTACCATGATTTGCACTCTAATCCCAATAAGAAGGACTGTGGGGCTGAGTTTTAGGCAGCCTGAGCCCTTGTCTCAAAAAATAAAAACAAAGACAAGAAAATATTTTTCGACAACAGAGTGTCTGAGCAACGTAATCAGATCCTCTTGGACCTAGTGAGTACCCACCACAAGATACTATGTCCAAAGAGTCTGAGTGGCCCTTTATGGCTTACAGTAAAAAAGAATTTTTAAAAGATTTATTCTTAATTTTTAACTATGTGTGTTGGGGAATGTGCAGGAGTGAGTACAGGTGCCCACAGATCCAGAAGTCATTGAATCCCCTGCAACTGCAGGTTATAGGAGCTTGTGAGCAGTCTGACGTGGGGACTGGGAACATAATGTGGGTCTGCATGTGAAAATAATGTCCTTTCTTAACCACTGAGCCATCTCTTCAACCCTTAAAATTTGCTTTTAAAATTACTTTCACTTCTGATTTTTTTTTTAATATTCTAAACTCTGAAAGAGTGGACTATAAGTAGATTTAAAAAAAACAACACACACAACTGGTTGTCACTATCAACACCTCAAATCTCTTCTATACTAAAAACCATAAAACACAGGTTCAGAACCTCTATGTACTCCTCTCTTCTCTTTGCAGCTAAATTACTTGTATCACTGGTATCTTCTCACTTTTAACTTTACACACCAGCAGGCTCTATCCTCTAGAAGTCATCACGTTCACTGATTGTCCTGAAGACTTTTGAGTCATTACAGGCCTTCCAGAATATCTAATACTGCCCGAGACCCACATCTTTAGAGGATTCGTTCACTTCTGTGATACCACACTTTGCTCATCTTCAGACAATTTCTCTCTGCTTGAGGGTTCTACTTTCTTTACTTACCTCTAAAATGTGGCATTTGACAAGTTGAGTTCTGATCTTCTATTTTCAATTACTTCCAAGGCTTTAAGAGTTCTCCCTGGATTGATGACTTGTGACTCTGGATCATGAGCTCCAAGGTCTTTGGCACAGGCTCCACATCCAGACATCCTATGGACTTGGTCTTCTACCGGGAAGATACTGTTGGTCACCCTTTCTAAGCTTCCTATCTTTCTAATATCTGCTCCTTGACCACATCCCAGATTTCAAGGATTTGCCTTAATAGTTGCTCAAACTAGAAACCCAGGTCTCTGTTTCTCTCTTTACTCACGTACCAATAATTTTCTATTATGAATACTGAAATTTTTCTATTTTAACTCCTTTATATTGCATAAAAGAGTCACACTTCTCCATTTGGTATTAATCGAGAAGACCATAATTTCTCATCCAGGATTCTGCATGGACATAAAAAGGATCCTTCCTGACATTTTTATGACATTAGTCCATACCACAGTGAGTTTTTTAAAGCCTTCTTTTGTCTTTTTACTTAAGACCCTCTAATAGATCCTAATGCCTTAATAATAAACTATAAACTGCTAAAAGCAACATGAGACTTGTTAAAATCATGTGAGTAGGGTTGGTACACCTTTAGTCTCAGCATTCAGGAGGCAGAGGTAGATGGATCTTTGTGAGTTCGAGGCCAGCATAACCTATATGAAGAGATCTAGGCTAGCCTAGTAAAACCTTGTCTCAAACAAACCTGTAAGTCAATGTCCCCATTCTCACCTCTAGTTATTTCATATCTACTGCATTTGTACAGAACTTCATATGTATTTGTTTCCCTCATTTAAGCCTTTTCTGTTCTTCCCTATGTCCCTCCACCCATTTCCCACATGACCAGATGAACACCATTGCGCCAAACCAGGCACAGACTTTATCAACTTTACAGGCTCATTTTTCTGTAACTATAATCTCCACACTGCCAAATGATTCCATTCAGCACTGGAGGCTTTTGACAAATGAGATAATGACAGCCCCAGGGAAGGATTCTTTTATTAGGGACAAAAAAAAAAAAAAAGAACAGAAAAAAATTATTTGCCAAGTGAAAGCAGTGAGGTTCTATTGATTAATTCCAGGAGCACTGTCTATGCTCTAAAGAAGAAAAGAACTGATTAGGTGATAGTTAGGATTGGTTTTTTGTTGTTTTTATTTTCCAGTGCTAGAGTGGAACTCAGAGCCACACACATGCATGCTAGGCAAAGACTGAACCTCTGAGTTACAACCCCAGTCTCAGGTTTATTCTTAAAACCTAATAAGAGACAAATCTTAGGACATCAAAACTGCAAACCTTTCTCAGGATGTTCTCATATCAGGAAAGATTTCATAGCCTTGCTTATACACTAACTTTAATAATTTTCTTGGGGTAACAGCCTTCATTGTTCTATTGGGAATTTATAAATATGCTCAGGGAATGTTTGTATATAAAACTGTGTAATAACCTGGTAGGTTTATTTCATTTTTCTCACACACTCCTGAGTTTCTTGAGGTCTGTCTTAATAATACAGCAGTATTCAGCGTGGAGAAGTCCTACAAAAACTCTGAATCTTAGTTGTTTATCATAACTTAGTTTTACTTCAGTCTAAAGCACTTAAGTATTTTACTTATTTTGTAGGTCTAGAAAAAAATGAAAGTACAACATTAATTTTTTTTCCTTAAATTATAGGACAAAGATCTTCCTCAAAAGGACATTCCAGTAACAGATACCAAATCTGTGTAGGAAATGATCAATGCCATTTCTGCCAAAGTCACCACTTATTAAACCTGTATTTGCCTTTGGCTCTCATGAACAATAGAGCAGCTACAAGTCCCAGAAAAATGTAAGAGAAGGAAGTTGACAAAGCTTTTAGATTGGGTGCCTGGGGATATATATCAGTTAGGAGAGTGTTTCTCAGCACAGAAGAGGCCTTAGGTTCAATCCCCTATACTGCCTGTAATACAAGCACTCAGCAGGTGGAGACAGGAGGGTCAGACACTCAAGATTATTGATGACTACACAGTAGTTTGGAGGCCAGTCTTGGGATATATAATACCCTGTGGGTGGGGGGAGTTTCATTTTTAAGTATCTCTTGTTATTTCTAATCACATTATGGAGAAATCTCTCAAATATAAATTATATATTTTTTAAAGTTTTAAAAAATTTATTTTATGTTTGTTTTCTCTTTTCTTCCCTTTTATTTAAAATAGATCCTTTCCTCTTACAATATATACTTATTACAGTTTTCCTCCCTGTGCTCCACTAAGGTCCCCCCACCCCCATCTGGTCCAATCTCTTTCTATGTCTCATTAGAAAAGATTGGGCTTCTAAGAGATAACAACCAAAGGTAGCAAAATAAAATATAATTAGATAAAACAAAACCCCACCACATCAAAGTCAGACAAGGCAATCGACAGAAGGAAGGGAGTCCAAAAGAAGGCACAGGAATCAGAGACCCACTTATCCACACACTCAGAAGTCCCATAAAAACTGAAATCTACAGCATACATGCAGAGGCCCTGTGGATGCTGCCTCAGTCTGTGTGAGTTCATGTGTGTGCTGATCCTGTTGATTTAGAGGGCTTTATTCTCCTGGTGCTGTTATTTGATTTTACTCCTTCAGGGGCTCTCCATCTAGCTCTCAAATAAGTCACATATAGAGGCCACCCAAATGTCCCTCAATTCTAGCTGTCTCTCCCTGCATTCTGTCCCTCAACCCACCCTCCTTTCCTTTCCCCATCTGATCCTCTCGTTCCTGACTCCTCTGCCTCTAGTTCACTCGTAAATATCTAAGAATTATTTTTTCAAAGTAACTCCTCCTTTTCTGTGGCTTTGGCAAGAGTATAACGTACATCCTACACACGAGGGTCTTAGCAAGCGTCTAACACTGTGCCTCACACAGCAGATGCTCTAGAGATGTTGTATAAGTCATTTAACCCTTTCTTTTCCTGGCTATACACATCCTACTCTATGAGTAGTGGGTGCCTGGGATCCAAGCTCAGGTTCTCATGCTTGTGAGGCAGAACTTTTACTGACTGTGACATCTTCTCAGCCCTCAATTAAAAAACTTTAACACTGAATAAATACTTTTTTTTTTTTTTGGCTGTTGTTGTGTTCTTTCACAATTCTTGTGAATATATTTTATCCCTTCCAACTCCCAACAGCATCTTATGCCTGAAATATGGTTTAATTCTCCCTTAAACCTTGTACATTCCTCTGTCTTGTACCCTCCATCCTTTGCTAATGTCTATCATAAATGTCAGAAGAATTGTATACAAGCGTTCCAAATAATTGGGCCAGAGAGATGGTTAAGTGGGTCAAAGCACGCTACTAATCCTAACCATCGAAATTCCATCCCTGGGTCCTACACGGTGGAAGGAAAGAACCAACCCCCAAAAGTCGCCCTACAAACCCGACACAGGTACCGTGGCACCTGTGTAAACATACACTACACACCAACATAATAAATGTAATAAAATTATTTAAAAATATCAATAACTGCTCAAATGGTGATATTGTTATTTTAAAAGCAAAAATAATCATAATTTATTTATAACTTCTTTTGAAATGAATTATTGGCTAATTTGTGCTTGTGAGAAGGAATATGATATAAAAATGCTCGTGATCCAATGATTACAGATTTCTTCCCATTCAAGATAAAGTGCTTGATATAATTAGGTTATCCTTGCTTAAACATGTCCTCAGAACAAAGAATCAATGGAAGATAAACTTCTCTCATTTTGGAGAGTATTGACCATAGAGGAGAAGTTTGTGCATCACAGGAGATGGGTACAGGGACTGGGGCAGCTGACATATCTTACTGGCAGAACAGCCTTCTCTGCAGAAGGACTTGGGGTTAGAATAGCCCTTCCAGAAGCAGGACATATGACTCCAAAGTACAACATAAGATTATAAAACTCATGTCAGGATGCTCTTCTTTTAGATGCATTCAAGGGCCCTTTGGTTTAGATGTGTTGAAGTCAAGAATCAAGGAGTTAGTGAATGAGCCTTTAACATATGTATACATATGTGTATGTATATATGTGTGTGTGTTATCTATATAAAGGTATATATATACATATATGAACCTATGTATATATATATAAAAGACTGTAATATACTTGTTTGTATACAAACATATATACACACATATATGTATTTCCCTTTTTATTGAAAAATAGATTCTTTTCTCATATAGCATAATCTGAATACAGTTTCCCTTCCCTCCTCCCTTCCCAATCTCTCCCCACCTTCTCTCCTATCCAGATAAACTCCTTTTGTGTCTCTCAGAACAGGTTTTTAAGAGATAATAACAAAGCATAACGTAATAAAACTAAAACTGTCAAATCAAAGTTGGACAAAGCAAACCAGAAGAAGAGCTCCAAGAGAAGGCACTAGAATCAGAGACCCACTCATTACATACTTAGGAGTCCCATAAAGATACTAAGCTGGAAGCTACAGTGTATAGGCAGAGGACCTGTACAGGCCCGGTGCTTACTGCTTCAATCGCTGTGGGTTCATATGAGCCTTGCTTAGTAGATTCAGGAGTCCTGCTCTCCTGATGTCCTTCCTCTCTCTCTCCTGAGGGGAGGAACTTGTTATTATAATCCTGTTTTGAGCTATATGATCTAACATCTCTCTCTCCCTCTCCTCCTCTAATTTTGGCTGTGGATATCTATATTTGTTCCTGTGTGCTGCAGGTGGATGTCTTTCTAATGATTTGAATAAGACACTGATATATGAGTATAGTAGAATATCATTAGGAGTCATTTAATTGTTAAATTTTTAAAAAGGCTTGTAGTGTTTGTTTTTGCCCCAGGTCTCTGGGATATCTAGTCTCTGGTTCTTGGTCATTCACAAAGTGTCAGGTATGGGCTCCATCTCATGGAGTGAACCTAAAGTGGAATCAGACATCAGTTGGTTACTCTCACAAGGTTTTCTTTCTTTTATTCCCCACCATTACTCCAATCCCTCAACAGAACAGTGGATAAAGGAAATGTGGTATGTTTACACAATGGACTATTACTCTTAAAGATGACATCATGAAATTTGCAATCAAATGGATGGAAGTAGAAAAAAAAATCATCTTGAGTGAGGTAGCCCAAACCCAGGAAGATAAATATGACATGCACTCACTTGTATCTGGATACTATACACTAAATAAATAATAACCAAGCTACAATCTGTTGAGCCAAAGAGGTTAGACATGGAGAAAGGGACTAGGGGGGAAACGTGAATCTTCCTGGGAGGGAGAAATAGATTTTTGTGCGACCCAGGAAGGGACATGGGATTGAGGAATAGAATGAGAGAAGAGGCATCTAAAAATGAAGGGCACTTGAGGGCATGTAGTGAATCCAAGTATAGTGGAAACTTCCTGTAACATATGAAGGCAATCCTAATATTGAAGTCTCCAAATACTGAGGGAGATGGAAACCCTTTAGGCATCTCTTACCATCAAGCAAAGCTTCCAGCATAGTTACTAAGTTTCATCCTATTGATTTGTTAGCCAAGGGATCCCATGGAAATCCCCAAACAATACAGGCTGTTACCAAGAGAGTAGGTTGCTCTTCATAGACAGCAAGGCCTCATTGCTGACGACAACACCCACATAATGGAGAGGCTGAGCTGGTGCCTACCAGTATTCCTTCTGGATAGTTTGAATACCTACTGTTATGAGCAAAGGTTCAATTTAGTCAATGAATATATATTTTCTCTTCATTAAATGCTAATGCATTTAAACATGTTTATATGAGAGTCTCGGGGGAGAAGTTCAGAAGCAAATGTGTGTATTTTTATAAGTGAGCCAACCAACTTGAGAGAGCCCTTGGAAAACACAGGCTTCAATTCTAATTATTCTATGAAATCAGAAACTGCCCAGGGCAGTTATACAAACCTATAATTCAATATATGAAGTGCATTTAGTTTGATAAATTTAGTGGTACTTGGAATAAAATGTTATGGCATTTCTCTTCTTATGATAAACAAATGGAAATCATTGAATCCCATTCTGTTCCCAGAAGGTGTGTGTTTGCGAGCTGAGGAATGAAGCTGGGGGACAGTCAAGAGTTAGGAGAACCTTCCCAAAGCCTTTGTTGGCATTACAGTTTCTAGACTTCCTAAGACATCTTTTGCTAAGCTTTTTACGCTCTTTTACTGGCTTCAGCTCTAAGTAATCCAGATGCTTCTGAACATTGATTTTCCCCTAAAGTCATCCTAGATCACAGTGAAATATTAGGAGAACTCCACCGTCAAAACATATGCATTGAGCACTTTAACACTGCTGGGATGGACTGGGATGGACTGGGATGGACTGGGGTGTTCAGCATTAGAATTCTTGCTTAGCATGGGCGAAGTTCAAGTTTTATTTCTAGTCTCAAAATAAATAAATAAATAAGATTGCAGTGTGGGGTATAATATAACTTGTGGGAGCACTAGTCCCTAGGAAACAGGGAAGAATCAGCAATCCCAAGAACTGCCTTTTTTTTTGACCTCTTTACCAACTTCAACACTTCCTGTTTTTGACTCATCTTTCTAAGACCTTACTTGGCCCCTGCTGCTCCTTGTAAAGATGAGTCAATTGTTTTCTTTGGTATCATTGTAAAACATTCTTAAAGATACCAGAATTGAGGTCTCTAGATGTAGGTCTGATTATGTCTGGATCTTGTACAATAAGAAAGAGCCTTTTATTCCAGACACCTGCATAAATTCAATACCTATATTCAGCTGATTACATTAGTTAGAAGATAATATCATTCAATTTTTATTCAAGGAACCTCAAATGAGTTCTAAAGGGCTGGAGGGATGACTAGAGGCTTGGTTCAGATTTCCATTTCCTCAGCTGTGTGGGTGAGGCTGTAAATACTCTGGAGAACAAATGGTGAGCAGCCTGAACTGGGCCAGAGTCAATAGATTTACTGTGCCACAACCTTTCTCTGTGTCTTTATACTCATGGCCCCTTGCCTCACTCAACCCCAACAGTTCTGCTATCTTGCCATGGGCTGGCTTCCCATCTCACTCTGCTGTTCCTGTATTATCTTCCTGAGAAATCTTCTTCACTCTCAAGCCATGGGGTCACAGTTATACTGTGAATCAATATCTGACATAAAATATGGTGGCACATGACTGACTGTAATCTTACCACTTGGGAACCAGAGGCAGCAGGATTACTCCAAGTTCTAGGTCAGCCTGGGAATATCCAGGCTACGTAGGGATATTTAGCAAGACTATATCTCTAAAATAACAAAATGAACAAGCAAACAAAAATGACTGAAACAAACAGACATGGCCTCAATTGTTCTTGGTCAAAATCAATGAGAAATGAGACTGTATGAATAAAAACCAATAGTAAATAACGGTTTGTCTAGGAGGAAATCTCAAAATTACTTGGACAGATTTTTCTCACTATACAGTTCACCTCATGACCAAAATAGCCAAGGCAGGGGTCTGAATGTGTGTATTTTGGTCTAATTTTTCAAGAAATTCAGACACACACTTCTGGTTAGAACCAGTTGACAAGCATTCAAGGTGCCAGTATAATCTATTTCTTGTCCTGACTCTTAAGTAGTCTGCTTTGAAATTTAACCCCAGGGAACTAAAGAAATGTATTCAGATACTCAATAAGGATTAGGACGTATCTGAAAGGAAAAGAGATGGAAAGACTTAACTCAGGGATAAATGGTTTGAATGACAAATAGATGCTTTTGTCCAAAATCAGCCAGTATAGGAGAAATTTAAAGATTTTGTAGATGTGCAAACATACTTCTGAATGCCAAGGAAGCATCAATGGCAGTTGAATTAGTCTTAAAGAATATACATCATATTTTAAAAAATTATTTCTTTTACTTTTTGATATTATTGTATAATTATATCATTTTTGCCTTTCTCTTCTCTTCCCATATACCCCTCCTTGTTTTCATCCAAATTCATGGCCCCTCTTTTCATTAACTGCTAAATACATGCGTGCATATGTGCATAACTATATATTCTTAAATATCACCTGCTTAGCTCATCTAAAAGTTACTTGTATGAATGGTCTAGGGGCTGTGTGCTTCTCCTTGGATAAAACTATTTCTTACACTTTCCACATTCCTTAGTTTCGTGTAGTTCTTTATGTAGGGCTTCCCCTGTCACTCTGTTGGGTTCATTCTTGTTCAGGTGAGGTTTAAGGATTCACGTTGGTGAGACTTTATGGGTATAACTTCTAACATCCCTCAGAGACACAATAGTACAGCAAACGCCCCATTCCCTGGCTCTTACAATGTCTCTGACTCCCCTTCTGCAATGCTCTTGAGTTTTAGATGTGGGAGTTGTTTTGTAGATTTATCCATGGGACTGGGTTCCACAACTCTGCAATATGATTGGTTGTGTTTTTCTGTAATGGTCTCCAACTGTTACAAAGAAAAGTTTCCTTGATGCAGAGTATAGAATACTCTCATCTGTGTGTATAAGGATACATATTTATTATAGTTAGGGATTATGCTGGTGAAATAAAGTGGCAATTGTAGGTTCTTCTCCAAGGTACATGACTTCACCAGCCCTATGGTGGTACACATATCTTAGCAGTAACCAATAGCTCTCTAATTGGGTTCAAGAGGGAAATCATGCTTAATACTTAAAAGACAGACAACTATTCAGGGCTAGTGAAGTTAAAAGAGTATACTTTTAAAGGTAGTGTTTGGGGCCATGTATAGATTTCAACTTTTAGACAGACTCAGACTATTCATATCTTGAGATGCTATTAATAAATCATCCCAGAACACATTTATATTGCTTATTTCTTTTTTTTAAAAGTGCCTCCTTATATTTATTTAGTGTATGTGTTGGCATGCACACGCCACAGAGCACAGAGGACAATTGTAGGAGTAGGTTCTCTCCTACCATGAGTGTTCCAGAGATTGAACTCAAGTCATTGGGTTAGGTAGTAAGTGTCTTTATTTGATGAGCCGCTTTGTCACCCCTATATTGATACATCTTAGTGGATCTCACCTGTGGCAGGAAAATTGCATAACATCTTCAAATGCTTGCTGCATAAACCACAGGTATGAAATTAGGATAAACAGATGAATGCTACTCAAAGAATTCTAACTCAGTACAGTTAGCAGAAAGAGCTGAATATGGGGCAAGCAGCACGCAGGTTTTTTTTTAATTGTCTGTTGCCAAGGCAATCCAAATCAAGACTGCAGGGAGACTAGTAGGATGTAGGACAGAGGAAGTACTATGTCATTTGATTTGAAACATGGCACACTAAGAGGGTTAAATGTGAGGGGGATGGAACAGGAGATGTACCTGACATGCAGGAGTAAATTCTTTCAGGCCAATGCTTGTAAGACACTGAGTTGACCAGCAGCATGCTCCTTGATATTATTTACTATGTATTTATGACCTCCAACATACAGTTTTGAGGTGTTACTCTAGAACCTCAAAGTTCTAGCATCACCTCTTGTTTTTCTCTTTCTTGCCACCCCTGGCATTCCTCTTACCTTTATCCCTATGAGAAACAAACTTGCACGTTAATGAACTACAGAGTTCATGTCTTCTTTGCTATATAGTACATGGTTCCTTTGCTGCATAGCACATGGTTTCTTTGCTGCATAGTACATGGTTTCTTTGCTGCATAGTACATGGTTTCTTTGCTTTTAGTCACTAACATATTAGAGCAGGGTTACTCTCTAAGTGTGCAAGTAGCTTGGAATGAAAAGCCTTTGTGTTTCAGGAAAGATTCTTTATTGCTCCCTTTACCTGCAGGGTCCCCAAATCTGTCAGAGCAGGAGATTAGCTATTATTAATTCACCTAGGAATTACTGTTAGCAAAGCTTTCTTATTTGTCACACAAATCCTCCATCTCTGTGGGGTTGGAGAACTTACTTTAGTGTTTGTGACTGTTTCTGGCATAGGTTGATCTCTATTAATAATTAGATGTGCTTCTGATGACCCAATTTTCACATATACCAAGTATCTTCTCATTTCATTCCATAAGTAACAAAGAAATTCATTATGGTTTGGATATGTGTTCTAGTTATTTTTCTGCTGTGGTGATAAAACCCCATAATCAAGGCAATTCTCTAAATTCTCTAAAGAAAGAATATACTTGGACTTAGGGTCCAGCAGACTAGAGTCCGTAATGGCAAAACAAAGGCATGACAGCAGCAGAAGGAATCTGAAGGTGCCCATCTTGAGCTGCAGTTGCAAAGCAGGAAAAACAAACTTGAAATGGTACAAGTCTTTTTACTGTCAAAGTCCTGCCTTCCACAAAGTGCTTCCTCTAACAAGGCCACAATTCTAAACAGCACCACCAGCACCAAGTACTCAACTGTCCACTCAAACCACCATGGTGTGCTTTGGCTGTGTGCTTGTGCGTTCATGTGCTAGAGTTGGGCTTTGTTGTGGATGGAGGTGGAAACATGAAACAGAGTGTACAAGTGGCTTTAGGCCACCGGCTCAGTAGCCCTAGAAGGGATTAGGATAAGACCAGGTCAGCTCTTATCTGACAATTATTATGAAACAGTGAGACTCACTTCTCTCCAGTCTCTGGATTCTCATCTCACCATACACCCTAGTTAGGTTCAGCCATCAACATGGCCCAGAGTTATTCCAAGGAAGTCCAAGCTGGAGGAGTTTCTAGATGAAATTGGCCTGTGGCCATGTCTATGAGGAGCTGTTGACCTCTGGTTGATGTGGGAGAGCCCTGCCACTGTGGTCAGTGTCATAACTGGGCAGGGCCTGGGATATGTTAAAAAGCTAGCTGGACATGAGTCTGGACCAAGCTAGTAAGCAGCTTTCTCCATGACTCCTGCCCTAATTTCCCCCAATGACGGCTGTATTGCATTCTCTCCCTGGACGTTTATAAGCTGAAACAAACCCTTCCTCCTCAAATTGTATTTTGTTATGGTGTTTATCACCATGACAGAAAAGCTAAGTAGGACACAAAATTGTCTCTTTCAGTTTGGTGTGCTCCTCACATGCCTTCCACCATGATGTGACACAGTCAAATGGACCTTCATGAGAGGCCTAATCAACAAAGCTTCCGATGGAGAATTCCTCATCCCTCTCAACTAGGAGGTCAACTCTCTTTATTATTAAGTACCCAACCTTGAAGTTTTTGCTAAAGCAACAGAAATGGACTAGTATAGGATCTATTGTGCCTTGAAAATTTTAATCCTTCAAAAAATTGCCTTAAGAATTCCATCTTTGTTCCTGTCCATTATATTTACTTTTCACACCTGTGAAAAACCATCAGTAACTTCGTACAGTGAAACGCAGAGCCCAGATCAGAGTGGCTTCTTTTCTTGTTAGTGACTTTAAGTAACTGCTCAGCTTCATCTTAATCATGAGAATAATTACATCTCAGTAGTCTTGCTGTGAGGATTAGATGAGATAAATATGTAAAGCTCTTACCATGGTACCTGGAACTTGGGAAATACTAGCTGCCTGCCTTTGCCCTTCCTCCACTAAGTGATTGGTTTCATGCTTGGTCATTATTTCAGGTACTGAAGTCTGGACCAATATCATATATGATTTTGAATGACTTAGGCAGTGTTAGTGGATTTACAGTGATTAAAGACACTTTCAATAGAACTCACTTCAACTATGTGTGATGATTGAAACGAAAAATGTTTCCATAGGCTCACGTATTTGAATACATAGTCCTCAATTGACGGCACTGTAGGGGGAGGTTGTAAAACCATTAGGAGGTAGAGCATTGCTGGAGGATGTCTGTCACTGGGGAAAGGTCTTGTGAATCATCTCACTTAACAGTTAGCAATCTCTGCTTTCCATTTGTAGTTGAAGATGTGGTCTGCCATGCCTTCCCTCCCTACCATTATGGAGACCTGTTCTCTGGAAATGTGAATTTGAAAAAAACCCAACAACAACCAACCAAACAACCAAACAGCCAACCAACCAAACCAAAAAGAAAAAAGAAAAAAAAAACCCACAACTTTTTCTTCCATAAGTTGCTTTTGATCTAGAGCCACTGAAAAATAACTATTACACTAAGATGTGTAGAGGCTGATGACTGGTTAGTTTAAGCCACAACTTTAACCTGATTGATATATAGAAATTACAAAGACATTTATGTTCCTCTCATGCCCAGTTTACAAGTTTTCATTGGACACTCATATAACCCTGTTCAAAGATATGTTCAGAGCAGAACATCAGGCATAAACACCACTTCCCTGCAAATCTAATCTGTATAAGGAAGTGGGTTCAGTAATCAGTTTCCTTACTTAGCATAAACCTGACTCTCCTACACACTTTTACATGTTGCTCTTTGGTTTTTCATTTAATTTGCTTTAAAATATCTCCCAGTTCATAAACACCACTAAGATACTCCTGAATATCTCCCAGTTCATAAACACCAGATACTCCTGAATATCATCACTTCAATCTCAGTTCTCATCTCCTGCTTCTTGGATGTGAACTTTATCACAAGTTTTAAGCCATTATGATTAAAAAATGTTTCAGAGAGGCCGTACGGCTGATGGTGGTATACATGCAAGGCCTTAGATCTGATTCACAAGCACTACATAAGTATTTTAAAGATTATATATGATCTACTTTAAAAATATCTTATTTTATGTATATGAGTGTTTTGGCTATATGTACGTGCCTCATGTGTGGTGTGCCTGCCTATGGAGTCCAGAAACGTGTCACATCCTCTGGAACTGGAGTTATAGATTGGTTTTGTGCCAACATGTAGGTGCTGGGAATTGAACCATGGGCTCCTAGGAAGGGCAGTCATTGGCTTTAGCTTCTGATTCATCTCTCCAGATCCTAGATGAATTACTTTAAGAAGTAATGATTTTTCTTGCTCTCACCTCATGCGTCTGATGACATAAGTAAACATATTAGAGATAATTATATTCCATATTTAGAAAATCATCCCTATGATGCAATGTTAGACTACAGTGTTAGCAACCTGCTAGTCCTTTTCCACAAATGTTTTATTTTCTTTGTTTGACTGTATATAGTTTTATATTATTATTTTCTACTTCTCCTTAGACTGTCTTCTCTAAGCTGTCTTTCCCCGTTTGATTTGGTTCCAGTTTTCACACTTGAGACCCCTCTCCAAACATAGACAAAGCTGGAAAAGAACTGGCTTGTCAGCTCTGCCTGTCAATGGGAGGAGATGGCTAAGTCTTGGAATTTGCACTCTGTCTTCTTAATCTGTATCAGATAATCAGAATTACCCAGTGAAGTCTCCTTTAGCCTTCCTCTGAAAGTCTCAACACTCCTCCATTCGTAATCAATCCTCTTTTAATCAACTTTGTTTCTTTGCTTCTATTTTCTGCAAATCTATACAATTAGAAGAAAACACCATGGAATCCTTTTAGAGATAAAAGAGCCAAAAGACTACAAGACTGTAAGTTGTACAATGAATTAACAAGGGTGTTAGACTTTGCAGCTTTAAGGTGGTTTCTGGATCCCTGAAGAACTGTAGCCCAGCCCCCCAGCTGCCTGGGTCTAAGGCAACCTTGAATTGTACGTTTCTCAATATCTTCTGGACTCCCCCATCCAGATCCAGAAGCCCTGTAACTCCTAACATGTAGGCTGAGTCACATGACACGAACCTTTTCCCCACTTGTAAGCCTAGAACATTGTTCACTGGAGCTGTATCTTCGGTCTCTGTGTTTCCCTTTTCCAAAATATGTCTAACAAAAAGAAGCCAGGAGGAAGTGTCCTTTAACTGTTATTGATGTCTTGTATTATGTTTACACAATGTCATGAGGATCTAATTACATTAATGCGAACTTTGTAATAATTTATATTTGTCTTTTCCAGTTTCATTGCAAGATAAACAGTTATGCTGCATAATATAAACTATGTATTTACAATAGGGCTTGAAGATAATGAAAATAAAATAAAACAGAGGTAACTACTCAACTATGAGAGTCCTAGAATTGACACGGAAGTTTAAAAATAGCTACTTTATGAAGCTATAAATAAAATGACTAAAACTCAGAACCCATAGAGGAAAACCAATTTAACCTATGGTGAGTTAAAAAAAAATTATTATTGTGTGTGTGTGTGTGTGTGTGTGTGTGTGTGTGAGAGAGAGAGAGAGAGAGAGAGAGAGAGAGAGAGAGAGAGAGAGAGAGAGAGAATATTAACATATGTGTAAGGGTAATGTATGCATAGAGACCAGAAGAGGGTATTGGATAACTTGGAGGTAGAGCTACAGGTACCTTCAGGATAACCAGCTTGTTATTGTGCATATAAACTGAGATACATACTCCTTAATTTCTGAGCCATCACTCCAGTTCCAAGCCATGGTAATTTTTACTTGAAGGAAATTAAAAATATTCTTCATAGTGAAAAACACAGGAAGGCATAAGAAAGAAACATTTTGGGAGATGCCCAGAGACGCACGGAGATGGGGAGAAATGGATACTGGTAAGCTGAGAGACAGTAGGTGAAACTGAGTTCACTGCACAGGGAGATAACCTTGACCTTCAAAGTCAGGAACAAATCTCACCTGGGAATAATTCCAGTGTCTGATAACTCTGAACTGTGGCAACAATCAAATTCTGGAGCCAACAGTCATTGCTCACTGCTCCAGAGCCTGGGGATTCTGACATATACCTGCTACCCACAGAGACATCCTAGTGGAGGGACTGATGTTGGAAGCTTTGAAAGTTGGACCATAGTTCCTCTGCTCATGGATCTCCATGCTTTCTATATTCCCAATGCAAGAATAAAACTCTTGATCTAAAACATCATGGACCTGGGGACTATGATGCAGGATGCGCTCTTTGGAAGATAAGAGAATCTGCCCAGTCTGTCATGCGAAGCTAAGTGTAGCTAGTCAGGCACCTTTGGTACATAAAGAGGAAGCACCAGGGCTGAAGCTATCTCCAGTATACATTAGACACTTGTCCGCACAGACTCAGCAAACAGCAAGCTCAACCTCCCTCCCACTCCTGTGCATGGAACTGTAGTCCTCCATCTCCTGTGCATGTAGATGGTGGTTCCCAATCTTTGAAGACAGAAGGAAGCTGCTCTGATACTTCATATTTATTTTCCTACTTTCTTTTTAGCCTTTATAACTCCTTGTTTTGAAAGCAGGGTTTTTACTTTATCATATTTTGCATTTTCTCACTGCTTTATTTGCTGTTCCCATTTGTACATTCATCTAATTTTCCTTTGGCCCTTATTTATTTATTTTTTTTACATGATTATCTCTTTACTTTCAGTCTCTGTTTTCTTCTTGCTCTTATACATTTAGCAGTCTTTTGACTTTACTATGTTGTTTTGTAATGATGCTTCCACATTTTATTTACTTTCATATGTATCTAATTTTGTTATTGAAACTTTTCCTTATTGAGAAGCACATTTGTTTTCTTCTTTTCTGTTTTCTTGCCCTTTTCTCTCCCCTTCCACACTGTTCTTCCTGATTCCCTTTCTCCTTTCACTCAGTCTTACTTTTTTCTGTTTCCCTATCCCCTTTGTCTCTTTCCTTTGCCACATTAATTCATTATCCCAACACTTACGTCAAATGATATTCACCTTCAGAGGACTTTCAGGAGTGGTTTTGTAGTTTTATGGTTGTGGATGGTATATTAGCAGGTTATAATTGATATTATGCAGGTTTTACATATCTCCACTTTTATTCAATATACTTAAAGTTTTTTTTTATTCAAACACTTCAAAAATATTTGCTAGAACAGTAAGATAAGAGAAATAACCAATGGATAAAATAAGAGAAGTCAAATTGTCTACTTTAAACAATATGATCTTATAATTAAAAGACCTTAAAGACTCCATCCAGAAAGCTCTCAGCCTGGAAAAATTTTTTCCTGTAAGTACAAGGATAAAATTCAGCAAACATGCTTTTCTATTTATCTATAATGAATTTATTAAGAAAGAAATCAGGTTAAAAATTCAATTCACAATAGCTTAAAAATAAATTAAATGTTTACGAATGAACCTTATCAAGAAAGTGAATGAGTCCTACAATGAAAGCTTCAAAGAACCTAAGAAGTAAAATGAAGAAGACATTAGAAAATGGAGACTTCCCATGCACATTGGTCAACAGAATAAATATTAAGAAAATGGCTGTATTATCAAAATGATCTATAGATTCAGTACAGCCCCAACAAAGCTTCCAGTTTCACAGAACTAGCTGAGTTAATCCTTGAATTCATGTAAAATTATAAAATATCTTGAGTAGTCAAATCAATTTTTGGCTAAAAAGGGCAATATCAGAGGTATCACAATAAATAAATTCTATTATAAAGCTATGGTAATAAAAACAGTCAGGTACTAGCACAGAAACAGGCATGTAGATCCATGCAATAGTATGGAACCCAGATATTAACCTATATAGTTATGGCCACCTAATTTTTGACACCAGACCATGTCAAAAATATCCATTAGTGGAATGGTGGCCTCTTTAATAGTTGGTGTGGAGGAAACTGGATTTCCAGATGTAGAGGAATGAACTAGATCAATATCTTTCCCTGCAGGAAAATCCATTTCAAATAGATCAAGTACATTTTTTCATTTTTTTTTTTTTTTGTTTTTGTTTTTCAAGACAAAGTTTCTCTGCATAGCCCTGACTATGCTGGAACTCACTCTCTAGGTCAGGCTGGTCTAAAACTCATGTAGATCTGCATGCTTCTGTCTCCTGAGTGCTGGGATTAAATGTGCACCATCATTGCCTGGCTGATTCAAGTGCTTTATTATAAGATCTGAAACCTTGAATCTACCAGAGAAAACTTAGTAATGATATTTTATTATATGGTTATAGGTAAATGATTTCTGAAAAAGACTCCAATTGCTCAAGAAATAATTCCAAGAATTGACACATGGGAGTACATGGCATTAAAAATTCTTCTGTGAAGTAAGTGGGGAAAAAATTCAGCAAAGTAAAGAGATCCTAGAGTATGGGCAAAGACACTTTTTCTAAATACACACCAGGCAGGTGATTTATGTCTGGTTGTATAAAGAACTACAAAAATTAAACATAAAAAAGTCAAACCATCCAGTTTAAAAATAGGCCAGTGAATTGAATATACAAGTTGCCAAGAATACTTGAGAAAGTGTTCAGCCTCCTTAGCAATTAAGGAGAGGCAAATTTAAACTACTTTGAGATTTATTCCATCTCACCAGTCATAATGGCTGTCATCAAAGAAAAATTGGTGAGGATGTGAAAGAGGAAATACTATTTACTGAAGGTGGGAATAAAACCATGTCCAGCCATTGTGGAAACCAGCACAGCAGTTCCTCAAAGAGCTAAGACTAGAGCTGCCAGATGTGTGGCTCTGATACTCAGGCACGTACCTGAAGAGATCTAAGTCAGCAGACTACAGAATTATTTGCACCTGTTTATAGACTTTTCATTCACAGTAGCCAAGAAATGGAATCTGCCTGAATGTCCACCAACCTATAGATACATATAGAAAATTTAGTTCATATACACAATGGGGTTTATGAAGCCATACAGAAAAATGAAATCATGATGTCTGGAGGAAAATGGATGCAACTGGAAATCATTATGTTGAATAGAATAAACCAAACTTAGAAATACAAATACACGTCTTCCCTTGTGGATATGATACTTATTGTGGAGACACACACATACACATGTATGCTTATGTATGTGTCTATATGTCACAGAACTAGGAAGGATATGAGAGGAAGGAAGATTTTTTAAGCAAGGTGGTCAAAGGAGGTGAGAAAGAGACTAAGAAAACAGACTTGGAGGCTAACTAGGAAAAGAGCCAATTGAAGAGATGTCCTGTTTTATGACTTGCAAAGGCCTTGCCGACCCCATAGCTCTGCCGCACTGTGGTCTTACACATGGCCGTGCTAATGTCAACAATGTGCATTTATTCAGGACTTCATCAGCTCTGCTCTGTCAACTTGACATAGCTCGAGTCATGTGACTGGGATTGACCCGACTGGGATGATAAGGAATAAAGAAAGGATTAGACATGTGCAGAAAATCAAGGATGGGTGGACCATGCCCTCTCACGGAGACGTACGCACAGCTTCAACAGAGCATTTATACACAACTGAATGGGGGAAGGAAGAAGTCTTAGTCTGAAGTCATTAAGGAGGAGGAAGCTGTAGTTGATTCTTTCTGCATATACTGTCAACATTTGAACCAGGCCTTGTCATAATTTGAGCTGTACCCCATCATCTGACGCAGGGAAAGCCTTGGCATTTCCACGGGTCCGAGGTATTGCAGTGTCTAAATGACCATGTGAGTGTCAACAATATACATTTACTCACAGTCTCAATTAATCATTTTGTCAATTTCACACAAGCTGGAGTCATCTGAGAACAGGGAACCTCAACTGAGAAAATGTGCCTCGCCATGTTGGCAAGCCTGCGGGGTGTTTTCGTGACTGTGAATTGATGTGGACGGGTCCAGTCTCATCCCTGAGACGGTAGCTCTGGGGTACAAAAGAAAGGTACTGAGCATTAAGACTTTTCCCTCATGGCCTCTGCTCCAGTTCCTGCTCTCAGGTTCCTTCCATAACTTCCCTCAATGGTCTGAGAGTTGTAAGATGAATTAAAGTGATCTTTCTCTAGTTGCTTTCGATTAGAACACTTTATCACAGCTGTAGAAACACGGCGAAGACAAGGAAAGGCGGCAAGTAGAGGGACAGTAAGGGGTGAAAACAAAAGAGAAGAATGATACATGCATATGAAGCTCTAATGAGGAAATTAACTTGCATTAACAATTAATTTTTAATTACTAACAATTAATTAATCAATAACTAGTCATTTATTAGTTTAATTAATGATCAATAATTTGTTTATTGATTTAATGAACAATTAATAATTTGTATTAATAATACAGATAATTGAAATTAATTTGTATTCTAGTCTAAAATAAGAACTTGCAATATTTATTTATGTGAACATTATATGTAAAATACACACAAATGTCTCAAAATAAAAATATACTAATATATTCAATCCTTCCTCTTCTTACACTATGTGTCCTTTAAACTTACATTAACACAGACAAGGAGACTCCCAGTTCATCTCCCTTCCCCAGATGATCACTCACTTTAGCCAAAGTAGTATTGATAGGGTTTTGTTCATAAATTTGAGATAGAAAAGCCATTACTTGCCCCCTTAACCTCCAACCTCCAGTGAGTTTTAATGCCAATAGCTGTACTGTTTCATGCATATTGGGTTAATTGATAGGTTTTCTTTTCCTGAGGAACATTTTTTTTTTTAAAAACAGATTAAACAAGGCAGTGTAACCAAGTGGAATTTAACTCATACTGTCCACAGGTTTTATTGTTTTGCAAATATGTAACTGTAGTTTAGGAGTAGAAAGCCAGACTGATAGAGTTCTCTTGAATCCAACCAACACAACATTGGAAGAGCATGGCACAATAAGCGTTTGTCCCATCCTCACCTTTACAGATAAATTATAAATTATAAAACTGTGTCTTCTATTTCAACGGCAATTTAACAATAAGAAAACCCTTCTCTAAAGGATTACTGTCACTGTCAACTACTCATTGCACAGCCCCTCTTATGGATGTGGTGACCTCTTTATCCCCAACACATTAACAGAAAAGGAAATATCAGAGTAAACATCAAGACAGTAAGGACAGGACTTGAAAAGCATGAAAGACGAATTTCCTAATGTTAAAGGAACCAAATTTTGTACTTATCAGAGGAGAAAAAAAAAACAAAAAAAACTTGGATATGGCTCTTCAATGAAAAGACAGAAAAACAAATTTAGGAGCATATGAGGAAGGCATTTTCCAATAGGAAAAGAAGTTAGTCTTCAAAAGTGGCTCAATTAATGATACAATTGTCAATAAATGAAGACATTTAACATCTGTTCAGAGTAACTATTATTAGAATGGGTTAATAAATGACTTCTGTATCCAATACACAAGTTGAAGTCTGTTTAGATATTTATGACGTGATCCAAGCCATTCTTGAAAAGAATTTGACCCTAGTGGCCAGCCTGACCAGGTATAGCCACACAGCAGGAGAGGTGTACCATTTCTGTTTCAGCTTCATGCTTGCAGCAAAACTTACAAATACATCAGAAAACACAGACAAAACTTTTCAATAAAACAAGCATACACAACTTTCTTAAAAAATAGACAAAGCTTTCCAATAAGACAAAATTTTCAACCAGAATCTTGCTACATTTTACAACAAAGTTGCAGTAGCTCAGTGTGCTGCTCCACCAATTTTCTCTTCTTCATGCCAAGTACAAACCCAGCCCACCACTGCCTGAGATCCAGGCCAGACAGTAAGGAAGCAAGGAAGGGGGAAGGCAGCCCACATTTCCCATCTGTCCCAGTGGCACCTGCCTCTTTTCAGTGTAACACAGAAACAGATAATTATGGCATAGACAGTTCCATCTATGAGATGGTATGTCTTGGAAGAACAACTTGAGAATCCCTTTCAACCAAAGGGAAGCTCTGTCCCTTTTGATGGCCATCTGGCCCCAAAAGCTAGCCAAGTACAGTATTTTTGTCTAAAGTCACAGTACGCACACTCACCCTCACACACACACAAACCACACACACATACAAGCCTAGTCATAAAACATACATTCTGTGGCCACATTACTCATGCATTCACACATTCAGATAGGCATGATATTCCAATAAAAAAGCAAACAAAACTTTTCCCAGGAAACAGTGTCAGCTGACTGACTTAAAAATCTTAGAATAGGGGTCTACAGACTTTATGAGTCAGGAAAACATAATTATGACACACAGAACAGCTCTCCTGGTATCTGGAGACAAAATCAAAACTGAGGTGTTGGCTTCCAGATCAAGTCCAAACTAACAAAGAGATCTAATCCCATCCAAAGGACCATCTGCAGGCATTTACAAATTTTGGACTCCCTTACAAAACATATCCAGACTAGAAAGACACAAAACAATAGTAAACACAGAAAACATGAAAGTAGACACAGAACACACAGGAAACACAAATGTAGACACAGAAAACTTACAGCTGGCTTCAGGTTCTATGAGTGGTGGTCCAAGTGAGTTGGGGGATCCCAGACCAGCCCCCAAATGTTATACCCAGATCATGAAACACCTCCTCCCATCCCGAGCCACCATGGAGACCAAATCTTGTCTGTAAAACAAAGAGGTGTGCCCCCCCCCTCCCCCCCCCCCCCCGCAAACTTAAGCTTGGACTTCCTGGCTGTCTGACGTAGTGGTAAGAACAGAAAATACCTAACTCCTGACAGATTAGAGGATTTTTGAAACATTTTTTTATTTAAAAGATTTTTTAAACATATTATTTCCCCTTCCTCTCCTCTTCCCAGTCATCCCCCCTATTCCACTCCTCAGAGAGGGTAAGGACTTCCAGGGTGAGTTAATGCAGTTTGGTAAATCCAGGTAGGACCCAGCCTCTCCCCCCAGTGTCAAGGTTTAGCAAGATGTATCTTTGTAGGGAATGGGTTCCAAGAATCCAGTTTGTGCACTTTGGAGTAAGTGCACCAGTGGCCCCATAAACTGCCCACGTCATTCAGCTGCCATCCACATTTAGAGGGCCTAGTTCAGTCCCGTGGAGGTCAGGGTAGAGCTTTTATCACAGTAGAGGTTGAGATGAGGGGATTTTCAGGGTTTGGGACCCCGATTGGCTGACATTTGTCTAAGGATGTCTTATTGAGATGTTGGCAAATAGGTACATGCTAGAATCAAGGACATCTGGTGATTTTACCTAGTGGTTGGAATGTTTGAAATATTAGGTACTTCCCCTTAGATGCTGGCCTGTCCCTGGGTAGCATTTGCTTATGGCTTTTTCTGGAACTACCAGATGTTCTAGTAAACCAATACTCAGGCCTACTGTCTGGCTGTTTTTTTTTTTTTTTTTTTTTTTTTATTAAATCTGTCATAGCTATGTAACCAAGCTGTTCTGGGCCCCCCACAATAAAAAGGGTTTGATCCTGGAGGGATTGTGGCCTAGAGGACTGTCTGGAGCTGAATGAACATAGATATGTTGAATCTATGAGACTGTGAATGCTGAGGGTCTGAAAAAGAGAGGACTTGAGACATATATGTAATATTTCTAAGGGGGTACCAGTGTGTTATTGCAATATTTTATAACTGATGTTTAGCTAAGAAAATACATCATTTGATATTTTTAATTATAAAATCTGTTATAACAGAGACTAGCCTCAACTTCCATTTGTTTTGAAGTTCACTATTTTTCAGTTTTAGAAAAGCAATACATGGATTATATATAAATACCACATCCTGCACGAATGGAGTCACATCGATCTGATCACTGCTTTCTGAATAATGCAGATTAACAGCATGAAGTAAAGTATGCTGGGCTCTGCACTTGTTGGCAATGGAAAATGTTTTTTAAAAAGTCCTCATGTGAATTGTTAAAACTGTCACTCAGGAGCAGAATAACAGACAGAAGCTAAGTAACCCATTAAAACATTGAGGCACAAAATAGGATTTGTTCCATACTTGAAAACTTTCAGATTTAAGATAATTTTAACTCCTTAAATGTTTAAATAGAAAACTGTCAAAGTAAATGCAATCAGACATGTAAGGACAGGGCCAAATGTCAATTTATCAGCAAGTAGGAAAATCAAAATCTACTACTGATAAAGCAAAGTTATTTACGTCCCCATTATGATGTCGCTATTTGTAGATGACTCTATTGAGTGTGAGGCCTGTTAAAGTGGATGAGAGTTTGCTTAACACTAGAAATAGCTGATTCCACTCTTGAACCCATAATGATTCCCTCTCCTGCTTTTTCTTCTCTCTCTTCTGAGATGAAAGACTTATAATGCGATTAGAGAGACTGATGTGGCATCTTTGGGAAAATCATACACTTTTGTGGTAATTCGAAGTGATTTAAAGTTACATCACAGCCAACACTAAACAAAAACCCTTCCTTTTCTCTTATTATTCAGTACGGGTGTTTTTATGAAAGGGAACAGGTCTCACACTTAATAGAATAAGACAAATGTAGCATAAATATGCAAGTGCTACCATTCTAGTTGATGGTTATGAACCTGGGAGAGCAGAACCTAATCATGAGGCAGACTAAAGTCTAATGAAATAACCATTTTCATTCAGGGCTTCATACAATTCATACTCTGAAGGTTAAGCAAGGCCATATGAGCAAAATCCACATGAGTTCAAGCTGTATACAGTCACAAGGACAGGTGGTGCTTGGAAACATCATCTGGTTAATAACAGTAGATAACAAGTAATCTGAAGTAAACCCACTCTTATTTACTAGATCTGGGAGGGTCACAGAAGCATGCTTCAAGAACAACCATGTTAGGGAGGAACAGAAGTCACAAGACTCTTGTTTTCTTAAGAGTTTTTCTCACAAGCTCCCAGAATTCTCCTCACACAGTTTTATTCATGGACAGTACTCTGACAGGCAAGGAAGCATATATTTACAAAGGGCGTGAGGACCAGATTGGAGATTGTTATGGCAAAGGCAGTGTGTGTGTGTGTGTGTGTGTGTGTGTGTGTGTGTGTGTGTGTGTGTGTATGGTTAAACATTGTGGAAAGTAGCAATGCTTTGCTAGATGACCAAGAATTTGAGCTTCCTTTAGGGTTGGAAGTGACTATAATCTTCAGGGAAGTATCAAATGCACAAACGAAAAAGTGGAAAGCTGCTGAGTGAGTTCCAGAAATAGTAAGGAAAGTAGACAAGGAAGGGGGAAATGTTGTCTTGCTGTTTTGACTTTGACCCCATTTATGAGAAATGCTACCCTGCTGACACCTATTGATTTTTGCCCGTTCTAGTGGGTCAAAGCATGAACCATACATATATTGACTCAATAAACTGCTCCCCAAAGACCTACTGAAATAGAGAGCAAGGGACTCAACAGCAATGAAACCTCAGGACAGCTATGAGAAGGTTTAAAGGAGAGCAGGTGAATTCTCTAGCAACCCCTAAGACATTGAGACAAGGATGACTTTCAAATGGGTTTTCATTTGTTCCCCTAAAACCAGCAGGAGTTACATTTGTGACCATGGTACATGGTTGCGAAACAGGAACAAAACCACTCAGAGTCATAGAAATGTGGCAGAAAAGGTTTATGTCACCAACTTCCAGAACTTATAAAATGTAAAGTTCCACACTGTGGTTGCAAATAGAGACACTAAGAGCACCCTGAAATCAGTTGGTTGGATACAATTGCACTAGCCTAACTGGAAGACTTCTGTGCTAGGGAGTACTCAGCTCTTTGGGATGTGTCTGGCTTGTCTCTCAGCCTCTTGCCTACAACTAGCCTTGTATTCTCCACCAAAGCTTTCCCAACTGTGTACGATTCTCAGTCGCATCCTGTTTTCACATGAGAAGGTTCTTCGTTTGTCTTTTTCCTTGCTTGCTTCAGTGGGTTGAAATCATCTGCAGGAATTCCTACACTAGTTAGGACAGCTTTCCCTCATAACCACCTGTCTCTTGCATAAGCTCTCTGGGAGGCTGTAAGCATATTTGTTCACCTAGTCATTTATTTATAGGATAGGTATTTGACTTTTCAAGCATGTCACAAATAAACCTTGATATTCAATGGTGAACCAGACAATATGGTCCCTCCATTTATAGACTTGTAGACTACGAAGATGCCATGAAATCTGGTACCTCCGACATTGAGGGTTAAACACAATGTAATAGTTCTATGTTTAAGGATTTTACCATTTTGGTAATACAAAAAGCCACACCTAATACTTGACAATCAATATGCTACTTGCCCCTGAAAATTTAATTTATAAATAAAGATATCAGATACAAAGAAGTGAATAGCCTAGCCAGGGAGTATGTTTTCAGCAATTTAGGTTCTTCCACTTCCAGACTCTTTGAGCAAACAGCTTTTATTGATACCTCTAGTGGGATGAGTGGCTGGTCCACCCTTAGCATCAGGGAGCATCTTAGTCTAAGCAAATCTGCCTCCTCTAGGGGATTTAAGATCTGCTTATGTCACATGCAGTACCATATTACAGTCATAAGGAAGACTTAAAAGTCTATATATTTCAAACTCTGCAATACTGACAACTCAAACAACACCAAGATTCTGCTCATTAAAAGAAAAGAAAACTTTAATGAGTAGACAGCATGCAGTGCGCTGTATCGATAAATCACTGGTTCATATTACACAGGCAGTTTCTAACTCTGGATTGACTGACACTGTGAAAATGTTCATTTCTGTGTTTATTGACTATAACTCAGGTTGTACCGACTCAGGCTGAAATTGAAAAAAATGCTTTTTGAATGCTCATTTGCTCTTAGTGTGCTCCAAGTAATGCCGAACATCTAGGGATTACATTACATCGTAGAAACATACTCCAAAAGTACCAGAGAAGTCTAGCTCCCCTGACAGCTGTGGGAAGCCTTATCCTGTTTGCCAAGTGCTGAAGATCTGATAACAAATGAATGTCTCAAAGGATAGAGAAAATAACAACTAAAAAAAGAAAGTCATGGACCTGATTTAAAGCAGATGATACCTAAAGCTCAGGTTTTAAAGTCTAATGGGCCAGGTTCACACTCCCGGCTTTTGTACCAATTTATGGTTTAACTTGACTATGGGATGGTTTACTGGGAGTGTTAACTTGACTAGATTGAAGGATGCCAGGAAATCAGTAAAGGACTGCTTTGAGGTATATGCATGAGGGTATTTTCAGTGGAGGTTGGTGGGTGAGTCATTGGACTAAGGGAAGTAGGCTCACCATCCACACAGGTTATGGGTGTTATCTAATAATCCAGGGGTCCAGATGAGACCAGGGAGCCAGGGAGTCTTCAGTGCCTCCTTGGTTCTTTCTTAGTGGTGTGTATTTTCTCCTGCTGATGTCCTAGGACAGAAGAGTGTCCAGAATTTTGAACTCTGGAACTAACATTGGTGTTTCTCCAGATGATCAAAGGCTGTGTGACCCTACATGGAGTCTGTATCTGAGGTCTTCTGGTTTCTAGGCGTTAGAGTTCTTGGACTGGGTTGTTACCAGATTCTCTTGAAGATGAAAAATTTCAACCTCTTGTGATTAATTACATGGGCCTGTTTTCTACACACACACACACACACACACACACACACACACACACACACACACACACACACACACACCACACACAAGATGTTGCTACAGAGGAGTCTAACTAATTCATATTTTAATACAAGAGTGGTGGTTTATGTGAATAGAACTTTTAACTTGTTCAAATAACATTCCCTATTTGGCTGAAAAGGTTCTGAAACTGACATTGATTAAACATAAAAACTCCCTGAGGCCTTAAGTACAGAGTGTACCCATAGTCCATGACACCAATTATTTGTAGAGATATGTCATACAAATTGATTAATCTCTACTATTGATTAGATTGGATTAGAAAGCACCTAGGAAATCATTGAAGCATCTTCTGAGTGTGCCTGGAGCTGTTTCCAGACCACGAGGGCTCTGACTTGTCAGTGGTTTAACACATTGGTTCATTCAAAATGTGAGTGAACTATTGGGATTTGGTGGAACTCTGGGAGGTAAAGCCCACTGGAGGAAATGCCCTGCAGGGATGTCTTTGAATAATTTCACCGCCCCTTCCTGTCACCCACTACCTCCTTTGCTTCCCATCAGCTTTGAGATGAAGTCCTTCTACCACACACCAGAAGATATTCTGCCTTATCACTAACTGTGGATCTAGCCAACCATAGATGCAACTTCTTAATGAGCTGCAAGAAAGCTCTCTTCTTTGAAGTTGATTTTCTCAGATATTCAGTAATAGTGGTAGAAAACTGATTAACACAGAAAGCATTGATTCTCTATTTGCCACTTGAAAAAAGTGAGGAAGGGAGCTGAGCAGATGGCTCAGTTGATGAGGGTTAGCTAAGAAACTGAGTCTGAATCCTTAACACCCAAGTAAAAAGCTGGAGTGGCTGAGTGTGCTCTACCTGTAACCCCAGGCTGAGTAGTGTAGACAGGGGTAACATGAGGTTTCTGATTCAACTAGCCCCATGGTCTGGATCCACCCCTGGCCACTTTTCCCCCCAAATGACTCAGATGCTTATATTAATTTCATACTGTTTGGCCTATGGCTCAGGCATATTGCTAGCTAGCTATTTCATCTTAATTCAACCCATTTCCTTTATTCTGTCTCGCCACAAGGCCCATGGCTCACCTATTTCATTACATCTTGTATCATGGGCAGCTGGATCACTTCTCTGTCTGACTCAGCTCTCCTCCTATCTACTCTCTGATTTCCCCGCTTAGTTCTGCCATACCTGTCATGGGCCAAAACAGTTCCTTTATTTAAGGAATGATACTCATAGCATACAGAAAGACATTCCCACATCAGATAGGTGATCCTGAGAGCCCACTGGCCAGCCATCATACCTCAAACCGTAGTGCTCCCTCCCATCCAGTGAGGGTCCTGTCTGAAGATAATAAGAGAGAGGACTTTCATTCTGGCCTCCTCGTACACAACTACACACACTCACACACTCATGTGCACACACCAGACAAACAAACAAAGCAAAACAAACCCCTCCCCCAAAGAAAGGAAAGGATGAGAGAAAGGAAGAAAAAGGATCAAAGCAAGGAGGGTTGAGAAAAAGGTCATTTTCTTTGAAACAACTAGGACCTGAGTTAGATCCCTAGAACCCATGTATAAACAGTTCGGTATGGTTTCATGTGCTTGTAACCCTTGTGTTGGTGAGGTAGAGATAGTTGGGTTCCTGGGGCTCATTCACTGCTCAGCCTTGTTAATAAGGGGGGGGGGGAGAGAGAGAGAGAGAGAGAGAGAGAGAGAGAGAGAGAGAGAGAGAGAGAGAGAGAGAGAGAGAAACAAATACCCGAAGATCAGCACCAGTGGCTGGTCTATGGCTTCCACACAAGTGCATACACATTGCTCATTCTCTCACACATGCACGCATACACACATATGCTCACAATCACACAAACACACATACACTTGCATGTACACACATGCACTCTCCCACACACACATACTCACCCACAGAGAGGTAAGAGGTGTCATGATCTGATGTGTGATCTTTTGAGCATTTGTGGAAAACTGAGGGATCTAGTAACACGGCTATTTGCTTTGACTGCAGCTAGTCAGAGCAATGATCGAAACAGATGAGCTCAGGGAGTCCAGTTCTCAATTCCAGATGTGCATAAACAGCCTGAGCACTTTGAAGTGTTTCTGGCAGGAGACCATTTTCTTCCTGTAGCCTACAGCATAAAGCAGATGAAAAATCCCAAAGCTCTATTATGTGATTGGTTGAATCAGAAGAAAAGTTTCATTCTCCTGGAACACCTGCTTCTAAAGTGTAGTCACTGGTTGAGAAAGAATAGGCATATGTAAACTAGGGTGGGGATGAGTGGCAGACACTGGTAACACTGGGGACCCTATGCTCTTCAATTCTGATTGATTGATTGATTGATTTATAGAGGAAGTGCAATATCCCTCCTTCAGCATTTGCCTCACCTCTTTCTGAGGAGTCAAATTCTATCTAAAGCTAAAGGATGATGACCATCCCCCAAGGCAGTTGCCAGTCATTATAGTAATGCTCTCCTCAGGATTCACTACCTCCCATAACCATGCCCAGGTGCTTCTGTAACCTTCTATAAAGGTAGAAATCTGGGGAACTTGTATGGGAATTGTGAATGATTTTACACACACACACACACACACACACACACACACACACACACACACACACATACACACACATATATACACACACACACATACACACACACACACAGGAGCAAATGTGGAGAGAAAGACAGAGACAGAGACAAAGAGAGAGTCTCAATAGAATGGCACTTTGACTTTTATTTATCCATGACACTTAATTAAATGGGGACTTTTCTTTTTATGGTAACCAACCATGTCAAATGACTTTATTGTGATGTGTAGAATTTCCTGGGGCAAGTTATTCTTCCTGTGTGGTAGGTATTGGGGAAGAATTGTGCTCTTTCTTATTTGTGCCTTAAGAAAATGATATTTAATTTATAGTGAGAAATCCACAATGACCTCTATATGTAGTGGATTTATGATGTTACATTGTAAATAATTGTCCTGCCTACTAGTTTAATAAGAACACTAATTGGCCAAAGGCAGACATGAAGTGTGGGTGGGCTACCAGACTAAGAAAACTCTGGCAACAGGAAGAACAGAGCAGAGATCCTACAGAGATGCCAGACAAGCCAGATGATTCAGAGGACAACTATACTGCACCAAGAAAAGGTACCGAGCCACAAGGCTGAACAGGATAAGAATCATGGGTTAGATTAAGAGTAGCAGCTAGCAAGTTATATGCCTGAGCCCTAAGCCAATCAGTGTACAATTAATATAAATAACTGTGTGTTTCAGTGGGACTGTGTGTTTTTTATGGGACTGTGGTTCTGTGGGTCCAGGCCACGAGGCTAGGCTAGAAAGGCCAGGCCAGAAATCTATTACAACATCTAATGACTGGTATAATAATTATAACTTTACTCTCCTTCCCCAGATAACAAGTTTGTTCATCTATGTGGCAAGAAATACAACTTTATCTATGTTTGTGTTATTTAATAAATGTTTTCAAGTTCATGGATCGTAAAGAACTACCCAGATTATTTTGCAACACATTATTGCACAAGTAAAATGATAAATTAGTTATAGTTAAGAAAGTTTTATTTTTTCTCCTCAGTGCCTGGAATGGAGCCCAGAGCCTTATACTTTAGCACTTTCACACTTAGATGAATCCCCAACCCCAGAGACATCTTTTTTAGATGGTACTCTTATTCAGGTACATAAGATTCAAATATAATTTTAACTAATAACTATGAGACACTTTACATTTTTTGTCCGGCTTCCTCCAAACGAAGCACTTTCAAAGGTGGTACAGTGTGAAACTGCAGGTGGGATGTTGATACACATATAATCTGCCTTTGTCATTCAGATTTCCATGGCCATGCTTGCCTCCCCTGTTTGTGTAGACAATTTTCTACAGTTCTATGGCCCATACAGATTCAGGGACTGGTCAGTTCTAGCATCCTTGGATTGATATTCTGTGTTGTCCTTTTGTAAGCTTCCCCATTTACCACCCATCAACTCTTGCCCCTTTACCCTGGTTGACTAGCTTACCAAGACTTGCTTTAAAACATTTAGAGATAACTGATAAAGTCTGCAACTTGTTCATTTTGTTTGATTCCTTTACTTCTTGGCTCGTTGTTTCTCTTTCTTGCCCTCACAGGCTATTTGAGCTGATGATGTGGTACTTGGATATAACTGCCCTGGGTATCAGTTGGTGTTCCAGTTGTCAAAAACCTCTCATGAAACTCGTGATGGAAAGAATGGCTCTCTAAGGTTACACATACTTCCCTTCTCTGTTTCTTCTTCCTTCTGATGCTCAAAGATGTCTGATTGTTTGTCTGAAGAATTTTCTTTAGAGAGTCCTTAAGGGCATGTCTGTAACATGGAGATTTCTGGCCCGACTAACCCCACGGTTCAGATCTTCCTGTGGCCATTTTTCGTCAAAAAATGACTCAGAAGCTTATATTAATTTCATTCTGTTTGGCCTATGGTTCAGGCTTATTGCTAGCTAGCTCTTGCATATTAATTCAACCCATTTCCATTAATCTGTCTGTCATGTAGCCTGTGGCTCATCTATTTTGTTACTTGTTGCTTCCTCAGCAGCTGGATCGTGTCTCTCTTGACTCCACTCTTCTTCCCCTACCTATGCTCTGATTCCTTCACTTACTTCTATGGTGCCTGCCATGGGCCAAAACAGTTCCTTTTTTAAAAGAATGACATTCACAGCATACAGAAAGACATTCCCACATCACCTTTCTACTGAAAATGAATCTTTCTAGTTTTCCTTCATCTAAGAATGTTTTTATTTTTCCTCGTTTCTAAGGTTTTTACAAGGTATTTAATTCACAGTTGGGAATTTCCTTCTTTGGTCCCTCAATGAGTATCATGGCTTCTACCATCTCCTTGGTTTACAGTAAGCTGCCAGTCATTATTCAAGTTGTCACTTCTCTTATATAGTGCATTGCCTTTCAAGACAGCGCATCCAGTGACAATGTCAATCCAAGACAGTGCATCCAGTGACAATGTCAATCCAAGACGGTGCATACAGTGACAATGTCAATCCAAGACAGTGCATCCAGTGACAATGTCAATCCAAGACAGGCACCCAGTGACAATGTCAATCCAAGACAGGCATCCAGTGACAATGTCAATCCAAGACAGTGCATCCAGTGACAATGTCAATCCAAGACAGTGCATCCAAGACATCTGTCTTTTATCTCTCAGTTTTCATGATTATTTTTAGTTTGAATTTCTTTATTGTATTTGGGCTTCACCTAAGTTCCTGCATTTTGTACAGATTTGTGACTTTTGTCAAATTTAGGGAATTTTCAACTATTATTTCCTCAAATACTTGTTCTACCTCATTATTTTTCTGAAACTCAGATTAAAACTAACACAGATACTATTACTACCTTACCAGTGCCTGATGTGGTACATCAAATACAAAAAAGAAAAAAAAATGACTTTTGTTTTCAGGAAAGGATGATTCATTCTCTCCCATCAGGCTCATGGAGTTAATCCTTGTCAGTGTCCACTCTACTACTATACTCCTCTGGTGAATTCTTTATTGCACACTGCATTGTTCTACTTTTCAGCTCTATGAATTTCCATTTGCTTCTTCTCCATTATAACCCTAGTCTTTGCTGAAATTTCTTTTCTCTTTCAGGAGAAGTTATAATTGACCACTGAAGCATTTCTGTGCTGATTACTTTAAGATCCTAGGCAGACAATCTCCCCACTTGATCCTTCTAGGAGCACACTCCTGCTGATTGCTTTTACTTTCCATTCAAGTAGTGATTTTCTGGATTCTGGCTATGACATGTGAGTGTCTTTTGTATCCTAAACAGTTTCTTTATTTGTTAGGGTTTTGAGCATATATTCGCATGGTTCACATATACCTAGTTATCTGGAGGCAGGTTTCTATAGGGGTATTGTGTTGTTTCATTGTAAATAATTATCCCACCCACTGGTTTAATAAAAAGCACTGACTGGCCAAAGGCAGGCAGGAAGTGTGGGCAGGGCTACCAGACTAAGAAAAACTCTGAAAACAGGAAGCACAGAGCAGAATGCCAGAGAGAACGCTAGAGAGAAGCTGGAGGAAGCAGAGGACAACCATGCTGCTCTAAAGAAAGGTATTGAACCGCATGGCTGAACAGGAAGAATCATGGGTTAGATGAAGGATAGAGAGCTAGCAAGTTATATGCCTGGGCCTTAGGCCAATCAGCCTCAAATTAATGAAAGCATCTGTGTGTCTCTGTGGGTCTGTGGGTGTGTGGGCCTAAACCTTGAGATTAGGCCCAAAAGTCTGGGCCAGAAACCTCTTACTACAAATGGCAGCCCAACATGGGTCATATACACAATATATACCCTCATAAAGCCATAGAAAGCTTAAAAAAACAGTCTAGAGCACAGGAACTGAAGCCCAAGCAGTTTCTGAGTTGTGTCTCTGAAGTGGCCTGTGGTAAAGAGACTGGGTGGTATATGGGATTAAATTATAAAATGGTGTGTTTGCTACATGCAATTTAAGGTGAACAAGGCCAGTTCCTGACTATAGATGTAAGCAAGGAGCTCTGTATGGTGGATTTAAGGTTTCTATTAATAAGGACAAAAAGGGAACAGAATCAAAAATGGCTTCTTAGTGTTGATATTTTCTTGGATCAGCTCTGTTTGCCAGAAGCAAAGAGAGGCTTGGCTTTTTGAAGAGAAGCTTCCTGATTCAGTCTTAGAGGCAAAAAGCCTGAATCTTTTAAGAGGCCCTGCTGCCTAATACTTAAATGGAGTAAATGAGCAGCAGATGGCAAAGCTTTACTTAGTAATTATATGGACCCTAAAATTCCCCAGAGTACCTGGGTTAAAAAGATAAATTCTATGAGGTTAGACTGGGAGCTGGGTAGAGCCATCCACCCATCCTACCAACCTTAAATCCTGGCAGATTAAAGGTGTGTTCAGAAATTGAAAGAAATAGAAGAATCCGTGGCAGATTAAAGGTGTGATCAGAAACAGAAAGAAATAGAAGAATCTGGGTGGAGTCAATCACCCTACCAAGCAAAGGTGTGGTCAGAGACAGAAAAAGTTAAGAAATAAATATACAGTAAAGGCAGTTTTTAAAAAGTCTAAGTGGTTTAAAGTGTGTTGAAAAAAATATACATATATACATATATACATAGGCTTAGAGAAAGAATAGGAAAAAGGTAGAGAAAACCTTTAAAAAATAGAGTAAAATAGATAAATACATTTTTAAAAAGCCATGTAAAGATGGAAAATATAAAGTGTCTGGATACTGTATATTATTGTCTTATTTTTAAGCTTTTTGACTGAAAATGACTTAGTAAAAGCTGCTAAAAGACAGTTCATTATAAATACTGTTGGTTTAATTCAGCCTATATATTTTGTAAATGAGTTTACTTTAAAACTGAAATCCAAAGATATGATACTTTGGAGAAGAAGTTTTCTTTTTATTTTCACAGAAAATGAGAGGCGGTGGATTTATTACTGGATAAAGAACATAAAGTTTGATAGAGGAAGACCCCCTGAAAAATCTCCAATGGAAATGGATGGACCAGATGATTCAGCATTTCAGAGCACCTCTGTTTAAGTTTCATGAGCTCTGAATTCAGAACAATTTCAAGGAGACTGGCTGAGATAAGCCAGCTTTACAGACTACTCCACTAAAGACTTGTCCATAATCCTACATTTTTCTTTGGATTCCCATGGGATTGCCAGTGTCCCCCATTCAGCAGGAAGTAGCCTAGAGAATGATGCCCACATTCCCAAAACATGGATTATGAATGTTTGTGTTTATTTAAAGTGTTGTTTATAAGTTGCTATACATAAGGGGGAAAATATTAGATTTGGAATTATTTTTGTTTTAAAAAGAGAAAAGGGGATATATAGGGGCATTGTGTTGTTTCATTGTAAATAATTATCCCACCCACTGGTTTAATAAAAAGCACTGATTGGCCAAAGGCAGGCAGGAAGTGTGGGCAGGGCTACCAGACTAAGAAAAACTCTGAGAACAGGAAGTACAGAGCAGAATGCCAGAGAGAATGCCAGAGAGAAGCTGGAGGAAGCAGAGGACAACCATGCTGCTCTAAACAAAGGTATTTTATCGAGCCACATGGCTGAACAGGAAGAATCATGGGTTAGATGAAGGGTAGAGAGCTAGCAAGTTATATGCCTGGGCCTTAGGCCAATCAGCCTCAAATTAATGAAAGCATCTGTGTGTCTCTGTGGGTCTGTGGGTCTGCGGGCCTAAACCTTGAGATTAGACCCAAAAGTCTGGGCCAGAAACCTCTTACTACTGGTTTCTATGGATGCAAAATGTGGGAAATGTGATAGAAGGCAGTGGCAGATAGCAGGAGACTCTTAATAGCTGTTTCAATGTAGAAAAGAGCTTTATTGTACATGATTATGATTAACGGAGTGGTTATGTTTATAGTTGCAGAGGAAGCGGGAAGAAGGAAGGAAAGAAGAAAGAAGAGTAAAGGAAGCTCTCAAGACAAGACGGGGGGGGGGGGGGAGAGACAGAGAGAGATATGAGATGAGATTGATGCATGTGGAGACCTTGCTTTAAAAGAAGCCTGATGTGACATCATCGCCTAGGAGAGAGTGTGGCTGGACGTTAGAGTTCAGAGGTCATGACTCTTAGGGACTAACACTATTTAGTTGGAAAACTTGTATTAACCTCTTTCACATCAGCAGCAGGCTCTTTAGACTCAACATGGATCCTGGCCTTTTCTTAGGGACTGTTAGTCTTTTAGCAACATACTTTGTAAAACCTTTATGTTTTAATTTTGGTCTGTTTGGTATATCTGATGCCATTTGGGCTTATTAATGGAGGTCATTCCCCCGGTTCAAATCATAGAGTACCTCTCCTCTGGGGGGAGAGGTTTGGGTTGGATAGAATACTCTCTTACTGCCCGAATGTCTGTGAAGGGTGAGGAGTCTCAGATTTTCGATAAAATAAATACATGCCCTGGGCTCTGCTGCCCAGCTGTGGCCCTTGCTGGGCTCCTCATCTGTCCACCCTGGTGTGTTTGCCTGAGGAGGGATATTGCTGGTCCTAATGGCTCCCTTGAGGGAAGGGATGGATAAGGCAGTGTCAACAGCACAGACATTGGGAGTCAGGTGAAAAGCAAACAGCAGACTTATTTATTCAACAATGGGGAGAGCCTTATATACCCTCCTCCCAGTACCCAGGTTGCATCTCAATCTTTTGGCATTGTATGGTTGCCCCTCATTGGCTGGGAAAATTCTGGAGCTGAACAGTGCCTGTTGCTAGGCCTCCAGGCAGACTCCAGGTTGGCTCATATGTATATGTTTTGGCAACTCATTTGGCCCTATGGGCCTGTCCCTCTACAGAGGGCATCTCCAATTCTCAAAGACAGAGAGGTTGTGCATTGTAGCTGCTAATGGCCGAGTTTCTTTACCTAAATCTACATACTTTCCCCATATAACTTATTATTGAAAAATCTTATGTTCATGGTGATGCATAGAACAGGCCATTTTAGCAATGGTTAAGTTTACTTTCCAGGCTGTATGCACACATTTGGATTTTTAGCATTTAGAACCTACACCCTACAGGTTTTTAGGTAGAAAATTGAGTATACCTTCTATTAAGATGTCTTACCTGTTGAAATGATAATGTCTAAGCTATTGAGGGATTTAGAGTTAAGCCCAGAGGAGGGTCTTGTTTGTTTGTTTGATCAGGCTTGAATATGGTAGACAGTGAGGGTCTATCAGATTTTAAAATGAAACAATAGTATTGCTAATTAAACAAATAACTGAAATCAGATGCAGTGGATTTATGATATTACATTGTTAAGAATTGTCCTGCCTATGAGTTTAATAAGTAGCATTGATTGGCCAAAGGCAGACAGGAAGTGTGGGCGGGGCTACCAGACTAAGAAAACTCTGGCAACAGGAGGAACAGAGCAGAAACACCACAGAGACTCCAGAGTTGCCAGATAAGGCAGAAGATTCAGAGGACAGCTATACTGCTCTGAGAAAAGGTACCAAGCTGCATGGCTGAACAGGATAAGAGTCATGGGTTAGTTTAAGGATAAAGAGTTAGCAAATTATATACCTAGGTCTTAGGCCGATCTGCCTAAAATTTGTGTAAGCATCTGTGTGTTTCTGGAGGTCTGTGGGTCTAAACCTTGAGGCTAGGCCCAAAAGTCTGGCCCAGAAACCTCTTACTACAATCAGACTCTCAACCAGAAAGAATACTGGATGGAAAGTAACTAGGACAGATGTGACTTTGTTCTGAAGCATTTTTTAATTTAATTTTTCCCCCATACCCACCACTGCTACTCCTTTCTCCCCTTCTTCAAGTCCTCCCCTACACCATCCCTCCATCCATTTGCCAGAGAGGAAAGGCCTCCCAAGGTGAGTCAATTCTGTCTGGAATATCCATACTGAAGTATTTCTTACTAAATCTCATTTCACTTTAAAACTTTAAAATCACTCCCCCATTTTGTTGTGGGTGTTTTGTTTTTGCTGTTACCATCAGTTTAATTTTGAAATAAAATTAAATAATAAAATGATATTTTAAAAATCTTGTTACGAACCCATGATCTACAATGAATTTTCTCTTTTTTTTTTTTTTTTTTTTTTTTTTTTTTTTTTTTTTTTTTTTTTTTTTTTTGAGACAGTCTTACTATTCAGCTCAGGTTGGTCCTGGATCTTGGATCCTTTTGTCTCTGTCTGTTGAGTGATAAGCTTTTAGTCATATACCACCATTGCCTGGCCAGCATTGAATTCTAATATTTAAAAAATTCAGTGCTGGAGAAACAGGCCAGTGTAGGGAATAGTTTAACAATCTTGCACTCCACTTGGCTTGGGCTCTGTACACATCCTACTGTGAACAACACGTGTTGTAACCCATCGACAACTTAGGACCTTTACATGCAGGATACAGTATGTATGTCTGATTTAAACAAGGTACTCCCTAAATATCCTCCTGCTAATGCCTGCTTTCATTCAAACACATCCTGGAGTGCGTCTGAGCTTAAATTGCTTTTGTGTGCATGTGCAATAAGGCAAACTGTGTCCTCTAGTAAACGCTTAGGAAGAATTGCCTATTTGTCATCTTATACATGTATGCATACATGGTGGTTTGAATGAGAAGGGCACTTACAGTTTCATGCCTGACTGCTTGACACCCAGCTAATTGAACTACTTCGGAAGGAATTTGTGTCACTGGGGATAAGCTTCGAGGCTCCAAAAGAACTTCCCTGGCACATTCATATATTCTCTCTCTCTCTCTCTCTCTCTCTCTCTCTCTCTCTCTCTCTCTCTCTCTCTCTGTCTCTCTCTCTCTGTCTCTCTCCAAGTTGGGGATTAGATGTGAACTTTCAGCTACTTGTCCAGCACCACTTCTTCCTGAGACTATGCTTCCTACCATGATTATCATGGACTAACTGTCTGAAACTATAAGCATGCTTTAGTTTAAAAATGGTGCCTCCTCACAGCACTAGTGCAGTAACTAAAGACAGCATATGATTAAAATCAGATGTATTAGGGTAAGGAAAAACTTCCATAAATGAAATCTATCAATCAAACTGAAAATGTCCCTTTAGTAGATGAGTTTTGTCATTTGGACCCCGTGAAAGGAAGATCAAAATAATAACCAGGTCCCTTAAGTACCCTCATTCATGTGGCCCGTTGTCAGGAGTGACAGAACATTTCTTTTGTGCTGTACTGTTATTTTGCTTTGAAGAAAGTGTTCTTGCTATTTTATTATTTATTATTACTGTGAGTGCTTTTATTTAATTCTTGAATAAAATGTCATGACTCTGGAAACACCAAGCCCTAACCTTGTATAATGACCAGCCAAGAATATCAGGAATCCAAGAAGGAATAAGAATTAACAATTCAGTTGGGCTGGGGAGAGGGTATCTACTGGTAACATTGCAGGCTGCCAAGCCTGGCAACCAGAGCTGGGTCTCTGGGACCCACATGGTAGGAGGAGAGAACCAACTCCCATAAAGTGTCCTCTGACCTCCACACATGCACCATAGTACATGTTCCTCCTCCCCAAGTAAACAAACAAAAATGTTAAATAAATATAATTTTAAAAGGAAGCTGGTTGGCCAAGGAATCCTGGAAACCCCTCACGCTACAATATCTATCAAAACCAAGTCAGTCAGAGAAAAGCCTCATGATATCTGAATGCAGGAGAATATGGGTGCTTCTAAAATCCTATGCAGAGTTAGAATGTTGTGAGTCTAGAGATTGCAAACCTTGGTCCTGTCCCAGCTCTCTGGCCCACTTCTGTTCTTTGGATCATCTGTTCCTTAATAAATTTTCCCTATCACTATCATTTTCCATGTGTCTTTGCAAACTTTTTTGTTGAAGAATAGAAAATCTTAGGAAATCTCAGCACATGCCCTCTCAGGACCCAGCTCAGCACCTGGGACATCAAGGCTTTGTACATGCTGTGAAAGCTATATCCTAAGAGCTATGTTTTCTGCTGTCTTTTATTTTTTAGTCAGAGTCAACTGAGTTGCCTAGACTGGCTTTTAATCACTCTTTAGCACAGGTGGGCCTTGAGTTTGATATGTTCCTGTCTACCCTGGAATTCTGGGCTTGCCTCATGAGGACTTGTTGATATCTAAGTGGATCTCAAAGTTTCTGCTGGTGTGGGTCTAGCTACATGGCTGAAAGTGTACATTTAAAAGTTAGGTCCCTTGGGTTTTGATATTGACTTCAACACTCATCAGTATAAATAAATAGAGCAGTGAAATTCTTTAGGACTCCCACTGTCTCAATGATAAACCGGTTAATAATAAGACCTATCTCATGGGTATATTGTTAGTGATTTATAAGATATGCAAAAACTGCATAGTACCTGACACATGGTCATACCTGTTACTAATATGGAGATAGTTGGAAGATCATAGGTTTATAGAGCTGACATCCATCCTTATTGGCATAAGAACTTGTCTGTGGAGATTTCTTCATTGGTGGTGTAACAACGAGGAGAAATGTAGGTTCCTAAAGGTTACTAAGAGGATATCAGTGTGGAAGACACACGCTAGCCACTGTGCATGTTTATATGCATCAGTCTCTCTGGTTTTCAAGTTTCAGTCATATTTTAGTTAACATAAGATAGCCCATATCTACACTCACATCAATTTCTTTGATTCTCCATTTTGCAGAACCTCATAATGAATGAATCCCTATTTTTATGTTTCTTTTTACTAAAGCAACCTGAAATTTTAGAATTAGATAATGCTACTAAATAAGACATGTCGAGTGATTCCAGTATACAGATATTTTGTTTCATGTCATCTTATAATTTTCATCTCTGTCTTATAAAGTATCATATCTTCATTTTACATAGGAGGTTGAGAATTTGAGAGGTAAATGACCTGAATCAAACACTTTGTAAATGAGTTTTGGTGCTGATTTGAACCCAGGTCTATTCAATTCTAAAGCTTAAGCATCTATGCTCTCTCTTGTCTCCAGAGAGCCAGGAACATCCTTGGTTATACACTAACTCTCCTACTCACTATGTCTCCCTCTTCCAGCCCTTTGGGAAGCCTGGCCATCAGCTGCTAATTATCCTTCCTCAGTCTGTTGTTCCCTTTGCCTCTTCTCTGTATCTCCTGCCCACTCTGTATCCTTCAGTCACTTGTTAAAGTCACAGAGCTTCCTTCCTGTCTTTTGTCCATTGTGTCAGCTGGAAAATATTCCTAAGGTGACAATTCTCTTCTAATAGTTTATCTTCCATCTTTTTAGACCACCACATACAGTGCCTTCTTGTTTAGTTCAGGCCTGCACAGTTCTCTTTCTCTACTTAACTCATCCTTTGTATACCAGTTTCTTTCCTTTTTCACTTAATTTCTTGATTTGTGACTTTTAAGTGCTTTTCCTTCTGCCCAGAATGTCTTTTTGACCCCACCCCATCTTGCATACTTCTCCAGAGATAAAAGTAGCACATATTTTCAAATGGACTCCAAATATCACATTCTGTTGCTCTCTTTTCTCTTACAAAATTTGAAATCTCCTTTGACTTTGTGTAGATCCTGTTATTGAATTACTCATGCATTAGCACATTTCCCACTTTCCTAAAAATCTATCTAAACAAATGCCAATCAAAATTAATTTGTGTATTCTACTATTTCGATACTGATATTCAGACTTCGGTGATATAAAGTTGGGTATTTACTGAAAACTGGATTTGATTTTTGTTTTGTTTTTAATGTATGAGAGAGGTATTCTAGCTATGGGTTTAATGTATCTTATATAAAGAGATGGAAACATTTATAGCTAAAATGATTCTGGATTTTGCCTAAAAACAGCCAGAAAATAAATTAAGGGGCTAGGAAGATTAGAGAAAGTGTTTCTAATTACTGAGGTTGGGTCATAAATACATGGAAATTCTGCTTATCACTTATTTTAGGTTCCTAAATATCTATAGATAGATGAATTTTAGAGACTATTAATCAAGCCAGACCCCTGGTGTTCAAGATCAGGATCGACACAGTCCCAGTTTCCTGGGGATTTTGTGTTCCTTTTATCTGTACTGGAAGCCAGCTCCGGGAAGCTATATAAGCTCCTATGGGGTCTGGTGTCTTCTTTCTCTGGCCTGGCTGAAATTGAGGCTTCAGAAGAGTCACTTTGTACATCTTTTGGTCTGACACTGTTTCATCTGCTCACTGATTCTTATGCCATGTCATCATTCTGCTCATGCCTCCTTCTTTCTATCTCATTTCAAACAGATGAGTACTCTTCTTCTATCATGAGGCCGACTCCTTTACTCCTCTGCTCTTTTATTTAATAAACAAATGAGTTCATAATATTGTGGTTGCTGATATCTGCTAAAATTGTAAATCTATGGGATAAGCAGTGTTCTGTTGGACTTTAAAACTTGATAACCTCTGTATTTAACATATCTCTATCCATTGGTCCAATCAGACAATAATTACACTGTTTAATTCAGTGTGGATGGCTATTGTGCTAAAACTATCTGCAAGAAAGAATAAGCATTTCATCAATATAAAACATTAGAACTGTCATTGAGATCACCACATAGTCACCTGGGTTGTTTCTTCTTTACTTTTGAGGGTAACTCTGGTGTTCCGAGTTACTTTATGTAGGAAATGAGCTATTTTTTTTTTTTTTTTGAGTCAAGACACCAATCAACAACTTTAAGTTTTCTTGCAACTGTTTTACACGAATAACAAATGACCTTCTGTAGGACATACTTAGATGTGTGCCAAACAAACATCCCAGTGCTAACTTAGTTTAAAGAGCTAAGCCTGGTCTGTATACAGAGAAATAGCCTGGAAGTGAAATTTTTACTTAGGAAAAAAAGAAGTTGGTGATATAAATGAAGTGTTCTGAATGACTGTTTTCCTTCAATCTTAGTTACTCTAAAACCCAATGAATTTTTTAAGGCTTCACCTAGAACTTTCATTCTCTCATCTGGGAAACATCACTGTGTCTCCGGTAATTTTAATCACTTATACATCGGAGCTGAAGTGTACCAGGACCTCCTGCTGCCAAAAATTAATTTGCACATGCATCAGGCCATGCACCAAGCGCATGGCCTGGATTCCAAGGAAATGTGCCCCTGGTTATTTTGTGAGCTAATGTGAGCTCCTACATCAGCACTGTGTCTGCCATTGGCTGAAAAACTGGGCTATGGCTCAGAAAACCCCCATTTCTATTTTTGTCTTTTCACTGACTTAATTGTGTGACCTCAATCTTTTAACCCCTTTCTGCCTCAGGGTCTTCACCTGTGTTATGGTCTTTCCTTCATGGGGGAGAAAGGAAAAGCTGTGAAATAGCACACAAAAGGAAAAATAAGCATTTGGTTACAGCGAATACATCCATAGCTGTGGATCAATTCTGAACTGATTCTTCATATGTCACATAAACATGAGAACTAATGAGGGAACACAAGAGTCTCATTTGAAATAATCCAGCTAGCCGCTGTGATAGCTATCTTGATGTTATTATTGCTTATAATGCTGAATTTGTAGTGCGTACATACAGATATGCCAGTTTGAATTTCTATCTAATTAGATACATCGTTCACTTTGCAACACACGGGGAGGGAGAAACGGTGTGGTGTCAAATCATTTTACTACCGTGGAGAAAGGAAGGAAGCTCACCTGCTTTCCGGGAGTTGAGTGAAAGCAGGATTGGTCTTCATGGGGAAGAGGAATAAAAAATGGCCACTTATCTAGACGTAACAAAGGACTGCTGTGCTGAGAAGTTTATGAAGTAACAGCAAGGACTGTGAGTCGCTCTGTTTTCCAAGGGACACAAATGAATCACAGGATCTCTCCTTCATCATATCTGTCTAAAACATGATTCTGACCTTCCACTACTTGCCCGTTGCATACCTTGGAAATGGATTTGCAGATGGTTATGGGCTACAGAATTGAACCAGGGCCATCAGCAAGAAGAAGAATTCCTCTTAAACAAAATATTCTCTTAATTATGGAGCCATCTCTCCAGCCCCCTCCCCAACTTAAATATTTTTATACAAGTCCAGTTAAATCACACAGATAGCTCTTAAGTTCATTCAAGTTCTAAAAAGTCTAGCTATAGAAACAGCTCCTTAAAAACAGGATTCATGACATGGCTGTTGCTTAGATGGCTGCAAGACTGCTAAAGATCACACAGATTCAAAATCCCAACAAGAGGTAGGTGTGGACTCCTGAGAATTAACCTTAGCTGAGAAACTATTGGCTGTCACTGGCTGTTGAAGGAGGGTGAGTCACTGCTCTTTAGGAGTATGGCCACTGGAAGATTACCCATTTTCCAGGGAATGACCCTGCATCCCTGTGCATACAGATAACACTACCAGGGCTCACTGGCTTATAAACAAGCAAACAGACTAGTAAATAAAATTATAACATAAAGTGGGGAGGCAGATAAGATGGAGATATCTTGAGAGGAGCTGGAAGGAGACAGTGAGAGGTGGATGCCATCAAGATACATTGTGTACATGTGTGCAATTTGCAAAAGAAAAAAAGCTCATTAAAAATAAAACAGAATAGAGTTCAGAAGGTTGGTGAAAAGACTCTGTGGGAAAAGGTGCTTTCCACCAAGCCCGACACCCCGAGCTTGATACTCAGGTTCCACACGGCAAAAGGAAAGAACTGACCCCCACACCTTACCTTCCGACTGATGTACACTTGTGCTGTGATACGTTCTACCTCACAATCAATCGCCAATCAGTGAAAGAAAATAATAATAATAATAATAATAATAATAATAATAATACCAAGCGCTTAAACATGAAGCTGCTTCCAAGTCCAGGCTAGAGCAAGCCTTCAGTAACGTGTGAAGACCAGGAGTCTAAAGCTGGAAGAGGGTGTGAAAATGAACACGAAATGACAAGCTTTCAGTGAGAATTCCATCGATTATTTCTCCCTTTAAAAAACTCTAGGGTATAAATCCATCTTCGTATTTGGCCTTGATAATCTGCTCCTTGTCCTTCTGAACACAAGCACGAGGCAAAATGGATGAAGGTAGCCCTGCTGCAGATAAGAGAATGATAGGTCTTAGACTTCCCCATCGTCCATGTGCAGGTCAGATAAGTGAGTATGTATCACTGGAGCCAGTTCTGGGTTATAGAAAGCAATCTGGAAGCTGCCTTGGCCTCTGCCAGGCTGAAGTGATTCAGGGTCACCTACCCTCACGCTCTCTGTAGCAAGGAAGTATATCTGCAGATTCCAATTGCAGCATGTGTGAGAAATCTGAAGCTGTAGTCTAGTTATCTCTTCTGGTTTTTTTTTTTTTTTTTGTCTTGACCATGTCAGAATCTCTGTGTGAGTTTTCAATAAAAAAAAAAAAAAAATGTGCAATGGCCAATTGGTCTATTGCATGACTTCCATCTCTAAATAAACATACAGCCATCTAAAATGCTTCTCATGGTTTTCTTCCTCAACAAAACAAAACAAAACAAAAAACAAAAACAAAAACAAAAACAAAAAAAATACCCCATAAAATTGCAAAATGTTAAACAGCATTTAAGTTTGCTTTCTTCTTTGGAGAAGCATTTTAGTAATTTCTGCAATTCATTTTGTAAATTTTTTATCTAGAAAATAGAACAATGCATATATGAAATAATGAAATTTCCCAGTGAATCATAGTGGACACTGAATGATAACAAATGGCATTTTATGGAGGTGGTGCACGTGGGGTCTGTGAGGTCATCTCTTAAGATACTGTCCTTGAGACCCTCAAGAACTGTTGCCTTCATAGCAAATGCTGAGCCCATACAGCTATCACTTAATATCTATGAGAAATTGTTTCTATGGCCCCCATGGAACACAACCTAAAGTCCCATATGTAAAATGCTGCGTATGATCTACACAATCCTATCCTGTATTTAAATCTTGTCAAGGTTCCTAAAACACCTAATACAGTGAAATGTGATATAAATAGTTGTTCTACTATAATATTTAAGAAATAATGATAAGAAGAGCATCTGTCTGTACAATTTCAATGTAGGCACATTTTTTTTCTAAATATTTTCAAGCCATGGTTGTTTGAATCTACAGATGTGGAAGCCAGGACATACAGTATCAACTGTACCCCATGAGTCTCTCTTCTTCACAGCTCTTGTTTTGTATACTTTTTAAATTAAACTTCTTAAACAAAGCATGACAAGGGAATGTGCAGTGAATGAAAACAATTTCTCCATGTGATTATTAGTTCATTTTGCTCCTACATTACACTGTGAAAAGAACCCTCAAACAATCACATTCTTCTTGGTAACAACATAGCTCCCAGTACAATCAATACTAGATCAGTTCATGTGCTGTTGAATTCTTGTGCTATATGCACCAGTGGTTCACTGCAAATATAGCTCTCAATCCCAGAGGACACAAGTCTGTGTAATGGAGTTTTCTCTAATTAATTATTATAGTATGAACAAGATTATTTTCTCATCAATATATCTTACTTAAATGTATGCTACACTAATATACTAACTTGTCTTTGTTTTCATTTGTGGTACACACACACACACATACACACACATACACACACACACACACACAGAGAGAGAGAGAGAGAGAGAGAGAGAGAGAGAGAGAGAGAGAGAGAAAGAAAGAGACAGAAATTGTCTATTAGAATACAAAATTCTATAGAAGTTTCCAGTTGCATGCCTAAGAATCATCAATATAAGGATTATTGATTTTGTGTCTGTCTTCACATCATTCTCCAAAAGGCTTTATTCCCCAATGCTGTAATTACAATATGATAAAAGGTATTTTCTTTTGCTTATTAGTAGGGGAGTTCTCACTGAGGAGTGATGGACCGTATCTACCACATCATAAATCATAGTTAAACACACAGTTATTAGATCAAATCACAAAGGTGGGTCATTGTATGCATGACCTGTGCATGCATACACATTTACACGTGTGCAATCAGACTCCTAAATTGTCATCAACTTTAAAAATCCTCATTATCTTAAGCACACACGTTTCTCCCCCCATCTTCTCATTCTTTTCCTCCTCATTAAAGCAGTTTATTCTCCACTTTCTCTGGACTAAGTGGGCAGAACAGGCATAACACCTGCCTGTGAGCGCTGCTCTTATAAGCTTTTATTAAACACATAATTGGATGAGGCACTGTGACCTGCTGCATGGTAAGAGCTGCATATACACAGGCCAGGTTGCTGTGGATTTCCTTCTTGAAAAAGATGCCCACACTCACAGGCTATAATACTGGGTGTTTATTTATTCGAGGGAACTTGTGTTTCTTTTCACATGTATGATCGTGGGAGGGAGCTTTCCCACTTCTTTTATCTTTATATTAACGCTCCTTGACTCTTTTCCCCAGAGTCTGTAAATACACAAATAATTTTAAAATTTTTATCTTTTTAATTTAGATGATATTAAGTATCAGTAGATTTTTTAATGTAACTGATCATTTATTCAGATGCAGGTAAGAAAAGTTCAATGTTTTTAATGGGCATGATCCCAGGAGATCCCATTGTAGCCTTATGCCTCTGACTCATAACCCATTGTACAGAGGACTCTGGTGACCTAAACCATTGTATAAAAAACCTTTATGACCTACCCATTGTATAAAGGACTCTAGTGACCTAACTTGTTGTATAAAGGACCTTGGTGACCTAGCTTTGGCTCCAGCTTTCCTTCTTCATTTCCAAGCTGTCCACTGAATGCCTCTCCCACTCAAAATCAACATGGTTAACACTGACTGTCAGCTTTTCTCATCGTTACCCTATTTTGTTCCTTGGGTCCTTCAAAAAATAACTTTTGATTTCGTTATCAAAATGCCATGGGCATTTACACAGTTATGTTCCCTACGGTCTTGATGGTCCTTCTCTGTTTAATGAGGCCTTTTCTCTTACCCTGATAAAAACTCCAGGCATACTCAGACCATGCACAAATGAGGGGGTTACCACAACTCAAGAGATTTTTCTCCTTCCTCCAGGTTCTCCAAGCATTCTGATGGAAATTAGAAAATTATTTTCTAAAGTAGTCAACCAAGGCATACGTTTCTTGAGTGATGGGATCTCTCTTGATGCATCCTATGCCAATACACATTAGCACAGTTTTGTCCCTAGTTCAGACTCAGGAAATGAGGTTGTGTTTTCGTGAATGCTAAAGGCTGATCACCATCACTCTTCATGTATCTATCTGGGAGCATCAAACACAGCCATCATTGATGACATGCATATCACCAAGCCTTTTTTCACTTCTTCTTATCATCCTATTATTATTTGGTCTTCTATGCAGAGAGCCAGCTCAGAAACTTTGGCCTATTATTAAATGTCCCTCTGCCTCAGACCTCAAGTGCGTTTATCCTTTAAAATCTCCTAAAAGGATCAAGCATTGTAGCCCTTCAATGTTCCCAGCCAGTACTCTGAGATTTTCACTTCCATTGCTATAATGATCCTGATGATTTCTCTACCTTGTCTTTTTCTCTTCCATCCATTCTTTTTAATACAACTTGTGACCTTTACGAACAGAAAAACTGAAGCAAATCTTTTGCTTCAAAGTTACTATTCATGCCACAAAAGACTTACTTGCTTAGTGCAGGCACCGTGGAAATCAGTATAGAAATTCTTTAACACACACACACACACACACACACACACACACACACACACACACACACACACACGCACAATCTGAGCCATGATATTACCCAGGTATTCTTCTCAGGGATAGATGCCTGAAGAAACTGAAGTCAACATACAAAAGATATACCCACACATTCAAGCTTATTGTGGCAGTATTCACAATAGCTCAGTTATGGGGGACAGAGGCAGGAGGATCTCTGTGAGTTACAGGTTAGCCAGAGCCACATAGTGAGACACTAGTTCAAAAATAAAATAGCCCAGTTATACAAGAGGACAGTGGATGGAATTAGAGATGAACATGTTACTTGAAATAATTGCATGTTTTCTTTCATATGTGGAATCTAAACTAAAGAAAAAGGGTAAGATCTGAACTTCAAAAGCTAACTGTAAAGAATGGAGAAGGAGTTCTGGGGAAATGTAAGAAGGGAAGAGATGGTATTAGTAAATTTGAACATTGTACCATCTATGCACGGGAAATCTGTAAAGAGCCCTATCAATATAAACAATGAGTTAATAGTCAAAAAGTTAAATATGAAAAGGGAAAGGGGCCAAGAGCAAGCATCTTATTTCCCTCACATTTTTTTGAATAAATAAAGCTGAAAATCACCCCTCCCTCACACAAAGACTTACCTCCCAACTCTTCCATCAAGCTTCACACTTCTCTAAGTCTTCCCTCACCCCACTTCCTTTTCCTAGACTGCAGCCATGATGGTGACTGACTCCCCACAGATCATACACTCAGGTAATTTGTTAGTGCTGGTTGTGGAATTTAATGATTTGTTTAAGGAAGGAGAAATGACTAAGCTCTTGCCAATGAGGTAGGTGAGGAATTGTGTTGGTGGTGTTCTAGAAGTTTGCCTCAGAGCTAGAGCCAAGAAAAAACACAGCTTTTCTGATCTGAACATTGGCATACCTGGACGTGATATCTGCTTCATCCATTTTTCTGTATGTGGAAGAATAAATCCAGGAGACAAAGGTAGGCAAAGCTTGAAGAACGGGCAAAGTCTGGAGATTGCCAGGAGAGATCTATGGAGGTTGATGCACTGCTCCTGGATTTCCTACTCACTGGCTCTTTTCTAGATAAACAGAATCATTTTCTTACTGTCAAACCCCTGGAGTCTGAATTCTCTCTGTTTTATCCTGAAGACAACAGGCATGATAGATAGTTCCCAAGCTGCCCGCTTTCTCTTCCCTTCTGGTCCAAGCACATTAACCCAATGGAATTTCCTTCTCTTTAGTCTTTAGGTTAAACTTTAATTGATTCCAAGGAGTCAACTTTTCTTTATTGCCCAGGTACAGAGTTAAACTATGCTACACAGATCTGAGATCTCAGGAGTCTATAGCTCAGGATGAGGATGCTTTCTTAGGATGCCCCAGGCCTTGAGTTCGATTACCAGCAAAGACAAAAGGAAACAAAACTTTTAGCTGCCTTTAAGATTATTCATCCATCTCCCACAGGAATCTTGCTCTGCGCATGTTGAATCACAGTCTTCTCATGCCTGTGGTACCTTTTAATCCATTATCTTACATTTTACTTTGACAATTATTTATTACATACTTACTTTGTGCCAAGTACTATTGTTATTATTGTGACATAAGAAAATACAAAGCAGCAAATTGTTAGCCACTGTGGAGTTTGAATTAAGGTCTAAAAGGTAGCCAATAAACATAGAAGTAGAAGTACAATGTAAGAAAATAAAAGCAATAAAATGGATTAGAAGAATTTAAATAGAGTCAGAATAGGCTTGAGAGAGAAATTTGTGTGTGTAAAATGAGTAGAATGTCTGTATATGTCTTCAGAAAGAAACAGTGTTAGGTAGCAGATATATTACATGAAAGAACCTAAAGAAGCAGCTAGGTATACCAAGTAGCAATAAGGTGACCAGTGTGGCTGGAAGAAAAGTGAAGAAGGCAAGGGTGGTAGGGGACATGATCTGAGAAACATCCTCAGAACAGTTGATGTGGGTTCTTATAGACACAGAAGTCTGTAGTTTACAGTAGAATGGTTATTTTGAATGGATTTTTAAAATGTATTCCCGTGGGATGTTGCTCTTGTACATTGTAAAAATTTGTTGCTTGTATTGGTTTAATGAAATGCTTATTGGTCAGTAGACAGGCAGAAAATATAAGCAGGGCAACCAGACGAGAAGAATTCTGGGAAGAAGAAAGGCAGAGCAGACACCAGCCAGATAAAGAGGAAGCAAGATAAGAATGTGCACTGAAGCAAAGGTACCAAGACATGTGACTAAACATAAATAGAATCATGGGTTAATTTAAGCATAGGAGCTAGTCCGTAATATGCCTGAACTACCTTCTCAGTAGTTATTATAATATTAAGCTTCTGAGTTAATCATTCCATAAGTGGCTAAGTGACCAGCCGGGCGGGACAGAGAAAATTCTGGCTACATGTTCCCCTAGATGATGAGTTAGGAGAGTGACCTAGGAGGAGGAGAGCATAGCCAGGGACTACTCACAGTACTAGGGTTCAGAAAGGAGATGCTGGTATAATGAACAGGTCCAACAGCACGGTAGCTTTTAATGGCCATGGCCATGATCTCTTCCTTGCCAAGTAAAGCAGCCCTGGTTCTGGATTGGACAACACTGTTCCCAACAGTGGCCTGCTCCATGTCTAGGTACTAGGTATTCCATCCCAGGGCAACTTATCCTTAAGATGTACGTTATGAAGTGACCTCAAATGGGAAAGTATCATGAAGATGTAAACTGGACACGTGGAAGCTGAAGAAAGAGGAAGTGAACCATGGGAAGGAGGTAAGCACACAGTGATTACTGTGTCAGAGGCAGAGCACTGAGTAGGATCCAGGAATTGAAACTACTATATAAGAAATAAGTTTTCTTGGGTCCAGAGAAGGCTTGAATGATGGGCAGGCTTTGAGGTTAACTCTTTTGTCTTTTTTCTATGACCACATTTTGCATGGAGGCTTATGTCAAACCTTATTAACAGAAAAACTCAAGTGAACCTATGCTCTTTCCATGGAGAAAACCGGGTAACAACCACTTTTGGGATGTGTCATTTTCTGAGTGGGAACTTTCCAGACTCTGGCTCAAAGCTTGTTGAATATAAATCCCATATTTTACAGTGATGTCCAAATTACTTGCCTGCATCTTTCCCCAAATTCAACACATGTTCCCTCTGAAAGCAGCACTTCCCAATAATTGAATGTTCCTGTATTTGAGAAATGTCAAAGAACTTAGACATTTCATTGGAGATGATGAATGATTTTCCCTTCAGCATCAGATACCTTTATATACATATATACAAGCTCTATTCCAAGTTGTTTACCTAATGGCAGGGGAGGAAATAAAGGGGCATTTCAGTACTGCTGTGAGGTGAATTTTCTGTTAGTGTACATACCTAAGGCTGGGATATTAGATTGAGAAGATGGCTCTTTGCTCTGAAGAAAGGAAGCATCAAGCATGCTATTTCTGTTGATTTGTGAAGAAATCAATTAAGAGATGGCTGGTTCAATAGCAATGAGAATAAAAGGTAAAAGATGCACAGGTATCTTAATTACTTTTCTATTGCTATGAAGGGCCATAAGAACCAAGACAATTAAAAAAAAAAAAAAAAAAAAAAAAAAAGGTAGTTTATTTGTAGGCACGTGGTTCCAGAGAGTTAGAGTCTATGGGAGGGATCATGACATCAAACAGACAGACATGGCGGTAGAGTGGTAGCTTACATCTGATCCACAAATTCAAATCAGTAAAAGAAAGAGAACCAACAGGGAATACCATGGGTATTTGAAACCTCAAAGCCCACCCCCCCCATGACACACAAAACCCACCACCCAATGGGCACACAAAGCCCATCCCTGAGTGACACACCTTCTTTAATAAGGTCATACCTCCCAATCCTTTTCAAAGCAGTTCACCAGTTACAGATCAAGCATTAAACTGTTTGAATCCATAGGGGCCATTCTAATTTGAACCACCATAATAGGGCAGGGCCACTTATGAGTAAGAGGAAAGTTATCAAACAGAATCTTAAGCCAGAGAAGAGGGTGGGCAAAGTGGTCACAGGGACAGTTGTCATAGAAACAATTTGGGAAAAGAACATGCCACTATGGGAAGAAGGAACAGCTGAAATGTTTTGCTGAGGGACAAAGCCATATACATCTACACCTAGATTCTTCCTGCTCCTAAATAGCAGTGTGAGAGTTTCCCAGTGCAACTCTCCTTGGAGTCTGAGTTGTTTCTTATCTTTAACAAATCTGAATTACAAAGTAGTGTCACAAACACTGCAGTGAGTTCTGGGAGGGCAAGGGGTCATTTCCATAAGACCGCATTACTAATACTTTATATAGTGCATGATTGCAAACTAGACTCCAAGAAGTGTATGGCTGATAAGTGTGGACATGAAAGGGAATGAGTGTTCATTTAGTGACATGCAAATGGATAAAGTGGAATTTTGAAAGGAAGCAGACATATCTCCCCTTCTCTCTTAAACCAAATCCACTTCTAGAATGAAAACCAACCACATTCTTTCAAGAGCCTACAGACGTATCACTGGTACTTCAAGAATCAGAGCTCATGGTAAAAGCAAGCACCTCGGTCTTCACAGAGATACATGTCATAGCTTCAATTTGCTCTGTATTGGCAAGGAATATACTTTCTGAATTGCTTTAAAAGCTTATAATGAGAAAAGTAAGAGACAATCTTAAGTCATTACATCTATTAGTCAAATCATACAAGAATCCCAGAGAAGTATTTTAGTTGATGGGTTTAGACAAGTTCCTTGGTATATATATATATATAGCGAGAGAGTGTTATAACCTCTCCAAGCCTGTATTCCACTTCTGTTGCTCTGTGGGTCTGCATATTCTCCAGTGACAATAGAGATCATGAAAGTCCCAGTTCAAATTTGTGGATTATTATATAATTATTTCAATTATCTTAATTCAATTATCCACATTTCAAGACCCAAGGTCCTTGTGGTTAATAATCAATGTTTATGTTCTTTTTAAATGACAAGTCCAATTACCTGAGTCTGCACATCATGATTCAGATTCCGGTAACGTGCAGTATGTACAGGAGCTATCTGATGCTCTGGTTTCTGTGTGGGAATGCTTACAATAATGACCTTTAACTGTCTTTGTCTACTTCAGAAAAATAGTGAAAGAAGAATTTTCCCATTAAAATGACTTCTTTTAAACTAATATAAATAGGAATCAAATCATCCATGAACTAGGTTGTCTTTGAGCATGTGGAACACCAAAGGGAAATGCCAGCCCTGGCATAGCTGAACAGCATCAGGTGTCCTGTTTATGCTAATTCAGCACAGATTTAGAGATTTCTAGTGAAACGTAACTAACTTTTGTTAAATACTCAAAACAGGACAAAATGCACAAGAAACAAAATTCCAAATGCCCAAAATGGAAAGAGACACATGGCATACATATCTGAGACCTTCTTCATGCTGGAAAAGAACTTTGTGATTAATGATGTGATGTTGCCATGTGTTTCTCACTGTCTGTGAAACTCAAATGAACACCTCTAAAAACACAATGACTCTATGGCTTTTAGGAAAGACCAACAGAAAGTAACCCTGAGAAAGGAATCGATGCCCACATGCTGGAAAAGAACTTTGTGATTAATGATGTGATGTTGCCATGTGTTTCTCACTGTCTGTGAAACTCAAATGAACACCTCTAAAACCACAATGACTCTATGGCTTTTAGGAAAGACCAACAGAAAGTAACCCTGAGAAAGGAATCGATGCCCACAGGATACACCCCTTTCCACTCTGGTAAACCCTCAGTAGATCTGGAGAGGCAGACGTGAATGAATGTGCACTATCAATTTAGTAATATTGAGTGACAGATTTAATAAATGATTGGTGTGCTGAACGGCAAGAATGTAGGAGAAATCTCCTTGTCAGGATACTGCAATAATCTTCTTTCAGACATCCTTAATCACTTGCACCATCCTCCTCAAGGCAGGACTTTAATGAGATGTAAAATGGTCCCCTAATCCTTCAAGTCAGCTAAAGTTATTGCAGGAATAATGGTATCATATGTAACACGCAAGTACCAAGGAGCTCTGATTCTCTCAAGAAGGGATTTACGGAGTAAGCAAATGGGGATTAGAGCCCACATCTGCTTGTCTCTCAAATGCATTTTAAGACCCAGAGCATTCTGTTTTCTCCAGTCGACATGATTTCTATGTTCTAAATAATGTCTGGTTGGCTCTCTAACAGAAGTTGGAAATGCTACTACCCAGAGCACTCTTGTATGAGCAAGTGCTGAAGCTTGAACAAGCATCCCCTAAGGCTCATGTGATGAAGGGTTAATCACCTATGCAGAAGTTCTGGAACCTATAAGAGGCTGGGTGCATTGGGAGGACTCTAGGACACAGTAGCTTGTCCATGAAGGTGATCATGAAGCTTCCTTGGCTTCCTCTTCCTTCTAGCTAATGTGATTGGTTTTTTGTTTTTATGTTTTTTTTTTCTCCTGCCAGAAGCACAAACATTGAAACCACTAAATCCTGTACTGGAAGCTACAGAAGCATGAACCAACATAAACCATTTCTATGTGTAAGCAAATTGCCTCGGGTAGTTTCTCTAGTGGCAGAAAGCTAATATAGGAGGCAATGCATATTTAACAACTCATGAAAAACCCAAAAATAGGGTTGAGAGATGGCTCAGTGGCTAAGAGCACTGGCTACTTTCCCAGAGGTCCTGAGTTCAATTCCCAGCAACCACATGGTGGCTCACAACCATCTGTAATGAGATCTGGTGCCCTTTTCTAGTGTGCAGGCATATATACATGCAGAGGGAAGACTGCATACATAATAAATAAATAAATCTTAAAAAAGATAAAAACTCAAAAATGAATGTGTGGCATTATTCTTATAGTGAGGTAATGTCAACAGCGGTCATGTCCACATAGCCTGTTCAGCTGATGGTAAATTATCCACATGCACATTTTTTTTTTTCACCTTCACTACAACCCAAGAGCAGCTCAAGTTATAAAATCATGTATTCAAGGTCATGAAGAACTGGGTGTGGAAGAGCCCACCTATAATGCCAGAAGTTGTAAGGCAGAGGTAGGCAGATTTCTGAGCTCCAGACCAGCCTGGTCTATACAGTGAGTTCTAGGCCAGCCAGGAGCTGTGTAATGATCCTGTCTCAAAAACAAAGTCAGGAGCCAGTGAGACTCAGACAACAGTTCACAAATCATTTGCAATTGGATCAACCCTGCATTTATATTAAATCAGAGATTAAAGTCAAATCATATTCAAGCTATTGTTTGATACGTATTTGATTTAATCATTTGACACAGCATTTCTAGTGCATACAATTGATGCTTGGTAGTTATAGAGACTTTCCAGTGAACAAACACTTTAAGGAGAAGATGCTCTGGTTTCAGAAATGTAAGGGGACACATTGAACTCGGATGTGTCACAGAGATGCTGGATTCTTTAAGGATAAGTTCATTTTTGGGTGCATCCGTATGTGCCTATATGCAAGTGTACAGCTTTGTTTCTCAAAGAAAATCTGGAAACATTTTTTTAAAGTGTGAAGAAGCCCTAAATGACAACAGATAACATTGTGACATTGTGGTAGAACCAGGTAGATTGTAATGGCACAGGTGCTCAGAAGGCCGAACACAGTGGCAGCATTGAAATTGAGAGCAGTATGAGCTTTGCTTCAATCCAAAGGACTGTGAAACGCAGAGACAGAGGGGGATAAGAGCAGGCTTAACCTGTTTAAATACTCTCTCTCTCTCTCTCTCTCTCTCTCTCTCTCTCTCTCTCTCTCTCTCTCTCTCTCTCTCTGTGTGTGTGTGTGTGTGTGTGTGTGTGAGAGAGAGAGAGAGAGAGAGAGAGAGAGAGAGAGCAAGCTATGACAGAAATATTCTTTTCTTGGAATGAAGAGCTAAGCCCAGAAAACCAGATGCCAATTATTAACCTGAATTTTCTAGATGAACAATTACAAATGAATACTGTGTACCACTAGGAGCATCCTTCCTCCCACCAAGCTCAATTAGAGACTTGGGAGCCCAAGTCTCCTGCTGTTCCCTCCAGGAAGGTTTCCTGTGCGAAGACAGCTGTCCATCTCTGTAAATCACAGCAACAGCAATAAGTTCAAGGTCAATAATGAAAGTGAGGCAAAGGGAGAAAAATAGATGGAATACAATGTGAAAAGCAGAGGGAATAAAGGTGGAATTGGATAACTTAAAACAAAGCTCATGCTATCTATCACTGGAAAGATTAGGAAAAGTATTGCACCCAGGAAATAAATTACAAGCACTTAGAACTAATTAGAAATTAAAATTTCAATACTTATGCATGATTAAAGTTCACGCTGAATAGTGAAGTATAAGACACTTTCCTTAGCTTGCTGGAAGTCATCTACCAGAAATACTTAGGAAAGGATATACTTAAACAGGAGACATTAGGGGCACAGTAAGTTATGGCAGAACTAAAACATGGGTGCTGCTGTTAGGACAGATATTCAAACTGGGCTAGAAGAAACTGAAATGAAATGTGTGATAATTAGAAAGGAATCGAAATGGAACCTAATTCTCTAGAGACAAGATGTTTGTTTACCTGAAACACCACCAGTGGTAGACTATGGGAAAGACATGGACTGGTGTGGGTGGAGATGGTATCACTGTACTCAAGCATGCCTTTTAAAGTGAATTCCTTTTATAATTGCAATGAAGACCATGAAATAACCAAAAGCACACTTAGTAAGAAAATAGAATACGCACACACAGAGAGAAAGTAGGAAATGTCTCTGAAGGGCATTAGATGATGTTTCAATAAATGGAAAGAGAGCCTATCAAAACAGATATTGCTCATTCCCAAATGAGTAAAGGTAATAAATGCAATTCCAATCAATACCCCCATCACAGAAATTGAAAAACAGTCTGAAACCTGTCTGAACTACTAAGTATGTAAAGCTAATGAACAATGCAAATGAACTAAACTTGTCCTATCAGATATTAGAAAAGTGGGCAGATAAATAGGTGTTGCTGAAGGAACAGACACACAGAGAAAAGAGTCCAAGAAAGCTCAGGAAGAGATTGAGTTACTCAGGAAAACTTAACAGAAAGCAGGCATGACTTCTATTTAGCAGATGGCAACTGTTTAATCTGCCCCCAAAGCCCAACCAGATCAGAAAGAAAAATGCAGCTCCAATACAGATACAATGCAAAGCAAAATTAATCTTTCACAATCAATGAAAATATTCTTAAGAACAAAAGACATTGACACATCAACAACTGTGCTAGAACATAGTATGTGCTATACCACAATGCCTTCATCAAAAAGTTAAAACATAAGAGACATCCTGGAAGAATAATACATTTGAAGACTAATTAACAAAGTGTTCATTCCTAGAACATACAAGGAAAAGGTAAGCCATGTATTGCTTTTCATTTACTGGGCTGACAAAATTAAAATATTACAAGAACTTGAGAAAACAAGAATTGGTATAAACCATCAGTGTGGATGTAAACTGATTTATAATAATTTTAAAAAGAAATTTCCCAATAGCCAGTAAAATTTCAAGTATATATCAAGCATCAGTTTTCAACCCATGGGCCATAACCATTAAAAACACCCCACATGATTCTGATGGTCTTAGGAGCCCCTAGCCATAAATGTATTTTCCTTGTTACTTCATAACTGTAATTTTGCTACTGAGCAGTGTTACAGTTCCAAAGAATATTGGAAGTATGTTTTCCAATGGTTGAGACCTACAGGTTGAGAGCCACTGATAAACGTTCTATTTCTAGCATATATTCATAATAAAATTTTTCACATATGAAAAAGATGTGCATAGCATTATTTGTAGTAGTAAAACATTAGAAAAAATCTGAAAATGCTTTTATGAGTACAGAGCAGAATGATTTTTTTTTTCAGTGCTACTAAAGCAAATTTACACTGAGATGTTTCCAGGTTGAATGAAATACCCTGATATACAAACAAGAACATGGTAAGTAGACTTACATGCAAAATTGGACTGGGGCTGGCGAGGTGAGATGATTTATCAGTAAAGGCAGTTGTAGCCAGGCCTGATGTCAGGAATTTGATTCCCTAGATCCACATGGTAGGAGGAGAGATCTGATTCTCGGATACAAAAATAGTATTAGGTGCTGGGAAGATGGAGCAATGGCTAAGAGAGCTTGCTGCTCAGTCATGAGGACCCGAGTTCAATCCTCAAGATGACCTGAATTCAATCCCCAAAATCCATGTAAAAAGTTAGGTGGAGCCAGAAGCATCTACAAGCTCTGGGTTGAGATGGGAGTGGAAACTAGAAGACCCTCTGTGTTTTTCTGACTGCCAGTCTACCTCCAACTCCAGTAAGGGCCACTCAGAGTAAAGAGGTGGAGACTGATAAAGTAGGGTACCTGACTTCGCCTCTGGCCTCCGTATGAGTGTATGGGCATGCACATCTACAATGCGTAGATGCACACATGTACCATACACACATCAGTATTAGTATGGTACATATAATAGTAAAGCAATTAATGACATAAAATATTTTAAACTCTATACTTTTACATTTATGCATATTTGTTATGAGTTGGACCTTGGATACTCCCTGAAAAGTTCTTGTGCTAAATGAAGACTTTGTCACTGCGTTATAGTTCTACTAGAGATGGTAGAACCTCCAAAGGCAAGTCTTATTGAGAGAAAGGTACATCATTAGGGACATGTCCTTAAAGGAAATATTGGGACACACAGTTCCTTCCTACTTCCCCTTGCTTCCTGGCCACCAAAAGATGGACAACTTTTGTGCACCATGAAGTCCCTGTCATGATGCTCTGTGTCATCACAGACCCCAGACGACAGAGCCAATAGATCACATATTGGTGCCACTGAAACTGAACCAAAAGTCTTTCCTCCTTCGAATTGATTTATGTAAAGCATTGTGTCACAGCAATGGAAAGCTGTGCTAAGCATAGCTCTCACACCATTTTATATTTAAACCTAGTATTTAAAAATAATAGAATTTCACCCCAATAATTGACCTATGAGTTTGAGGAAAAAAATAAAGGAGAATAAGATAAGGCATGTAAAGTAATTTGTAACCTTGTTTATAATAATCTATAATTTAAAAAGAGAATATATTGTTCAACCGGCTTATAAAATTAAAATGAATGACCAAACATATTATAAAGCATTATAATTCTACACACACTACATACCCTTTCACTTGGTGTCATATACTTGTTCTTATGATTTGCAGTTCATTCTTTAATGAACAGGTAGTAGTTACCGGTCAATTACCACATGCTGAGAACTGTATCAGGACCTTCACACATAGTTGGTTAACCTGTTAGTGATCCTGGGTATTGTGTGTTACTTTGTATTTAAGAGATGCTGAAGTCAACATCTTATCAGCAGGGAAGTCTTCCTCAAAAGCTGTCTTTTCATGTGTTAGAAAGCAGTGTGGAAACACCTGGTCTCTTTTGTTCCTTGCATTTCAGCATCAGAGTGGAGTAAGGGCTTGTCAACATGGTGATCAGAAGGCTTGGGCAATGATAAAATTCCCTAGCTAACATTAAAGATTCAACTAAATGTCCTGGAGTTGGCTCCAGAGTCTTACTCCTCTGCTGGTCTCTCATTTCCCTAAGAGTGAGTCTTGATGGCAGCTGTACTAATCTGAGGGCTCCTGCTTGTTCCAGCCAGAGGCTGACACTCTTCATTCTAAGGAAAGAATGCAGCCACCAGAGTCTTCCTTGCTTCTTTAGATAACACCCAGGTAGGGGCAATCATCACAACTCTCAGAAGCTCTTACCCTGATCTCCAGTGAGTAAGGAACCTACAGGAATGTAGACTTGGAAACATGAGTAGACTACCATAGTTACTTCACTGTAATCCTAGAACTTTGGGACAGAAGGTAGATAGTTAAAATTATACAAACTGTTCTTATCTCTGGATAGGATCTAATATCCTATCAACTAGATAAATGTTATTTGATATACAAGAAACCTGAAGTTCAAAAGAGCTGTCTAAGTTAACCCAAAGTCACATGTGTTGGCATTTCTGACGTCAAAGTCTATAATATTTCATTCTGCTGTGGTGCAGCTTCTAGTTAATCCAAAACTTCCTTTTAAATAATCTTTCTCGAACTAAGATTAATGTTCTGCTATCATAATTTAGGCTATTTTTCCTATTCAGATATCTAAAATATTGTTTAAAATTGGAAAGCAGAGTGCCAAAGAATTCCTTAAAAAAAAAAAAGAAGGATGTTTTAAAGGACCTTTCTGTGCCTAGTAGTCTGGGTCAAGGTCGAGTGTTTCCAGGTTCTTGATTTCTTATTCAAAGATTTGAAATCGAAGCCTACAGTGATTGCAAAGTAGCAGAGAAACACTATTCAAATAAAATAAGTAAAGGATGGGTAGAGAACCCTTCAGGTGAGCAGCAGGCACAGAGTGAAATACTCAAATTCCCCAGTTATCTTCTGGGGCTTTCTCCTAGGACATTCAGGAGAAGGAGAAGCTTTGTTACTAAAGGGTTTAGTGAAAGTGACTCTCTATTGGTTGGTAGGTTAGGTCATATAATCACTTTTTGGCTGTGAATGTCCCTTATCATCTGGTTTTAATCATATGCATATCTAATAACACACAGACATCAGATGCTAAGTGGAAGATTAAGTTCAGCCAAGGACACAATTTTACAATTTTGCTTTGTTTTTCATGTATGTGTGTGTGTGTGTGTGTGTGTGTGTGTGTGTGTGTATGCATATATATATATGTGTGTGTGTGTATATATATATATGTATATATATATATATATATATAAACCGCTCAGTTGAGATATATTGATAATATTTTTGAGTAGAACCTGTCAACATTGGATGCTCATTAAGGAACAGAGACATTTATCTCATTGTTCAGAGAAGAGTGTGCATGAACCCCTGATGCCTGTGAAGATCAGAGGTTGCTAGGCACTTTGTTGGGAAGGGTTGCATAGTATACATACATAAATGAGCTAGGGTGGCTAATGCATTAGTAGAAGAGGTTGCATACAACTCAAACCAAGTTGATTCCCAAGTTACTAAACTTTATTTCATGCTTGCCTATTTTATTTCTATAATCTTATCAAGTGAAGGACACACTGAAATTTCAAAAATAACTTCTACTTTGTGTTGATACCAGCTATCTTTAACAGAACTGGAACAGAAGTAGGAGATTGTAAAGGCCAACAGCTGCCCAGCTGCCAAGCTGTGGTTGCAGCAGAGGCTCATGTGTACTTTAATTCTTGCAAGAATCCTATGAGGCCAGCGTGTTGATAGTGAGAGTGAAATTTTGAGAATGAAAAATCAAAGAGGTGTCCTGATTTCTAGTTTTACCCCACACTGAGAATGAGTGGAATGTACATACATGCACGTATACACACACACACACACACACACACACACACACACACACACACACACACACACACACACACACGGACACGGACACGGACACGGACACGGACACGGACATGGACACGGACACACGAAACAAATTTTAACTAAAAATAGTACTTCCCAACAAATACTAATCATAAAATTGTGCAATTGTGTAATTCACATTGGGTCATTTAATGCATCTTAGAACTACAAACCAATGAGAAAAGAGCCCTAACTTCTCAGGCAGCCCCTTTTCCAGTGACAGACTAGTGAGGAACCTGGCTCATGGTGATTGTAGGGAAAGGAGGCTTAATGTTAGAGAGCTGAGGTCCAGTTTCTGAAAGAATGGTGTGATAAGTAGTTATTTGATTAAATATGTATATGACCCAATTAACTTCCACTTGAATGGGTGTTTAGAATTAGAAACCAGTGACAACACACCCAGGAAATAAATGTGTTCATTCCAGCCCCCATTAACTACAGGAAAAAAGACAAAAGACATCTGACATGTTAGTATAGGGCTCTCTTAGAGAAAGGCAGGTTGAAAACATGGAATGTAATAAATATTGGAAGAAATAATGCAAAAGACTTCTAAGAAAAACTATAATGAATCACTTGAAATGGTGTGGTATATTCTGAAGAAAGTGGGTCTTTATCAATGCAAAGACAAATGTAATTAAGATAATTGGACTTTAAAATTATAACAAAAAGCCTGTGGGGAAAAAGTTTATTATTTGAGGGTAAAAGAAACTGAAGATTTCCCTGTTTACATTCACTTCCAGAAGAGAATGGAGACCTTTCCACCCAGTGCACATCAAGGACTTTATCTTTGAGCAACTTACCCTTCAAGCAGAAGGGTAGAGAAAAATTGCTTTTAATGCAAGTGCTCAGAGGGTATCATTCCCATGAGCATTTCTTAAATCTGCTTAGAGGAACCTTCAGCCAACCACGAAATCACTGGACAAAGCCCAGCAAAGGGCTGACAGTGAGGACCGAGACTACTTTCCTATCATCTAAGTCTAAAGCAAATGTGAGAATCAGACTCAAAATAGAATGTAAACACTTGTTTCAGCATGGGAATAAAGCAGAATGAGAAAACCAGGGAGCTGCCGTCTGTGGATCTACCTCCTGTATTCTGGGATGTGTTCTCAGCATCATCCATTACAATGTCAGAGGCTATATGACCATTGTTACCTACAAACATTTTATTTGTATTTTTTGTTGGGTATTCCTTGCATGCGTTGTCTGAAGTTTCCTCATTGCCGGATCCAGATACTTTATTTCTAGCCAGAAGAAAATTATATAGGCCAGGCTGTGTCCTTCTCAGGGCTTCACTCTTGGGGCGTATGTGGCGCTTGAGGTTCACAGGTAATGTTAAGTTTTAGCATCCTGTGGAGTTGTATTTCTCTACTAGGCAACCATTGCTTCATTTATTTTTCTGTGCTACTAATAAGTTGGATATAGAGGAAACACATTACAGGGAATAAAGAATTGTTTCCTAATTGATTTTGGTTTAGGGTTGCCGAGGTTCAAGCCTAAGGCTTCACACATGTTTGACAAGTGCCCTAACTAGAGCCGCACGAGAAATTTAAAATTATTTAAGTGACCAGTTCTTTGTCAAAGTGTATCTTTTAAGGACCCGTAAGTAATACATTAAAAGTATAAATGGAGCCATTAGATACAAAATATAAGACTTTCTGTACATTAAAATTATATTTAAAAATAAAGCAAAAGCTAAAGAAACTACACAATTAAATATTCTCATAAAACTTTATTAACAAAAGACCTAAGGTAGTATGAAACTGTCTTATCTACCTGTGAAAAAGAGTCGCCCATTTTTCTATTGAAAGAAGTGCATTTCAAGTAAAGCCCAGAGCAATATTTTACTCTTCAGTGTAAGAGAGAAACATAAAATGAGTTGACCAAGAAAGATAAAAAGACTTTAATGAACCAATGTCCATCAGGAAAATGCAGACCCAAATTCCAAACCAAGGTTTATAAATGCAAGGGATTTAGTACAGAGACAGCAATGTAAGTGACTGAACTGGGGAGGGAGGCGGGAGAGGAGGGAAGAGGGAGAAATAGTAGGTCACAGTGCTATATGGGACAATATACAATCAGGTCAGAGAGCATTCAGCAATCAGTGCTAAAATCTGCACTTGACGACAGTTACGGTAAAAATACAGCAGAGTTCATGGTAGCATTTATAAAATACAAGGGGACAAAAACAGAAAGGTCCTGCCATCAGTAGAGTTTACTTCTTAATCTGTGATAGATCAAGCAAATAAAACCAAGTACAGGAAAAAGCAAGTAATGTAAGTAGTAATAATGTAGTAATATTGATACCTAATTGTGGGGATATAATAAAGCATTTGGAGATATCAGAGGGATCCGCCCACAGTCAGTCTAGGAGGATCAGACAGTGGTGATTCACACCTTTAATCCCAGCACACTGAGTATCCCAGGAGTGGTGACCTCTGCCCTTAATCCAAACTGAGTCCAAGGTCATCTTAGTTTACAGAAGGAGTTCCAGGCTCCCAGGCAGGCAGTGGTGGGGCCACGCCTTAACTGAGGGAAGAGAGCATTTAAGGCAGACAAAGAAAGACAGAAAGACAGAAAGACAGAAGAAGCCAGGAGGAGCCAGGCTGAGGAAGCTGGAAGACACCTAGGTAAGATCTGACTGTGGTGTTTACTCCCTTTGCTATCTCCGACTTTCCCAGAGATCTGGCCCTGAGTTTCCTTCATTCATGCAACACCTAATTACTATATGATAAATTTAATAAGGGGGCCTTTTTGTTATATCTAAAATCTGGATTCTGTTTCTCAAATAGTTCTGGTAGAGGATCCTGAATTAAGGTATATTAGATTATCATAAAAATAGATAAACCACAAAAAATAAAAATAGCATTTTTCTGTCATAGCATAGTAAAACCAAATTAACAGAACAATCAGTTCAAAGGCCTTTACAGATCAGAAATCAAAATTATCAGACTACAGGCCTATAAAACACAGTAATAAAACACTACATGTAAATGCAGACGTTGGGAACCTATTTAATTGTTTGATTCTCTTCAATTTTATGTGACAAGGTCTAGGGGTCTGTAGCTGAGTCTGGACTGAGACTTGGTGTTTCTGTCCTAGCTTCCCAAGTGCTGGATTACGACATGCAGCACTGTCCCTGGAATAAAGATATATTAATTGGGAGATCAAAGGAAAATTTCTTGCCTGGAATATTCATCTTAGTCTAAGGAAATAAAGAACAAAGAAACTGAACAATGGGCTAAGAGCTAGAAAAAGAAAATGATATATGGTAAGGGAGGAAAAGAATAGAAATAAAAATGAATGAGCTAGAAAACACATGTGATGGTACAGCCCGTGAAGAAATCTAAAAGTCCTTTGCTGGAGGGAAAGCCAAGGACTAGACGAGAGAGAAGATCAGCACGAAAAGCCGTTTGCTACCTTTTCTTTTGTATGCTCCAATAATACATTTCTAGATTGCTTTATCAATATTTTCAAATACATTTTCATCAGTTTGAAGAAAATAGTTTCATGATACTTATATTACAGAGTTTTATTATTTCCACAGGATACTTAGCGGAATAGTTCCTATCAAGGTGCTTGACTGTGTTCAAATTTTAAAAGTAAAAAAAAATTAAGTGCCTGAACAGAGCAGAACATAACCACTTGTACTGCATAAAGACCAGCCCTCTTTCAGTATTTGGCAGGATAGAGTAGGTCAATACACAGTTTGAATGACACGAATCTGAAGCTCTAACATCTAAAATGCTCCAAAATTTGAACATTTTTGAGTTATAACATCATGCCAACAAGAAATGCTTTCTGGTTGTTCATTATACATAAACTTCACTCACAAATAAATTAATAATATTATATAATGTTACATTCAGTGATTTGTATTAGGCATGTATGAAACACAGATGACTTTCATGGCTAGACTTTGGTGCCATCCTCAAAATACCTGTGATGAACTGAATATGATTTGTCCTCCATAGGCTCATGTATCTGAGTACTTGGGACCTTGTTGGTGGTTCTGTTTGGGGAATCTATGGAACCCTTAAGAGGCTGACCCTTCCTGGAGGAAGCACATCAATGGGTGTGGGCTTTAACACTTTGAAGCCCTGAAAGCTTCCAGTGAGCTCTGTTTTTCTTCATGTAATTAGAGATGTTGATGTCTCAACTTCCTCTTTTAGTGTCCTGCTACCGTACTTCAACTCACCATTATGGACACTCTTTCTGAAACTGTGAGAAAGAACAAATTCTTCCTTTGGTCACCTGTGGTCATAATAATCTCGTAATGTAAATGGAGAAATTCAAAACTGAAAACATTCAAATGATCCGAAGCATTTAGAATAAGAAACTTTCATTTTGTACTCAAAACACACTGGGACATGGGCTATCATGCTAATACAGTGGTTAATTCCCCTCCTCTGTCTCCCCAACCTGTTTGTTCTGTTCTCTTCTGTGCTCTGCTCCTGCTTTTCTCCTGGCCATGTTCAGCCTACCTCTTTCTCTCTATGCTCTAGATTCTCTCAGATTCCTTTGTCTGTTGCTTCTTTGGTATCTCCAATAAAAATCTTCCCTTTAACTGTACCATGAGGCTATCATGTTATCAGTTTACATGGGTCCCCGGGGATCAAACTCTGCCACAAAGATCTTCATTTGTTGAATCAGCTCACTTGTACTAGAGGGTTTTGTTTCATCCATCCATCCATCCATCCATCCATCCATCCATCCATCCATCCATCATCTATCCATCTATCTATCATCTATCTACCTATCATCCATATATCTATCATTTATCTACCTACCTACCATCTATCTATCTATCTATCTATCTATCTATCTATCTATCTATCTATCTATCTATCTATCTATCAATCATCTATCTATCTATCATCCATGTATTTAATAGCATATATACTGTCTTTAGGTGATGTGTACTAGGCACATAAAATGACAGCGAAGTCATGGCTCTGGTTCTTTTATAACATGCTTTTCAGGGCCAAGAAAAGGGTTCATTTAGGGGTTAGTGATGGAGTAAAACAGACAAGTTTCTCATCATACTCTCCAGATTTCAAGTTACTTGATGACTTTGCTACAAGGGGCACCCAGCCAGGGAGAGTCTACTGCAATGTTGGCTAACTCAGACCGAAGCATTCAGGAGCTGTTAGATTCAACTTGATGGCTTCTTTCTCAGCGTGAACTCTTCTGTTTTGACATTTGCAAGAAAATAAAATATAAATGAGAAGCAGATTGATCTGAAACATGCATGCTTCTTTAGAATATTCTTTTGCTTTTCAGTACGTACAACCCAGAACTGGCGCCATCTAACTTGAACTCATTGACTTCTTCCCCAACAGTGCTTTTGCACTGTAAGTCAGTAAATCATCCCACTATGACATCTAAAATCATACTTCTTTCTTTTTGATCCTTTCAAATATAGAATGCACATTTGCATCTGCCCCTCCCTGACAAGAACTTAAAAAAAAAAAAAAAAAAAAAAAAGAGCCTATCCCAGTTGCTTGTTACTATAGCAATAGCATCTATGGAAAGGTGAATTATGCAGTTGAGCCTCATTATGGATAATATGGAGGAATATATTCAGTGCCCACAACGGGACTCCCAGGCTGGCCTCAGTGGCCTGTACCGTCCCCGAAAGTATAATCAAATGTTTCCTGGTAATAGAAGTTTCTGTTTTCTCAGCAATTTCCACCAGGAAGATGCAACCTCCTCACCCCCTCTCTGCCCTCAACCATTGCTTCCCACTCTATCTCACATGAAGCAGGCAGGAACCCTGTTTTACTTGCCCAAGCTAAAAATAACTCGTTTATAAGTTGCATTACAATGACTTACTCCTCCAAGAGGCAGAGAATATAAAATTACCCTTGCTGGTAGTGAACTGGCATGGGCAGGGGCAGGCAGGTGTGGGGCAGTCGCTTGCCTTCCCCACAGGGCACCTTTCTTCAGAGGAAGTACCTGGAGTGGCAAGAGCATAAGGTATCACCTTCGCCGCAAACTAGCTGCCAACTGAAGGACACAAACTGTGTCCCCTGCCTCATCACCCCCTTTGAAGTAGGAAACACAAAGAAGAGAGAGCAAAAATCCTGGTGTAAAATCTATTCTAACCAGTAAACAGCTTCGTTCCCCGACATTTACAGTGAAGGACTTTAATGAGGAGAATGGGTTAAACTGAAGGCTGAACCGGCGCACTCACGGGGGGGTGGGGGGGTGGGGGGGGCAGTTAGAGCCTCAGAGGCCAGCTACAGTAAGGCACTAGTTTATGACCGTCAGGTAGTCTATAGTGAGAAGGTGGAGTTCTACCAGGAAAGAGGTCAGTTATCTAGGAATTTTCTCACCCTAGCCCAGGAACTGTTGCATTCCGGCTTTCTCTGCAAATCTAGGTAGCTGGTCATCATTACCCTAGATTGGCAGAGGGGCATTCATAAGTCAGGGTCACAAGGCCTAGAAGTGGGGGGCAGCTTCTAGGGGGAGCTTCAGTCACAGAGGAGAATCAGCAACTGTCACAGGATCTGTGTGCAGTGAGGAAGTCGTGGGGAGTAGGGAGATGGGTGGCCATCATCCGTTCAATAGTCTTTCACATGGCTAAGTGCAGAAGCTATTTTTTGGCTCGGTTGCCACCAATAAGACACCTGCCTGTGGGACGAGGTGGTTTCCTTTGTGAGGAGCAGTGATTTCCACAGCAGCCTGCTCTGTAATGGAGCCAAATTATGGGGTTTTGCTTTTTGGCTAAAGGAAATATCAATCTGAATGGGGGTTTAGCTGAGTAATCTTCAGGTTCTGATGGATCTTATGTGCTCCCCCTTCCTGCATGCTACTCCTGATCTAGGCACATAAACAGTATGGCCTGATAAACAGTGGTGCCACTTGGAACTCAGAACCAGTGTTCAGCTTTCCAGGGTCAAAGGTTCTCTGACGTAGGAATGTGTTTCTATATGCTGTGAATAAAGGATTTTTCGACCCAAGGCAGGCACCATAGAAAAAGTAGGCGGGAAATCAGAATAGGTAGAAGGAGGGCAGAGTCACAGACTGATAGAGCCAGACACCCAAAGAAGAAACATGCAAGGGACACGGGTGAGCCACAGGCCATGTGGCAGAGAGATTAATGGAAATGGGTTGAGTTAAGATGAAGGAGTTAACTAGTAATGTGCCTGAGCCATAGGCCAAACAGCATGAAGTAAATGTAAGTGTCTGAGCCATTTTGGGGACCTAAGCAGTGGTGGGTAACTAAGCTGTCTGGGATGGTAGGTCTGTGGGTCTGGACTTCTGGCTGGCTGGCTGGAACCAGAAACCTCATTGTAACAGTTCTCAACTGTCACCTGAGTGTGAAATGCAGCTGTTGACAAGTTAGGAGGGTTGGCACTTACTTTGAGAATTGAGTGTGTACCCCAAGTATTTCTAGAAGTGTCAGAAAGAGAGTTTGAATGACTCCATTCTGGAGAAGCAACTGGCAGATTTATGATTCTAACTTTGACATGGAAAAGTAAGAATGATATGCTTATTTGGAGTGAAGCACTAGAAATCCGAAGCAAAACACCCTCTGAGAAGTTCATTAACAGTGCTAATGAAATTCACTATGCTTTTCAAGTTTAAGTCTTCGGAGCTGACTTTATTGACCCACTGTTTATTTTGGCATTTTATTGAGGACAGTATACAAAAAACATTCTTCTCTTAGATAGATGGACTTTACTGATATTTATGGTTCTCTGTTGATGGTCTTGCCGACACAGTATGTGGGGCTGAGGTTGTGGTGAATATTGTCACACCTGAAACAGAAGAAAGCCATTCTGTGAAGAAATCAAGGGGAAATAGCAATAATGTCATGTAATTTGCAAGGCTGCTGTATGTGATAGATTGTATTATAAAAACACCATAAAAAGGCTTCAGCTTTCAGAATATACTTATTTCTAGAGATTTATTTAGACATTTATGAGCTTATAACATTGGTGTGTGGCCTGAGGTTTAAAAAATTACAACTCTTAATTATGTATATTTTGAAATAGATGTTGAATGTAGCCACCTTTGTAGACCATGGTAGCTGACATAAAAACAGAGTATGATTTCTGATTGTTAGTTTTTCAGTCTATTGAACAATACTTGGCTTGACTATTTTTCCCAAGAATTAATCATATAGTTACTTATGATTTAAAAAATAAGTGGAAGGAGGGGTACTCAGGCTTCTTCTTCAAATTGAAGACCTTCTCTTCTATTGGTCAAGTCAGCTGTCAATCAGCTGTTGTGGGCACCATAGACGGGCATCTGATTTCCTTCATTGTGAAACGCGAGCATTCAAAAAAATAGATTTGAAGCTCGTCATCCTGGACCTGGCCCATGACTTGGGACCAGTTACCCTACTTCTCTGAGATTCTGCTTCCTGGACTGGCGATGACATTGTAGGCGATTATGATAAATGAAAGAGACATACTAAGTGCTCATTCTGTGTCTAGGCACACTAACAATTTAATGAGATGGAAGACTGATGGAAAAGATTTTGGCCACTAGATTCACTTGGTTATTTCTTTTCCTCTCTTTTCTCTTTCAACCTAGGAGGATGATAAGGTGATGGCCTTACATTTCTCTTTAAGTTTTTACTTTTGAAAAATAAATATGCCTTTGAGAAATGTCAAAGTGTCTGAGAGAAAGGTGAGGAGTTGAGGGACGTCTTGTCAGTCTTCTCCCCCAAATTCTTATGGTCGATCAAATTCTAGGAGAAGAGTGGAGGAGAAACATTATTTCTCCTGGCTGTGGGACCTTTCAGTGATGCCAAAATCTTTGACATAATAAATGGTTGGTTCAAAATCTAATCATCATACTAATTCGAATAGTGATTCTAGGATCACAGTGGAAAAGAGAGTCTGAGTTCTGCTCCTTGAGGAGAGATCAAGGAAAATGGTAATGCTCAGGGAAGATGGAGAAGATCTATGTAATGACTGACAGACTCCTCCTGAATGTTCTCCAGAGCCGGCAGAGGCTTCACACAGCAGAGGGCACAGGGACCTGAAGAGGCAGACAGACCAAGAGGCCTCAGTTGGAACATTAGAAAATAGCACCATGTTTTTCTCCCTAGATTCTAGTGGAAAGCTGTTAAACTAGGGAGGATATGAAAAAAATGCTCAGGGGATCAAAACAAAAACAAAACAATGATGCATTCACTAATGTTATTTATAGGGAGTCAGCCTAGGCCAGAGTTTGTTTTGCCGTGGACATCTGTTAGTTTTGGCTCTCTGCTAAGCCTGTCAGTATTTCACAAATCCTGCACAATTGCTTCAGTAAGTAGAGCCATCCTCTCAGGGTAAAAACTTTGGCTCTTTAGCTGTTGAAAAGTGGTTTATTTTCTGAGTGGTTATTCTTGTGAAGGCAGAGAGTGGAGTCAAGAGAGTTATCTCAAATAGAGCAAAGTCAAGTCCTGGTGTTAGGATTTTGGAGTCTTGACTCACATTGTAGCCCAACCAGTCATTTCCTTGGGCTTTTCGAGTATTTGAGTTAATATGTCCTCTTTCTGCTTAAGTCTCTTGCTATTGGACTGTCGATTGAACTCAAAAGAGTCCAAAGTTATATATGACTCAACTTATTTACTATTGCACTTAACAATGACTGAGTGACTCAAGCACCTGAACCTATTTCCTTACATGATTAAATAAGATCTTTGAATGCACATTGTGTCCTTGATTACAGTGTATTTGCCAATGCTATCACTTTATACAGAATTACCTGGTGTTCAAGGAGCTTGGTTTTAGGAAAACACCAGAGTTCTAATCTTAAGCCTGTTATTTGCTAGCTGGGTAGCATGGGGGAAGTTGCTTATTCTCTGTGAGGCTTGGTTGTTTCTAGTATAAAAGCCAGAAACCATTAATACCTCTTGTTGGTTTGTTCTGGGGCTGACAGAGCTCATTCTTTTGAAATGCTATGTATGGTACAAGGCATCTATGGCCAAGATGTGAAACTCCATTAGTTTTAATATACATCTACAGGATAAAGGGAATTGTTTATTGTGTCAAAGGTTCTATCCACTCCCAGATTATTATTACTACCTTTAGTGGTAAAAGGGAGTTATCACCCTTGTAAGGTTTTCATCTCTTCCTGTGGGTCCCAATTTCTACAGTGATTGTGAAATGCGAGGCTGTTACAATCATTGTTAAAGTGGCAGCAGTTGGCAGAAAGTAAAAGACTAGACATCTTATCATAAACCATTTTGGGGGCTTGCTGAGTTGGCTATGAGGAAGGTCCCTGAATCAGTGATTTTAGAGTCATTTAAGCTCAAGAGCCACTACATAAGAGAACACAGTAATTCACTGATAGTTGTGAATTCCACAACTACTTTTTCATTAAAAAGGAATGTGTATTAGTGTTTTTGGTTTGTTGTTTTTGTTTTGTTTTGTTTTTGTTTTAAATGTATGTCTGTGACCCACGTGCATACAATGCCCACAGAGGCCAAAAGAGGGCTTTGGATTGATTCTCCTGGGACTGGAGTTACAGGCAGTTGCAAACCATCATGTGCGTGCTGGGAACTGGCTCTTTATCCTCTGGAAGAGCATCCAATGCTCTTATCTTTTGAACCATCTCTCCAGCCGTAGCAACTATGTCACACACGGATACATGTTTGAAGGGATGACTCAGTAAGCATTCACTGTACAGGCAGGAGGACCTGAGTTTGCATCTTAGACCTGGCATTGTGGCGCACATCTGTAAACTGGCATTGTGGCGCACATCTGTAAACCCAATACCGTGGTGGAAGAAAACAAGACCAAGAGAGTCCCTTGAGGCCACTTGAGAGTCCCTTGAGGCCACTAACCAGCCAGTCTAAATGAATCGATCACAGACCTTGTCTTAAAACAAAAAAGAAAAAGGGAGACATTGAGGAATAAACCTGAAAACAATCTCTGGCCTATACATGTACACTTGTACATAAATTTACATACAAATTTGCACGCACACACACACATATACACACAAACATGCACACACACCACAGAAGCACAAGTTCATAAGCACTGTTAAGATTTTTAGATAAATAATACATAATAAAACAATGGCACTGGAATGCTGTAGATATTCTCTAGTTTAATCCATGTATTTACACACAGACACATGTGCACACACACACACACATACACACGTGTGTGCTACTCCAGGCTACATGGAAATTCAGAATAAGGACCAAAGCCATATGGAAGGTAAGGTGTACGAAGAAATCGTATTCAGATGCCTCTATTATAACTTGCATTGAAAGACAGGACAGCATGGAATAAATGGTCAAGGGTGTATATTTCACATCATTTTGGTGATATTTAGGACATAAAGATAATCTCTAGTTGTCTGATACTTTCCCTGTGAGGATTCTGGCCTGGGAAACATGGCTTTCTGGGCATGCTAAGGGCGATGCTGAGGCTGTCTGAATTGCTTTGTTTCTTTCATGCTTCTGAGGGAATTCCTTGCTATCCCTACTCCCAACCCCTGCAATGAGCTGGGAAGCATCTCCAGATTACCACAACCCTCTAAAATGTCAAAGCATAAAAAAAAAAAACAAAAAAAAAAAACAAAAAAAAACAAAACAAAAAAAAACAAACAAACAAAAAAAACAAAACAAAAACAAAACAACAACAAAAAAAACCAGCAAATTTAAAAAAATGCAATCACTACAGGGAAACATGCTATTTGCTTGAAGAAAGAGAAGTCATTATTTTCACCAGTTTAGCAAAGATGACAGAGAGGGCATTGCTTGTCTCCTCTCTGGGTTCTTCTATAAATCAGTGAATAAATTGTCAGCTGGTAAAGCAGGAGCCTGAGATTTACTGACTGTGCATTCTATAATCTAATTTGTAAGTGAGATGCAGACAAAAAGCATTAAGGCACTCGCCTTGTCAGGGTGATCCCATTAGAGCAAAAGTTTGGTGACCTTAGAGGAGGGTGTGGGAATATGTGTTCTGCCTTCAGAATATTTCTGCTACCAGACTTGAGAAAAGTCCACTACTGAAGTAACTGCTACACATATTTCATTCTTTTGGGGGCTAGGGGCTGGATGAATAATCCACTTTCCAATGTGGTAGGCAAAATAAACCTCTGAGCCCAATTCTTATTCATTTAAAACAAAGTTGCTTTTTAATTTAAAAAAGAGTCATAGTAAAAAAAAATAAATAAATAACATTGCAAAGTACTTTTTCTAATGTACACCAGTTTCTAGGCTTTGTACTATTTTCCTTATTCATCAATAATAAAACTCTTAATAGGCTTATACTTAAGAATTAACAAATCATCAAACAAACTATTGTTCCTGAAAGGCAACTGGTATGTCATACAAGTTTTCTGAAAAAATGATTCCATTTGCATATAATGAATCTACGTCTTCACATTTGGATTTAATTGTAATCATTAAAGATACCCTTTAATTCCACATATTACTTTGGTTTCTATAATGAGAAAAACTATTTTACTAGCAGAATGGCAAAAATGCTCTTTAAAGTAGTTAATTACTGCGGGAAATATTAATCAGCACACCACATAAGTGCATCTGAATAAAATCTTTTAATAATTTTTAAGGATCATTTAGTTTTATGAAAGGATTATGTGTCTTGGGGGTGTTTTTGTCTCATACAAATAACAAAGTAGTAAATGTCATGCTTTTAATGCAACTTATGTTTTCCTGCAATACTCTTCTTGAGATGGAGTGTTGGAAAAAGAAAATGAGTCAGATGACCTCAGCTAATGTCTTGTAACCAGCTGAGCTGTCTTAAGCAGATTAAATTCTTTAAAAGTCGGTTTTCTCTTAAAAAAAAAAAAAAGCTATGCATATTTTAATGTTGGTAAGAGGATTAAGTATTCTTATTTAAAAGTGTCCCTGTTACTCTTCACAACTGTGGAAGATGTAATTACTCTGTGAAGTTTCACAGGACTTTTTAGTTTCCAATTGAAGAGTTTCCTTATCTTTCTGAGGGATCATTGTTACTCTCCAGTGTGTTCTGCCTTGCAAGCTCTGAATAGGTTCACAGGTATTATTGATTTTATCTTTGGTTTTTCAATCTGTCTGTCAGGGCTCTAGAGCTTACTTTTTATATTTTATAATAGACCAAAAGAATCTTTTAATAAAGTAGTAGGTTTACCATCTCAATTATAGTCCAAAGTAAGACTTCAAGATAGAAACTTTCACCTATCATAACCATCTTCTTTTCTCCAGGTCACCTATGTGGAAGGCCTTTGCTAAATCCCCTTTCAAATGATTTTCAAGTACAAAGGTAAGAAAAAGAGAAAGTCTGGATGTGGGGCTGTCTGGATTATGGGTATGAAGAAATGGTCTTTTCTGGACTATAGGGTAGCTTGAGGCAAAAAGGCAGGTGCTTCTTGGCCTAGGTATGTGTGTCTTTCCCTAGTGTGTCTGGGAGAGCTCTTCTGCACTGAGAGCTAGCAGACATATATTGCACAACATGGTCATGCGTGACCTTGTAAACTACAATACAGGGCAAGTTGAAAAGGGATGCCTGCAGATTCCATCCTTTCTGTACATGATGTCACCAGTGTACTGGTACATATCTAGTAGGCACTTTAATGGGATCTCAAACAAAGACTGAACAAAGAACTGTCTTGTTTAGTTTTCAAAGTTGCTGCAGAAGAGTTACAAAAGACAAGAGATTAAGGACAATATCACTAGAGTGGTTGAGTTTGGCCTCTAGGCCAGTACTAATATATAAAGAGTGGAAATCCCAGTATACCTGAAAGTAGGACTGTATGGTACATGTGTAAAAAGGGGTCCTCAGGATGAGTCAGGAGAGAAGGAAATGATGAAACTGAAGATTTCTTAATGTGTGGAGTATGATGGGGAAGATTGAAGGCTACCTTCAGAAAGTTTCTTCATCTGCTGCTTCACTTCTCAACATAACTATCAAACACATAATCCCTCTGTGAATTTTAAGGCTTTTTTTTTTTTTGATTCCAAGATAATAAGAAATAAGTGAAATTTCCTCACAGTTCCTTTGGAAATATTGTTGGTCCTGTCTTGTTACTCAGTAGGCTGGTGGAAGGAAGCACCTTCCCAAACAAAGCCGAGTTACCTGCGGGCATCTTCAGGACCACATGTCCCAACAGAAGAGGCAGGATGGTCATTTCATCATGTGTCACAGGAGCTTGCTCTGGAAGAGCTTAATATGTCACAAAGAGGAGTCATTTCTTTGTATTTTTTATTGCTTTTTCTTGGGCCTTTAACCATATCAGCTTGTTTAATTTTGGCTTGCAAGGGATGCTAGTTGAACAAATGACCTCATTAGTAGTTCTCTAATGGAAGTCTTTACCGGTGATGCCTGTTTCGTGCAGGTACTAAGACACTCTTTTTGTCCTAGCATGGATGTGAGTCAGATATTAACAAGTGTGTCCTTTGTTTATATGTGAGATGAGACCAAAAGGGAACTGCTTCTCGTGATGTCGCTAGGAAACAAAATATAACTAGGATTCTTTACTCTATGGGTGTGCTCTCTCTTTTTCTTATTTATATTCAAAGACTTCAATTATGCGTGTTGACAAGAACAATGGGTACAGATCCTGGATACCAGAGGTCTAGTGTCCACCACACAATGAGTGTGGGGCTTTGGCAGGTAGACTTTAGTGACTTTCAATTATAAGTACATAAGTACAATGAAGAATTGTAAAAGAATTCAGAGTAGAAATGTTCTTCATTTAATCGATCTGCAAACATTTCTTTAGCATCCATTGCGTATGAAGCACAGAGGCAGTTGGTAAGTATGGAAGGTGGGAGGTGAATCTAGGAAGAGTTAATGAAAGAAGCTAGTAGTAGATGTGGTTTAGCTGCGTTCCTATTTCTGTGAAAAGACGACATTCCTCTGCAGCGCTTACAAAGAAAACATTTAACTGGGGCTTGCTTACAGTTTCAGAGGTCCAGTCCATTATCATCATGATGGGGAACATGGTAGTGTGCAGGTGGATGTGGCCCTGAAGGGATAGCTAGAGTCCCATCTTGCAGGCAGCAGGAAGTAGACTGCCACACTGAGGGAAGCCTAAGCAAAAGAGACCTGAAAGCCTGCCCCCTAGTGACACACTTCCTCCAACAAGGCTGCTTCTCCCAATATTGCCACTATCTTTGGGCAGCATTTTCTCTCAAACCACCATAATAGTCAAATTACATTGTGTGAAATTCTTAAAGAATTAACACAAATATTAACTAAAAATAGAAGTCTGAGATAGTTTTTATGCATTTTGGAATGTCATCTGCAGATTGCTTTCACAGCTCACAGTTTGCTGGACACTTTGAGTGAGATGGGGAGAGTTTAGTGTTTTATAGTTATTTATATTCTTTGCTTCTCATCTTTACTTACATGACTCCAACACCTTTGTTGGTTCTCAGGGAAAGGGACACAGTTGCTTAATTTTAAATTCAGTTTTCTTGAATGCACATTGCTGCCAATTCTATACTATCCCTCTACTTATCTTTAGGAACCCTGAGTTGACAGAGGGTTGGCTATTGAATGGTTATGTCAACTATAGTGACACTGGTCTGAGGTCTGTAGCTCTGAACTGAATAAAAGATAATTAGGCCTTTAGCCAGATATTATAGCCAAGACCTGAACATGGTGAAATTCATCTGAAAGCTCCATGGCTTCCATTTGACATTAGTAATCCTTAGCTCTCCAGGTCATACAGGTCCTGTTGCTTCCTGGATTTTATGTGTGGCCTTCTAACTCAGATGACACATTTTGTCGGCTATGTAAGGCAAGGTGGTTTTGATCTTTTGAAAGAAAGGAAATTTCAAAGACCAGTCATACAAATACAGATATTCAGATATTCAGTCCAACATGACAAGATTTTTAAAAGCATCGGGCTTTAGAGCTGCAGCTATTTCCTCATAAGACTATGCTGGATCCATCTACATCTCACTGCTGATGCTTGGGATTTGTGTCTTTCTTACCTCTAAATAGCAATGTTTACAAACCAGTGAGTAAGTCCATCTCACAGATGAGGAAACTCAACCTCGGATTTTGTGATTCCTGACAACACCTTTCATAGTTCCCAGTGCATTGCATCTTCCATACTATATCACATGAACAGTTAGCTCAAAAGCTCTCACAAAGTCCAAATTATTCTGAAATTTTTGCTCGAGTTACTTATTTGCTCTAAAAAGTCAAAGTTTATACTAAAATTGTAGGTAAAGAGTGACCGGTGCTACCAAAAATTGAGATATTAGTTATTAAACTAGAATCCAGGGCAGCACATGAATGAATGTGCATATGTAACTCACTAGGCCAATGGGAGCATAGGACTCTATTTCAAACAATGTACATGAGTGAATTCCAAGTGAATGAAATAGTCAAAGTGAACATGAAAAGAAATTTAAGGATGTTGAAAGATGTCTCTGACATTGCACTGCAAAAAGGATTCTTAAAAAAGTCCAAATATAAATATGAATAAAGTCAAACATTACAACTCAAAGTTTATCCACTGGCCAAATGCAATGGCACACATCTGCCTTTGAACCCAGCGCTTTAGAAACAGAGGCAGGCGGATCTCTATGAATTCAAGGACAGCCTGGTCTATATAGTGAGTTCCAGAACAGTCAGAATTATATAGAGAGATCCCAGTTCAAACAACAAAGCCTAAATAAAACAAATTACAACTAAAGAGGATATAAGCACCTTAAAGACAAACCAAAAATACTAAGTTAAGTGAAAAAATTTAGTTTGCAAAATTGTTGTGACCTAAAAGCACTTCGCGTTTCCAAGACATGAGCAATACAGTATATTTTCCATATACCATCACTAAATAGTAAAATTATAAGCTAAAGCTGAAATACTAAGTATCTAAATTCAAATTATCTCAGTAGGAAATGGATGGGATCTTTGACCATGACATATGTCTTTGCAGTGTTAATTAACTTTCATCTGTGTTTTTGTTTGCTTGCTTATTTTTTGAGACAGGGTCTTTCTATGTAGTCTCAGCCATCCTGGAACTCACTATGAAGATCAGACCGGTCTTAAACTCTCAGAAATTTCCCTATCTCTACCTTCTAAGTTCTGGGATTCAAAGCATGCACAACCACACCTGGCACTACTTTATTTCTGAAACAGAATTATGAACACGTCTGGACTTCCTCATGATAGCTTTGCCAATTAGAAGGAAGACACATGAATATGAATAAGTTTTACTAAGAACATGGTAAATACTCAGTAATGGGCTGTTTTGGTTGCCTTATTCATTTAATCCTCAAGCTAGTTGTCTTATAAACTCACGCCTCACAAAAAGACAAAACATTTTATTTACATCCTGTAATGCATCCCACAGCAGCAATATAAAGATAAAATATTAATGTAGCAGGCAACCAGACTCAGCGCTTCTAGTCCAGCCTGTGGCATTGACTGAACATGTTACATAAATGTTTGGGTCTCCGATTCCTAATTTGTAACACTGAGTGAAATTTGTACACCAGCTCCTTTTATATTCTTTTCTTTCTTTCTTTCTTTCTTTCTTTCTTTCTTTCTTTCTTTCTTTCTTTCTTTCTTTCTTTCTTTCTTTCTTTCTTTCTTTCTTTCTTTCTTTCTTTCTTTCTTTCTTTCTTTCTTCCTTCCTTCCTTCCTTCCTTCCTTCCTTCCTTCCTTCCTTCCTTCCTTCCTTCCTTTCTTTCTTTCTTTCTTCCTTTTTTTGAGTTACATTATTGAACTTAACAGCTGTATTATCTCCAAGAAGTGTTTTATTTAAAAAAAACAGAAACAACCAACTAAATGAATGGGAAACTGTCATACTGAAGTAGTGACTTGGAGGTTGGAGGTAGCTGGTGACTGCAATAAGCAATAGACAGAGAGTCTAACTAATAAAACACGCCTGTTGAAAAGATGGAAGGGAGAGACTTATTAAATAGAGCACAAATTCCCTTCCACACAAGCTCACCAAGATTCTAATTAGGCAGATTTTTGTTCTGCCAGATGCTTTGTTGTAGTCCATTATTGCATTGCAAAGCTGAATTAACTGGCGCTGTGCTAAGAGACTTGCAATGCCTCGCCTATCTATTTTAAATGGCATTGAAAGGACTTTATTAACATGACCATATCTCCACAAAGCAAGAAATCACTCTATAATATTCTTTAAAATAACCAACTAATCTCTCCCTGAAGTTATTTTTTGTTGCATTGTTCAACTCCTGTCCCTTTGAGTAGAGCACAAATTTGTGGCACATTTGTGAGGCATACAAATGCGTTTTCTACAGAAACTTCATGAGGGAAACATCTGTTTGTCCAAATCTTACTAATTATTTAGAGACATACACTTTTTCTGTACACCAAGGGAAAAATACAGGCAAACTCTTGCTCAAATAGCTCCTCTTTTAGATTCCCAATATGTCACAGAAATAGCTACTAATGTATCTCTCTCTCTCTCTCTCTTTCTCTCATACACACATACACATATACACAAACACACAGACACACACACATGGACACACACACACCGACACAGACACACACACTTGCATGCGCTCATGTATGGTAGCTTCAGGGTAACCTAATAAATTATAGTTTTTTACTAAGTTCAGTCTAGTTTGCTCGATGGAATTTGAAAAGAGAAACAAAGAGCTAATGCAGGAAAGGACCTTTCACTGGAGGAGGAAACACCTTTCCTTCTCGTATATTTCATCTGGGCTGGAGAAGTGGCTAAGTAGAGAGCACTTGCTATTCTTGTAGAGGACCAGAGCTTGGCTCCAGCATCCCATATGTGCATGTACACAAAAACCAAACAAAGAGAAATTAGTAATGTTAATATCAATTAATATAGCTTCAGACCGTAAGCATTAAGGACTCATAAACATTCAAGCACAGAACTTGGTAGTTGCTTGCTGAGGTGTGGTAGGGTAGGAAAAACTATACGTTTAATGCTCTGATGGTTATTAGAAGTGTTGTTTTTTAGTTGTTAGGACTTATTATTTGGTTTGGCTTTCCTCTCTTTTTTTCTACAAATTAATAATAAAAAAGACTCCTTGTTTCTGTGTTTGTGATAAATATATATTTACATACATACTTATATGTAGGGATATTTTGTAATTTAATAAAAACATTCGGAGATATCAGAGGGATCTACCCACAGTCAGTCTAGGAAGATCAGACAGTGGTAACTCATACCTTTAATCCCAGCAGAGTGAGTATCCCGGAAGTGGTGACATACGCCCTTAATCTAAAGTGAGTTCGAGGTCATTTTAAGTTACAGAAGGAGCTCCAGGCTCCCAAGCATGCAGTGGTGGGGCATGCCTTAACTGAGTATTTAAGGCAGGCATAGAAAGCCGGGAAAGAAGAAGCCAGGGGGAGCCTGAGGAAGCTGGAAGACAGCTGGGTAAGATCTGACTGTGGTGTTTACTCTTTCTAATATCTCTAATATTTCCCAGAGATGATCTGTCCCTGAGTTTCCTTTATTCTTGCATCATATATATATATATATAGTGTGTGTGTATGTATGTACGTATGTATGTGTATATCTCAGAGAATGTTCTTGTGAAATCTCATACTTTGAGTTAGTGTTCAATTGATTTTTTTTTGTAAAGGTTTCAAGGGTATCTGAGCAAAATGTACATTTTTGTTGGTAAAATATAAAGCTCAGAGACTGCCATTTGAAAAGCCATGTTTTTCTCAGCATTTGCTTAAATCCTTTATAACCCCACTTTTTATCATACAATTATTGTTATAACAGTTCAGCAAAATGAAAAATCAGATGTCCTCACCACCCAAGCAGAAGTGACAGTATGCCCTACATGTCCTTAGACAGCAGTGGTAGGTAGAGGGGCTGGGCCAAGCTTGCAACATAACCAGTAAGGGAGGGGTGAGGAAGAAGAGGAGGAGGAAGGGAAAGGGGAGGGGGGAAGGGAGGGAGAAAGAGAAGGAAATAATAGAAAAGCAGACACTCATAACACACATTTGCTATTGCTCAGTTTTTGACGTGTTTACTGAAGGAGAATATAGAGAAGTCGATAGAACAAGCAATGAGATAGTAACAAACATTACCAAAATAACGTGGGAAAGAACAAACTAGAGCCCCACTTTACTCCCTATTTAAAGAAATTTCCATGTGGATTAAAAACTAAACATGGTATTGAGAAAATGGAATCAAGACTGTTTACCATCCCAGGGTTAACGTGATTTTTCAAAGGCAGGAAATTCACTGACTAGAGCATAAATAGATTCATAGATATTTTTTCTACATAGAAATTTACAAATTACATAGAAATTGTCATATAAATGTGTAAGTAAAAACAGAATTTAAATGGAATTCAAGCAGACCAAGAAGAAACACTTTTTTTATTTTTAAGATTAAGAGAACTAAAAATGAAAATATTAGCAAAATATAAAATTAAAGAACATAAGTAAAATTGCTCATTTAAAAATAACTGCAAACAGAATGCTATCAGTTAACGATGCTTGTCCCACTAATATAATTTTAAAATGCAATATCATTATTAGTCCATCATATTGACAAGAGTAAAAATATTGATAGCATATAATTCTGGTAGGGGTATAGGGAAAATAATTACTTTTAAGAATTCTTATGAAAATTATTCCTTTATAATAGCCTTTTTGTAAGGTATTTTTAATGTATTTTATTAAAATTGAAATGCGAGGTAATTCTAGCCACTTCTAGAAACAGGTGGATGTGGTCATCAATAAAAACATGATATGTAACAATACACATAAAAATATTTAAAGATGCATTGCTTATGGTGATAAAAATAGAATATCTACTAGGTCTTAAATTATTTAATATGTGTCTCATTCTGTAATCCTCTGTTGAAATTAACCACATGAAGTAAAACGGATTACACCTGAACAATGAACAATACCCATCAGTGTAAGTTTCTCTAGGGAGGATGCATAGAAATGTGGAGAAATTGGGTTTTGTTTGTCTGAAACAAGGTCTCACAAAGCCCATGCTTGCCAGGCACTTCCTACATAAGAAGGGTGACCATGAAATTCTCATCTTCCTGCGTCCACCAACTAAATGCAAGGGGCACCAGGTATGCACTACCACCGCTAGTTTAACGGTATGCTTTGAGCATGTGAAATAAAACTGCTAACTGTAACCCACCCCTGAAACAACCTTTAACATCTGCCTGCTGCATTAAGCAGGTGTATCATATTCACATTTTAAATAGTTATTGTAAAATGCTAGCTGATAGCTTCTGGCTGTGTGCATGCATCACCAGGAGTATTCTCCACTGGATTAGTTGGCTGGGGCTCTTATAAAACTCCACAGTCTCTCATTTATACTCCAAAGCAAAACTTTCCAAAGTTAATGGCAAGCCTACCATGCCATATTCAAAGTGGGTCTTAGAATTACACCAAGACATCAGTCTCAGAGGCCTGTTTGTCACTCAAAATATTTAATACTTTTTCTCCTGTGTTTCCTCCTCCAAACTGAGGCAAGTGGTCACTACAGTTTTCTTGTCTGAAATCTTTGGGACAAGGCTGGAAAGAAATGTGGTCAATAAGACTTTGTGCCCCAGCCAGCTGGGTCTACAAGGAGAGCATGAACCCTGGAATGAGAAGTCGAGTGGGGCGGGGGGGGGGGGGGGGGATGGAAAAAAGGACAGCCAGGCAGTGAGTTCTGGTCAAGCTGCAATTTTTATTTTTCTCAGGGGGGGGGGTAGGCGGTTAGAAAGCAAGTGAGATGGGAAGTTGGCTGTGTGGGGAAGAATGGGGAAGAGAGGTTACTAGTCTGTGGGATATCCTGTTTCAGGAAGGTTGTCTCTCAAGCAACCCTGACCAACTGCTTATAGGTGTTCTTATCTGACAGGCTGCATTCCTAGAGAGTTAAGGGTCAAAACCTGCAGAGGGTTTTAATTGGCAGGAAGTTGCACTTCCTCATTCCTCGAGAGCTGGGGTATGTCAGGTAGGCTCTGTAATCTTAGCTTCTAAACTAGGTGAAAATGGCTTTTATTGCAGCCAGCACTGGACTTGGCTCCCGGCTATGTTTAAAATAGGAAGATCTGTTAAAAAAAAAAAAAAAAAAAATCACTCAATAGACTGGGAGAAATCGCAGATAGAAAATGGCATCACTTAAGCTGACATCAATGCAGAGAAAGTTTTCACTCAGCAGAGGAATGAGACACAAATATAGGTAGAGATAGACCGTAGACTGGTACAAGCTCCTATGTGCCTGAGCAGTAGGGTGGACATGTGGCAAGTGGATGCTACTTGAGATGCCTAGCCTGAAAGTCTAGCATCCTGGTTACCATGCTCTTGTGGAAAGCATAGCCCACGTGCCACAGATGAGTGGCACAGAGACAGGGGTAATATCCTGGGGAGACACCGGTACTGCCCTGCATGCCAACAATCTAGACCCTTCTCACTCACCCTCATCCTCCTGCACACAGGTGATGAGAGAGCAAGATGAAAATTATAAAACTTTGACAAAACCCATGTGCATCCTGCTATCCGGGAACAGTAGGCCTGAATCCCACAGGAAATTGATTGATGGACAATGGAGAAAGCAAAGTGGTATTTCTTACATACCTAGGCCTGAGATTTGTTTTTGTTTTTTGGGTCTCCTTGCCAAGTTACAGGAGAAGAAGACGGGAGACTTTAATTCTTTTCTGATACTGAAAGCATCTCCCTTCCTCTTGACAGATAAAGCTTAAGACTAGATGTGAAATTTAGCCAGGGGTGGCCTTTGGATCTCGTGTCCCTGTGCATGTGTTGGGGTCTCTCTCTCTCTCTCTCTCTCTCTCTCTCTCTCTCTCTCTCTCTCTCTCTCTCTCTCTCTCTGTGTGTGTGTGTGTGTGTGTGTAGAGTTCCCAGTCTGCTCCTAAATGAATCTTCCTTTAATGGAAAAATTCAAAGTGGGGAAAAAGTGCCTGGCTCTGAAGTGAGCAGTGATTTTGCAATATGAAACTATGGATAATAAGTGAGCTCTATTCCAATTTTAAATAGTTTTTAATGCAATTTCAAAGATAGAAGGAACCACAGAGGAACACTAATCATATTTTCCATTCTAAGGAAAATTCATCTCCTCAGCTAGCCTGTCAGGTGATCAAAGAACATGTCCATATGCAAGGAGTCTGATTCCTGCCCAGGCATCCGAGGCTAATTGAGTACATAAGCATTGCTGGACCAGGTCTCCCTTGCTCTAGTCTTTCTGCTCATTGCTTGTTCTGAGGAATCCTGAAATACCACTCTAAGGAATTTTGTGTGATTGATTTAAACATTCAGCACACTTTTATTGAGCACTACTCTAGATATTAAAACAAGCATTTTGAAAATCAATATTACTTCATAAAAGTTTTATAGCAGAGTAGCTTAGAAACCCATAAAATAAGAATTTTAATAATAATTACCTGAGAATCTCATGTAGTTAGCACTTGTAAGAGGAAAACTCAGGTAAGAATTGCTCATCCCTAGGAAGGTGGGCCATTGCTCTATAATAGAGCTAGCCAGACAAGCCAAAGTACAAGCCGGTGGGTGCTGTTCCTTCGTCCCGACCTCCCTCAGTGTAGAACCAAGACCTGAAAGTGTAAGCTGTTTATCACAGCAGCAGTCAGGAAACTAGAACAAAATTTAAGAATGAAAAGAAATTTATGCTAAATAATAATTAGTTATGCGTTCTCTCATCATTGAGTTTTGTAACTTCCATTTATTCTGATTATAGGACATTGTTTTTATTGAAAAAGCATAGATGCCCTTAAAGAAGAAAATAAAACCCTGTAATGCAGAAAATTTCTCTTTTGTGCTTATAAATATATTTGTCTTTGCTTCTGTTGCTATTGTAAAACACTGCCCACTCTGTGACTTTGCTTTCCTAGCTCTAGAAATGTGAAGTCCGAGGTGAGGGCATCAGTCTTTTGGGCTCCTGATCCTGAAACCCTCTGATCTCTAAACGATGTAGACAGCTGTTTTTTTTTTTTTTTTTGTGGTGTTCTCATGTAGTGGAGAGAAAAAGTACTGGCCACACCCCCTTCTCTGAAGGATGCTGATACCACCACAGGGCTCCACTATCATGACCTCCCTTGGTCCTAGCACATCCCTATGACCTCACCCTTAGATGCCATCAGATTGGGGATTAGGACTCCAGTACATTTATTTAGGAAGGGGAGATGGCACTTTTAGTGCATTTATTACATCACATGCAGAATATTGTCCTATTTTATTAAATAAAGAGAAAGGGCATTTATGTATTAAAACATCTATGTGCTAAAATGACCTTCATGTACTGTAATGTGTATGGCATTAGATCCTTTTCCTATGGCTGTGATTAAGCACTGTGGCAACATCAGTTTATAGAAAAAAAGGCCTATTTGGGATTACAGTTTCAGGGGATTAGAAATTCATTTCATGGTAATGGGGAAGAATGGCAACAGGCAGGATGGTAACTGGAGAAGTAAGCTGAGAGCTGATATCTCAACCCACAAATGGAAAAACAGAACAAACTGGGAATGCAACAAGTTTTTGAACTCTTGGTGCCTGACCCCAGTGCCCTATTTCCTTCAGCAAGGCCACATTTCCTCAGCTGCCCAAATAGCACCCACCACCAAATATTCAAATGCCCAAGAGAGTGGAAATATCTGATTCAAATGACCACATACACTTAAGAATTTGGGATAATTTGGGCTGCAGAAATGAGTCAGCAAGAAAAGGAACTTGCTGCCAAGTCTGATGATCTGAGTTCAATCTCGGGACACACACGGTGGAAGGGCAGAACTGATTTTCACATGTTGGCCTCTGAGTTCCACGCATGTGTCACAGTACACACATCCTCACCCACATGTATGCACAAATGTGTAAGTGTAATTTTTTTTTTTAAAAAAGTGTATAACTAATACATCTACAACTCAACTCCCACACCCAAGACTCAGAGTAGATTGCAGAAGAGAGGAGAGAGGATTATTAGAACCAGAGGTTCAGGGAGGTTACTGTAAGATTGTGTCGTAGAAATGCCAGGAGCTATACTCATGAAATCACTCTAGCAGTAGCGTACCTGACAAGGACAACACCAATAGACATGTCCACATGGAAAAGAGGAAACCCAGGAGACCTCAACCCTAGCAAAGAACTACAGGCAACTATACAATGCCCAAAGTGGGGGAAATAGTCTTCCCCCAGAGAAGAGCACACCAATCAATTATCCAATAGCAAATGCTCAGCCCTGTAAACATACATACAAGTTACATTACACAGACTGAGCAGATTATATTTATAAATTTAGAAATATATATATATATACACATAGCAACAATTTTAAAAAGGCATAAATTTAGAAAAAAGTTGAAGTGGTTCATAGAAAGATTTAGATGCAGGAAAGGGGAAGGGAAAATACGTAATTATTTCATAATCTCAAAAATAAAAAATATTTATAAGAACTTGGGATAATTTATATACACGATTTATGGCATACTGTTTAAAGTGTATATGAATTATTTTTAAGATTTGTTAATTTGTGAATATATACAAAATATAGATATGCAAATAATGAAAACTATAATGGTTTATATGTACAGGGTAAAAACAACTACCAGTGATATTTTGGTATATTCTTAAGATATATTTTATGAGAATATTAAAATAATATATTCTTTTAAATACTATAAAGTATAAAGAAGAAATAAATATCAGTGTTTTAAGATCTATAATTTTATTCTTGGTTTTATTAGTGTGACATTCTAGCATATACAATTCTAGTATCTTTCTACAGCAAAAAAAAAAAACCCTCTTAAAAATATCACATTGGTACATGCTATTTTTTACTTAATCATTTCTCTATTGATAGATTGTGATGGTATATAGTTAATAAAATTAGTCTGGAATATTAGAGAGTCAACCAACCACAGAGCCTAGCCTAGGTCAGGGAGTCGTAACCCACACCTTTAATCCTAGCTTTAGGAATGTGGAAAGAGGAAGTTAAGATTGCTGGGCAGAATCAGAGAAAAATGTTTTTTCATCTTCCTCACACACCTCCTTGGTGAGCTCTCAAGAGAGATTTGGAATCGGAGGATTTTGTGCAGACAGGCCTGAGATTTTGGAGGATGAGAGGTGCTCTGGTTTGTTTCTCTATCTCTCTAATATCCAGCTTTTCTCCAATATCTGGCTCCGGGTTTTCATTATAAATCATAGATATCTTAGGTCATTCAGTGATTCATGATTTTAAGCTACGTTCAAGGAATATCTTAGAACATAAAGAATTTTTGTTAGTTTGCTTTTTAATTGGTATCTATTTTTTCAGTACAGCTGCCTAGGGTTGAATTGCTAGTGTAGTAGTATAATAACTAGACAGTTGGTCTACCAGAAGACACATCTACTGCTACATTGCTCTTCAGGTAGGTCATATAATTTTAACACCTCCAAATTTTCTTCTCACAAATTACTGAGATATTATTGATTTCCAAGTAACATTAGATAACATTCTTGCATAATAGGGTAACTTATCTATCTCTAGTTTCCTATGTTATGTTCTCAAAAGATTTTATAATATTTAAGCAATCACAGATGTAAATTGTTTTATTCTATTAGAATCTAAAAATTTAAATAATTTAGTCTAAGGCTTAAAAGAAAATATGAATCATCTGGGCATCTTGCATGTTCTAATAGAAGGTCCAGGGCCCTGCCTAAGACCAGTGTCTTTGTGAAACCTGCAAATGTGTCTATGTACTTGGTCCACAGTTCATAGGAAGGTATTCTAGAACCTTGTTAAATTCTTTTGTTATTAAAATTTGGGGTTCATTTCCTCCTATGTTTTCCTTATTTATGTCAGTTTTAGTGATATGATAATTTATATTATTATTATCATTATTATTATTTAATGCACGGCCTCATTATGTGGCCCAGGCTGGCTTGAGCTTGTGATCTTCCTGCTTCTTTGTTCCTGGTATTAGAAGCAGGTACTATCACACTTAGCTGAGAATTAGTCTTCTTGATAGAGAAGCTCTAAGCAGAGACATGAACAAATGCAAAAAGAATTAAGAGACACTGCTTTCTGGCTATCATATGATAACATTTTATCGCTGGCTTCAAAAGGACACCCTTTACTTTCTGGCTCACAGCACTTCTTACTTTTTAGTAGTGTGGCAGACTTTAGCTTGTTTTAAAGCTAAATTTTGCTAACTTCATTCTTATTTGTTCCTATCCGTGTGTTTGTTTCTCCTCTTGCTGTAAAATTCTGAATACGAGGCCAGGGAGATGGCTCAGCAAGTGAAATCATTTGGAGCACAACACTGGCAACCACAGAGCTCATGTGGAAAAAGAGGCCTTACTCCCCAAAGTTATCCTACAGCACATTGTGGTGCGCGCGCGCACACACACACACACACACACACACACACACACACACACACCAATAAAAGTCAAATTTACAATATCTGAATGTAACAGTCACATAGACTTTAAAAGAACCAAACAAAAACCCACCGTAGAATCCTCCAAGCTTCCCAAGTGCTCCCATATTTTCCCAGTCTCTCCGTTCTTCCTCACATCTTCTCACCTGCTGATCCACACTGTGTTTTATAAATCACTTTACAAAGTCTGGCAGAAGATGTAATTTATACCCAGACTTCTTCCTTTCTTATTATGACCCACAAATGGCACATTTATATATTCTCAGGGTTATTGTTAATTGCAAATTTTAAATCACATTTTTGCTATTGAGACTGGTCAAAATAGAGTTGAAATGCTGAACACGATGGAGGTTGCATTGTACAATGAAAGTCCCTTACTATATTCTAATGGAAGTTGGCCATCTATCTATTCCTTAATTAGTCTTGAAATTCTCAGCACAGTGAAAATGTAGTAGCTGGTTTTAGCTGAACCGGTTCTTCAGGTGCCAATACTGAAACCCATCTGTGCTCTATTGTCTCCTGTCTTCAGTAAGCCTGTAGGTGTCATTGAGAAGAAACAGGCTATTGTTGTGATGGGTCTTCTATTCCTTTTATTTTTCCTTTTTAAAAATTCTTTCCTGTTGTTACAGTATTGAATTTAAGATATCATACGCACTGCATATCCATTTTACAAAATACATTTTATGTTGTGTTGCGTTCCATTGTTTATAACTTACATAAATGTCTCTTACTACTGTGGAGAATCTGGATTTATGCAGGTCATTTCTTGAAAAGTAACAATAAGTTATGCTATTATTTATATAGTTTTCTCATATAAATTTTATCCTATTATATGTTTCTAAATGTGGTTCTTGTTAATAAATTGCTATAATCTTGTAAAGATTAAAACAAGATTTTAACTCAGGAATCTTAATTTTAGGAATGTTTTCTCTAAGGTAGATTTTAGTAAATTGTCAAATGAAATTGTACATATATTTAGAAACAGAATGAGTATTATATATTGCTCTACAAACAATACCCGTCTGATTGCTAAAAGAGCTAATTAATAATTCCTTAAAGATTTATGTAATCTTGGAGAAAAATATGATCCTTTTTTAAATTGCAAGTAAAATAAATTCTTTTTTAAAAGATAGAAAGTGAACAACCACTACCAACAAAAACAATGTTTGCTTAATCTTTCAAAGTTTGTAGACTCATTATGCTTATTTGTGAATTTTCATACATACTTTTCTTCAAATACTAGAATAATAATTAAAGGACAGAATCAATTAATAACCATAATGACTCATGAATTCATTTTAATTATTCCCTCCATTTCTAGAATTATGCTTATAGGTATTCATATAAAGAGGATGTGATTATCAGTTTACACAAGTCATTACATATTTGTTACATTTACCCTCTTAACAGATGTTGTTCCGTCAACAGCTTATGTAGTCATCTTGTCTTATTATTCTATGATCATCAATCCACAGCTTCTGTGTCTGGGTTGTCAGTTCGCTTGGTTATTCACATACAGAACTAAGATATGTCCCCAAACTCAGCACGACAGACTGTGCTCGTAAGCATCCTGTATACATCAGAAAGTTATTTCAGAGTCAAGAGCTACCAAGCCAATCTAAGGAGAGATGTGAAAACCACATTAATTGAAATTATAGATCAACATTTTCTAAAGGAAATCTAAAAATAGACGATATAAGAACAGCAAACTTGAGTGAAAGCCATAGCAATCAACTTACTTTCAGGAATGAAGTCAATTCCTGTTAAAGGGTCAAGAAAAACATTTCATTCGTGTTTAAATTATTCATTTCAAATCCCAAACATCTGAGTGATATTCAATTTGTAAAACATTATCATAGAGTTCTATATGAATAACATGCACTTAATCAAGGCTCTTGAAATATAAAAGTGTTGAGAAAACTGGAGAATTGATATTGCTTATTTCAAAGACAATATCAATGAGATTCTTTCTAGTCATTACAAAAATTTTGGTGGCAATCTAAATCAGTTTCTGGGCCCATAACAGAGTACTATCATCTGAAAATAAAGTTTTAGTGTCTTTGCTAAGATGTGGGCCATCTCTCTGTTTCTCAGCTTCCTGTATATATATATCACAGGACTCATTTATACCATATATATATATATATGTATATATATATATATATATATATATATATATATATATATGTAATGGAGGGATGCTCGTGTGTGTGTGTGTGCACGTGTGTGTCTGTGTGTGCGTGCACACATATATGTTGAAGAGGAGTCAAAAATCAATCTTAATGCTCATTCTCAGGGACCACTCACCTATTTGTGAACGTGAGCCTCTTTGGGACCTGGAGCTCACTGATTTGGAATAGCAAGTTAGAGGGTCTTCCTGTCTCTTCTTCCCCAGTGTTCATGAAGAACCAGTCCAACTCCATTTTGTTTCAGGAGGGCATTTTGAGTCTGTAGCCACATTAAGTTTCTGTTTGCTATAAAACTTGAATTCCTGTTTCTCGGAACTGGGCTGCGCCCTATCTTAGTAACTATAGAACCAACCCCTGGTGCCAACTGTTCTTGGAAATATTCTATACATATTGTTCCATGACCCAATTTTCTTAACTGGCAGGTCTTGCTTCTGTAATCATATTTATATACAAAATTCCTCAACCTAAGGTTTTTTTGCCTATAAAAAGGCTTGAGAAATTGGTTTGGAGCTGATCTCAAGAACCCTGCCCTTAGGGCAGACAATTGTGAGTTCAGCTTTGATGTATACAAAAATAAATCTTGCTTTAATTTGGACATAATTTGGGTAGTGGACTTTTTCCTTGAATCTGTGGGATTAACACTATGATTAAATGTACACTAGCATCTATTTTGTTTATCCTTATTTGTGAATGTGTGTGTGTGTGAGTGTGTGTGTGTGTGTGTGTGTGTGTGTGTGTAAGACTCTATTTACATGTATTGGAAAGAAATCAGAGACACAGATGAATAGATGATTACCTTATTGACCCCACAGCAAGGAAACACCTGGCCTGAAATGTCAATAAAATTGAGATTGAGAAACTGAATGGGAGAAGGAATTTTAAAAATTGTCATTATGTAAAACCTGTCCCAATCTTTTAAACAAACAAAACTACAAAACTCAATCTGGTTTCATTTTAGGCCATATGAAACAATCAGTGCACTGTATCAAATTTGTTTCACTTGATGACTGGTCCCTGAGATGTAGAAGCTATATCATAGAAAAATGTGTGTGTGTGTGTGTGTGTGTGTGTGTGTGTGTGTGTGTGTGTGTGTGTGTGTATGTGTGTGTGTGTTACCACTTCTGTAACCTCTTGTGCTTTGGATTGCAGACTAACTAGGTAAAAAATAAATGACAAACCATAATAATAAAACATCAAGATTGCCTCCATATCACAGAGGACAAACCAGAATTTGATCATTATGTAGTTGATTTGATTAACGGAGATAACAAGCAACATGCTTCAGGGCCCCAGTGGAACATTTGTCCTAAATTATCTGGGTCTGACTGTCCACTCTTATTATGGAAACTGAAAGAGAGCCAAATATCTTTATGCTACACAGCCACGAACTAGATGGTGCAATACGTCAGTGTAGGAAGGAAAAATAAATACTAAGGATGTTATTGTTCCCAGCTCAGAATACAACTTCAAATAAGGAAAATAAGAAAATGGGGAATTCGCGGGAGGATGCTCCATCTGTCACTTCATGGGCTTATAGACAGTGATGTCCTGCAACCCTAAAAGACAATTCTCTGTTGTACAATTCCAGTATAATTCCTCTTAAAATACAGGATGGGAAATAATGGGTGTGGAGCTGTGGGTTGCTGCAGCCTGGTGGCCTGTGCTGCTCATTCACATGAATGAGGGTGGACCTGTCCCCATGGCTACTCTCCTTTACTTTACTGTGGGGTGGAGAAATGAAATGCTTTGAAAGCTTGGCAGATGGTTGGGAGTAATTTTGGTGAGGTATAGTACATCAATCACACGACTGATTTATATCTTATAACATATATAACATGTTTTTAAGAAGTGATGCCTCTAAAAATATCTTTGTTAGAAAACACAGTTACACAGAAAACTTTAATACACATACTAAAGTTATATTGCTAATTGCTAGAAAAATTTATAAATAGCTGAAACATTAAAATTTGACACTGGTTTTAGCAAGTTATAATATGAATTTCATCCTCATTTATTTAGTATGTATTTTTTTTCTAATAAGATCAATTCATGTAAATATAACTTCAGATTTACATGGTTATGCTCTTGAGGAAGATACCAACTGAGATTTTACATTTAGCTTCTATTTCAAACCAAGGCAATGAGAGATAAAACAGAAAACTAAAAAATTAAAAGTATATCCAGATCTGTAAACTGAGAGAGGTATCTTTACCAACTAGGGATAAACATATCAAATAGGTTTGAAGCTTTTGGTGTCTGGTGCCTGATTCCAGAAGAAAGTATGGAGCAGGAGCTGGAGTTGTATTTCTGCCAGGTAATATGAGCCAGAGTTTGTTATAAACATGCATAGGTAGACTTAAGTGCATACAGTTATTTATATTTAAACATAGGTGATATTTAGATAGCAAGTATATAAATGAAGAATGGAAAGAGATTTGGCTTAATGAAGCCAGAGACATAGACAGTTTTGTCTAGTCACAGACCCATGCTACAAGAGAGGTTTAAGGAAAATATTCATGAGGAAAAGAAAATGATCCAAATAGAAGTCTGGTCACACAAAAAAATTGTGTATGTGGAAAAACATAGAGAAAGATATTTGTTTACCTAGGAACCCCCTGCCCCAAATTAGTATGGAAACTAAAAGTAATGACAAGTTAATGTGTGGCTTTATGACATATATGATAGTAAGATCAGTAAAGATGACTGACAGGAGATAACATTTGGAGGTTGACTGTGATGAACACAGGATACATGTGTTAAACCTCTGGTGCCCTGTACTTCCTTCTCTTACTTTTCATTTTTAAGACTATAAAAATATGAAAATCACCATTAGCTCCTAGGCCATGCAAAAAAACAATGGATAATATAGTGGCATTATATTATGGTACATTGTCTCTCCTACTGGTTTAATAAAAAGCTGATTGGCCAAAGGCAGACAGGAAGTGTAGGCGGGGCTACCAGACAAAGAAAATTGTGGGAACAGGAAGAACAGAGACACCAGGAGAGATGACACCAGAGACACCAGCAGACACAGAGGAATGAAGACAGCCATGTTGCTTTGAGAAAAGGTACCAAACCACATCACTAAACAGATTAATGGAAATAGATTGAGATAAGATGAAAGAGCTAGCTAGAAATATGTCTGAGCCATAGGTCAATTAGTATAACATTAACATAAGCGTCTGTGTGTTTTTATGGGACTGTGAGACTGCAGGTCTGGATCACAGGCCTGACAGGCCAGAAACTTCTTATTAGAAATAGCGCCCAACGTGGGGCACAAACCCACAACCCTGAGATTAAGAGTCCCATGCTCTGCCGACTGATGACATAGGCAGAATTAAAAGAAAAATCAACAATTAACAATACACATTTTTTTGTGTGACCAGACTTCTAACAATAAGCTACACATTATTATTTTTTTTTTTAAAGAAAATAAAAGATGGGGCAGTTTATCCTTCCAAAGGATAAAATAAAGGTATTGTAACAAGAGAAAACTGAAGATCAAAATTCCTTGTTAACCTTGTTCAAAACCCATAACAAATTAAATTAGAAATATATCAAGATGATACAATCCGACCAAGTAGGTATTAGCCGTCAGATTTAAGGTTAGTTTAGCATTGTAATCAATCACTGTCAAACTTATTGACAACATGGGAGAAAGCATGCTGGCTTACATTCTAAGAAGCATTTGACAAAATTCAATACTCATAAAAGTTTTTTTTTTTTTTAATCATCTGGGAACAGAAGGGAATTCATCTGGTTTGATAATTACTGTGAAGAGTTACAGCTAACATTGTACTTCATAATTAAGACTTCAATGTTTTTTCTCTAATATTGGGAATAAGACTAGCTCTTACCAGCTCTCTTTAATATTATAATATCAGTGACTTCATAATGGCAAGAAAGAGAAACAAAGAACAATGAGTCCTAGACCACATGGTCATGTTGCAGAAACTCCAAATGAATCTATGAAAACAAAAATCCAGAAACAAATCAGCACAATCACAGAATATTTGGTTATAAACTGACCACAGTTCTATCTGCAAACAATATGCAAAACAACTACAACTGGATATTCATAAGGAAGTAAATTATTCACCATATGCAAATTTACTTCAAAGGTATTGTAGACTTAAACACTGGAAAAAAAAAAAAAAGGAAAAAAAAAAAAAAACAAAAACCACCCTAAAACTTTTGAAGGAAATCTAGAGAAAATTTTTACAACCTCAAGTTAGGCAGATCTCTCTTAAGTGGGACATAAAAATTGCAATGTAACACAGTAAATAATAAATAAAGTAATAGACCTCATGCAAATCAAAACCCTTGCTTTGATAGAAGTAACATCAAGAAAGCACACAGATACTACACTGATTGTGTGAAATATCTACTTTTGACAAAATTGGGAGAGGGAGAGATCAGATACTTCTCAAAAGATAAGCAATTAAATATCTCAGTAAAAGGTGTGTGTCATTATTGCTTGTTAGAAAAACTATCATGAATGCTCCAAAACCTCAGGAGAATGTCTGAAGTCAAGTTTTTCCAAGGATCTGGTACAACTAGTATTCTCGTGTGTGTGTGTGTGTGTGTGTGTGTGTGTGTGTGTGTGTGTGTGTGTGTGTGTGTGTGTGTGTATGTGTGTATGTGTGTGTGTGTGTGTATGTGTGTGTGTGTGTGAGAGAGAGAGAGAGACACAGAGAGAGAGAGAGAGACTGTGTGTGTGTGAGAGAGATAGAGTGTTAAAGGGCATAAACCCTTCGGAAAACTATCTAACACTGTAGATGTATATAAGTAAAAATTCACCATATGATCCCATAATTGCCTTCCTAGGCATTTACCCAAAAGTAATAAAATTTACACGAACATAAGGATACATGCTTGTACAGGAATAAATGTCCAACAGGGTAAATGAACCAACAAATCTTGATACATACATAGGATGAAATACATACCACTCAGCAAGAAAAGAGGTCATAACCTGCGCCACTATGCATAAATGTATCTCCAAAGCATTCTGTTTGGTGACTGACAGTAAGCCAAGCACCAAAAAATACATATTACATGATTTCATTTTGATGGAAATCTAGAAAAGATAGAGCTAACATGTAGCAGAAGAAATTGAAGGTGTGGTTCATTGAGGGGACACAGGTGAAAAGGACCAGAATGACAGCTCAAGGGTCAAAGGGGTCTGCTGCCAAGCCTGACGGTGGAAAGATAGAACTGACTCCCACAAGTTGTTTTCTGATCTCTACATGTACACTCTGACATGCATGGACCCATGCAAGAAATGCACACTAGAGAGATGGATGATAATGAATGGATGGATGGATGGATGGATGGATGGATGGATGGATGGATGGATGGGTGGGTGGGTGGATGGATGGATGGATGGATGGATGTCAAAAGGTGGAGAGCTGGAAAGTTTTACAACACAAACAACATGAGAGATAGGAAGTGGGAAGAGCAGAAATACTATTCATTAGGACTGTGGTGTTGGTTCCACAGTGTCCCCATTATAAATTTCAACATTGAATACTTAGAATATATGTACTGTATTTTACAGAATTATTGTCTCAACTAATTTGATTTTTAAAAGTTTACTTTGGATAACTGCTAACTACTTTAAGAGTTGGTTGGCTGAGACAATGAGATCAGAAATGGCCCTGCTTTTTAATTATATGTGGTGAAAAAGTATTTATCTTTTAGAAGAAAATTGTTTGACTTAGTTTTTTATAAAGGATTTTCCTATGTTAGTAGCAAATATTTTGTGCACTGTTAGTTTTAAAGAATGTATATAGTTGTGTTAAGGGTAAATACAACAAATAACAGCCTAAAACTATTGTAATATGAAGTTTGCTTTGGCTAGAATTATTATAATTAATGATATATACCTTTCTTGAGGGTAGGTAAATAATTCTAATTAAAAGTTGTTTAATCTATTTTAAGTTTGTATTTTAAGGACTCCAATGTTCTAGATACTTGATAATTTGTCACTTGACATATTATCATAGAATAATGTAAAGTTTAAGTTATTCCTCACCTTTGTGTCTTTCTATATATACCAGCCAATATGTTTTCTCTACTACTAATATAAATCTGAGAAATTGAGGATTCTATAACATGAACAATAAGGCTTTGATTATTATAATAAGGCTTCTAGATGTATTGAATGCTAAACTTATGTAAGATTTCTCATACAGTAAATAATATAATTCTCTTAGGGTACCAGCTTTAATATATCCTGGAATTGAAGTCAGAGGAAGGGTGTTAAGTAGGGTATTGAGTAAGCAAAGGATGGAGTTACAGTTGTGGGTAGGTAGTAGAGTTCCCCAGAGCTGGGCAAACTTGAATGTGGTACATTGGTAGCCTGCAATGTCCTTCAGTCCACAATTGTCTGAGAGCAAGATGATGTCCAGATCACTGCTCTATGTGGGAACAGAACTGACAGATAGACGCTGACGAGCCTGGCTGCAGCTGACAGAGGCTCTTCAAAATCCTAATGAGATCAAGCCAAAGCAAATATCTGAAGCATAAAATCTTTGCTATGAAGCCTAGCTCTAATAGATACCCACAGGTTTGCCTGGTAGCATGTGGTCAGGCAGCGGTTTCTGAGCAGGTACCAGCTTGCCACACTTGTTTTGACTCCCAAGATCCTTGCTTGTGATATTTCATCTGATGTTCATACTGCTCACATTTTTATAACAGGAAACAAAGAAACTGATTCAGAAACAGAAATGTCACCCACTTAAGTTCATACATTGTCACTTAGAGTTAAGTAGTAAACTCATATCTATCTCCCCTCAAACTTTTCTTTCCACATCTTTGGAGAACTGGAAGATCAGTTTTGTCAGTATATCAAAAATTGGAAAGACCTTTGCAGTGAGGTTCATACTGATGAAAGTCACAGGAGGTTGAGTCATTGAGCTCCAACTTATAAGTACACGATGAGAAATCAAATTGACAAAGAAGACTATAGTGCATGAACCAGCATTCTCTCACTAAATGCAAGGGATACTTAAAAAGGCAAAATGACATCCCTAGCATCCCTTAGTGGCTATAAACCAGAAACAAAGGACCAGAGTAACCCTTCAGATGATGAAACTCTATCAAGAGCCATTTATTTCCTTCCTCCCTGTGGATGGCTGACTATTGCTGTAGACTCTCTTACCACAGGGGCCACCACATTCCTGAAAGACGACTATTTAAGATTATCTAAGAAGTTTGATCAAAATGTTACTTGTATAAGAACTTATCATAGAGCTGAGGGTATAGCTTAGTTACATAATACATGCCTAGCTTGTATAATGCCTCCAGTTTGACCCCTAGTGTTACACATGCACAAGTGTGTGCACACCCATACCCACACTAGTTTCTCCTAAACACAAAAGCATTTCATGTCCTGTGAATTCAATTTTAAAGCTTGTTGTTAGAAAAATAAGTTCCCTGTGTCTACTTGTGATTAGGTGACTTTCAGAAAAGGATTTCAGCCTAAAAGCAGATTTTATTCAAAGCTAATTGGCATGTAGGTTATATATGTGCTCATCCATGTTTCAGGCTTGTAGAGGGGATGGTTCAATTATTGTATCTTCTGATAGCCATGTATGGCTGGCTCCATGGCTACAGGCAGAGGAGCAAAGGGAAAGATGCAGCGCCTTGAAGCAGATGGCAGTCGTAAGCCCATTGTGACTCCCTCCTAGCTCAGTGATCATAAGCAGAGGCTTAACCTCTGTGTCTGAGTCTCGCTTTTATAAACCAAGGGTAACTGAAGTACATTTATTACATTGAGCGTATGAGGGTTAAAAAGACTGACTATATATACAGTCTCAGTCAGTGCCCAACAGAGAAGATTCAAGACATTAGTTTGCTCTCTGGTGAAGGCCTGCAGCCTCTCTCTCTTCTAACTTTTCTTCTGCCCCACTCTTGCTGTGTTTAGATGATACTACCTGACTGTCCTATATCATACAACATCGCATGAGGTTTGCCTTCTCAAGGTCAGACAGGATGATAGCTGAGATTCTTGAGCATTGCAAAAGACATCTTTTTGGTGCAAACATAACATACTTGTAGCCAGAGTGTCTAACCTGCTATTATGACTATTTGTTTCTTTTTATTTTTCAGACATAGTCTCATTCTTAGGTTTAGGCTGGCCTGGGACTAATTATGTAATGTAGATGGGTCCCAGATTCACAGCAGTCCTCCTGCCTCATCCTACCAAGTGCTGGGATTTCTGGCATAAGTTAACCATGTTTAGCTAAACATAAGAAGCTTGAATTTTATTGTTTAAGCCTCGTTTTAATAAAGTATGTGACCTTGGCTATAACATTTCTCTATCATTAGCTTCCATTTGAGTGTAAATTGTTCTTCTGAGAGAAAAAGGCTTTGTTCATAAAATGACTTCAAGGGGAGTCTTTCCTAGTGACTCATACCTTTAATTGCAGAACTTGGGGGCAAATGTGGGGCGATTTCTGTGAGTTCTAGACCAGTCTGGTCTACAAAGGGAGCTCCAGGTCAGCCAGAGCTACACAGAAATACTCTGCCTCAAAGCAAACAAAAAAACAAAGAGCAAAATTATTGCAAGGCCTGACTGGCTGGTTTTATGAGGGGGTGTGTAACTCTAGGGTTGCTCCAATGATGGGGATACATCTTCCTCTTCTAGCTCACCACTGAATAGCTGGTAGGATCTGCTTTTCTACTATAAAAAGTGAGAAGGCTCTTATAAAATGTGTTATTCTCTCTCTCTCTCTCTCTCTCTCTCTCTCTCTCTCTCTCTCTCTCTCTCTCTCTCTCTCTCTCTCTCTCTCTCTCTCTCTCTCTCCCACCCTGGGGTGAGATATATGAGACCAGCCAGTGAGAATAATCAAAGGCACTTAATATCTGTGCTACAAGTTAGCTGATGTCATCTCCAGGCCCCATTAATCTCAGCTAAGATATACATACTCCACGGGATGGAGAAGGAGGCTTGTTAGCGTCAGCTGCGTGGCCTGGGTGTTGTAAAGGAGACGTGAAAGCCATAGTGGTCAGCAATGAACAAAGCAGACAGCTTTTGAGCCTAGTCTCTACTCTCTGGACACCTCAGCTTCTAGCAGTATTCTGAGATGGTCACAGATGCTCTTTAAGCAGACTTCAGTTTTACTATTTTACTGATGCTGGTTTTCTAAAAAAAACAAAACAAAAACCACTGAATTCCGAAGGGTCAATTTACAAACATAGTTCATTCGGAGATAAAACCGGGGCCAATAGTCTACCAAAAGAGCCAGATGTAAAAACTTTGAACAAGAAACAGATCCTATCCTATTTAGCCGTATTTACATAGAAAACCATCTGGCCATGATCCAATTGTACCTCTCTACTCTGTTCATAATGCAGCATATTCTCTTCAGCAATGTCTTTACCACAGGCAGTAGGCGTTGGCTTATTTAATATCGGATTTTACTGCCAGCAACAATAGTTCTAAAAATAACCAAGACAACTGTATACTTCACAGAATATCCATAGGACAGAAAAGGTATTTGAAACAACAGAAAAGATTTAGATCAGCAAACCACAGCCTCCTCAAGCTCATCACAGGATGCCTGTCACTTTTCTGGAGCCTGTTCCAGTCTTAAAAATGAGGGGGATGGTTAGCAAAGCATGTGGCAGAGAGTTCTTGAAATGTAAACTTTATGTATCCTGAGATTTGTCTTCTGTTCTTGTTTCAGCTTAGCTAAGAACAGTATTTCCATAATCCTCTGTTGGAACAGGTCCACACTAACATAGGCCATGAGATCTGCTTAAATTCTGTTAGTCTGTCTGTCTCTCTCCTTCCCTTCCTCCCTCTCTCTCTCTCTCTCTCTCTCTCTCTCTCTCTCTCTCTCTCTCTCTCTCTCTCTCTCTCTCTCTCTCTCTCTCTCTCTCTCTCTCCATTCCCCACAACCTCTGTGTGTGCATCACACAAAGAACTGAATGGGTGTAGGTGTGCACACGCCATGGTGGGTGTGTTGAGGTCAGAGGACAACCTTTCACCTTGATTCAAAGGAAGTTTTGGGTTCCCTGCCCTACACCAGACTAATGGGCTGTCAAACATTTTTATTCTCATCTGTCATCTGGACACTAAGTTCAGTCACATTTACTCATGATGCTAGAATGTAAAACACAAGACAGAGACTTAGGACTCACTCACACATGACTTTCCTTTAATACTAAAGAAGCATTCATAGGGAGTCAGGTGTGTATATCAGTTGCATATCTGCTGGAAAAAAAAAAAAGATTAAAATGTTGTCATAGGCCAAGAATAAAATGAGCCTGAACCATGAAAGAAATAGCAGAAATTAGTGAACAGTCACATAGTGCAGCAATATACAGACTAAAAGTAGCTGGAACTTAGAAGCTGAGAAGGAGTGTTTATAGAAAATCCTAAGTTCTCATTGGTGGACATAAAGTAAGAACATAGTGGAGGTCCTGAGACATGGGATACAGAAAGAGGCACATAGAAAGGAAGGCAAGAACTTGGCGTTTTATTCTGGAAATGGGTCTTATGAGGAGGGGGGTGAAGGAGGAGAAGAAGAAGATGGTTATCAGTGCTACACAGTTGACCCCACATAGCATGAGATGTTTAATGCATTGGAGGAATTAGAAAGTGAGTATACCTTAATTAAAAACATATTTGCAATAAGTTAATTTTCTTGCAGGTATTAGATGGTCAGGCTACAGGCATCATCAAAAGCCTTAGCTTCTTCCTCTGTGCATGATGGCATCTTAAAGACAATTATAATATGTCAACAAAGGAGCCATCTTGCAAGAATTGTCACCTCTCACATATGGTTTTCTTTAGAGTGTTAAATATAGTTTTCTGCTCTCTAGTATATATGAAACACACATGCACCTCATAAAAACCTTTTATAGCCACAACATTCATTTAATCTTGAACTTCACACACTTGGTCCATCTTTACAATCCCCAGTGAAAAAAACTAAAGTCATCTTTCTAATTTTTTTCAAAGTCAAATTTTTATTACGTTGTTCTGAGGAAAACTGCCCTGACTTCCATTACAAGGAAGCAAAAAGGAAAAGTGTTTCCCTGAACTAAAGGGGGGAGGGGCAGCCTGCTGAATTAAACACAGATTTGAGTTTTTACAGCTTTCTAGAACTTTCTGTGCTGTGCCTCCATCACTGGACAGGCTGATGATGTGCTTCCAGGATCAGGCTCTACAGTGTGGGCATCTTTTTTCTCTCCCAGCTGGTTACCAAGGCCACAACCTCACTTTGGTCCTCATTAGATCTCGCCTGGACCATCCTAATAGCCTAACTCTTTTTATCCAAATCTGTCTCATTATGCATCTAGGCTTTCAGAACACTCCTGCAAGTTCCCATTCTTTAGCAGTGGACTCCCCCCACCACCACCACCACTGAGAAGCGTGGATGATCGTGCTGCTAATCAAATTACTTCCCTGCTGTTTTGTAGGCTGCTCTCAGGGACCTCAGTCTAAACCTCCAGAGGCTTCTCTTTTACCTCTCCTTCATATCACCAACCTGTCCCCCAAATAGCAAACCACTCTCTTCCATGTCTTTATATGTGCTGGTTCACCCCCACCCATCACTCTGCTCCCATGTGGATTTTCCCATTTAAAAATTAAAAAAAAAAAAAAAAAGGCCCTGCCCTTCTCAAGCCAGCTGAGACCTTTTGATAAGACATTTTCTGTGGTATTTATCTTATAGCTATGTGTGTATCTGGTTTTGTTTGTTTCTCTCCTTTTCTTTCCCTCAAAAATGCTGCCTTTTCAATTTCTTTAAAATGTACTTTTGAGGGAGGAGGGGCCAATACCTCTCCCAAAAGAAGTCGATTGCCATGAGTAATGAAAACTTAAGGTAATGATGGTATTAATTATGTTTTTAAAAAACTTCAATGGTTCTAGAAGACTCTTCCCCACTCACTGATAATTACCACCTTGGTAGACTGTGCTGAAAACATATGTAAGAGATTTAGTGCAGCACCCGTCTCAGGAAGTGTTCACTAAAATGCTAGCTCTCCATAGCAGAACTGTCAGCACCTGGCTCCAATATTCACAGCTGGTTAGCCCAGTAGATGACACAGTCTTACCATGTGGCAAATTTATAACTGTGTCCCCCCAATATAATAATAATCTGTACTAAGAGTACATTTCATTGTTTTAATAGCACAGTTTATGAGTCTGAAGGAAGACGGAGGCCAAGAGAAGCAGTGTAAGATAGCGAGCATTATTGTGTGGTAAAGGAACAGCTAGGAAATTTCCCCTTCACAATCTGCAGGGCAAATAAAATTAATGAATGGACTGTCAATAGCCCAACAGGAGGAAGGATATGATTTTATGAAATAAAAAGGTGAACACAGATAAACTCGGTGAAAGCAGATGCTATGATGCCCTGCCTTCTACAGAAGGAGGTGAAGGTCACCTGGGAGATGGGGCAGGGGAATTGTACTGAGCTTTAGAGGAAATTGGACCCCCGAACAAAACCCAACCAATCTCTGAGCTTGTCCCAAACTCAGAAATTGAGATCATTACCAATTCCCACCCTGAAATTCTTTACCCTTGAAAGCTCTGCTCCTAAGAAACCCTTTATAAACCTTATACCTGTTCAGTTTGGGGCTCTCCTTTTCCACCCTGGCAGAGGCAATCACTCTTCTGGACTCCTCCCTTCTAATAAATGTCTTGAGTGAGGTTTGTTGTAAAGACTTTCTTTCGCCAGAGTGGAGTGAAGCAGAGATGTAACAATTTTTGCCAGGGCAGAACAGAGCCCTAATGGCTCTCTCCAGAGCAGAGCAGAACTGCTATATTTCTGCTGGGAAATTCCCTTGGCAGACCAGAGTGTAATGGTTCTTGCCAGAGTAGAGGGGAGGAGGAGCAGAGCAGAACTGTTAACACTTTGGCTGGGGAAATTTTCCCTTTCTGGAGCTTAGCTGAGCAGAGCTGTAACACCCTTGCTGAGGAAACCCACCCCTGCTGAAGCAAAGATGTTACACTTGCATTAGGGAAACCTTTCCTGGAATAAGAACTGTGAAACTTTGCCAGGGACTCCCCTTTCCCCTGAACAGAGCTGTAACACTTCTTTCCCCTTTTTAGGTATAGGTATTTCCTGGTTTCTGACTGCAAGAATATCTTTCCCTTCAGAGCTGTAACACAGATGTTCCCTGGCTTCTGATCACCAGGATACCTTTTTCTTCAGAGCTACAACACGTATTATTCTGAAAAACAGCAAAAGTCCTTGCCCACATTCTGGAACAAGGTTCCTTGGAGTTTCCCATCCCCTATCCTGCATCAATGACTCAGCACCAATGTTCTGAACATAATTAACAGCTAATTTGACACTTTCCACCGTCACTGTATTTCCCCTATGTTTATGCTCCATAGCCCCTCTAAAGCTTATCATCATGGCCTGTCTCTGTCTCTGTCCCTGCTCAGAAGCACCCAATTCCCACTTACCCCCAGTGAATCTCCTATGTGATGTCTGTTGCATGGTGTGATTTTTGCAGTATTGCTTGGCCCCTATTCACTGAGATACTCTTTTGGAACAAAAACACTTGCATTCTATATCAAAATTGAATCCTAAATTTAAAAAGTTTTAACAAATATTTTTCATTAAGTGACTAAGATTTTAAAACAGACACCTGAGCAGAGCAGGCTTCCATGAGACTTACAATGTTTCCTCTATATGTGCTCTGCCTTTCAATGTCTAGGAGTAGATGCCATTTGTGAAAACTGACTGAGTATGTGATAAAGTGCTTCTGTCCTGTGTTGTGCTGATAGAAGAGACAGTTGGGAATATTCTGCCTGAGGTTTGTGGGATTGAGGAAGACTTCAGAGGGATGTGGTGGTGGGGAAGGGCACTTTCCTGTGAGCTGACAGACAGGTGATAAGAGATGCTGTGGCAGTGGGAAGTAAAGAATGCCTCCTCTTAGCAGTAGAGCTGGGATCAGGGGACCTGAAAGGAGAATGGCTTGGAGGTTAGGGAGTGGCAAAGATTGTTTCTTGACCAAATTATAATGAGACTTTGGATGGGGCAATCAAAGTGACCTCCTTGTCTTGTTGCCAGAGTGAACTAGTTTTAGCAAGAATCCTTGAAAGAATCCTTTTCCTTTCTGTCTGATCACCCTGACCTACCATGAGCAAGAGCCCCTGTCCCTAGTGTCTGATCCTAGTGTTTTCTAACCTCTCCCCCCCCCCCCCACTTTCTTGTTGGCTATAAGTCCTCACTTGTTCTTCAAGTATTGAGGGTGGAGCTCAATCTTCCCTCTGGTGTGGTAGTGCAGGGTTGCTGCACTAGATGCAGAAACCCTGAACCAGGGTCGGTAGCTCTAATAAGAGCCAAAGCAGAGAGAAGACAAGTAGGAGCTGGAAGCAGGGGGAAGAGGCCAGGAATGGGACTAGATCAGGCAGAGGCTTCTACATCACATCAAAGATTTGGGCCTTTTAAAAAAGAGGATAGAAAGTCATTGAAGTGTTTTAAGCCACACAGCGATCTGATCAGATTTGCATTTTTGAAAGATCATTCTGTCTTCTCCAAAAAGCAAAACTATCTTTAAAATTCTTTACATTATGTAAAGGGACATGAAGGAAAATTGAGTTCACTTAAACATATGCTAATTGCACTAAGGGGGTAAGGAACTGAGCAGAAATTTGAAACCTTAGTCCAGCCACAGCTAGCTGTGAGTGCCCCTGTAGTCCAAGATCCTCAACCTCAGTGTCCCTGTGACCACTAAAGCTACAGAATCCTCCTGATTAATGTGGGTGAGAAGTGGTTATGGGTACAGGTGACAGTTTGTATAAGTCATTCCAACAATTCTACCAGAGACTACTTTCTGTTTACAGAGAAACTGTGTCTGGTTAACAAGAAGTCTATACCTTAGCTTGTTTGGAGATATAGTGTCTTAGTTAGGATTTCTATTGTTGTTAAGAGATAACATGACCACAGCAACTTTTATTTAAAAACAAACAAACAAACAAAAAAACCCCAAAAAACATTTAATTGGGTGGCTTGCTTACAGTTAAGAGGTTCAGTCCATTATTGTCATGGTGGGACATGGCAGTGAGCAGACAGACATGGTGCTGGAGAAGGAGCTGAGACTTCTACACCTTTTTTTGATCTGCAGACAGTAGAAAGTGAACTGAGACACTGGGTATGGCTCGAACACATGTGAGACCTTAAAGCCCACCCCTACAGTGACACACTTCCTCCAAGGCCACACCCACTCCAAAAAGCATCACCTCCTAATATTGCCACTCCCTAGTAGCTTATGGGGACCAATTATGTTCAAGCTATTACATATGTAGTATTATCTTGATGAAAAGATGTAGAAAATATTGTCTATGTAAACAAAGGCATTTTATTTAGCTGTAGAAGACAAAATCATGTTTGTAGAAAATGACAAGGAACTAAAGATCACTGTGTTCATTGAAATAAGCCTGACTCAGAAAGTCAAAAATCGCATCTTTCTTTCATATACGGGTATGTTCCTATATATCTGAACATAGAAGAGAGGCTATTGGGAGAAATAGAAAAATTAAAGACTATTAGCCACAGTAAGGAAACGCATAGGAGAGGGAACAGGAATTCTAACTGAAAAGATTATTATTTCAAGAAAGCTTCACAAGAGTCAAGAGAGTAGAGTAAAGAAAGTGAGCGCTGGAGTCATGGGAATGTAAGAGTTGTGAGAATGGAAGGATGGTTAGGAAAGGTACGGTGAAGGTTAGAATGACGGAGGCAAGGATTTTGTTATGGGATAAGAGTTTTGTCATATGGATGAGCATTTTATGGGGGTGAGGATTTTGTCACGGGGGTAAAGGTTATGGTCATGAGGATGAGTTGAGGATATGGGGAGTCAGGGTTCAGGGAGTCACAACAAAGTTGCATCACAGGAGCCTTGTGTGCCCTGGGCATAATAGGTTCAGGTTGGAGGGTAGAACCATCTGTTGAGAGAAATGACGTGAAGGTAAGTCTTAGGGCAAAGAAGGGCTGAGTGATCTATATTGAGAAGCCAAGAATAGGTCTAGGATGAGAAGAGACAGACCCTTTCACATGTGATCCTCTTAACATTGACGATGGACCCTTTCAAGGAGAGAACACTAGGGTCTTAAGAGAATCAAATGAGAAGTTACAGTCGGTTTGTTTACTGTTGTGTGGCCAACAAATTGGTGTTCCCGTATGACAGTGCTAGCTTACATCATAATTGTCATGACTTAGAAGAGCTTCTGAAGCCACCCATGTGGCATAAAACATTGGACCACCCTTATCTGCAGAATCCCACACCCTTACCTGCCCATCCGCCCCTCCGGTTTTAAACTCTTTCTTCTGATGTTTGGAACTTGTCTCGGAAAATAAATATTTCAGCTCTTGACTAAACTTGTCACATCAATTTTAGTTTTATTGATTAACATCATCATCAAACAACAAAAATATAGCTCCTTCCATTTTGTGCCACAAGGTTGCCCTACCCTCTCTGGGGCTTGGGGATTGCTTCTAAATTCACGGTCATCTAGCAGGCAGAGAAGACATAGTTCTAAGCATGCAAATCAGTTTAGCGCTTGGGAGGAGCATTTGCCCTGTTATTTGGCTGTGGGTTCCTTTGAGATAATTTCCCCCCACCCCTCATTTGGAGTATGGTATGTTATCTTGTTCCATTACTGTTTGAAAATAGGATTGAATCTTTGACAGGTGGGAACCTGAATTGTGTCTGATGATGCCTTTCCAATGAGTAATAGGGCATTTTAAGAAACTGAGCAGGCCACACGCTTCCATATTCCATGACTGACTATAATGATAATGGCAACAGACAGGACTGGCTATCCTGTAGGCACAAGATGATGCAGTATTGTCACATTTCAAAGACAAGGCTTTCCAATCCATTATAGACAATCGAGCTGCAATCAAGACCTCATGGTGTACTCATCGCCTAAGAGGGGCACTGCAAAAAGCCAGGACTGCACAGTACTGCATTCTTCTTCTCCTACCATTTTCTGTGGGTGGTGGCAATCAGCAGTGAGTATGATGGAGCAATTGACCTTTATATAAATGAATGAGCATTGCAGGTGAACATGATTGGGAAGAGCCTAGTGTTCATTAAGCAGTATGAATTGTGGATTGCTATTTGGGTCAGAATAGCTTGATGCCATAGAGTTCTAATTGGAAACATGCAAGTCTTAATTACCTGCTTGTCACTCTTGTTTGCTGTCAGTGAGAACAGCCCTATTTTTAATTTTCTTAGTCCTAAATTGAGCTCCCTACCTAGTGACTCTGGGTGGTTAAATTGTTTGGACTAAATTTAGAGCACTTGGTACTGGAAAATCATCTGAATCTTGGGAAGATTGTCACAGATTAGGAGCATAGCTAATTATAACACGGACTTAAGAAATCGATTTCCTTCTGAGGCCAGTGGCCACTTCCAAGTGTCCAAAATAGACTTGACTGGTTTCATAGACACTAGAAGATAACATTGATTTGGCACGAAATAGAAGCTAGTTGTGTCTCTATTTTCTAGTTCCCCAAGTAAAAGAGTTTTTCTTTCAGAAATCTTATTGTAGCTCGAAGAGCCTGCCTGCAACTCCTCTTGTAAATGTTCAACCCTACCCCAAGTGCTATGTGAACATCTGGAAAGTTAACTTTCAAGGAAGAGCAAAGATGACCTGCAACACAGTAAAATCCTAGAGGGAAGAAACTGTCCCTTATTTGTGGCCATCCCCCTTGGCATCACCTCCCCATATCATATCCATACACCTTCCTCCCTCTCCCTCTACCCCTCACTTTCCTCTTACCCTTTTCTGACCCCCTCACATCATACACAGGCAGACACATCACACATATTCTTCTCTCATCATCTCCCCCATAACATAAGTCATTGTTCCATTGCCTCCCCTGTCCCTTGGCTGACTTTGTGATATGATGGGCCAAAGAAGGACTTCCTAACCCAGTGTCCTCCGCTTGTCCATATGTTCAAATGCAATTGTGAGAAAGTCCTTTTTAAGCTCCAAATGACTGGATGACACAACAGTATGACACTGGCATTCATCATCAGTGTTGACTCTTACTTTGCACCTGCGCTAAACATTTTGCAAACATACAAATCTCAATCCCTTTTCTAGAAGGCATTTGCTACCATCCATGTTTTTGAAATGAGAAAACTAAGTTGGTTTGCATAGGGTCACAAGGACAGTAATTAGGTGAGTCTTGGCAAGCCAGCTTCAAGTCCTGTACTTGTGAACATTTCTTTGTATTGACAAGTTCATTTATAAACTGAGTGTTCATGAAGCAGCCCATCCTTCATAGGAAACAGGATGGAGAGTGTTATCAGCAGTGATGTAATGAGGTCTGGACCTGAGTTAGTGAGAAAGTGGGCAGGAGGTCTTAGACACCTGGTCCTAAATGTTAAGGGGACATGCAGGAGAAAGATGGCCACAGGAGCCACATGGTTCTTCCTTTGAAGCCACCCAGGATTGTCCCTGAGCAGAATTGTGTATTACCATCTCATTTGGTTTCCATCTAGTCTTCTGTGCTATGCCTTTCAAGCATGCAAAGGACAGTATTCACTGGTTTCGAGAATTAAGCTGTGGAAATCTCTAGGGGCCATTATTCAACTTATCATAATGAAATTGGCAGGAATCACAAAGATTGGACATTGTGCTGTTCAGAATGTGGAGAAATGAGAATTGTTCACATGACTCATGAATAGGACACAGTAGAGAGGATGCAGAGCATGATGACCAAAGCTTTGAAGCCTTGCATTTTTTAAAGATGTTTTAAAATGAGAGAGCGGAGACAGAGAGAGTGGAGACAGAGAGAGAGAAAGAGAGAGCGGAGACAGAGAGAGAGAAAGAGAGAGAGAGAGAGAGAGAGAGAGAGAGAGAGAGAGAGAGAGAGAGAGAGAGAGAGAGAGCACTCATAGTGAGTGTACACACACATCGAGTTCAGAAAAGGCAATAGACCCTATGTAGCTGGAGTTGTAGGTAGTTTTGAGTTACTCAAATGCATGCTGGGAATAGAGGAATGAACCGAGGTCCTTTGCAAGAACTTAACAATAACTGAACCATCCTTCTGGGCCCTTGTATTTATTTTAGCCAGCCATTTAAATAACATACACCTCTTCTCATTACCCTGAATCTTTTAGTACCATTCACACAGAGGAGAATAAGGAGTTCTAATTGCTGCCCCAACCCAGTCTCTCGGTCTTACCACCTTTTCCCTCTGGCTTCTGACTTTGTTTGTTGCATATATACAAACACCCTTACACTGAGGGTTAGGATTAACTTTATTGGTCTCTATTCTTACTTCATGCTATGCAAGCAAGCTCTCTATTTTAACACTGCTTATAGATCCATATGTATGAGTTTGGACTGAGTTTGGCTAGCAATACTAGAAGCTGTAAAGCTTAAACCTGTCAGCGTTTTGCCTTCCCATTAGATGCTAAGTCATGTTTAACTGCATGGGCAATCAGAGATGCTACAAGGGCCCCAGATTCTTCCAAATTCTCCTTTTTTTTTTTTTTTTTTTTTTTTTTGGTGTACCAGCTCTGGGCAGTTGAGCCAAAGACAGAGGGAGATGTCAGCTCATATGCTGCTCTTTTGAGATGTTTCTAAAGAAACCTTTCTTTGTAAAAATGGGCCATGAATTGCTCTGTATATCCCAGCCCTGGTGCTCCAGGATGAGTCTGCAGGGACCACACATATGAGCTAATTAAACTCTTCATTTTCTGAGGAGCCAAGCTACCTTGTGGGCAAAGATTCTCGCAGGGTGAATTGTACCTACACCATAGGCTCATCCAAAGTTAAGTTTGCTGAAGATTGCTACACTATCTAGAAATTTTTCCTGAGTATGAAGCCACTGAACTAGAAAAAGTAGAGTATATGTGTACCAGTAAAATATCCTTAGCAAAACCCCTCATACCATTATTTGTTTGTTTCTTTTAAGAAAAGGATATAGAAGCTTAAGAGATGGCTTAGCAGTTAAGAACACTGCTTATCCAGAGGATCCAGATTCCATTCTCAGTACCCACTCAGAGGTTAAATACTGTGTTTAACTGCAGTTCCAGGGGATCCAATCTAGTGTTTTCTGCTGGTTTCCATAAATACTACATGAGTTCTTACAGAGGATCTGAGTTCGATTCCAATTGTCTAGAACTTCAGATCCAAGAGGATCTAACATCATCTTCTGGCCTCTGTGGGCACAGCCTATACCTGTGGTGCACAAACAGACAGACATACCTACAGAGAAAATATAAATATAAAATAAAAATGTCAAAAATATTTTAAGACAAAGAGATGTAGCCCAGACTAGCCTCAAACTTGGGATTCTCCTGCCTGGGCTTCTCAACTACTGGTGTATAGGCGTGTTTATTTTTATCTATCAGCCCTACAAAAAGAAATGGGATTTAAGAACAAATTTAGGAGACTATCTAGACTTACTCTTACTCCTAGATGAGGGAGCAGACCTGAGAAGAGGGTGACATGATTTTCTCAGGGTCGCAGTAAGGAATAACAAGGCAATTGGTATTCAGAGTGCACCCCCACACCATGAGCCACCCTGGGGTCTGTCCCAAGGACCTGCATAAAATCAACCAGCCCTCTCAGGAGCTGTGTAAACAGGGCTTGGCACAATCTTAGTCTTTCTTTTCTTTTACACCCAGAAAATAATTTCAGGCAGCTACTGTTGTTGGGATCAACACAGATTCTATTTATATTTTTGTAAATGCAAATTTGAGTTATGAAGGAAAACTTCTAGAAGTGAGGAAACACCAGTGTTTGCATGCCCGTCTTAATGACAACTGAAATATACTCTTTCGTCTACATATCTACTTGTTAAAAGTATAAATAGGAACATCTTGAAACTAGTGTTTATTTTTAAATATCAAAGATGCTGATATTTTCAGGGAACCACGTGGCTAATAACATGATTTTGGTAGTAATGTTACCATAGTAACTTCAAATCTAGAATTGACTTAGAGATCCTTTATGCTTTAAGTATTTTTAATTCTAATAACTTTCTGTCAGACATTAAATAAAATAATCGTAACAGTTCTCTGTCTTCTAAGACTAGCTCCTAGCAAGGTCAAAATACTAATTACTACTTTGACATAATTTTTTTATTAACTCAGTGATGTAAAATATGGCTGATGTTTGGTTGAAATCCCTAGGAGGCCTGTCCTTTTCTGAAGGGAAATGAAGGAGGAAGTGGATGCATATGGGAAGGTGTGTTTGTGTGTGTGGTGGGGGAGGGATGACATAGGAGAGGAGGGTGGAAAAATTACAATTATGTTATAAGATATGAGAGAATGATAGATAAGAAAAATAAAATGTGGTTGAAGTCATTGCTAAATAAAACACTCAGTATCACGCAAGTCTGTAAGATGGATTCAGTCCCTAGGCCTGACAGTGTGATTAAGTAGCCTTGGGTGACCAACCCATTTAGTGTTTGCATCAAGTGCTCCAATGCCAACTGTAGGACTCTGCCCTTCACTTTCATCATTTGTAGGTTGAGGTGAGTGAAGTTATCCCTAAGGGGCTTCCAGTAGAGGCATCAAACAGAAGGTCTTTCTTATAGTGACTGGCTGCACCCAAACACAGTGATCATTCCCTTAGCCCAGAATTCCAAACCACTGGGAACTTGAGTGAATGAAATTCTTACAAATGTTGGGCCTCTCCCAGTACTGAGGAGGGCGAAGGTGCTGGGGAGAGGCAGAAGGGCTGGCTGGAGGGTGAAGAGAAGAGAGTCAATGACCAATAAATTAGAGAAGCTAAAGATATCCAGCTTCTAACGTGACTTGCTGAGGGTGTGTGTGTGTGTGTGTGTGTGTGTGTGTGTGTGTGTGTGTGTGTGTGTGTGTGAAGAGGTGAGGTCTGTAGACCCACAACCAAGGATCTCAGAATGGGTTTGAGTAACTTGGTTGATGGTGGGGTGTGAAGGAGGAAAAATTAAGAAAGAAGCAGAACGTGTTGTACCTATGTAGAGGGACACCCCCCCCCCAAAAAAAAAAAACCACCAGGGAGCTGGATTCCCATTCAAACACACAGGGGTCAGTTTATTCTTTTGGGCAGGTTCAAATGAATTTGAGTCGAAACCCTCTGTTCCAATGCAGTGGAGGAATTTGGCCCCAAGATGAGGGTTGAGTGAATTTTTAAAGAAAACATATGTAAGTGGGGTGTTACACATCTTGGCATTTCAGGATTGGGTAAAGAGGTATAGTAGAGTAAAGAGTATAGTAATTATTGGCTAAAACTTTCAGTTTGAAACCAAGTTTTAAATCTATTGGCTGTAAGACAAATTCCTGAGATTTTTTTTTTCCTAGATTTTTCTTAGACCTGTGCCCTGCCCCAGGCACTAAATAGTCTTTCCCTGAAATGAAGTTTTATAACTATGGTAAACCTATGCCTTCACAATAGAGTTGGAAGCTTCTGGCATTTCTTGGCCACATGGTCTTCAGAGAAAGAGGCTGTAGCTGAATTTTGCCTCTTAACATTTGCACTCAAGTAAGAAAAAAAACCATTCAAAGACCTATTAATTCAGTTTGATTAAGTGGATGCTAGAGAGATGGCTCAGGTGGATAAAGCATTGTAGTACCTGAGTTTGAATGCCTAGAACCCAAGGAAATCTGGACAAGATTGTGTACATCTTCAATCCCAGGGCTCTACAGTAAGATGGGGGATGGGCAAGGGGTGAAAGCATAGTGTATGCCACAGTTAACAAGCAATCCTGTCTCAAACATGGTGGAAGGCAAGGACTAATACCTAAGGTGGTTATCGGACCTCCACACATGCCCGATAGCACATATGAGCCCACCATTGGTAAGCTTCATCTGATTATATCCACATTTCTCTCAGTCTCTCTGATATCTAGCTCCTTTGCAAATAGCTTAAATCCTTGGTGCAGTCAGTTGAGTGACAGACCCCTTTAAAGAATGGGTTTGAATACAACTGAGGATTTAAGGGCCATGTAGACAATATTAAAGTGAAAGTGTAGTCTAAAGTTAACCTGACTTCCTCTTCACACCAGTATCTCCCTCCATACAGATGCCCAGGCTGTGGGAGGGAGAAGTGGGAAGCTTTACAGAAATGGGACACTGGGCCAGAAGGGAAGAGGAGGCAGTGGGAGGAAGTGGCAGGTGGGGGGAGCGAGGGGGAGGGAGGAAGGGAGAGAGAGAGAGAGAGAGAGAGAGAGAGAGAGAGAGAGAGAGAGAGAGAGAGAGAGAGAAGAGAGAGAGAGAGAACAAATGAATGAGAACGAAGCCACAGGAAATGGTCCTTTAGAATTAGCAGGAAGAAATAATGAAGAGACCCAGTGCATATAACCCTCCTGGGCAGTAAACTACCTTGGGCAAATTTTCCCATTTTTTCTGTTAAGGTGGTGTTTTTTGTTTGCAAAGGGGCCTTGTTACATAGCTGTGGCTGACCTTGAACTTCTAACAATTCTGTCTTTGTCTCCTGAGAGCTGAGAGGGTGCTTCCTCACCCACCCTCCATTTCACTTTGCTAAACTCATTGGATACAACTCATGGGACATGGGTAACCCATACTTAAAGATTAATGAATTATAACATATTAAAACCCATAATCTCACCATACTTTAAAACTCTGACATCATCCACTTTTGAAGCTCCCTGGGTGACCTTCTCATCTGGCCCTTCTCTTCACCCTGTTTAATATTGCTCTTATCCTGAATTCAAAGCCAAAGATATGAGGGGTTTTTTTTTTATTCCAAAGAATGTAAAGGAGGCAAAATGGCAAGTCATAACCGTACGAGTGAAAGGGGAATGAATTTAGTTTTATTGAACAATTTCTCATCCTCATGAAACTTTTCAAACGTTTTTATAACAGCTGAGCATAATGCAGTATCTTCAGGCTGCAGAGATTCCTTGGGTGGTCTCTGGGTGTGGCAGGACCTCCTGTAGAGTGGGCCAGCAAGACTGGCTGTTCTTTCTTAGACGGTATTTTATTGTTTTGCAACTTGTATAACTGAGTCCTGTGCTTTTATGCCTAAACTAGTGGAGTGACCTTGTCTGCCAGTAGGCACATTCTGTAAAATTAGAATCATTAACAGGGGCCATTCTTGCATGCAGAAGCAGTATTCAATGACCCTGATGAAGCTTGTTATTTTGTAAATGATAAGTTACCAGAATATTCCTATATAATATACTGTTCTGCTGCATTTTATGGAGTTCCTAGATTGGTCTCTTTGGATCTTTTTAGCTTTGCAGGTCCTAAGTAGCTAAGCACTAGAAGTAATTCAAAAGGAAAGGCATGGAAGGAAGAGGCAGGGGACAAAGGGAGCAGGGCAGCAGAGGTTCACTTCCTTGAGAACTGGCCTGTCTTGGCCAATGTCAAGTCTTACACTGTGCCTCCTCCTCTGCCCGACTCTGAAGTGTTTGTTGACTGGAGTTGAAGTTGGACAGACATAAATGGTCAACAAGCCCTCCAGGACTTTCCAGACTACTTATGTTTTCCTGTCATCTATGATTCCAACACTTCTTCTGGATTACTAACAGAATGTAAGGCCACAAAGAACCCTCTCTAGCCTCTGTTTTCCAAAAGAAGGATGACTCAGGAGTAGCCTTCCCCTTCCCAGTTATTCCCCTCGAAGCTTCCAAAAGCTCAGAGATGAACCAACAATGTCAGCATAAATCTTTGAGCCAAGGTAGACCAGATGCTCTGAAGTACTCCTGGGATTAAACAAGAGGAATTGGGATAGCGGTCAATAGGTACTACACCCAAGCCCACAATGATGGAGAAGTAACAGGACAAAGACAAAGCACATGAGACCACATCCGACTAGAGCAGTATGGCCACCCAAGCCTTTCTCTACCTCAGCACCCATGACATTTGAATCAGTTGTGTAGTGGGGATCAATACATCATTGTATGTCTAGCTGCATTTCTGACCTCTTCCTACTAGATGCCAGGAGCATCCCTCTGTCTCCTCAACTTGGGATGAAGAAAATTGTCTGCACACATTCACTGTTCCCCTTCAGGCAGATTCATCCTTAAGGAATAACTGTTATCATTCATTATTATAACGAACAACTGAGAGCAACTGGGAAGTAGCTGTTGTAGAGAATGTGTCTATAGTGAATTTTCTCAAAACGTTGTTCTTAAACTGTCTGCAAGAGTTTGGAACTCTGTTGATAAAATGTAGAATTATAGGGCCAGCCCAGTATTATTGGACTCACAGAACTTACATTTTATTGAGTATACTAAGGTAATTTTTCTCAGTTATGGGATAGAATTCTGAGCTTTACACATGTCAGGCATAAATTTTGCCACTAAGATACAACCTCACTCACTTAAGAAAGTCACTATGCAACCCACTTCCATCTTCCCTACTAGTTGGACTACAGAATTAGAGAATTCAATGCTTGATAGTCCAGTAAGACATGGTCAGCACATCACTGGTGGTAGGAAGACACAGTTTCCCTGCTCTCATCAGTGTTCCCCCCACCCTATATGGCCAGCACAACTTTTTGGTTCTATCACTTATTATTCCTCTAATTTTAGTCAAGAAAAGTCATTATCATTGTGCAAATAATTTACCTGGTAGAGGAAATCCTTTCCAACTTGGTACCTCTTAGTTTTAAGTCAAGTCCTGGAGCAGTGGATGGAAGAATGGTAGGTAGAGAGAGACCTCAATTTACAAGAAGCATGAAATGAATTTTGAGTTTTCAATAGAACACATATTTGTTTATAATTTCTTATTTTTTGATAGACATCCCCTTGAGATGCTTCTGTAGAGACAACTTCACTTACTCATCTTCACATTCATTGACATGTGACTCATGGATGCTATGTGCTTAGTGAATGGATTCAGATGCTATCAAAGTGCTGGGTGGTGGTGGAATGCTGCAAGGAATGGATATATATGGAGCCCTGTGGTTGGAGAATAGGAAGCGCTCTATTGAGAACGGGGGACTCAAAGAACAAAAGGACCCTAAAATTTAACAGAGTCTGCCTTAAATTTTGTTCTAAGGGTGCTGCTAATAACAATAGTTCACATTTATAATATGCCTACTCTGTGTTCATTTAATGTTTTCAACAGATTGGAAGAAAAGCACCCTAATTATTCTCTATGGCTGATAGAAAACTCAAGAGACAAAATGCAGTTCTTTTCTGTCAGACCCAGGCTCTTATCAAGGGTATTATGGGATGTCTGGGTTCCATGCAATTTGGCAAATTAATCTAGTCTGTGAAAACAGATTTTCATTCAGTTCATCATTCAGGCTTCTCTCATATCAGCGCTCTATCTGTCTGCTGTGATTTAGCAGGGTGGTTCTGAGTAAAGCAGAATATGAATGCAGTCTGCGGGGGGGGGGGGGGGGGGGCAGCCCCCAGGAGTTCAGCAGGAGAGCCTGGGTCTGAGTCCCCAGGGCCCATGAAGAGGAAATGAAGAGCTAACTGCTAAAAGGGACCTGAGCTGTTTAAACAGATCTCTGCCACCTTGATTTCTGCACTGTGTTTTGCATGCAAATTACCTTCTCTGCCTTCTTTTTTTTCCCCTCTCAAGACATCTGCTTTTATCTGAATTCATTCATATAAAAATAAAGGGAACATGAAGGCCATTCAAAGAGATCGTTCTTGCTCTGGGACTGGTCAGAACAGGCCTAAGCTTCAGGGCTCTGAGGCTCATCTGGAAGTGTGTCAGTCACAGAGAAAGAGGAGAGAGAGAGAGAGAGAGAGAGAGAGAGAGAGAGAGAGAGAGAGAGAGAGAGAGAGAGAGAGAGAGAGAGAGAGAGAGAGAGAGAGGAAGAAGAAGGAGGAGGAGCAAGAGGGAAAGAGGGAGGGAATGGAGAGAGTGAGAGATCTGGGCTGAAAGAAAGGTGGTGTTGAGGGTCTGAGGCAAAGATGACTTTGTTCAAAGCTAAGTAAAAGACAGAGAAGGAGGGAGGGAAAAGGGAGGAAAAAGACCTAGCAGAGAAGACACACAAGGTGCTCTGATTGGACTGCATGATTTTAATTCCCAGGAATTATATTAAATTCGAATTGTCTTACTCGATTTACTCTCTCATGTCTGAAATATTTTTCTTTTCTTTGTTTCCGTTTCCCTGGCTCATTAGGCCAGGGAACAGAGCATTTGGGGGAGGTCAGATCTCAGGACACAGCATGATTACTTTTTGTGGTTGCCAGCATCCTAACTCATGTTATAGGACATTCTGATTGCTTACTGTCCCTCAAAGGTTAAGTTCTATAATCAACACAGAAAATATTTATCAGAATATAAAAAAACGCCACAGCTAGTTTTCAAAAAGTGCCATGGCCTTTAGCTGGAACATTTTCCCCAGAGTGCCAAGCTAGGGAGGGCCTCAAGCTGACTGTGTCCAGAGTAACAGAAACCTGGGGCTCACAGAGGGCTCTTCCTCATGGGTAGTTGAACAAAGTCATACCTAACACATCTGCAAAGCCAAGTACCTTATGGTTTGTTTGCTTCAGCATCTCCTCTTCAGATAGAAGTACTTAGACATGTCCTTGTGAGAAGTTAGGGCCTACCTGAACCACTTAGCCCTATGCAGGAGGCTTGGTCAGTCAGCTCAGCAGGAAGGTTTTGATCCATCTCAAGGCTGCACTTCTCATGCTTTGTAAGCACTCCACTCTAGCAACAGTCTAGTGTCTTTGTGGTGATCGCCTGTGTTTGCAGAGATGATACCTATTGTATAATGAGGAAAAGCTCAAAGTTAAAAGGAAAACAAACAACCAGTACCACCCTTTGTTTCCACCCAGAGGGACTCCCTTGAGTTTCAGAAAAGAAAGAGGGTGGGGGCGGGAACCCAACAGGAAGGAAACCCTGAGAATAGTCACCACCAGAAAGAACCCTGCTGCTTACTTCCACAAAGTAATTTGGTCTTAAAGCATTACATCCTTCTTGTCTATTTTAAAGGTTTCCCTGCAGGAGTGTCTACTCTGTGAACTGCCACCTCAGAGATAAAGCACTCTCTTCTAAAGAAGGGAGCTAATTACATTCATGTCTTATTCAAGTGATCCCTTTTATCATGATGACAGTGGACTTTGAAATCAGTCTGAGATTCTACAATGGAACTATGGGAACTTTCCTAGATAGGAGCCTTCGACCATGGCAGGGAAGCTAAGCTAATTTTCATGTCCAAATGCTGTTCTTCCCTCTCTTGAAATTAAAAGTGCTAAAAAACAAAGAAAACCAGAATAACTATTCTGAGTGTTGGAAGAAGTAGCAGAGAATTATCCTGAGCACTGACCAGAAGCATAAACAGAAATGCTGTGTCTTTCCAAAATGTCAGAATTTATTGAAAAACAATAAATTCACAAGGCTTAATGGGCTCAATGACAACACTTTATCATAAAAATCTTCCTATCTTGGAAGCTTAGTGGAAGTGAGTAAAATTTCTTTATTGTTTAATTACAAATATTTTCTCTCATACAGTAAGTATCTCTGTCTATCTCTATACATATACTACATTACAAAATGAAATGTAGAAATGCTACAACACAGTTCAATAGGCTTCATCCATGGTGCAGGTGCAGATGGGAGACCTGGTAGATGGCAGGTAGATGACAGGTGGTCTACTTGGTTGTATCCACAGCAAGAAACAGATCCTTGGTTCTTCACACACACACACACACACACACACACACACACACACACACACACACACAAGATAATAGATTGCTGTGAGGCCATACCATTAAAATGCTAGGTGCCCATTGCTTTCTCAGGTCCAGGCAAGGAAACTGCACTCTTTACTAGATCTGCTATGCCCAATAAGTTCTTAGGCCTGATCTTTTTTTTAATTAATACTTTATTATGCCCTCATATCCTCAAAGCTCAATTCTCTCCAATAAGTTGATGAAGTGGCTCCCTTTTCACCCTCAAGGATAAGTTATTTATCTGTACTGGATAGATGATGCCTGGTAAATGATACAGGTCCTGGGTCTATCCAAAAATGATTCAGGTTCCAAGTCTACCCAGGGGATATAAACATCCTTCTTCTTCCAAATGAAATCAAAGTCTGTATATCTAAGGAGTTTCATAGAGACATGTGTAGCCTGAAGAACCAAGCTTTTATATAAAATAGAGTCACTTAAGGCAGGGCATACCCTGATCTCAACAGGAATCATTCTATTTTCACATCTGGTGATATATGTTGCTTCTGAATTAAAAGATATAGTAAAACATTTCAAATATTTGATATGTGAAATCTAAGAGATTGTGCTGTTTTAAATATTCTGTCCTTGGTGGGAATATAATAATGTATTGCTGATTTCTCTTCTCCCAACTTCTTGCAGTGTGTAGTACTCTGAGCACCTTATAGGTAAGTCAACCTCTGGGGCCCAGAGAGATCGCTCAGGGATGGTTAGTGTGTACTGCTCTCGCTGAGGACTCCAGTTTGGTTCCCAGAATCTACATTGTGACTCATAACTGCCTATAGTTCCAGCTTCAGGGAATCCTAGCTCCAGTGGGTACCTGCACTCATATGCACATACCTCCTTGACACATATCCCTAATTAAAACCAAGATTTTAAAACACAACCCTTTTGCATGCTCAGTTTCTGCAAACTTCTAATCCTTTGCACTACTGTGACTGCTTAGAAACTGAATGTGGGCAACTCTCCTAAGGACCCGAGTAGCATTCTTACACTATCCACAGCTTATAATCCTACAAAGTAACCAGATCTGCATTGATGGCCTCACCTTCCTGACCCCCCTAATCATCTCTTTCTCTCTGCCTGCTATACTAGGGATTCTAAGAACATGCTTCTAAGGGAGCCACATGGTATTGTTTTATGTAAGTCCAACTGTTGGCCAGAGGGTTAAAATAAGAAAAAAATTTGTACACAGGCAAATTGAAAGATACCTACATCTCATGGTTGTTTAAAATATTAAGAGAGCTAACATTTTAAAATCCTATCAGTCAAATTTAGGAATCATAGCCTGTGCCTAAGCTAAGTGTGGCTACCCACCCTTAACAAGCCACTTAAAAGGACCAAATTAATAGTATAAAGAAGAGAATAGAGACTTTTTAAATTTGGCTACATTGAGAATAAAGAAACTCTAAGCCAACTCTACTTTCAGGGTCCTGATGTGAGATTTAATTTGAAATCTAAGCAGTCTTGGTCAAGGTGTGGTTCCACCCACTGCTGACTCATTATCTGCCCATTAGTCTCATCCTCTGAGATGTTCTGACAAGTTGTTAGAGCGATATTAAATCTCTTTCTAGGATGCTTTTTCATTTCCTAGCATGTGATTCTAATAGTTAGATAGGTTGAAACACAATTGTCTCCTTTGAATATCTTTATTTCTGCTGGGCTTAATGACTTTTATTATTATTATTATTATTAATTATTAATTAAATGACTCAGTCAAATAGTTTAAGATGAACAGGATAAAAAAAGATTTGGAGAAATGTAACAGAATGGCTATAAACAAGGTAATGTTAGGAAACAACAACCTTGAATTTTCCAGAGCCCGTCTTTCCTAAATGCCGTTAGCCTCTACATTCATTGTGATGTGACACTTCCATCGGTTTAGAGATTTTCTAGGAAAGTTTTTCTTTTTAAATTATTATCTGAGATATTTATTACTTCCAGCGAAGGCAGGAAAGATCAGAGACTTCTCCTCATTTGTAGTTCACCCGTGAGTTCTATTACTTTAAATGAAATTCAGAAACTGTAACTTAATGTCAATTGCACTTGATTGATAGTGTTGGTTTAAAGAATGTGTGACTTTCACTTACTGTTTATTTCTTTTCCTTGGGGCAGTTATACCTTGATCTCCTCTGGCTATTTCCATATAAGTATGATAGCGATGCATTATGTATATTTGAAGATATGAAAATTTAGATAAAATACCAAGAGTTTCTTTAACCAGTGAAAGCCTTTTGGAATTTAAGGCATGGTTTCTTAGAATCAGAGAGGAGTGTTGGTTGAGAACACTCTGTAATCTAAACATCAGAAGACAGGGCAGTCATCATGCTTAGAACTGACTAACTGTGATTCTAAAATCAGCAATATGAAAGACCTCCTGCACCTTAACATTGTAGGATGGCTTCACTATGTTAACCGTCATAGACCAGGCCAGTGCTGTCGCACAAAAATAAACATTACAGTTGCCAAGGAAACAGAAATCACCTTGGAGATGATTTTAACACCAGTAGGACTAACAGTGAAGGCTGCAATCAATCATGGCCAAACAAAAAAGTGCAAACATTTTTATAAGGTATGAGGGACACAGTTTTCTTTCTGAGACCGTTTAGAATCATAGCAATTGTTTCTCTGAGAATGTGGGACTCCTTTAGGAAATGATTATATTGTAACCACTGAACGACTTCTTGGTACATCAATAATTTCCAGTCCTGAGAATTTCTTTTAGGTATAGTAGAGAAGCTCCCAAATGAAACATATCTTGTCAACTTGCAAACACCTTAGCTTAGTATCTATTATTTTTCTCCTGTGATGAGTCCTTGTCTTTGAGAATCTTTGTACTCTGAATTATCATATTTGAATTTTTACATGTTCATGGATTTTCAAAGAATGGTTTAGCCTGAGAGAACTTTGCCAGGACATCAAAGACATGATACTGTCAACAAGAAAGTTTGTTATTGGGTAGCAAAGCACTGTTACTCTTAAACAAGAGACTGCATGCTTTATGTAGAAAGGAAAACATTTTTGATGGTTGTTGCATGGCATACCTTGTGGAGATCAGGCTGTCCTGGCTTCAAAGGACAATACAATTATTCCGAACAAAAAGGCTGTCCCAATAATATACTTACCTCAACTTTTACTATCAGAGGGGGAGATAAAAATGGAAGTAGCTATTCCAAGGAGATCAAACGAAGCTCATAGTATCTCCAGTGTTCTTGCCAAACAACTTCGCAGATCAAGTGACCACATGCAGGGCACGTGGAGGTAGAAGATGTGTGAAGCATCACCAGCGGGGTGCAGTCAGCTGTATGTGGAATATGAAAGGTGATACTGGACACATGATCCAGGTTCTCTAACAAAGAGATTGAAGAGGGGGAGGAGGAAGAGCCTGAAAGAGACTCAGGATACATACTAACTGTGAAATGCGACACTTATTTGAATTTTGATGGAGAGAAATCAGCAGGAAAAAAGAAAATGTAAAACTATTGGGACATACTAAGTGATATTTGAAAATATTAAAGAATCTATGTTAAACGGTTGGTCAAAAAATATTATGATAAAATTAAAATAAAAGGACAAGCCTGTGAGATGGCTCACTGGATAAAGGTATTGCTGTCAAGACTAGTGATCCAAGTTCAATACCTGGGACCACATGGCAGATAGAGGGGACTCAAAAGTTGTCATGTGACCCCCCCCATATTACGGCACATGTTCTTTAAACAAATGGATATGATTTTTTTAAAAACATGCAAATAAAACATAATTAAAATGAAAGTAGACTCCTTGAAGGATAAATGTGAGATTATTTATGAATGAGATGGCTTGTTTCTAATGAGTTTCAAAATACTTCAGTGTACAGTAGCCGTGAAAGTGAGACCTTTGCTTCATAAAATCATCAACAGAAGAGACTTTGTTAATGAGCAAAACTGACTTTTGAAATGAATTTTAATATTTAAGATTTAAAAAGTTTCTAATAGTGAACTGGACATGGAAGAAATATGTACATTCAAGAGAAATGGATCCATCTGACACAATGGCTTTAATTCTCCATTTGCATGAACAGTCCTGGGCCTGTAAGGGCCCCTTTAAGTTCATCTTTCACTCTGAGAAACAGTAACTTAGGTTTTATTCCAAAACTCTCTACATTCAGATAGTGGCTCCAAGGATCCTAGTGCTGTGGGCTCATGTTCAAGTAGGTAAATTCTGACTACAGATTAGTCCTTCTCCAAAGATGAGCCAGAGGCATCCTGGGTCTCACAGGAAGCAACTTAAGCTCATTTTCCCCCGTGATGCTGTCTCTGTCTTGAGCAAACCAAAGGGGTTTCCAGATTTGTCTTGGAATGTAAAAATGCCATTCCTCTGGCTGTTGGAGGTCAGTGGGTGGGAAGCCTGTTTGCTTTCTTCTTCTTTCTTAGCTTTATTTTCTAATACATTAAATACCTACAGACAGAAAACATACATTTATGTCTTTTGAGTTCTCAATGCATTTGCTAAGGATATAAGAAATTCCTGGGGCTAAACATTTGAAAACTGTTATTTTATTTCTTGTTGTGTTTGCCTTGAGTGGTACTGCTTTGCAAACTATTATAGGAGCATGTATGTTTTGGAGAATTTGGATTTTATCAAGCTTACATAGCAAACAGCTTCATCTACTTATTTACTACTTGTCTACACGGCTAATAAGATGTTTATATTGCCACAGAGTCCAATGTTGGGGTTTCTATTGCTGTGAAGAAACACCATGACCATGGAAACTGTCATAAAAGAAACATTTATTTCAAGTGGCAGGATACAGTTTCAGAGATTTAGTTACTTACCATCAAGTGGAGGAGCATGGTGACAATGCAGATAGGCATGGTGCTGGAGCAGTAGCTGAGAGTTCTTACGCAACAGGAAGTGGTCTATCTCAGTGTGCTTGGCCTGAGCATGTATGAGACCTTAAAACCCACCTTCATTGTGACACACTTCCTCTAACAAGACCACACTTACTCCAACACCTCCTAATAGCGCCAATTCCTTTGAGGCCATTTTCTTTCAAACCACCACAGGTAGGCTTGGCTTCGTTATATATGTCAAAGTCCAAATTTAATTAAATGACTGAATTGACTTTTTATCTGAGATTCATACATCTCAGGGGTACCTCACAAGAAGCTTAGAAAGCTTCTCCCACAAGAGAGGGAAGTATGTTTTTATAGGCAGAGAAAGGCCAAAGAAATCCGGGACAGATTGCAAAGGCAGATAGATTGGTCATTTTGACAGAGGGTTAAATAAAGAAACTTGCCTACCGTGGGCTAACTCCGCCAAGAGCAGATTTGACTTCTGTTCTCTGATTTCTCAGAAGGTCTGGTAAACAACTCAGGTCCAGTTTTTGGTATGGAACACCAGCCATAGTGACTCTGCTCTGCTTTGGTTTACTGAGCCCTAATTGGCCTCCTGCTCATTCTGTTTTGAATATTTGATTTAATTTAACCTAGTAGCAAGACACAAGCTAAGTTACATCCACCTGTAACTATCAGTGCTTTAACCAACCAGTGAATAATTTCATGGTTATCTGTTCATATGGGTACAAACAGATAAGCTTAACTTGGTTTATGCCAATAAGAGACACCATAAGCCTATGCTCAGGAGATGTAGAAGAGAGGATTGGAAGGTAGCAGGGGGCCAAGGACCACCAGGGACAGTGGAGTCCAAGGCAAGAGGATTGGTCTGCAGAGAATGGGAACATTCTGGAGATGTGGGCCTTGGGCTCCTCTGGTCCCAGCACTTTCTGAAAACAGTTCTCTGAAAACAGGCCCTGGCAGGTCCCTGCTTTCTGGTTTGAAGAAAGGGTGCTGTGAGGGGAAGTAGAGCCTACAGGGTACGGTTCTCCTTATCACAGCTTGCCAAGCCTCTCTGGGTTTCCTGGAGAATAAACATTCATTTCAGAAACAGAGAGTAGAAGACTATAGTGAAAGTTATCAGTCATTTTGCATGAAGAATTGTCTTACATCTTTTCTTTGGAGAGCTAAGGGAATAGAGGGTGGAGGATGACAGAGATTTACCACAGAGATGTGAAGGGGGCAACAGTGAAACCATGGACAGACAGACCCTCACTGAGTATTTCCCTGCACTTGCACACCCTGCTTCCCCAGCCTCCTTGCCTGAGTGCTTTTTCAAGGGTGGCTGAGAATAAATGATACTTTGCACTCCAAGGCTTGACAATCTCTTTTCCCTTTGTCTTCCTTTTAATAAACAATGATTTCAGTTTTGAGATACTCCACTAAGACATCAAAAACGCTTTTTTGATATACTCAGAACCACTCATTACAGGTGCCATGACCTAATTTCTTTTAGGGTTTGGATCATTTCAGACTTATCAGAACTGTTTGCCATCCTGGTCTAATCTATCTTCTGTATTTTGAGTCCATTGTTTTCCCCTAATCACCTGTGTTGTTTGAAGGGATTCTCTGCACCTGTACTGGGAATAGGTCGCAAAAGCAGGAAGAAGACCCAGGCTAGTCTGGAAGGGTTAGTGTCCGGGTGGGGAGCGAGCTGAAGACCACCACAATGCAATGGCTATGTCAAGTGGCAAGGGAGATCATGCATCTTTAAGTCTGGCAAGATCCTTGAAAGGGCAGCACATTCTCTTACTTGGTTTTATTTTTGCAATATCTTACACAAAACCTTGTGTACCAAGAGAACTCAGAAGGTGACAATGATAGTTGTTATTTGATTGTTGGGTTCTGGGGAAACTTTGCCTTTTAATTTGTACAGATCTCTTTTTATTTTGATATATTTGTTATAATAACTACATGTTAATGTTTATGTAACTAGTAAGATCATAGAGATAATATGCCTATATATTTTAATTTTTGGTGAGACAGGGTCTTATTATATGGTCCAGAATATAGATTCTGCTTTTACCTGCCCTGGCTGCTGGGACTGCAAATTGGTACTGCAAGATCCAGAAACTCCTTTAAAGGTATTTATAAAACTAAGGAAAATCTTGAAAACAAAAGAAAATTAATAGCTGGTGGAGTTACAAAAAGAACCCGAGACAAATCTGAGAAAGTAAGTACCACTTCACAAAAAGATTGACCTCCTTACCACTAGTGATATGAATTGGAACAGTTGAGCAGTCACCATTGACCAAACAAAGACTATAGTAGAGTAGACCAAATTTAGACGAGACTTTCTGGAATCCAGTTCTTAATGTTAAAGTTTATATTTCAGTCAGACATCTGGGTGGAAAAAGTCTTGATGATGCATTGCCTGGATCTGAGATATATCTTAGTGGGAAAGTCCTTGCTTAGTTCACTGAAGGCCCTCGGTTCTTTTCCCAGTACCAGAAAAGGGGTGTGTGTATGGGGGCGTGGGAAGTCTGAAACTCATAGGCATGAGGTATATGTTAAAGCCAACAGATTACAGCCAGCCCTGGTAACTTCAGAAAAGAAACCCAAGGACTAATCTCTAGACGAGTACAATGTCAAGTGGTAGAGGAAAAAAAGAAAAAAAGAAAAAACGAACAACAAAAACAAGAAACAACAAAACCCCCAACCAACCAACCAAACGCAAACCCCACAAAAATGTGGTTTGTAGGTTAGGAAGAGTTCATCGAAGCAGGAAGCCCTCTTCTGTGATGTGTGTGTGTGTGTGTGTGTGTGTGTGCGTGTGCGTGTGCGTGTGTGTGTGTGTGTGTGTGTGTGTGTGTGTGTGTGTGTGTATCTCTAAAACCAAAAGTAGGGGAAAGATCAAAGGCAGTAGGTACACTCAAATGGTGACAAAGAGTCAAACTCCTTTTTTGCAGCCTTTATCCAGTCACTATGAAGGTCATCACCAAGTTCGATTCCTAACAAACCTCCCTCCATACATTTCTTTGATGCTTAGCAAGTTTTACCATTACCTTAGAGGTGAATTCCTTGGCCTAGTTTTTGGCCTACATATCTATCTTACTTCACCTTCTGTTCTTCTCCAGCTTCTACTTGACACCTAGGTCACATATCCATCCTGAGATGGGGTTGACCACTTGCAGACTGTAGGCCTGAGTCCTCGTTACATTTTCTCTGCATGAGATTGTCTTTGAAACATTACCTTAGTTCATTTAAGCCCCTCAAAGTCTACTTCGAGTAGACTATCAGAGAACATTCTCTATTTTTAATATTCCTTCAGGGTGAAAAGGGTACAAGTCTCATAGTCAGATCAAATAAAATAAACAGAAATTGTCTGAGTGTGCACAAGAAACTCAGGGTTTTTTTGGGTTTTTTTTTTTGTAAGTTAGTTGTTTATACTAAAATTAATAAGGCCAAGATATGTTTTCTATTCTACTTATGAGAGTAAGTCTTGCCTTTGAAATTTCTATTTTCCTACTTTTCTGGTGTCTGATATTAACTCAAATGTGTAAAAGTTTAATTAAGACCAAGTTTCTATTTTAGGTTTACATCCAAGAAATGGAGGTGATTTTTATGCACAGGCAATGCTGGAATTCCTGTGAGACTAGAGAACGGTGAAATGCCCCCTACTAATTCCAAGGCCTTGGTCAATATAATCCAAAACTCTCTAAACACTAACCAATGAAATATAAATCTTTTTATTTCAGAGAGTAGAGACCCTAAGATTAAAGTTAAAATACGTGGGGCTGTGCTATAATATAAAATTTCAAAGATTCTTACTCATTCCTTACATATTAAATTCCTTTTTCATATCAGAAAGAGCTTTTATATTTTGTTTTGAAAATGATGTTCATAGCTTCTGAGATTCCTTCCCTTTTTCTTTACAGACTGAAATGAACAAGTATACCACTGTGCTGATGCCTTCTCTAAATCTCTGTAACAGATTTACACCCTAGTGAGTGGCTGTCAGCCTAGCTATTCTGAAAATCTCATAACCAGCCACACATGCTCTCCATTTACTCTCAGATACTCTGTGGCAAACTGACCACAAGAATGTGATAATTAAATTTAGCTAGTGTTTTTCACCTTAAAGTTCTGTCGTTACTCACGGAAACTCAGCATGTACTAGCACGGTGTAAGACCCTGATATATTAAAATTAATTCAGAATTTTTGCTATTTCTCAGTATATGAATAATTCAATGACATGGATGGATTGACAAGGACCCTCATTCTGACTGAATAAACACTTGGTTGACTATGGTAGCAGAAGTGAGAGGACACAGATGGCAGCATGTATCAAAGATACAGTGCGATACACTCCTTTCCTTTACCCATCTTCTCTTGCCTTTCTTTGTAATGTTATACAGTACCTTTTTTTTTTTTTTTTTTTTGCAGAATGATCAATACAGAATTTTACTCTCCAGTCAGCAAGCACAAGCATTAAACCTCCTTCCAGAAGCAAATGTATAAATAAGGGTTGGAAGACAAGGGTTCTGATGACTCAGATGAAGTGCTAACTATGAAGCGCTTAAAAGTAGACTATATTTTTAGAGCTAAACCAGACCATTTTGACAGCATTTTGTAAGCATACAACCAAATGTATTATAATTTCTGAGTGTATGTCCTTGCCAGGACAAGTGTACAGTAAGAAAAGAAGGTCTTATATTAAATTTGCTTTGTAAGTTGCTAAACATCTTTCTGGGAAATTTAAAACAACACGTAGTATTCACTTGGCAAAGAGCATATAATTTATTTACATTAGTTTATAAAAGAATGTGGTAGTGTCTTAACATGATAATAAACATGCTATGCAAGGGAAAATTATAGCCTATATTGAATACAATCTATATTTAACATGATTTTAGATTATAAAGTCTTCTATTTTTGCTCATATATGTTTTATTTGACTCTCTTCATACTTTATAAAATCTAAAAATAATACAAGCATCTTTGAAAGAGATTTCCTTCACACTTCAAGAACTGATGGAAAGTTAATTTTCCTTCCCAGATTATTAATGTAAATGACAACACACAGTAACACATTTAGAATTTTCAAAGGCTTTAGCAAAAATATACCTACTGACCACAGAAAATATCCAAGTTTAGAAAAAGTGACTTTTATTGTTGCTATAAAATTCTCCAAACAGCTTTGCGTTGTTGACATTGTCGGTTGACAACTTCATATGAACGATCAAGTCCCCAGTCCTTAGGGTGACTGACTCAGTCGACTGGCTAATAAACACTGCTAGAATGTGCTTTTAAACCAATTAGAAATATTTTCTCACAGTTTAGTAATTAAAAATTATGAACTTGGTTTTATTCCAAAATAAAGTTTAAGTTGAATACCTTTGTGCCATGCATAGGTTTTTAACAAGTAAGAAAAACATATGCTGTCCTCTCCTCCTCTTTCCTCTCCTAGACTGCACACTCCGTCGCTTCCTGTTTCCTTTTACACAAGTGATTTATTGAATATGGATAGAAATGTCTTTTAGTTCTGCAGTTCCGACTGAAAGAGTATCATGCTGTGAGAGAGCTTATAGGCATAATCTTCAGGGTAGTATTGGGGAGCCAATTGGGGAAATCAAAGGATAGTACAAATGCTAGAATTTTCCGTTGCAAATTATGTGCCTTCTATAAGATCCATCTCTACTATACTCCTTTAAGCTCCTTACTATCTAAGATGTGTTACTGTCCTCCCCAAATTTTAGATATTTTTCTTTGTCCTTATTATGGAACTCCAAATCTAATTATTTCTGTACTTTGGAGACATGATTTTAAAACTATAGAGCTACTTTCATTGATGTAACTAAAGGCTAGAAGTATGGCTCACTTATGGCATGCTTGCTCGCATGTATTCAGTCCTGAGATCTCCGAAAATCAAACAAACCTCAATTGCTAAGACTCCAAGGTCATGGATGCAGGACCTAATATTCCTATTAGCTTGTACATCCCTTTGAATGTTGGCTTAAGCATCCTATCGCTTCTGAATTTCAGATGCTTCTGTTATCAAATGATTCTGTGTATTGTACTGGAAATTCTGTAGCTTTGACTACAGTAGAATACAATGAACAATTATACTGCAGACAAAATTTGTGAATTTGCATACTACACAGGCTCCTTGTGCCTAGGGATAAAATATACACTGGTAATGAGAAGGAACTAAAAGATTATACATTTCAAAACTATTCAACAACTCATAAAGCAAAGAATTGAAAAAATAAATGCAACTTCAGTTGTTTCTATACTAAAACAACTAATAGACCAGCCATTTGCAAAGGGAAGCAATTAAAGGGAAAACTTTTTCCAAGCTGAAGATGGGGCAGTCAATAGTTTTCTGAAAACTACCTTAAGGTATAAGAACAATAAGAATCCTGACTATTGAGACTAATGGAGTTCCATTATATTATTTTATTATATATATTTCAACATATTTTATATATTGAATGAACATTTATGTACATATCCAAATTTGCTTACTTACGAAGAACTTCAGGAAGAGGAACTGGCCTCTGCTAGTTTGACTTAATTCTGTCACCTAAGGATTGTTCGTGAACACTGCCTGATATTTAATTCACCATCATCATGGACTGAATAATGTTCCAGTTCCTGTATTGACACCTTGGTGCAGTAACTAAAAATACAGCCATATTTGGAGACAGTTATGTTAGGTAATGACATGCTGCATTGGGAGGTGGCTGTTGTGGTACAACCCTGACTGCTGTTCTGAGAAAAAGAGGGAACGTAACTGCATACTAAGAATGTACAAGACCTATGAGGCCAAAGCGAGTTCTCACTAGAAGGTGGTCTTCAAAAGCCAAAAAGGATGTAAGAAGAGAAACCAAGTGACCTTGCACTTCCAACCTGTAGAGCTATCAGCATTCAGGCCGCTCGGTAGCTGATAGAGGACTATTTTGTTGTAACAACTCTAAAAACTCATACCCATCTTAAGACCACAATAACAACTGAAAACTTTTTTTGGTACAGGCTGGGAAAAACAGCAGAGAGAAGGAAATGGATGATTTATTTCGGTTTGAATGCAAATCACAAGGAGCTTTAATCTTCTAATGGGCGATTAGAGGCAAGGTTCTTTAATAATTCAAGACCACAATTACGTGCTCTGAAACCTTGCTATGAGGTGTAAAATATGGTAGGAGAGAGGAGAAGAGAGGAATGGCAGAGGTGACTCCCTGTAGAGACAGGGTAATCTTGGTTATTATCCCTCCCAGTCCTTGGAGAACATCAGCTGTCTGAGAAACAGATATGGATATGCAGCTCTGCGTTGGCAGGCAGAGATACTAACATTTAAAATGTTATAGGAAGAGTACTAGTAAACTGTTAGTTATTTTCTTTTTAAAGTGTGTTTTTTTCTTATTAATAGTATGTTTCTGTGGTATATTTAAATGTTAAATTTGAATTGCTAAAACGTGTAACATAAAATTTGCATTTTCAAGTAAATTTATATGAAAATCCTTTCTTCTCACTTAAAATTAGCTTTGTTTCTTCAAATATTTTAAATATTTGAGCTTGAAAGCTTTCTACAATTGATGGCCTTGCTGTACCGTATGATTTATTATCTCAAAAAAAAAAAAAATACTGTCTGCCTCAGAGAAACTATGCTTCTTTCTAGAAAGCATACTTACATTATAGTTATTAGGTCTGAACTAAAACAGAGAGATTATTAACGTAAAAATAAATGTAATGTTGGTCAGATATTCTATTTGAGACTTTGTTCTATAGCAGTCCCTCCAAGATAAAAATTATCTAGGTTAGACAACAGAGGAGATGAAATAGTCCGTTCTCCAGAGAAGCTCTTTAAACTCAGGAAATAAGGATCTCAAAAGTTTCAGGAAGTCCCTAAAACTTAGGCTCCTCCCTCCCTAAGTCTATATAAGCTGTAAGGGCTGCTGAGAGCCTTTTAGACCAGCTGAGCTGCTTCAAAGTGACAGACCAGCCATGCTGTCTGGAAAAAGCAGAGACTGCCAATCTGTCTAGAGGAAACAGAGACTAGTTGAACTGCTTGGAAGAGGCTCAGACCAAGTGAGCTACCTGGAGAGGACAGCTTCCAACCTATTCAGCTGCCTAGAGGCCATTAGTTTGCTATAGGTTTCCTGCTTTTGCTATCTGTCATCCATGCTGTGGGGACTGTGATGATGTATTTTCTGCTTCTGGAAGTAACCCCTCACCCACATTCTTAAAGTAACCAAAATAAAACTCATTGGTTCACCAAAGGATTTTGGTGGTTATCCTTAGTTAGATTTGTGTCTCCTCCCTGCCTGGGATGTGTAGACATTTGTTTACTTCTCCCCAGAAGCAGACTTCATTACAGATGTCCTTGAAAAGCTACCGAAGGAAACCCCTGTAGTTGGGAACGATGGATTTATGTTATCTGGCTACTGTAACGAATTACGATAAAATGGAATAGATTCAAACAACATACTCTTGTTCAGCTCTAGAAATCCAAGGTCCACATCTGTCCTTCTCATTGGTTAAAGTCGAAAGAGCCAAGCTTGTTCCTCTGGCAACTGAGAGGAGAATGTGTTTTATTTTGTTTCTGCTTTCTTCAGTTCTTAGAGCTTAAAGTTCTTAGCACAAGGACCGTCTTTCCACTCTCAAAGCGAGGACCCTAATGGCACCACCTTCTTTGCAATTTTCCTGCAGTTTCTCTCTTACAAGGACCTTTGAATTGTACAATGCTCTTTGGAATGATCCAAGTTAATCTCCCAATGCAAGATTTGCAACCTTGTTGCCATTGCCAGTCCATTTTCCCCAGAAAGTTATCATTCAGGTGTTCTAGAGTTGGGGCCCGGACATGTTTTAGGGCATGCCTATTCATCCTATAGTAGGTGTTACAAGGGGCAGGAAGGAAATGAAGGCTGGAAAAGCTGTCAGATAACACTTCCATGTGGTAATAACATTTAGATACTTATTCTCACTATCTATTTGCCATGACCCCTGTATAAAGGTTATATCATAGAATCTACAAACTCCTAGGAGCAGGACTAGCATATGGCACTACTGATGAGTTCACTCCTGCATGCCTGAGAGATCAGTACCCATTCACAGTGCCTGGGTTTATGCTTTTATGGCCTGGCTGCACCACAGGGTCACTTTGCTCTAACTGCAGTGTCTTTCCAGGTGACATGATATTCACCTTCCAAGTGTCTCTATAATCAAAGTGCTTTATAAACACAATAATTAGCAGTGGGTCCTCACCTGGAAATGCTAGAACTCTTAGAATTAAAAAGGACTTGATAGTTTATATTTTGATGCATCTTATATCATAGTTGAGGAATCCCAGGTCTGACTGGAAATTAAGAAAGAAAATGACATTGAGAGATTAATATTCAGACTATGCATCTAGGGTAGCAAAGCTACCAAGGACATGTTCTGCTTTTCTCATCTATTGTAGGCTAAGGATTTTTTCACTCAGCATTCCATAGGCCACGTTATGGCTGAGTCATGTTCCCAATACCTTGTAGCACAGATGATAACCATATTTGCAGAGAGATCATTTAAAGAAAGAATTGAGGTTAAATGAGGCCTATGAGGTAAAGCTTTCATCCAGTTTAGCTGGTGTCCTATAAAAAGAGTCAACGGGAATACATACACACAGAAAAAAGGACACATAAGGACATGGTGATAAGGCCACCATCTGGGTGCCTTGGCTGACAGAGGCCCCAGGAGAAACCAACCCTGATGTGCCAATAAAATTTAGCATGAAAAAATGATCTTGAGATAAGAAAATACAAAAATAGTCCAATAACACAAATGGACAGACCTTCCTCCAACTTAACCTTGACCTTGGACTAGAAACTCTGAGAAAAATGTGTGTGTGTGTGTGTGTGTGTGTGTGTGTGTGTGTGTGTGTGTGTGTGTGTGTGTGTGACACAAAACAATTTATAGTATTTGAATGATCCAGTGTGTGGTATTTGCTCATTATAGCATTAGAAACCTTGCACCCTACAGTTAGTGTACAGGCCTAGAAACTACCAAGGCTGGAAGCAGTTAACCCTGTCCAAGTTTCTGGACCTTGTCAGAGGGAGAAATGAAAGTTCTAAACAATTTTCAGCATTCACAAGAGCAGGAGAGTCAAATACAAAATACAGAATGAGTAATCTTCCTGGTTGGAAAGATGCCAAATTAATATAGTAGCCAAGCTATCTCACACTAATAGTGATATACAACTCTGATTAATTGAAATGTGAGGACTATTAACACTGAATAAAGTTAATTTGTTCGGTAAATAAAAACCTGAGGCTTTTTTGGTGATGGGACTATTAAGTGTTATCTATTGCTTTCTGTTCCCAATTGTTTCATTAGATCTTTCCAGAGCCATGCTACCAGATCCTTTTCATATTTCTAAACTTCTTTATGGGGGCAGACTTACAAATTATGTCCTGTGTCACCCTAAGCATGTTGGGAACCATTGTGCTGAAATTTGGAAGTACTGCTAATATCTGAATGTGGGGTTTGATTATTTTCCTGGGAAGTCCATGAAAATGAGATAAAACCATCTCAAGATACCAAAGTATGAACATATCCTAATAAAAAAGAGCAACTGGGTCTCTTTAATACAATAGAAGCAATATTAAAAAGTTATAGCACTAATGTACCATAATATTAAATGCAATCAATAGAGCATAGCAAAAAGTTTGCAAACCAGTATTTTAGGCAGAAATGTAGGTTTTATTTAAAAATATTAGCAAAGGTATGAAGAACACACACTTCTATGAATAACAAGTTTATTAAATGTTCTTTATAATAAAATATTGAGTTTGGTCTATTATGACACACAGGCTTGAGGTTCTACAAAGCAGGATACCTCTCAAGAAAGATGTCTGTGTAAACACAGGGGATTCTGGGGAGCTACTTTTACAAATGTACCATTTCTGCTTTTCCTAGTGAGAGCAATAGGAATGTTCAGAAATGTTTAGGCTTTGGGAAAAACCAGTAAAATTTCCTGAGTATTCCATTTGACATTTTTAAAGGTTTTTAAATTTTATGTGTGTAAGTGCCTGCATGTATATATGTACACCATATGCATGCCTGGTGCCTGTGGAGGCCAGAAGAGAGTTAGATCCCCAGAAACTAGAGTTATAAATGATTGTGAGCTACCCAGGTGGATAAATAGGGATGGAATCAAGGCTCTTTGCAAGAGCAGCAAATGTTTTTAACTGCTGAGTCACCTTTCCAGGACCCCATTAAGCTATTCTTAAAACTGTGTTGCCTTCACAGAAAATATGAAAAAAAAATGTCTGATGAGAATATCCACTTTAGTATTTAGTATCTTTGACAATTTAATATATTTGAAAAACATAATCCTAAAAATTTCTTCAACCATGAGAAGTTCTTTGGAATTAGCAGAAAGTTTTCCATCACAAAGTAAAATACAAGGCAGTTTTTCAAATGCAAAATTTTCTTTAACAACCAAGCTAGTGGTAAGTGAAGATATGAAGAAATGTCATAGTTAATGGACTCTTTTCCAATAGCAATAAAAACTATTGGGAAAAAAATGAGAATATGGGAATAAGTGAATGCTGGACAAGAGGAGACTGACAGAAAAAGTTAGATACTAGCAAATAGTATCTTCATTTCTTAGGTGGCATTTTCTCTGAATGTGTCAAGACAGAAATTCTACAAACTACGTGTTTGTGTTTCAATTGTCAAATCAGGTTGCAGAGAAATTTTGATTCAGAGGCTCTAAAGTTACAACTAATTGCTTTCCAGTATCTATCCCTAATTCATGGCCTTCCCAGCCATTTTTTTTTTCATTAAAACATCACCCTAACAGAATTGATGCTGAAGAAAAGATATACTGCCCACAGAGTTCAGAGTAAGAATCACAATATAAAAATCACATCTTAAGATTGCACTCATCCTCATTTATAAATACATCTACTGGGTATTGATTGGATGGACTTGAATGTAACACTTCTTGCCCACACTTTGGTACTCTACACTTTCCATGCTGGCTACTTCATTCTATGAAGTAATAATGAGAAGATTTGAAGAAAAAAAAAAGAGCTAAGTTCTTAATATAAATTCAGGTATTTTGTCTTCACATCAGCAAAAGAAATCATGCTTTCAAAGATTGAAAAAACGAAATCCCACATGGTAATACTATAATACTGCAGGGAAAAGGAACCCATACGTACAGCCATCTTGATTACAGAATTAACCAGCCATCTCTAACACACTACCGTTTGATTTTAAAAGGCTTAAAGCCAATGCTCTAAGATCTGGTAAGAATAGTACATATATCTCCTTGGAAATGACACTAAAATCTTGTTTCAGAAGTTCCTCGCTTCAAGTTATTACTCAAAAACTCATCATGTTCAAAGCTCAAGTTGTTATGGGATCTTGAGATCATAAGAAGTTTCTCTTTATTAGTAAAGTCTTTTTTGATAGCTGTTTGGGGAACCAGCAATCGATCCATTGGGTCCTCTTTATTCTCCAACTTCATATACCCTTTGCTATTACTGCGATCCAGCCGAGGCCAACTCGGGTGCTTTCTTTGCTCTGCCTGCACCGTGAGCGTCGAGGGACCCCGGTCTAAGTCTAGGGATTTGGAGTGCGAGGAGAGGAAATGTAAGGATGTATTGGATCCAAACTGTCTTCTAGCAGCTCCAGGAGACAAGAGCTGTCCAGTCCCGGGTCCAAGGGTCCCAGAGGACTTGTATTGACTCGATAGTGAATCCCCAACGGAATTGTTCCTTGGCAACAATGTACTGGTGGGCTGGAAGGACTCACCAGAGCTGGGCAATGGAACCATAAGGGAATCCATAGAAAGATTCCTGGATCTACTTTTGAGATTATCTGCCACCTCGGTGATGCTGTCTATACTGGGCTCATCAATGACACAGTTATTAAGCTTGATCACAGGCAGCGTAAAAGCACTGATGGACGACGACACGATCGATTTGGTATCACACTTCTTGGAGTTGCTGCTCTTATCATCGGCGGCCTTGGATGGAGGTGGATAAAGACCAAAGACAGAGACGGCGCTATCAGATAGCAAAGGGGGCTTGAGGTGCCCCAGGCTCTTACTGTCAGTCAGCATCAGCTCATCCTCTTCCACGGAGCTGTCTACACGAAAGCTGTTCCTCATTCCCGAAAAGGAGGCCAAGGTGGTGGTGGCCAACCTGGACGCACAGGGACTGCCATTTTGCTTGACCTCTGCATCTCCCAGCAAGCTAGCATACAGGCCGTTTGCCTGCTTCTGCTCCTTGAGTCTCAATGTGTGGATGTCGATGACCGTGGAGTAGATATCCCTCATGTGGATGATTTTAGTTTCTTTGTCACGGTTCTCGTGGAGGATGGCGTTGGCACAGATGAAAATGAAGATGCCAATGCCCATGGTGAATGGGCCAAGCATCTTCATCTTGTCTGAGTGTAGATGCTGCTCAAAGAAGCGCACCACCACACCGCCCTGGTTCCGAACCACCTGTGTCTCATTAGTGGACAGAGTGGTCTCTGCATCGATGAAATGCTCCTTCTGGGGCCAATATCCCAGGACTGCCATGGCGATCCCGATGATGGACACCAGTACTCCCAGAATGAGGAAAAAGCCAGATGGAGAATAAAGCCGGATTTTCCCACGAACCACCACGACATCAGCTCGCGGGCGCCTTCGGACAGGTTTCTGGTCCTGAGCTGCGGGTGCCGCAGGGCTGAGGTTGGCATGTTGCTGGGACCTGGCAGAGTCCTGCCGCTTCAGGGCTGCCAGGCCAGTGATGACTCCACCAGTGGCTATCATGGCTTCCTCCTGTGCTCTGGAAAAAAAGGAAACAGTGATCCACAGGTGTCCCGGGGAGGCTTCACAATCAGGTTTGAGAACTGTTTGCACTGGCAACTATTGTTCCATGTCATAAAGACAGAAGAATAACTTTTCAACCTTCACAGTTTGGGAAAGGGTTGTGTTGGTTGACTAATGTGAATTCCTGGAAATTTTCCTCTTTTATTTTTTCCCCCTCATATTAATGCAATGTGAGCTCAAGTATTTTGTTTAAATAACTTTGTCACCTAATATGTTAAAGCTGTCTTTTGGACACAAGCACCTCACCTGCAGGCGTACAACTTTCATGTTTTTATTTCATTTTAAAGAAACAGTGACTTGAGAGTGAAAACAGTTCAGTTGGTAGTTATTGTCTGTCTGCCTTGCCTGGCAAACATGAGCAACTAAAATCAGTTCTCCCCCAGGTCTCAAAGTGGTGGCATGTTCATGTAAGCCAGGGACCGAGGAGGCTGAAACAGGAGTGGCTGGGCTCCCAGGCCTCTCAGCCGGGTGGAACCACCCGGGTTCCACACCAGTGACAGACTGTCTTAAAAGGGAAATAACAAGGTAGATGGTACTCTGAGCAATAACATTAGATTCTCTCTCTCTCTCTCTCTCTCTCTCTCTCTCTCTCTCTCTCTCTCTCTCACACACACACACACACACACACACACACACACACACACACACACACACACACACACACGACACAGATCAAAGGCAAAGCTCAGGCTTTCCAAAAGAACACATTCCAAGCATCCATGGTGAAAGTCACCTATGAACTCTTTTTGACAAGCAAAACAGAAGAAAGAAAATTAGGTTCTCTCTAAATTTTCATCTTCCTTATCCCTCTGCTGCCCTGGATAGCTTTGGCCTTGTATCTTTCCAACCCCTCTCTTCCTAAGTCTCCCTGTCTCTCCACTGACCTTGCTATTTTCAATTTTGGTTTTTCTTTCAACACAGAGTAAATCATTACTCCCTAGAGTAATCCCTTGGATGCTTGTTTTGACCCTCCCTTGGTGTGCATATCGATTCCCACATCTTCCACAACGGCCTTTACACTGATGAGTCCCCAGTCTGTGTTTCAGATCACAATCTGAATTTCAAGTCCACATTTTCAATTGCCCCATTGGGAAGCACTTACATATCTACATGCTGGTCCCATTGTCACACCTGGCTTTTTAGTGGAGACATTCCTTGGGGTTGGCCCTGTGTAATGACTCATGTCCTTCCCTATCCCTGCCACTTTCAACCTCCCTTTTCAATAAGGTTCTGAATCATAGAAATTTCATGACGCACAACATCTCAGTCCCACCTTTGTATTACAATCCCATTCTTTACAGGTATGCACAGCACTTACCTGGCAGATAGTTCCTGTTTCTCATTCACACACTGTGCTATGTCATTTCTGAGACTGTTAAGAATGTCTCAGCCAGTCTAGTGTGGCAGTGCACACCTCTGATCCCAGCACTTGGGAGGCAGAGGCAGGGGAAACTCTTGAGTTCGGGAATCAACCTTGTCTAAGGAATGAGTTCCAGGATAGCCAGGCTACACAGAGAGACCCTGTCTTGAAAACAACAACAAAAGAATGTTTCAGTAGGACCATCCAGATCTTTCTTCTCTGAGCCTTCCCACACCTACTTCTGGCTAATCATCAAAGCTCATCTTTCAACTGCTTCCAAAGTTCTTCAATTGACTCAGCTCCCACATCCTATGCAAGCCATATTTCTTCGAGTACTTTGAACAAGCTTTTCAGGGCACTTGATCTATATGTTTAGGGTTTGAATTCTCCATGCCTCATAGACAAAATCAATTGTAATCAACATTTTTATTATTCACTGTAGGACCTTATACATTGTCACTGTTTAAAAAATAGTTGCTAAAATGGCGAATAAAGAATCAGCCCTTTCTTGAGATTTGCTGTTCAACTTTCATAGTTAAAGATATTTTAAAAAACTTAACACACAAACAAAAAACCAACACTTGTAAGTTGGTAAGCTTTCTGTCTTATTTTATTATAAACAGTCCTCAATTGGTCAACTTTAGTTGGTAGAGAAACAAAGGATATTTTAAGATTCTCCAGGCCTTGAGAAGTTTCTGAAAAGAATCCAGTTCTGTCTTCCAGGAGAGAGATGTCCTTTTGAATTCCTACTTATGATTTCTGAGCTTTTCTTAAGTAACAGAGTTGTGAACGATCTGTACTGGTGTAGTGAGATGGCGAGGAGACCACTGTGAAATTATAACTAGGATTAAGGTAGCTTAATGTTGAGAGAATAAGCAATAATGTAACCCATGACTCTAGTCTATGAGATTTATCAAAGCATACATACTAAGTGCAGAGCTGCTCCAAACCTTGGCTAAAATAACTTAGTGTCAACCTCTACTTTCTGGAATCCAAGCGAGTTCTAAATGTTTGAAGGAAATGCTTAGTTTAGCAGGCAGACACGTTGCCTAGCTATTTCCATATGGCAAGCTAAGAAAACAGTCGGAAATCTTTTTGAATAGATGGATTTAAGAAAGAAGTGGAAATGAGGATGGATGACTACGCAGCAGTCATAATGAGCTGCATTTCCAAGAGATGTCCTGGCCTTGCCACTTGTGAAAATAGTTTACTAGAGCCCACCATTTTCCCCTTCCTGAGGTTGGTTGGGAAATGAGGCTGAAGAGAGAAAATAGTCTAAGAAGATATAAAAACAGAAAGATGAGGAGAAAGAAGGCAAGAATGTTAGGACAGGAGGAAGAGGGAAGGGCCAATGTCTAGAAATCTGAAGCAAACCTTCCAGAGCAGTTTGGAAAGGGAAACATCTTGGTGGTTGTGCTAGGGATCATATCATACCCAAAGCCAATCTGCTTTGGTCAGGCCAAGATAGGAATTAAAAGACCCTAAGAATCAGCAAATGAATGTTTGGCGAAAGCACTCCCCTCCCCCACCCACTTAACTTGATTCCAAGCATTCCCACACTGCATGATTGTGTCTTGACTCTCGAAATCCAAACTAGACCCCAATGGAAAAGCAAAGAAGCAAATTTAGTCACTGCTTCATGGACCTTGGAAACTAATGGAAGAGCTAATAGACCAGCAGCAACCAGCGGAGGTCATTCCAGCATGAAAGTTTCAATTACAAAGAACTTTGCATCCAACTGTACAAGGGAGACACCTTTTTTCCATCTATCATCTGGTGAGAAATCAGGTTAACATCATTTCAGGTGAGATGGAAGAAAGCCAGTCGGCTGGAGAACAGGAGTATGGCCTTCCCTTTAGCTCACAGCTTCCTGGTGCCATGGCAGCAATATAGAGAGGTAGGAGAGCTGGGTGGTGTGTGTTATTTTGCTTGTGTTCTGACAAATAAAGCTTGTTTGAAGGGCAGAGCTAGCCCCTAGTTAACCATAGAGGTCTGGAGGTCTGTACAGAGAGGAAACAAAGTGATGGGGGATGGGGGCACAGAAAGTGGTGAGAGGGGTGGGCAGAAAGAAGACATCGGCCCTTTTGCTTGGAGAACCAGCAGAGATAGGAAGTGATCTGGCTGCTCCCCTGCCTGCTTCTCTGATCTTTTCAGATTTTTACCCTGATATCTGACTTCTGTTATTTATTGATAGGATTAATTAGACTCATGCTTCAGCTGGGCCTTGGGACACGGCAAATGCCTTTTCAAATGCTTCACTCCCTTGGGCATCTGTAAAGGAGGTGCTCTAAGACATCAATACCAGAGTTATTACTGTGGGAAAATTAATGCTAACCAGTAGACAGATGTGGTTGGTGGTAGACAGAGGCAGACAGCAAGAGGATGTCAGAGGCTGTTCTGATAGGGAAACTGAAACCTAGAATGAGATCTACAGGTGTTTCCATCTTTAAACTAAAATGCCAACTGACATTTGGTGTTCAGCAAATGTAAACCTCTTAATGTTCAACCTCTTGTACTTGTCCAGATTCCCTTCAGTATCTTCCATTGAGGTGATTCAGCCTCAAGGGGCCACAACCCCTTCTCCCTCTGAGAGTTTTTTTTTTTGTTGTTGTTTTGTTTATTATTATTATTATTATTATTATTATTATTATTATTATTACTAACCATTCTTGTCAGAGGCACATTGGGACTCATTTCCTCTGTGATGATTAATATTTTCAGGATATATTATTTTGTTACAAATGCCATTAATATTAACAGGATCTATTCAACTATCATGTAAGAGACAAGCCTTCAGCCATGTTTGTGAGTTAGCTGAGGTGGAAGGCCCAGCTCCACATGACGAATAGTACCAGGCCACGGTCTGGAGTCAAAAACTGAGCGAAGAGGATCAAGCTGCCTGAGAACCAAGATTCATTGTCCTCTGCCTCCTGCCTGCAGCTGTCTGTAAATAATGGCCTCCCTCTTCTGCCACAATGATGGACTTTCTTCCAGGCAAGATACACTTTCTTGATCTTTGGCTTACTTTCTTGGGCATTTTGTCAACATGACCAAAAATTGCACCATCAGAGATCCAAATGGAGAATGTTAGGACATTGAGTTTCATCTTAATTTGACCACAAATTTTATATGGAATTCCTTTGGACTCAGAGTGTATCTTCCAAAACTCTGTTGTTCTTATCAGTTTGTATGCACCTAGAGATATTTTACATCCAACTTCCAAAAGCTGGAAACACAGAAAAGCTGAATAGTCCCAGAGCAAGGCCTTGTGCTATTCTACAGGACTTCTTATCAGTTTAGCTCTACTCCGTGATGCAGTTCCCAGAGAGACCACCTGGAAACATTGCATGCATATATTATTCTGATGATAACCACAGTTTCCAAAGTAGTATAAAGTTATGGCTACCCATGGATCACTTATTTTTTCCATTCCCAGTGGCCATTAACCAGCCACAATTTTATTAGCGACAGGTATCAAGATGATTAGTGTAAACGCTGCAAATTATATCTTCATCCTCATCGTGGTGCAGCATCTCCATACCTTCACCATCTTACAAGGGTCTAGCATTCGTCACAGACATTGGCACTTAGTCACCGAAATCCTACCCTCGTGCTACTTTTCTCACCAAGGAGACAGGTGGACTCATTCCTCTTGAAGCCCTTATATTTTCTAATGTCTTACCCTTGGCCTTGCTTTTTTCTGAACTAGGTTCATTCTGCTATTTCCAGGTAGAAGCTCATTTTGTCTTTATTGAGATGTCTGTGTTATGTACTATGAGCAACACTGCACCCCCACAGAAGGCATTATATAAGAATGCTTATCTTCTTTTGGTCTTGTCTAGTAATCTTTAAAGCCTTGAGATTGTCCTTCACACACACACACACACACACACACACACACACACACACACACCATACACCACACTCTTTTTATTTTCAAAAGGCTAAACACCTTCTGAAATATGCTTTCATAAAACTACATCCCATCAGTGTTCTGTATTCTCATGCTTTTGAATATCGGTTTTTTCCTATTTTGGTTTTTTAATGACCACATTGATCTACCATTCTGAGCAGACCATGATACTACACAGCACATGTTGTTCTTCTATAGGTATGCATACACATTGGACTCAGTCCCAATTAAACAGACCTGCAGAATCAAGAGACTTTAGAAGATTTTGAATTCAAATATTCTTTTTAGCAAACTAAGGACTGGGAATGATGCCTAGGTCAAACACCAGATTAGCAGTAAGGATAGGTTTGGAATGCAAGTTCTCAGACCTATGGTCCACTGTTTTTTTCATGCTAACTGAGTGCCTCTCAGAGTGACAAGAACTGACTCGGTGATTCTCAGACATAATTGAAATATGGGCAGCAACAGGGACACAGTTAATAAAGCCCAGCCCATCATGAAGGACTAGGAAGTCTTGTGGGAAAAGGAGTCAAAGTAAATATTTAAATTGAAGTGAACTGTCTTCTGAGATAGCAACATGGTGAGTGCTCACCCATAGCCTCTTGAGGAATCAGGGCAGTCCTCCAAGAGGCAGTGGCAGTTAATGGAGGCTTGGCACATCAGCAAGAACTTTCTATGCGGGCAGAATCTGATTCTTCCTTACACATGGACCTTGCCACCCTAAGATTTTCATCATTTCTCATTTGAAGTATGCCTATTATTTTGATATAATTGACACTGTTCTATTCATATATTTAGATTCTTATCCTTGTTTAGGGCTTAAAAAATGCCAGCATGGAAGACTATCTGCCCAAGGGAAGTAAAAATTAATCTATGCCGTAAGGACCAAACACAACATTACATAAAACTCCATGTGGTATCCACAAATGTGACAGATGGAAATATTTTCTATTCAAGCTACAACAGTTTTAGGACTTTTTCCCCAGTTGAGACATTTCAAATTTTGAGACTTTTTTAAATTATTATTTGAGATAGGATTTCTGTGTTTGATAGTGCTAGCTATCCTGGAACTCACTCTGTAGATCATGCTAACCTCAAACTCAGAGAGATCTACCTGCCTCTGCCTCCTAAGTACTGGGATTAAAGGCGTGCCCCACCACCACCTGGAAAGATGATTACTCCTCTTTTTACTCTTTGAAAAACAAACAAACAAAACTTATATCTTTACCAGAGTTGAAAGTGAAAGTTCCTATGGGTGACTGTCAATTCAGTCAGACTAAGTTCAAAGCATAATAGAATACAACCGAAGAAATCCTCTTTTATGTGCACATTAGCAGTTTTGAATGTGGATGCTGGAATAAGAGACTGAGTGAAGCATGTCCATCCTACATCACTTGATAACCACGAACATCCTCGGAACCCACAAAGGAGAAGGAGAAAACTAACTCCTGTAAGTTGCCCTCAGATACCTATATGCATCCCCCCCCCCACCCACAGAATGAGTAAAACAATGTCAAAATTGTTTAGTTATTCAAGTGTGGTTATTAGCGGTGTGTAGGCATTCAAGCCTGGGGTCTTCTGCCTCCAGAAACAATCCAGTGATTGTGAAGAAGAGATGAGCTTATGTGAGAGCTTGCTTTTCTTTTTAATTAATTTTGTCTCTTCAAATTTATAGTACTATCTTAAAAATGCAATACTAAGAAAAATAATGCAGGAGATTTCAGCCTGTTCACCTAGTATTTGCAGTTGGATCAAATGCATATGGAATTTGATCAGTTCTTCAGGCACAATTCTGTTGTCTTTGGGATGCTAGGGTAAAAAAATAGACAATCTGCCAAATGATAGTTCTGTACCAACAAGTTTTGCATATTCTGAAGACTTTTGCTGGTGTTCTTATTATTCCATATAAGATATACTTCTATAGTCACATGAACAATGGTACTAAAGCAAAGTACAGGCTGTTTAGAAGACTGGCAAGGTAATATTCCAGTCACTAAATGTAAAATGTAACACATAGTAACCAAGTACATCTTGAGCTTACAGACCATGCAGCATAGAGAGACAGCGCTTGAAAATCTGTACACATTCTTTGTCAGCAATGCCTTGTACCAAACTAGCCAGCCTGACAAAGTACAAAACACAGGACTGAGCCAATTATGAACTGTGTAACAATTGTAAGGAACAAATGCTCTCCAAGGACAAAAACCCAGGAAGCCTTGGAACACAGGAATCTCCAGGAGGCTAAGCAACAGATCCATAATGAGCTCAGAAAACACCCTGCTGGGATCCAGTGAGAGACATTTTCTGCAGGAACAGAAGACATTGAAGCCTGTTTTCCCCAAAGCAGAAATATTATCATACCCTACTTCTCAGGTCTTCTAATTTGGACACTCTCTCAGAAAAAACTGGTGCACTCTTTACTCACTTCCTTTCCGGATAGGAAGGTGATTTGAGCTGTTGAAAAGGAAGCCATTGCTAATGGCATTACCAGTTTACCAGCACACAGGATGCCAGTAAAGATGTTCCAGCTGAAGAGAAGAAATGCTAAGGACTACAGACTTCACTTTTCACCCTTCATTGCAAAACAGGTATGTAGTGGGATTATGTTACATTGTAAATAATTGTCCCACCTACTACTTTAATAAAAACACTGATTGGCCAAAGGCAGAGAGGAAGTATGGGCGGGGCTACCAGACTAAGAAAACTCTGGGAACAGGAAGAACAGAACAGAGATACCACAGAGTTGCCAGACAAGCCAGAAGATGTAGAGGACAACTATGGTGCTTTGAGAAAAGGTTGAACAGTATTAGAATCATGGATTAGTTTAAGGGTAAAGAGTTAGTAAGTTATATGCCTGGGCCCCAGGTCAATCAATGTAAAATTACTGTAAGCGTCTGTGAATCTCTGTGGGACTGTGGGTCTACAAGTCTGCACCTCGAGGCTAGGCCAGAAAGTCCGGGCCAGAAACCTCATACTACACAGGTACAGTATCCACCCTCAGCAGCATGGCCCTCATAATATGCAGAGCATCTCTATACAGTTAAGAGAGACACTAATATGTATTAAGTTTCTATTGATCTTAGACCTGAGAAATCTAGAACACGCTTGAGAGATTAAGAGGTATGGCCTTGATGGAGTGGGTATGGTCTTGTTGGAGGAAGTGTGTCACCAGGGGTGGACTTTGGGGTTTTTGAAGCTCTAGCCAGGTATATTGGCTTTTTTTTTCTTCCTGCTGTTTATCAATCTTGACTCATCTACTTATACTGCACTGTGTCTGCCTGCATGCTGCCATGCTTCCTGCCATGAGGATAATAGACTAAATCTCTGAAACTGTAAGAAATCTTCATTAAATGCTTTCTTTTATATGAGTTGCCATGGACAAGGTGTTCCTTCACAGTAATAAAACACTGACTAAGTCAGCCCAGTATTTCACTTCTCCATAGAGTCAACTTTCAAGAACCTCATTCACCTCCTCAAGCCCTCAGCTCAAAATGCCATTAACAATTGGCATTTGGAGAATAAGTTCCCAACATTTGAGCTTTGAGAAGATAGATTCAAACCATAGCATCTTATAAAATAGACTCCTGAGGACTCACTCACACCTTATGCCATGTGAAGACCTAGTAAGAAAATTTATAAACTGGGCCACAGTCTCCACTGGCTACAGAATCTGCTCTTGCATCCATATTGGACTTCCCAGTTTCCAGAAGCGTGAGAAAACCCTCTGCTTTATATATCACCTCATCTATAGTACTCTTGTTACAAAAGCCTCAGCATTGCTGTGGTAACTCCTGCTAAAATCCCATCAGTATCAAGTAAAGAGACAATTTTGGTGGCCTTTGGTTTCCGGGTACTCCTGATTGCTGTAGCTTTTTCTGAGGAAGGCAGAAAATTCTCCTCATCTGACTTTTAAATGGATTTATGCAACTCTTTATGTACTGAGGAATGTAGGACTCTGCTGGTGACATGTGTAGCAAAATGTCACTTAAATGATATCCTTTACTATAAAGAAAATTTTAGATGTCAATAAGAGATTTCAGTCTCATTTTATTTGTCGGTGGCCATATGCCATCACCAGAAAGAACATCAGTCTAAAGTTATAGAGGCTCATTCCTCCAGGGTTTCTTTTAATTATTTTGTGTCTTGATGTTTACTTTTTTGATGCATGTAGAATTTATTTTTGTCTAAGATTCAAAATGGATACTTTGGGAAGATGACTCAGTGACTGAGAGCACTGGTTGCTCTTGCAGATGACCCAGGTTCAATTCCCAGCATCCACATCCATCACTCACAACCATCTGTAACACACACTCAAGGTACACATTCATAACATAGGCAAAATATCTATACATATAAAAAATAAAATATATATAAAAATTTAAACGATTCAAAATAGAGTGTAATTTTCATTTGCAAGAAATCTATTACACTTCTATTTGTTTGAATATGTCCTGTGTGGCAGACCTGATATGCCTGAGTCAATTCTAGGACTAGCTATTCTGTTCTATTAAATTTCTTTTTGCCAGAATTATACTGACACAATCTTTAGTACTATAACATATATTGGAATCCTTAGAAACAACAGTCTATTCTTATTTTTCTTTGCCAACAGTTCTTGTCTATTTTTATTATTTATGTGGCAAAAGAGCTTTAATAACCTCATTACTAATTTTTCTCTTTCTTAGCTTGTCTAGAAATGCAAGTAATTTTGATGTTTCTGCCCCCCTTTTCAAATTCAAGTCTATGGCTGCAACTTGTAAGTGTTTCACTTAGTGCATTCTGTAAGAAGAGAAATGAGAGAGGTTGGAAGGAAGTTCCTTGGCTGGTCAGTGCATTGATGGAGAACCCAACATTTCACATTTGAAGAAGTGTCAGTTGGTGCCTGTGTTATGAAGCACTTCTAGGGATGGAGAGATGGCTCATGAGCCAATACGAGTTCCTGAGTTTAGATCCTAAGCACTCACAGTTGAAAACCAAACCAAACCAAACAAATGAATGAAAGTCTGGCTTGGCAGGGAGCATCTGTAATTCCAGTGTTTCAATCCTGAGAAAGGAAGATGGTAGAGATCTGACTGTTCAGCAAGATCCAGGTTCAGTGGGAAACCCTGTCCAAAAACAAACAAACATGTAGAAGACATTCAAGGTTGACCTCTAGCTTCCTAAAGCATACATATATGTACACACACACACATACACACACACACACACACACACACACACACACACACACACACACACGCACAAGCACACTCACATACACACACCCCAGAAAAAGAGAGAAGAAAGAGTGTGCATGTAGAATTCCAGGAGACACAATTGATTGATCTAGAGTTATCCCAATAGAATTAAAAAGAGGAAATGAAATAAAGGAGAAGAGAAGCCAGGAAAGAAGGCTGGAGAATGAAGCACAGGAAGAGGAGACAGTTGCAGGCAGAGAGAACCCATAGGCATCAACCACAGCAGTAACTATCTGAAAATGAGAGTAACAGCCCCAGGTGTCCTCAGATGTCTCTCTGCCTTTCCATCTATCTCTTCTTCCTTTGGAATATACTTTGTTTTTTGAAAAGGATGTCATGTGAGGTCAGTAAATTGGGGGTTGACAGGGCAATAGAGGGGATGGGATGGGGCATGAGAACATGAGGGAATGGGATAGTTGAGCTGGGGGAAGGATGGTGAGGGAGAGCAATGAAAGAGATAGATATCTTGATGGAGGGAGACGTCATGGGGCTAGGGATAAACCTGGTGCTAGAGAAATTCCTAGGAATCCACAAGGACGACCTTAGCTTAGACTATTAGCAATAGTAGAGAGGGTGCCTGCACTGGTTTACCCCAGTAATCAGATTGGTAAATATCCTCACTGTCATAACTTTCATCCAGTAACTGATGGAAGCAGATGCAGAAATCCACAGCCAAGCACCAGGCTGAACTCTTGAAGTTCAGTTAAGAGAGGGAAGAGGGAGCATGGGGGATTGAGGTCATGATGTGAAATGTTTCTCTACAGAGATAACTGAACCAAACTCATGAACTTTAGACTGACAGCTCTAGAGCCTGCATGGGACTGGACTAACCTATGCATAAGGAAGGCAGTTGTGTAGCTTGGACTGTTTAAGGGACTACCAGGCAATGGGATCAGCATTTATCCATGATGCATGAGCTGGCTTTATGGGGCCTATTACCCATCCATCACATGGAAGAATGTCTTCTTCAACCTTAATGCGGGGTGGGTGGGGGTTGGGTCTTGGTGCTGCCTCAACTATATGTATCAGACTTTAATGACTCTGCATGGGAAGCCCTACCCTTTTAGAGAAAGGGACAGGAGTGAAGGGGGGAGGCTTCGAGGCAGGGGGTCAGCATGCAGAAGGGAGGAGGGAGGGGTCTGTGGTTGCTATGTAAAATGAATTAAAAAGTTCTTAAATAGAAAAAAAGTCACGTTGCTAGCCTCGGTTGGCTCCAAATTTGCTATATAGCTGAGGATAGTCCTGAACTTCTGGTCCCCTCCATCCCAACAACTCAAGTTGTAGGATTACAAATGTCCATTTATGCTGGGAATGGAACCTAGGATGCCATACATGCCAAGCAAGCATTCTCCTAACTGAGCTACATTCAAGCCCTGTTACTCTTCTCTTTAAAAGCGTTTACTACAGACAGATATTTTTCCTCTGTGGTCATTGGAAATCATCTGCCAGGTATAGTAGCTGAAATGAAGAAAAATGATAAATTTCATAAGATGTCAGAAATATGGAAAAATGCAAAAAATGGGTTAGCAGTGAAAACATTTCCAAGAGACATGTCACACTGCAAGAACACTAGTAATGCTACATTACTGAAAGCATCACATGTGCTCATTACCATTCTCAAGTGTAGGGAGTATACTTTCAACAGGCTTGCTTCACTGCTAATGAGGTATCAGTCAATGAGAAACACAGGCATGGACATTAATAGCTAATCCATAGAAGAAAAATAGCGATGTCCAGCAAAACTGAAAAAAAATGATGCAAGATAATATAAACTAAGACCAATTCAGAAGCACAAAAATTTAGTTAACTAGAGAGAGAGAGGGAGGGGGGGGATTGGTTGTGTCCAGTCTACTGCTGGTGAAGTTTAAAGAAACATACTTTTGTAAGATGTGCTGAGAAGAGGAACTGGTAGATATTTTAGGTTTACTGGAGAAGAACCTGCACTCTGCACACATTGACATATCCATTCTGTCTACTCCCCCTCCATTTCACTCCCACACTATCTCTTTTAGAAATCTGGGCCTAATTGCCAATAGATCAATAGATTAAAAAGAATAGTCCATATACACAATGGAGTATTGCTCAGCTATTCCAAAAGTGGCGTTGTATCATTCTCGGGAAAAATGTTGACACTGGAGGTCACTGTGTCAAGGAAAATAAACCAGACATGGAAGAAGTGTCTTCTGCTTCCTCTCATATGTGGCAACAAATGAACAAGAATGACTTTAAAGTAGGAGAGAAATAGGGAAGGGACTGGGGGAGGGGTGGCAGGAGGAGAGGCAGAAAAGTGTGGGAGTGTGTTAGGAAGGGAAGATATAATCCAGACTCTGGATATGCAATGGTAAGAAAAGAAATGCTATGATGATATCATTAATTTATATAACTAATCTGTGCTAATAATTATTATTCAAGGTAAACACTTGAGTTGGAAAGATGAACCAGTGGGTAAAGAGACTTATTTGAAAGCCTGGCAACTTGAGTTCTATCACTGGACTCACTTAAGGAAGGATACTGACTACTTCAAACTGTCCCTCTGATGTGACTTTCGCACTCATACTGTGGCATGTGGCCACCCCAAGCCAACACACATACATACAAAGTAAACACATGCAAAAGAGATAGATTCTAGTGAAAGCGTATGAAAGGACATGTGAGGGAATTCAGTGTGGTTCTGAGTTAATGACAACATGGAGATAAAGAGAGAAGCCAGCAATGGAGAGGGATCAAATATGCCACACTGTTCCTGAAGGGTGGAGCACTATAGCACCTAACAGGAGTAATGCTGGTTAATGAGGAAAAACACTCGTATTGCATTGTTTGAGATATTAGAGCCAATTTGAAGGGTAAGATCCTGTGTCTAAGAACTACAGAGCATTGTACATGTATGTGCTGATCTGATGTAGAAGGCAACAATCGGGCATTACCAGTGATTATGCTTACAGATGGGACTGTCAGTAAGTGAATATGCTTTAGAGTGTTATAACTGTGCCATGAGCGTATTTGCAAGGAGCGTATATGGCTTTCAGTTCTTTCCACATGAGAATGAGAAAAGAATGTTGAAACCTGACAATAGTAGTGAAGTGAGTCAACCTTGTATCCACTTGCAGAATCAGCTATGTCTGCTAATTTAAGAACAAATAAAGTTCAGGGTTGAGGCAGAGATCTAAGGGCAGAGAAAATATCAGAAAGGTCAAAGTCCCTAAGCAGACAAAGTAAGTAGAGCAGTACAGAAGCAAGTCTACCCATTTGGCCAAGGCCCGCATTTGTGGGAGTAGCAAAGGATGCCTTAAGGACTGGCTTCTGGCCTGGGTGACCCTGTCATCCTGTAATCCCAGCTACTAGGGAGGCGAGATAAGAGAATCACAAGTTTCAGGCCTGCTGGGACAGTTCAAGGCCAGACTGGGAAATTAGGCCCTGCCTCAGAAAGAAAAATAAGAAAGAGAAATTCAATATGGCCCAACGATAGAGTACCTGCCTGCATGCGTGAGACCTGGTTTCCGTCCCCAGTAGTGGGGAAAAAAAATGACTTCGGCTGCTAAGAAGATGATAATGGGGACTGTGGCCAAGTCTAAGAGTGTTCTGTGTGAAGCAAGGAGAAAGCAGCTCTTGAATAGGCCAATTGACTTCCTCTGCTCTCTGTCACTTGGGGTTTTTGTTGGCCTCTCCAACTCAGTCCTCGGTTTTATGTCCACCTTCATGCCAGTCTATCATTCTACATGCACTTTGATAGATAGAAACAGGCTTCCTCTGGAGACCATCCTCTGCATTGGAACTATCCTCGCATAATGCATGAAGTAGCTTCTTTAAGGGGGCACAGGATGTTCTGGGGCTGCAGAGAGGGCTCCTCTATTCAGCTCATGTGAGCCAAGTCTAATTCTTAATTTAATTTCATGTGTTGAAAGCAAATCTGTTCTACTTCCTCTTGGTTCTTCCTTGCTGTACTCGAGAGCTTTTTTTCTGCAGAGAACCGTGGATGAGTCACTGCTCTGAATGAGGCTTCTCTGTGAAGTCCCAATGGCCAGGTGGGGTGACAAGATAGAGTTCACATTCCCATTCCAAACTTTTCTCTGCCTAATTTCACCTGGATGAATGAGTTTAAAAATCCCTACCATTTATTATATGTGTTCACCCCAACAGAAAGCATCTCTAGAAATTCAGTTCACTTCAACACAAATTTTAAACAAGCCTTCAATCTTAATTTTTTTTTACACTCAAATCAAACACTATACTCAGGTTATAATGGTGGGTTTTTGCTATGCACATTCTGTTTGAATAAGTACTTATCAGTTTTTACATTCTTGTTCTTTAGTGATATTCAACTCACAGATGGCCAGAACATATGATTTTTTAAGAAATGTTCATATTGGCTGAAGTCACACACTAACCCACAGCTTCTATTTGTAGTCATTGATTAATCAAATTTTTGGCTTATTCACACATAGGCTCATAAATTCCTTGCAAGAACCTAGAAAAGTAGTCATTGACGTCCCTCTATACCAAAGAACTACAAGCCAAGGGGATGTATAATTTTATTTTAATGGCCACTGGCACAAGTCTCTAAAGTTTGTGTTCACAACATCACTCCCAAGTTGCCTGTGCTTTCAAAATGAATTGGTGTTGAAATGGAGCTAATTGACCTAGCTTCAAGAGCTTTTTCATTGGAATATGTTGTTGTGATAAAATATATAGCATAATAAAGCTTAATATGCATACATGCATATGTGCACACACACACGGACACACACACACACACACACACACACACACACAATCCTGGACTATTGTATTTTCTTTACTTGAATAACGAGGAGGACTCTCTTCCTTCTGAAATCAGCATAAGATAATGAAATAACACAGTTAAGTAAATAGTATTTCCAATTCTTGAAGAATAATTTAACTTTTATGTTCAACATATACTTCAGTATAGTTATTGACAGCTAACTGAGTACCACAGTGGAATCCAACATCCTCAGAAATCCTCTAGGGAAATGCACTCTGGGTATTCTAGGTATAATGAGGCAAGAAATTGTGCACCAAAGAAAGTGCCAGAAAAAGGTGATGGCTATTGAGGATGGAAAAGACTTCTGTTTTAATAACAGAGGGGAAGAAAAGCAGGATGGAATATGAGTTTCCCAATTGGGGAATGCAGAAAAGATGGGCCAAGAACATAGTCTTAACTGGCTAGTCTTAATTAAAAATGGCCAGTCTAGCCCTCAGAGATATCTGAGCAGAACACAGGGTTCCACGGTAAAATCTCTTGGTTTTGCTTACAGGGATGCCATTTTTCTCCATGGCTCTCCACTCAGCCCTTCCTGCCCTTTCAGTGAACTGCCATCGCAATTTTTTCCCTTCAAATGAGTTGAGGACTAGCCATTGCTTGAAGACTCATTAATCTTTTATTTAATTTTATTTATGTGTGCGAGTGTTTTGCCTGTGTGTATGTGTACTGCATGATGCCTGATGCCTGTGGAGGCTGAAGAAGCCAGATTCCATGGAGCTGGAGTTAGGAATGGCTGTGAGCCACCGTGGTAGTGGTGGAAACCTAAATCAGATCTTTTGCAATAGTAATAAGTGTTCTTACCACCTGAGACATCTCTCCGGTTTCTGAGTCATTTTAAGACTTACTCAGATAAAGGTGAACTAGGCACACATCTGAGATCAAAGGATTATTTAAATGGTGACTTTCTAAAAATGATGGACTCCAGAAAAAAAAAAAAAAAGGTTTCTGTCTGGACATATCTGAGATATTCTTTTCTTACTGGAATTCACCATCCCAAAAGCTCATATTGTTCACCTGGAGACTTTGGTGAAAGCATGAAATTTAGAAAGAAGAGTGAAAAATGAGAAATGAGGCAGCGGCCCTGATTAATTTTTGGGAACTCAATATGCATTATTATATAGAGGCTTCAGGAAAATGAGGATGGAAAGCCTGTCCCATTTTATTAAGGCTTAGAGGTGGTCCATGATTTACTCACTGTCAGACAGTTACATAGTAGAAAGATTTCAAATCCAGATTCAATTTTCTTAAAAGATGTTCGATTTCTCTTTTACTGTCTAGCGCATTGACAGAAGCAGAATTAGGGAAAGGGAGGCACAGTGGAAAGACAACATTGAGAGAAAATATAAAGGGAAGGAAGAAGGGCTTAGATTATGAATTTAGAATTCAGGGAAGAAAAGTCAGCTATTCAAGGAGAGAAGTACAAAGGTTATTTAAAGAAAGGTCCCTAAGCATCTCTGACTGCCTCGCTCAGTGCCAAGCCCTCAAAGAGTTGCAACAGCTGCTCAGGACAGAAGGAATTCTGCTTCTAACCCTTACTTCATGTCTATAAAATTATCAGGTCGGTGTGTGAGAGTTTACAAAACATTCCCATGCAACAAACACACGCATGGGCAGTGTTCCTTTGCAGCATTTCTTGGATCTGCTCTGTTCCTGTAGGCTGAAGATGGATGCCCCAACGTTATAAAGGAACTTCGGATGACTGTCCACTAGACAGGTGTCATCTCATTCATTTGTAGTTTTTGGAAGTTGTTTGCACTTCTGGTTTACTTGGGTAAATATATCCTTCTGTGGTCTTTGATGTAATTGAAGATTAGATAGTTATAGATATAGTTTGTCTTAGTTATTTAAAAAAGTATATTGGCTATGAATCTTTAGATTCACAGGATAAGGTAGATGATAGAGTATTTTCTTTAATTTTGTTAAATACAAATAGACTAGATATTGTAACTGTACTTCTTGCTTGATAGCTGTTTTGTTATATGTAATCTTGCTATGTTAAAATTTAAACCTTCCTTTTTGATTAGACAGAGATGGGGAGATGATGTAGGAATGTCTTTCTGTATGTTGTAAATATCAATCTTTAAATAAAGGAGCTGTTTTAGCCCTTGGTGAGCATCATAGAAGAAGTAAATGGGGAATCAGAATAGTTAGGAGATGGAGGGTGGAGTCAGAGCAGATAGAGCCAGCCACCAAAGAAGAAACATGTAAGGAACACAAGTGAGCCATGGGCCACGTGGCAAGGCAGATTAATGGAAATGGGTTGAGTTAAGATGAAGGAATTAGCTAGCAATGTACCTGAGCCATAGGCCAAACAGCATGAAGTTAATATAAGCATCTGATGAAAAGCAGCTGCATAATCTCACATATAGCTAGCCTAAAAGGGCTGAATTTATTGCAGAAAGTAGACTTGTGATGGAGGATGAGTCACAAAGTGGAAGAAATGAGAGAGGTGAGCCAAAAGGATAGTGTTCAAAATGCAGATGGCAATTCCTACTATACACCTGAAGTATAGGATGCATGTCCCGGATGTAAAAAGGAGAAATAAAATCATGCATGTGGTATTCCTACATACATACATGCACGCATATATGTATATATTCATATGCATATACATGCACACATGCACACACACGCACGTGCACACGCACACGCACACGCACACTGATCCTTTGATCCTGGGGACCTGATGAACAGCGGCAGGAGATTAAACAACTACAATGGGAAATGATGTAATTAAGAGCTTTTATACTGAGATGTGTGGAACCTGTCAACACTATATACCACAGACTGGATGTATCTACAAATAGATGGGGTACACTCTGAAATGACAAAAACAGAGCATAATGAATCCATGCACTAGTTACATATCATTATTATCCAGTTTTGTACACAGTGCATAAATGCATGTACTTTACTATAAATGGCAGCGTGTTAGCTTTATTTATACCAACATCACCCCCAACATACAAGTCATCTGTTGCACTGTGACATGACACGGGGCTACAATGTCACTAGTTAACAGGAAATTTTGTTCCATTATAATGCTGTGAGATCACTATCATGTATGTGGCCCATTGCTGACTAAAATGTCATTATTTGGCACGTGGCTATTCACTCAATTTAAGTTATAAGACAAAGCAAAGAAAAACCAGGACCTGAAAAAGAATTAATCACCCTAGAATCCTTGAGACATCAAAGGAAGAAAACAGAGAAGAACTTAAATTAATTATCCTGCCCCAAATTATATGCCTAAAGATGACATTGGGTCAGCCTGGGAGCTCTTCAGAAATGGGAGCTCGTAGGCACGTGCCCATTAGCAAGTGTCACAAATTGGTTATGTCCCCTCCTTTCTTCCTGCTACTTAGAAACAAGTTTTAGACAGTGCTGGGCTCTGGAGACAAGGCTTAAGACCAACTGAGTAGAGCGCATGTTTAACATAAGAAAATACCTGTAAGGCAATTTGAAAAAATGAAAAAATGTGAGCACTCTTAACCAATAGCCTTGTTTCAGGAGGCCATGTTTTCTCCAACATACATACATACATACATACATACATACATACATACACATACACACATCATATCTTTATATACACAAATCATACATATATTCATGGAGATGGATATATACATATATAATTATCCATATATGTGTGTATATAGTCAATGTATATTTATATTTTCTCCTATATATATGTATTGGACAAATAAATATATATATATTATAGGGTATATATGTATTGGATATATTTGTATGTATATACACGTGTATTTATATATGTATACACATATTATATCTTTCTCCCTAAAAGAAAGACAATTGCAAAATTTAAATTTAAGAAAAGAGCTGATAAGATAGCCTAATAGATAACAGGCCTTTCTGACAATCCTGATGATGTGAATTCAGTCTCCAGGTCCCCATAGTGAAGATAACTGACTCCAATAAGCTATCTTCTAAATCCAAATAACTGAAACTAGCATAATCAAAGACCTTGTGGGAAAATGTAACCAATCAGTTATTAATTAGTCAGCCATAATGATAATTCTGTCTTCTTCAGCCATATCTATTCCACTACATAGAGCTATCATTTGATGATAACATAGCCTTCTACACTTGTGGAATCAGTTGGAGAGGGTTGGCTTCCTTAAGGCAGTAATCGCATGACAGAGATGTCACCTTTCTTGGAAAAAACGTATAAGAGTAAGCATATGATCTCTCACCATTTTCCCCTGTTGCCATGGTAACCAATAACACCCTGCATAGCCTCAAGCCACCCATCCCTTGTTCTTGTTTAAGGATAGCACAAAAAAAAAAAAAAAAGATACTGGTCAAACCATAATGACCATGAATGAGTGAGAAAAGGTTTGGTTATTTAAGATAACTGATATTTGGGGGCTAGTTATTGCATATTCCAATTCTGACTAATACAAGCGAATATAAATGTTATTCTAGTACTATTTGTAAATAAATAAAAGAGAAGATAAAATAACCTGGTAATGTAGAGAGGTAGGTGCCATGGTCTGAATGTGTGTCCTTAAATGTCTGTTATGGCTTAACTGTCAATATGATAGTTTTAAGAATGAAGACACCACACCTTTTTGTAGGGTTGGTACTCTTACAAAAGAGTTTAGGCAGCGGTTGTCCCTTCTGCCTTTGGTCTTCTGTTGTATGAGGACCTTGGGGATGCAGAACACCTTTCCAGTCACAAAATTTCCCTACATCTTTATCTTGGCTTCCCTAGCTTATAGAACATGAGAAATACTTTCCTGCGACTTATGAATCTCCTAGTCTGTGATATTTTGTTATAGCAGCGAAATTTGACTAAGACAGGCGGTGTGTTTGGGTTTAATGTCTGATTCCATGGTTTAAAGATATAGAAGAAATTTAATTCATGAATCCACAAATAGATAAGGTTCCCTTTTGTGGCTCTCCTCGATTCTTTCCATAATGCTCTGATTGCCCTTACTTAAAGAGATTGAACCCAATGTGATTCAATACATGACCAAAATGAGTGTGTACGCCTGAATCCAATGCCTGTGATTTTTCACCGTATCACTAACACTCTGAAATGACTAGAGGGTTTGCTCCCAACTCTTAAAAGCTGTGACTCCAAGGAAACATCTGGCCTATGACTTTGGGAATTGATTTGTAAACCAGGGATCTTAGACCTCTATTCCTCACAGGTTGCTAGAAGTTGTACTGAGTATGAACAATTTGGAACAGCCTATCAGTAGAATTACTAACTCAGCTCTTTGCTGGATTATGAGAGAATCTAGTAGGTGTGTGGGTCGGAGTTTAAAATTTTTATGTTCACCTTTCTAAGGAGAAAACCTTTCTGCTTTGGTTATTTTTGGATAGATAAAAATGTTTCTAAATATAATACTTGTAATGGAATTCATTGTTCCAGACTCTTCAAACAGTATCAAATGATAATTTAATTTTCTCTTGTATGACTCAGAGTTGTTTTCCATTGTTTTGATTCTAATATCAGCTATGACATGGATTTCTGCAGTACCCTAAGAGCTGTGTGAAAATCCAAGATTCCTGAAGGAGCTTGTGATCAAGAAGAGGAACTGTGACGGGGTGGAGCTTAGAGGTAGAGAGTGTGCTAAGTGCCAGTGAGGCCTGGGGTTCAGTCTTCTCTCTCAGCACATGTGTACATGCACACATGGGTACACTACACCTAAACACACCTACACACACACACATGCGCGAGTAGACAGTGTTATAATCCTATTCCAGTCCAATATGGTCTGTATATTCATGCAATTAAAGGTCACAGGTGTCAGGAGAAAGTAAAAATGGGTTCATCAGGTCACCATCACCTCTGGTGCTGACTGCAGCTGCCCTTTACTGCTAAGTTCTCATTTGAGGGTGCTAATTTGATGTGGCATGAAGATGCAGTAACCAAATAAGGGATGCTGCAATTGTTAGTGTTAATTACTAGATATAGAATTCCCTAAGAGATAGGACTCTAGGGAATTATCATAGTTGCATTAAGTGAGGTGGGGAGGTCTGCCTATATGGGTGACGCTGTTTCCTGGCTGGTATCCTGGACCATGTAAGTGGAGAAAGGGATTGGAGAAATCATACATATTCACCTCTCTGTGTTCCTCATTACAGACAGGACATGCGCAGTGACTTCAAGCTCTTGCATCTTTGACTCCCCTTCCATGATAGACAATTATACGTAGAGGTGAATACTTTTAAGTGCATCTATGTGAGGGGTGTTTGTGTGTGTGTGTGTGTGTGTGTGTGTGTATGCGTGGGTGCACACACACATGGGCAAGTGTCACTTTCTGGTGTTGCTTCATCCAATGAATAAAACCTGAAAATGCAGTAATGAGTCTTTAAGTGATTAGAGACCTTAGAAACAGAGGTACATTATAGCAAGAACAATAAAAAAAAATCTGCTCTAGATGTCTGTATTTTATATACATTCATTTAAATAATCCTTTCTGCTTATTCAGAGCACATAAATTCTTTCAGCTAAAAGGTTTTTTATGGACTCAAAAATTGATAAATCAATTTCAATCTATATAGACGAAACTACTGATAATAGCACCACCTATTTGTGTTCAAACTTGGGTAATTTTATTTTTTAATTCAGTCATTAGATTAAATAAACAGCAACAGTATCTGAGTGAGATTCAAATCAGTCTTTCACTTAGTTATTTTCATCTCTCTAACAAATATTTACTGAATTTCTACTATGGGTTAAGGAGTCTGCCTGGAAATTGGGGATAAAAATGACATGATCTTTATCTCTTTGGATCAAAGTACCAAATAGAGAAAACAGATTGAAAAAATACTCACAAAATTATATATTAATTATAGTGAACATATAATAAACATAAAATAGCATGGAAGTGACAAGGTGCCATATATTAGTCAGTTTTTAAAATGGGCTAGCACAGTGAAGAGAGGTAACAGCAGCATGTGCAAGGACTCAATTGTGGGTGCTGGATCTAAAGAAAGAGAAAAACTAATGGACTTGGGCAGTTGGGGTGGGAGAGTAAGGGAAAGATCCCAGAGGTCATAATATAGGTTTTGAACTCTATTCCAGAGACATAATGAGCAGGCTATCCATATAGCTGGAGAGCAATGAGATTTGCGTTTTCAAAGACTCCTGCTATTGCCTGGTGTAGTGATGCATTCTTTTATTCTCAGCAGGAAGACCTCTGAGTTTGAGGCTACCCTTTTCTATAGAGTTAATTCCAGGACATCCAAGGATATACCCAGAGACCCTGTCTGGAAAAACAGAAGAGAATGAGGAAGAGAAAGAGGAAGAAGAGAAGACGGAGGAGGAAGAGGAGAAGGAGGGGGAAGAGGAGGCAGAGGAGGAGGAAGAGGAGCAGGAGAAGAGAAAAAAGATTCTGCTACTGTGTGGGATGGGAGGCACCGGTGTGGCCTTCCTAAAGGAGGATTTCCAAGCCCTCTCCAGTAATCGAGGCACGAGGGACGAGCCAGGCAGGTAGCCATGAGGGGCAAGAGAGTGGAAAGAACACCAAGCTATTTAGGAGACAAAGTAAAAAGACCTTGACATTAAACAGATAGAGGAAGCAGTTAAGATAATGCCAAGGCTTTAGTAACTGAATAGATAAGAGCCTGTTTAGTGAAATATGAGCAAAACAATTTGAGAAACTTGGTTTTGAATGTTTTTGGTCTTTATATTAGTAGGGATTTTCTGTAAACTGACTATATGCATAAACACACACTCAGAACAAACCTGTGATCGAAAGATTAACATTTAATCTACTGATAAGAAAACATGTCCTTTGATGATTGAGAACCAAAACCATGTTTTCTTAGTGAAAAGCAATTTTTAAAGATTTCTGATTCTGCACACTGGAGTTAAAAGCTTACTGATGAATATGATTTTGGAACCAATACATGTTCTCTTATGGGATCATTCATTTTCTAACTTGAAGGAGCACTGCTGTAGAAATTAGTAGGAAATCCTTGCTTGCTTAGACTTTTTTGATGCAGGATCTCACTATGTAGCCTTGGCTTCCTGGACCTCGCTAGTCTCAAACTTGTAGGCATTCTCCTGCCTCTGCCTTGTTTTCACCTGAGCTGAGATTAGAGGCATGCATTGACATGCATTGCCTGGTACTCATTGTTATCCTATTAGGAAAATACCAGTAACAAAAAGGCTGCTTCCAGCCGGGTATATACCTTTGCTCTCAGGCAGGAGAGGCAGAAGGAGAATCTCTGTGAATTATGAGTTCAAGGCCAGTCTGGGCAAGATGCAGACCAGTCAAGGTAACACAGTGAAACCCTGTTCAAAGCCAAGCAAGTAACAACAAAATGACTTCCAAAACAGAAGTTCTAGGTAAATATCAATGTGATCATGAACGACCAAAATATAAAAGGAAGAAAACAGCCTATCTTTAAAAGTACCATAAGAAGCATTTGGGCTGTGTGGTGATGATACACGCTTGATATCCTAGTCATTGGGAGTCTGAACAGGAAGGTCTCAAATTGGAAGCTAGCCTGGGCTATGTGACACGATCCTGTCACACATGTCAAAATGTAAAACAGAAAATAAAAATTCTGGCCCCTCAATGTTTCCAATTCTTTCTGATTTAGTTTTCAAGTGGCTCACCCCTGTGAAAGTGAGAAATGTTCAATAGCGATTCATATAGTTGTTATACTTCCATATACACACATAGAACACTAACTTGTCCACACATAGATCAAAATATTCCTATTAAATATGTGCACAGCCTCAGAAACCCTCCAGGATGTGTCTTAGGAGCAGCAGCAGAAAAAAAAAAAAAAAAAAAAAAAAAAAAAGGTTTGCAACACCTCGGTAGAAAAAAGGGTTATTCCTTGAGCAGGCAGGAAATGGAGGATTTTCTCATAAAGTATAAAGGTGAAGTTCAAGGTCTCAAAATGGCCTTTCAAAATTTAGGAGCGATCATGTTACAGATACTCTGTCCCCCTTCATGCACCCCTACACCTCACTACTGATACGCAGTCTCATTTCACCACAGAGAGCATTCTCTCCCAATGAGAAGGACTGACAGGCCAAGCACACAAGAGTGAGAAACGCTTGTAGAATAATAGCTCAGCCCTTTAGGTTTAAACTAGATGTTTTTGTCATTCACAGGTCTCAAAGAAAAGTGCCCATGTCACCTCTGCTCATTTTCTCAACATCTCTAGCCTTGGTATTTCATTACAGGCTTAGGAGAGAAACAGACTCGTCCCCTCAGGGCAAATGTTTCCTCCGCCTCGGTGCCCATCTCTCTGGCTCTGTTCCTCACACCTTCCTATAGCTAACTTGCAAATGCTTAGCTCCATTGAAATGTAATTGGCGTGTGTAGTAGAGATGGGCCCTTAGTTCCATCAGATTATCTATGAAATAGTAAAATCTCTCACCATGACTTCAATTAATGAGTGAATTTGCTAATCTCAGAATCTTTTATGTCTCATGTCCAGGAGGTGGTTTAGAAGTTCTCTATATGGGCTGGAGAGATGGCTTCCTTGGTAAAAGGCCTGCCACCAAAATATTAGAAGCCAAGTTCTGATCCTAGCACGCCTGTAAAGGCCAGACATTGAGGCATCCATCTTTAACCTCAGAGCTGGGGGAGATTGGGACACAGGGTTCTGCAGCTCATTGCCGTTCTGCACCAGATAGTTTGTGAATTGCAGATTCAGTGAGAGGCCCTGCTTCAAAATATAAGGTAAAGAGGGCCATTGATAAGCCATCTTCTACACACACATACACACACACACACACACACACACACACACACACACACACACACATACACACACGCACGTATCCACGTACAACAACACATGCACCGAAAACTAGGAAAAATAAAAAAAAAGAAAGAGAAAAGAAAAAAAAAAAACCTAAGTATGCCCTAGGACTCTAAAAAATACTGTGTACAGAGTAAGAAAAAGAAATCCCTCCAAAAACACATATGTGCTTTCTGGTTTGTTGACTTACTTCATGTCTCCACAATGCCAAGAACACCTTTTCTGTTCACAGTTTCCTAGCACAGTGGTTGACAAAGAGTTCACTAAACCACATTCACAGAGGAAAAGTAGAATCCAGGCACAAGATCCCAGCCTGGAGACTTTACACTAGCCCTGCTCAGCTCCTCTGAGCTCCACAGCTTGTGACTCCAAGAGTAACAATGTTGCATACACTGCTGTGTGTCTTGTGGTAAGAGGAACAAGTGATATTCACCCTATTAGCAGCACTTCATCAAAGAGACTCATTGGAAAATCAAACTGCTAGCGAGACTTGGTAACAATAATGTCTGCATTTCCTTTTGTCCCAAAAGTTTCAGAGTGTTTCATAAAACACATTGTTTCTAGATATTAAACTTTCTTTTCTACCATTTTAATATCATTTAAAAGACTATTGGGACTTTCACTTAGAAGCTTTTTCTTATTGTTTCCTTAATAGTAAATAAAGTGAAACAATTTTCTCCACTAACTGCCACAGATACTCTCTTGCAAGCAGAAAACAACACACACTATAAGAACACACTATAAGTGCACAAATCTTATTTCCTGGGTAGCTTTAGGTCTGCACGTGAAAACCCGAGGCTTCTATTTGGGAGACATAAGATAAAAATGACAGCCTAAGCTGATGATGCTCAAAAGCTTGAGATGGAAAAAAATCAGAATTGTTCTAGGTTCAGAAACAAGGTCCAAGTGGCTGGTAAGAGTCAGTCACATCATGAGGGAGGAAATGGGCAGGCTCGGTTGCTTGTGCATGTGGCATAAGAATCCTGAGGTTGATTAAGTGTGTGGAGGGATGTTAATGATTTGATCTGCTATGCAGGTATTCATTGGGTATCTTTGAGGCTAATGGATCCCAAAGTGGCAAGGTGAGGAATCATGACTGACATAAGCTTGTGACAGGGGATGCTGAAGAGAACAGAACAAACCACATGATGCAGTGAAATAGTCTACAGAAGGATGCAAGATGAGACTTGGGGGACAAGGGACAGAGGATGATTCCTGCTATCGACATCAGGCTTACACATACGCATGCTCACATACATGCACACAGAGATGTATTCACATATGCAAACACACATACATACAGGCATCACACACGGTAGGAAGAGGAGAGAGGAGAATCAAGGATATTTCTAGAGCCTCGACTGGCAGCAATTGTGATATTTATTGGGGAAAATAGAGGGCAAGAATATTTGTGTTGGGGAACAATAAAGAAAAGTGATGCTATGGAGACAGAAAATTAGGCATGAACTTGCTGAGTTAGATATCAACCTGGAGAAGTCACGTGGATGCCGGTGGCAAAGCATGAAGCCCAAAGGGTGCTGCAACACACATGTGGTTTGGTGGCTCACAGTTCTTAACACAGTTGAGACAAAGGATAGCCAATACTAGATGGATGACTTAAAGCTAGTTTTTCTAGGGCCAAGATCTGGACAAGAATATAAATTCCAGACCACAAGTATATATTCCATATATAGAATAGAAAGGTCTATCTCATACATAAGAAAAAAAGAGAGAGGAGAGAAGGAGGAGAAAGAAGTCAAGGGCTGTCAGGGTGGCTCTGAGGTAAATGTGGTTGCCATGAAAATCTGACAACCTGAGTTTGAGTCTCTGAACCAATATGAGAGTCAAGAGGAGCAGTAACCCCCCAAAAAGCAGTAACCCCCAAGATGGTCCTTAACTCTGACATGGACACTGACACTTGCAATATCTCCCACACTTCAATAATAACTTTGAAACGAGGAGAAAGAAGAGGTAGAAGGAGATATTTACATAAATTCAATGTAGTCTGTGGTAATTAAAAATGGAAAGCAATAGGAACCTTTGCAGAAACAGTCTCTTCTTAACCAAATGATTACAGTGATCATTGTTATCCTGGCATGGACGGGATTATTCACCAAGCAACCTCAGGACACAACATTACACTGGTGAGGGTCTTGACAGCCTGAGTCTGAGAGCAAGAAGGCATCAGAGTTATTCATTCCAAGAGATCTTCTATAAAGTAGACATTTGTGTTTGAGAAGTCAAAATAAAGCAAAAAGCATTTAAGGACAGTTAAAAGAAATGATAGGTGAATGGCTATAAACTGGATGCTTTTGTTACAAATGACTAGTGTGACAACCAGAGAAACTTCAATAGAATGAAGATCACATTATAGCAGAGTCCCAGTGTGAATGCTTTGAATCTGGTGCTGATGTTGTGAAAATGTCTCTGTAAAAACACACTGTAAAGTCCTTAGAGCCAAAGGCAAATTGCTTTCAACTTACGTTCAACTGTTTGTGAAAACATCTTTTCACCATATTTGCCAAGTTTCTAGAGTATGGCATAAAGACACCACTTTAAATAAATGGCAAGGATTTCACTGTGCACCCCATCCATTCATGCCTACACAGCAACTACTGATTCAGAATAAACCTCAAGTGTTAATGTCAGATGCCAGCTTGATATTCCCAAAACTTCTCCTTGGAGCAGTTATCTATGTCCACAGTTCTCTGCAGTGTCTCTGCTGTTATAAGGACACTGATCACTTACTCTAATTAAATAAGAGTGTTATGACCCCCAAATCCAATCTCATCACAATTAAGACATAAGTTCATTAGCATTTCTCTTGGGCTTTTGAAGTAATCATTCTTGTCATATTGGTTGATTACCGTTAGTTCTGTTTAAATAGGAAAACTTCCTACTCATCAGGAGTAAAGCCCTGATTGTTTGTAAACTCTAAACATTACAGAATTATGAGCTGGTGAAATGGCTCAGTTGGTAATGTTACTTGCTGCCAAGCCATAAGATCTGAAGGGTCTTATCTTTGGGCCTCACATGGTAGAAGGAGAGGCTAGCCTCCAAAAGTTGTCCTCCAATGCTCCCATATGTACTCGGGCATGTAAGTGCCCACACATATATGCACACAAAATAAATGAAAATAGAAAAACTACATATTACAAAAATTATGAAATTCTTTCACTAGAAAGATTTATTGTGACTTTTAACGCCACAAAAATAGAGGTTTTTCTTTTGTACTTAAGCAGCTGCAATATATTCTCTTTGAACAAGAATTTAATAGGAAATGCTCGTGTTCACCATGAAATCATCTGAATTTTAAGTTATATTTTCCTATATTAAAGAAATTAAGGCTAGAAGAAGGATTCAGTTAAGCAGACAGCCTGAACACGGAACTAAGAGTCCCCATACTCACATAGACACAGCAGGGCAGAATGTCTATAACCCTAACATTGGAGATGTGGAGACAGTGTATCTGCTTGGGTACTCTAGCTGAGTCAGCAAACTCTGTCATTAGTGAGAGACCCTGCCTCAAAGAATAGAATGGAGGAGATCTGGGCTGGATATATCAGTGCTAGAATACTTGCCTATTCTGCATGAGGCCTTCTGTCCAATCAATAGAACTACATAAATCAAACTCATCTACGAACTGCAAAATATTTCTAGGGCTGGAGAAATAGTTCAGCAGTTAAAAATACTTGAAGCTCTTCAAGAGGACCCAAGTTCCATTCATAGCACTCATATTGGGCAGTTGATAACCACTATAGCTCCAACTGCAAAATTACCTCTTCAGGGTTCTGTGAATACCAATACAGAGAGAGAGAGAGAGAGAGAGAGAGAGAGAGAGAGAGAGAGAGAGAGAGAGAGAGAGAGAGAGAGAGAGAGAGAAGAAGAAGAAGAAGAAGAAGAAGAGAGAGGGAGAGGAAGAGAGAGAGAGAAATAAGATAGTGATTGAGGCCACCTGATATTAATCTGAACTCTCCACACATAGGTCTATAACATAGACACATATGAACCTTTGCATACTAGTGCCTATATGTATACACATGAACACACACATACATGTTTATATATATATAACATATATGTAAATACCACATGCAAGCACATACACAAACATAAAATGGAAAAATTCATGCATATCATCTTCAGATGACACAAAATGGAAAAGTTCATGGCATATCATCTTCAGACATTTAAGATTTTCTTGAACATTTGTTGATTTTTCAGCTTGGTCTTCCTGCAGAGTTTCACATGTGTAAGATGAGAAGAAAGCTGTGAAGTCAAAACCAGCTTGGCCTCCTGCCCCTGTCTCCCCACCCCTGACTTCCCACCCCTCCCTCTCTCCCCTTCCCTCTTTCTACCGACCATAGAGATTACTGAGACTCTAAAGACAGAAACACTCAAGTGCCTTCCCAGGAGATAAGATGAAGTTCAACTCCACAACTTCACCCAAGCATAATTACTTTCATTTCAAAATACACGATTTTCGCCCTAGCATTTTAAGAAAATGTGACGTGTAAATTTTGCTGTTATAGTTATTAAATGCCCCCTGTAACCAATGGGGCAGAACCTCTATCAACTGAAAATTAACTTCTCTACACTCCTGGTATTTGGAGGTTACAGGCTACTTCTAGAACATGATAGGTTGTTTTCACTTGAAGAGTTAATTGTCCCTATAGCTATTATATGGAGAGGAAATAAACAGGGAAGGAGGAGGGGAGGCCAAGTTTCCATAGAGAAAACTGTTTAATACATCACACAGATTCGCTGTAATTAAAGCCTCTGAAATGCTAGACCACTGGCTTAACCACCTGCTAATATAAAAATACTTTGTATGAAAAGAATGACAGGGGAAAAAAAAAAAAAAACAGTCTGTCTGAAGAACTTGTTCATCAACTCTTTGAACTCCAGCCAACTTTGCCACAGAGAAGAGAGAAATGCATTACCAAGAAAAACTGAGTAAAAAGTGGCTGTCTCCAGAGGCCTGTCAAATCTCAGGTAGCTGTAGGGGGAAATTTTTGTAAGATCTGGCAGGGCCAAGGGGTCCAATATATCCTGAAGTCACATATTAAAAATATGGCTGGCTTCATAAAAACAAAACAAAGCAATGTTTATTTTGTGGAAAGAAAGCATGCCAGCTTAGAGAGTAAAACACAAGTAACTACTTAAAGCTAAGAACTAAAATTCGAAAATAAACTTTGAGTGTGTCAGTTTATGGCTTATGGAAAGCAGATGCCAAGACAGAATTATAAATAGAGGATTATTACCGAGGGAAACACTGGTGATCAACTGGCCACCTTGAAAAGTCAGCTCATGGAGCAGCTGTTCAGACCCCACCACGCTCTGTCACCAGCTAGAAGGCTTTCAGGAATAGTGTGGCCCATGAGAATGTGCTGGTGGATCAGGTAATGTGGCACCTGCAGGCTGATGAACAGAAACTCTTGCAGCATGTTCTGAGCTGTTTCCCTAGGAAAGGCCTCAACACAGAAACAAGCTAACAGTGTAAGTTATATAAAAGCAAACAGGGCCCAGGGTAGGAAATCCAGAGGTCAGATTAGATGCGGCCTCTTATATCTGCTTCAGAGAAGAATAGATTTCCAAGCTGCTGAGTCAAGCTCCTCACATGCGACCCTTCCTGAGCCGCTTCTGTTTCTTAAATGAGACCTGTCATTTCATTTGCAGATTAAATTAGTTTTCTACTTGGTTTATCTCCCTTTAGGTTATGGACTAGTGGAAGGCCATGCCTTACTGTTCATGTGTGCATTTATTGAGACACCCATCAGTGGTTTAATCATGGGAGGCTTTATGAAGCTGACAATCAGGTGTCTTCCTAGGAGCACAAAAGTGAAGGTAAACAAGAAAATGACACTAAATCACTAAGATAATTACTCTGAAGTGAGTTAATTGGGGCAGCAAAGGTTTGGTCTTTGAGTCGCTTCGGTTATCATTTTAATTCCCACTTCTAAAGTTGTCCAAATGAAGATGAACTACAGTTCTCAACTATCAACCATCTTGTAGCAAGAAGAAGCTGTTTACTAGTCCTGATGGCCAGCAAGTGTGATGTTTCACAGTCCAGATACCTGACTACATTGCTGAACCAAATGTCTGAATGAGAGGAAACATTGGGTTGGACTTTTTCCCACCGATGTTGCTATGTTTTAGAAGTTACTAAAAAAACCACATTTATGTGTTTTCAGATGCAAAGCCAAGTTTCTCTCTTTCCCTATCATATCATCTACAGAGATACCTACAGAATGTTGAGACTTGTAGAGCACAATAATTCCAAGAGCCATTCATGGTAAGAAATGGAATTTTTTATTCTTTCCCCAAGAAAAAAAAAGGGGGGGGGTGTGGGATGGGCAGGGGTGTGCACACTATCATAAGGGACACTGTGCTCAAAATTAAAGGTGCTAGACTCCAAACTCTTTATGGCTTATTTTAATATTTGATAGGGGACGAGATAAGGAGAATATCCTGTCAATGAGCTTTGTTAAAATTTAACAAGCATGCACGATGGCCATTGAGATGTCAAAGAAGGCCTATATGATGGCTAAGGCACAGGGACAGTGAACTATGGTTTCTAAGACTTTAACTTTAAGAGAAAGAAGGAAGAAGATCTTTAGTTAAGATAGATGCTCAGTTATGAAGAGGGGTTTGTTTAAAACAAGAATCTAGGTTCAGGAAATGAGGCCTAAATGCATTGCCAAGTGAACTTGGGTTTTTTAATTTGTTTGTTTCTTATTTTTTGTAATGTAAGACATTATGCGCAATTACAGAGCTGTAACTGTGTTCCTGGGAAGAGAACAAAATAGAAGGTAGGGTAATATTGGGGGCATAGGCAAGATGAGCTCAAGTTTGAGGCAGGTCCAGTCTCATTAAAAGTAAAACATACGGCTGAGGATATAGTGGTAGACTGCTCGCCTAGCATGTTCATGGTCCTGGATTTAATCTCTAGTTCAGAAAATGAAAACGGAGCATCAACAAAAGCAAATAATGGCAAGTTAAAACCTACTTCGCAATTTAGAGCACACATACACTGAAAAACCATGTGAGACAAACATGGGCCACATGGGTAGAGAGAGGGAAGGAGGAGAAGCAAGTGCAAGGCATTAATTGGAGGTGGAGAGAAGAAGATGCACACAGGGGCTACCTAACCTTGGCAAGGGTCTAGTTTTCATCTGAATAGTGATCACTGTAGACTGCATAGGTATTCTTCTGCATATTTATGGTACATTCTCTGTATTTTTAAAAAATCAAATCTAATAAACAGAAAGGCTTGGTTATGTCATGCTGATGAAAAGGCATCAAGAGGAGACGTGAGACACAAGATCTGAAGGCACAAGGTGCTGACAGAGCCTGTCCTAAGAGAGAAACTAATGATGGGATCCTCCAGTGATGAACTAACTTTGAAGAAAAAGGACATCTTTTCCCAGGAGTTACTGAATGAACAAAGATGACGATGTGCGCATGCTGGTTTAATACAGATGTTTCTAGGCAAAGTCAGTGAAGAACAATGTCATGGGTGAGTACATGTGGGAAAGCCACTGCCCAATGAGGAGTAAACCTCATGTAAGGTCATCATCTGAGTTAAGAATGGAAGTAGGGAGTTAGGACACCTAGGGACAACATAGGATCCAAGACAAGGAGGAGGCTGCAACTGGGAACACACCCTGGTTCCAAACTACCTGTTATGGCATCAGTCTATAGCATTGCACTGTTTTCTTCAGCAGCCCAAGCAGCCCAGGTTCCTTGGGAAAGTTAAATGACAATGATCGCGAGTGTGAACACACATACTTTCCCTCCCTGTTAGAATGGCAGTTGTACTTTCACACAAATCAAAACTGAACTCAAGAAGAGAGCAGACAGACTGCTGCAGGAAACATAAGAAGAGACATGCTTACATGCTTCTGAAGTAAGAATCTACTGAAATTCCACACATGAACCTGGGCTTTCCCACTTAAAAATGCATGCTATCAAGTTGACATAATTTCATTTGAGTTTTGCAGCTTTAAACAGATCATTTGTTTCCTTTGGTGAAACTCCAATTATATAAGCAAGGTGGATAAATGAGCCTTGACCCCTCCTGGTAGCTTCGATGGTGTGCACAGAGGCAAGGAGAGAGAAGGCAGATGCTATGATGCTCACAGATTGCACTAGATTAAATTAATGATACATCAGCTTGAAGGTGGTCAAATATTAGATATTCCACATGGATCAATCTTGTAGATCAAAATTATCACCCACAATTTATTGAAACAGTAAACAAATGGCACAAGCTTATCAGTTGAATAATGAACTCAACAGTTCGGGTTCCACAGGATTGAAAAAAAAGATCATCTTAGCATGTCTCATAAGGTATAATCTTTAATAAGTTCCTGTGTAGGTTTATCTATTTAAAAAAAATTCTGAGAAATATTGAGGTAGACTATTTGATTGTGGGTTTGTTTACCATTTTCATTTAGACATGCTGAATCTCAAATCTTTTTCTTTCATACTCAACCAGTCCCAAAGCACAGTCTTGGAGTCTGTCTACTGGATACACAGAGGTTCAACTTCACCTCCTTGAAAGTTGTTTCTTTCCCTTTATTTTTTTTGATAATTTTAATTAATCTAGGTTCATAAGCTTTTTAATGGCTTTTTCTTGGGAAACATTTTTGTGAAATATTTCATTTGCAAGTTTAAGTTATTCTAATGGAAATTGTTTTTTCTCTCTATCACAACACTTCATAAATTCTATCCCTTTGGGTTTTTGTTAGTTTTTAAATGCAGCTGTCAAGATATAAAATGTAAAACACCTCTGAAATAAACTGACCACTGTCAGAGTTTGAGAGAAACAGGTCGAAATCATAATCTATGTGCCAAACAAAGGGATACTGCCTCTACTCCTTAGAGGTTTCTTTTAAATATCATTGGTTTTTTAAAACAGAAAAGCAAGTCATCAACAGGCATTTTATAAAAGAATAAAATTTTAAAGCTCACAAACATACAAAATACCTTATTAATAAAGAGAAGCCATAAAAGATTATTTTTTAATCTCCCAAATTTACACATTTGGGAGACACTGACAAGACTGTGCTGGGAAACCATAAGCTGGAGATACAGTGGGAGAATCTTTCACTATAATCTTACAACACTTAGCATATTTATCAGCTCTGCTGAAATGTGTACATCCCTATACCCACTGGATCCAATTTTATACCATTTAGCATACAAATTTATTTGAAAGATATTTTTAAAAAATTGTACCAGGATACTGATTTTCAGCCTTGATTGATATAGCGAAAAATAGGACTAATATAAATGAACTATAATTGAGATTATAATTATAATGGCTCAGTTGAACAGTAGGATACCATGAGTCTAGTGAAAATTATACTTATTAACACAAAAAAGGCCAAGGAGCTTGGAAGATGGCTGAGTCAGTAAAGTGCCTATTGCACAAGTGCGAAGGTATGAGTTCAGATTCCCCAGCACCCATGTAAAAGCTGGGCAGTGTGGCGCACATCTACAACCCCAGTGTTGGCCTGAAGAGACAAGGGGATCACTGTAGTTCATCGGCCGACCAGCCTACCTCAATTAATGAGCTCCAGGTTTAATGGGAACCTGTCTCAAAAGAAAGGGACAATAATCAAGGAAGACTTTTGTTATTGATTTCTAGCACACACACACACACACACAGAGAGAGAGAAAGAGAGAGAGAGAGAGAGAGAGAGAGAGAGAGAGAGAGAGAGAGAGAGAGAGACCTATTTGAGAAGTCACTGAAGAAGGTAACATAGAGGTAGCACTGAGTTAAGATGGACCCTCCATACTCCTTGCTGGAAATACACAGCAACAACATAAAGGGGATAATGTAGAGCCCAGTGCTCATGAAAGAAAGAGGTCTCCACTCTCTCCCTGCCTCCAGAAATAGAGAGGCATCAGAGCAAGAGAGAAAAATCTCAGCTGGTGGAAGGGCAATTTTGGAGCTGTATGCAGGTCACCTTGTATAATGACTGTGTTTTGTTTATTAAGACCTAGTTTCACTTAGTAGTACCGACTGGCTGAAAAGTAATTATATAGTTGACTTTGGCCTGAAACTGAGAGTGAGCTCTCCTATCTCAGTCTCCAGACTGCTGGTATTAAAGTTTTGTTTTGGTTTCTCTGATATCTGTGTGAGATTGGGCGATATGATGGGAAAGCTCCACAGACACACTGGGCAGAGATCTGGGTTTAGAATCTTTATGAAGATATTAGGTTTCAATAGATCATCCATGCAGACAGCTAGGGAACTGGCTAAGTGAAAAGTACTTGCTTAGAATGTGTGAGAGGCTGGGTTCAACAATCCCAACTATCACAAAAGACAAAAAGGTTAATCTTGATGAGAGGCAGAAAAGAAAAAAGAAAGATAGAAAAAGAAAGAAAATAATAAACAAACTTCAATCATTGGCTTAGTGACATGACAAAGTTATCTTTATGTGGAGTTCCAAGATTCGGTATAGAGAAAAACCATGTTAAGCCTTCTATAAGTCTAAAAGCCATAGGAACTTTTAATAAAATACTTCTTGGCATCTATTGAAACCTGTAAAACCACAGCACGATGCTCACAAGCACCTGTCGAGACAGCTTGAACTCAGGGCTCACAGAAGACATGATCTGTCAAAGATGAGCTCATGGCTAATAAGCAAAATTGGTGTTGATTGTAAATGGCCACTACAGTCAGGAAAATCCCTGAAGAGTAGGGCTTACAGCCTAAGGACGAGAATAACTGAACAACAAGAAGGTAACTTTATAAACAAATGTTGAACTAATAAAGAAGCAACAAAAGAACTAGAAAGCATGTGACAGGATTCTTGCAAAAAGAGACCCCGCAGAAGGAAATGGAAGTACCAGATTTTAATGAGTGTGGACAGTGGGCGGAGCTTTAGAGTCTTCGCTACTGGAGATGGAGGTAACACTGGAAGATGTTTCTCAGTTAAATATGAAGAGTAAAGCAGTGAGAAGAAGAACGTGTATATTGCAGAGTTAAAAGGCTCAACTGGCCTCTTGAGCGTTCTAGGAGAAACTATAGGCAGAATTAGAGAGAAAGAATTCAGAGAGATCATGCCTGGAAACCTCCACGGCTGATGAAAAAGACATATATTATCAAGCTGATACAATAAACTGAGTCCCAAAGAGCCATTCCTACACAGTACATAGTGAGACTACCAGGAAGAGAATAAAGTGTTAAATACCAGGAACAAGCTTGAGAACAGACTTATTAAAATAAACAACAAAGACAGAAGCAAAGGGAGTAAGGTCTCCATGGCATGGAAAAAAAAACCACAACACTAAGTGAGCTTACTCAGCTAAACTTCCTTTGGGGGCTTGGGAAGAGAGAGCTACATTTCCAAATAGACTGAGTTTGCTTTGCACATCCTCAGAAAGATAACTACTAAAAGATATACTTCACTAAGGAGGGAACTAAGTCAGGAAAGAAGAAGAAAAAAAGAAGAGATATTTGAAGCAAGAGAAGCTGGTTTGGAAACAAGTCCCTAAATAGCAATAGGAATTGTCCGTGACAGTGGGTGACGCGGTTGGATGATAAGTTACTGAAGAAAATGAAGGCAAGAGAAAGGGAAAGTGCTGGCAGCGCTAAGAAAGAATAAAGGGCCCAAGCAGAATTCAATTGCTATAACATCCTTGTATATTATTTAAACATAGTATTAGTAAATGGCTCCATCAAGTGATTTTAGCCTTAGGATGCTTAGTTTAAAAATGTATGTTTAAAGACACGCACTCAAATAGAAGCGCAATAATATTTTTACTTGTATACTGGTAAAAATGCGAAAATTTCAGAGCACCAGAAGAAAAGTGAAAATCCATGAAGAGGCAACCAACGTGATGTCAGCATACAAAAGGCTAGTGAAAAGAAAATAAAATATGGTGAAAACAAGCCAACGTATCAGTTACTGCTGATTAAACCGGAGAGGTTGCATTTAGAGTCTGAGTTTTCAAAAGCACAAAATGATGAGATGGAGAAAGAATAAGACTTTTGGTATTAACTTTCCACCAGATAAATGAGAAAAAAAGGAATTATCAGGTCTAAAGGGTAATTACATGGCAGAAACAATTTCCCAATATAATATAATACAGTGAAATACATCTGTATCAACCAATAAGAGAGACACAAAATACAAAAAGCAAAAATATTACAAAGCTTGGTCCCTTTTACTGGGAGTATAAACTCCATAAATGCAATAATTAGTAAATGTAAAATAGTTACCTTCTAGTTGGAGGTATAAATGCTAGAGAAAATTTCTGTATGTGTGCAAGGAGACATAAAGTCCACTGTTCTATAATTTCAATGCATAGTGTTTGAAACAGGTGAATTCTGTATCTTTAGTTTTCCAATTGCCTTTCTGCTGCGGTGAAATACGAGACTAAAATTATCTTAACGAAGGAAAGTGGTTATTTGCTTACACCTCTAGGCCACAGGCCATCACTGAGGCAGTCAGGATGGAAACTTATGTAGGCACTGAAGTGGATGTATAGGAGGAGGATGCTTGCTGGCTCATCCAGACTCACTCTTGGCTTTCTTCCATAACCCAGGACCACTTTCCTATGGGTATTTCTGCCTTGTAGTAGGCTGGGCCCTCTTACATCGATTAACATGAAGACGACCCCCATGAACATGCCCATATACCAACTTGATCTAGACTATCCTTCAACTGAAGTTCCCTTTCTGGGTAATTGTTAGTTGTTTATTGACAGTTGATGCTAACTACAACAAAAAGGTTGAGTGATATAATTGCCTATGACCTTCCAGTAGACTAGCCACCCAGAGATACAGGAATATGTCTGATAAATTTACAAGAAATAGGATTTTGTGATAGCATCAGCCAGGAGCATATGGGATAGAAACCCACGTAAATTTTAAATTATGCAAGACAATTATCTTAATAATCATATCTACAAACATGTAAGTAAAAGTATCTGATATGCTTGAGGATGAAAATGAATCATGGGATGAGAGGAAGGATCTAGCATGGCTTGCTCAGTACTATTCTGGTTTTTTTTTTTCCTTAAGAAAACATTAAAATATTTATATAGGAAAATATTAAATTAACTCTGAGTGCTTCCTCACCTTTATACATTTGAAAATTTCCACTATATTTAATGTTAATAGATTTAAAAATACGCAGTAGTCTAATGTGTATACATAACTTTATGTCTTTTTTTTTTTAATATAAAAAAGGTATGCTCACCACTGGAGGATGTTGCTCATTGGCAAAGCAGTTGACCAGCATGTATGAGGTCCTGTGTTCATTCCCCATTAGTGGTAAAATAAATTAACCAACTAAAAAAAAAAAAAAAAAGTTGTACCTATATAAGTAACCAGCATCCAGGGAATATTGCTGACTTCTATTTATGTCTTTTTAGATTAGCTGGCTCAGTTTTATAAAAGACATACATTATTTTCATAAAAATAAAGCCCCAAATTCATTTGTTTCTTTTCAACCCTTTATCATATCAATTTAGAATATTCTTAGTTTACAAACCTAACTGGAATCCAAGATAAGATTTTCAAAGCTCTAGTAAAATTATGAAAAACCAAAAATATAAACTGCGTAAAAGGGATTTTTGAAATTGTATGATCTCTTGAATCATTACTAGCATTTCAGAAACTCTACTACCCTATGGTACAACTTAGCTCATATCCACAAGTGGGAATCACTGACTTTAATAAATGAAAAGTCAATGAGGAAAAAATTTAAGTTTTAGCTAATACTTTTAAGCAGAGAGACAGAGAAATTTACAACTTCACAACTAAACTTTCTTTGAAATTATTTCAACACCTAATATCCCTCCTCATTATTTTCATATTTACTCCTGACAGAAAACCGGAAATGTGAGTGCTGAGCCTTGGCCATTATCATGTCCCTGACAAGATGGTTGTCTATCTGCATCCTCTTTTGAACTGCTGTCATGACATAATTGTCTTAAGTGGCTAAAACACTTCTGTATGGTGTTTCAAACTGCCATTAAATGTCATACCTGCCTTTGATTTGATGAGGTTTCCATCCTGCTTATCAAGTCATGGAGAGGGGCTGAGCCTTCTCTGACCTCATCACCAACTATGCCTTCCCTAATCTGGTCAGTCAATATACAAGTAATTGCTATCGGTAGAAATTTCATTGTTGTGTTTTTATATTTTGTTTATTTTTTAAAAATCACTTCATAAAAGCAGATCTAATACGAACTTTTAAAAAGTACTTGAGTATTTAAGATTTGGAAGCAGGACATGGAATATTTTTAGTACCTCCTGCACTCAAATCGATTGTTTGCATAATCCTTTTCTCTGTAGAAACCATGGTAAGATCCGTTCTTCCTGAGCTTGCTTTTGCAAATCCGCTATTAATGTTTCAGAGTATATAATGGGACAGACTGTCCACAGCAGGTGATTAGAACTGCGTTTCTGCGGCCTTAGAAACTGCAGATTGATTTTGACATGTTTCAGCGGGCTGACATTTCAACTAAGGGTTCTATCCACTTGGGAAAGGGAACAGCTATGCAAGTAACCCTTTTTCTGGGCAGCTCAACGTAGCTGCAATAATTCAAATGAGTCTGAGCAGCATGGCTCTGTAGTGTCTCTGGATTTCTTTTTGTACATGCAGAAAGGAAGGTGGTCGGGACATGTCATGTGTGCTGACCAAGTAAGTACCTTCTATTTTCAAAGTATTTAGACACATTACAAAGTATTTAGACACATTTAGAAAGTTACACAGGAGAATGAACCCGGATCCTGATTTGCTCTTGAGCAAATCATTCAAGCATTTCTACTCAATTTCCTCACCTGGAAAAGAAAGGCAATGCATCACATGATCGCTGAAACATTATCCTCAAACCAATTTAGGATTCTAGGTGTCACTACAGGGCCTTGGGACTTTTGTAAGAAGGCTGGTACAGTGCGGCTGTTATACTCTCTTCACCTTGAGTAGTAACCTCTGTTTCTTAAAGAGAGCTTCCAACACTTTGGGCCTCCTGGAACCTGGAGATGTGAATCCAGTCTTCAGTGCTTTGTGTGTACCTTTTGACACCTTAACAAATGCAAATAAGGTACCAAAAAAGTAAATTAGCAAGGATACTGTCAGCCAGGCATGGAGAGGGGAATCCTTTGCCAAAAAATGTCCTCCCACATAGAAAAAGCTGGTAATTGGAAGTTAGAGGAATCCCCCCACCTCCCAGAGCAGCCTGTGTGGAGGCGGGTGCCCCTGCCATTACCCAAGGCTTTGCCAGAGCAAAAGTGGAGTGAGCAGAGGAGAAAGCCTCCCCATCCTCCATGTGCTGAGTATTTTCAGGGCTGTCTTCCAGTTCCCAGGAGGCAGGATCCTGCTAGCAGAAGTCTGAAGGAGCAGAGGGGAATTTCAATATAACAGTTGTGCAATGGCAACTCCTATCAGTCCTTGAACAAGGCTCTTTCTTGCATCTCTTTTCCTACAGCCATATTCAGCGTTCAGTGTCAAGGCCAGCATCCAGGGTTGGAGGAACGGATATCTGGATCTTTCTTGCTGGTAAAAGACTTCTGAGAAATGGACAAACATCCATTCAAACCCTAATGATGATTATGAGAACAGGGATTCAAGGAGGGTTAATTGAACCACTAATTATAAGCAGAGTTCTTCACAGCTGCTATTTCACATCAATAGCAAAGCAGTGTATAAACAGTGGGGATGGAAACTCACCTGTGATTCTCATCTAAAGAAGAGCCACATGCAGCAGTAGCCCGTGAGATCAAGACGAGCTCTTATTCAGAAGGCCAGATAAGAATCCCAGGGATAAATCATGCATAAAGGTGTTAATGTAACGTTGATTTTACTTTTTTTTTTTTTTTTTTCTGAGACAGGATCTCAAGTAGCCCAGGATGGCTTCGATATGTAAGGCCAAGATGACTTTGAATGTCTACCTCCAGAGTGCTGGAATTACAGGTATGCAGTGCTGGGAGGGAATACTGGGCTTTATACATGCTAGGCAAGTTCTACCAACCAAAGACATCCCCAGGCTATCAAGTATAATTTAAAAATACATTGATATCATTGGACAAAGTAGAAAATGTTCCCAGGACCAAAACACACATATCTCTCTGAAAAAGTCATAATAAAACAAAAGTACAACTAGACGATGTTTGCATAATCTCCCCAGTGTTTTTTTTTTTTGTTTTGTTTTGTTTTTTGTTTTTGTTTTTTTTTTAAATGCAGCATTTCCCTGTTTTACCTGATGAGGCTAAAAAACAAGCTACATGATAGAAGTCTGGAGACCATTGTTCTCCACAGCAGCCCTGTCTAAATATTGTGTGTACGTAGAAATGACAAGCATAGACTTTGGAAGCAATATGATCTGAGGCAATACCATCTGCTGAACATGATCCCTGCATCCGTACACACAGGTGCCCTGGCCCCAGAGGCCTAAAGATTGACATAAAGACAGCTGCCTACAGCACACTGCTTCTACGCTTACCAGGCCATTTATGGCTTACAAACAATGGCATCATTCCATTTATTTAATCTCAGCTCCGCAGACACTAGGTACAGACCTTTAAAAACGGCACTTTATTGCTGGGATTGATTTTCCCCACTTTGGATGTTTCTCAGATCTCTCAGAAATCGTATTTTAAACTGAGGAATAATATAAGGAAGGAGCAAGCTTAATATCCAATCCCTTTGATGTTCCTCCCCCTGTAATCTCTACTGGCATTCACTGCCTATTCTAGCCGATCTCACTGCATCCCAGCCCCACACTTCTCTTTATATATCTACAGACCTCGCTGCTTCCCCATAAACATTTGTATTGCCCTTGCAATGTGTAATTCTGCTGTCTAATTCCAGTCATGTATTCCAGTTTTCTTTACTTCTTCCTACTTGTCAGGTTATATGACCTGGCTCGGTCTCATAGAAGCCAAGCTTTAGTCAACTATTGATGAGTTATTGAACACCAAGTGTAGAAGCCAAAGTAGGTGAGATGCCAAAAACACACAGCGGAGGAAGCCAAGCATAAAGAAGAAACATGGCTTATGTGTGGCGAGTGTTAGAAAACACACTTTGCAGTAAGTGTCAGCGTCGTGAGAGGGCTGCCACAATGTGGAATGCTGAGATCAGTGACGGGTGGGTAGGCGCTGCATCTGGGATGAGGTGATGATGGAGCTCTGTCTCAAAGATGGGAAGATGTGGGCCAATATAAGAGAAGTAAAGGTTCAGAAGGAATGACTGGAACAAAGAAGGACACCATGACTGAGCCAGGGATGGAGGGATTTAAGTCGCTAAAGCACACTGGGATGTTACTCAAAGTGGGAGCAAAAAGTGAGCAGGATACAGGTGAGGAGGGGAGGAGGGGATGCTATATTCAGGTTCACTAGAAACCAACAGGAGATACAAAGGAATACCTCTAGCCAGCTAAGACAAAATATAGGCAGAATGGGTACCAAGAGACAAACAAACAAACCAAAACCAAGCTAAAATACTTACTGTAATAACCTTGACCCACAGGAAGCCATGGTACCTGAGATGAAGAAGGACTGACCACTTTAGATGAAAGCCACAGGCAGGGTGTTTTAAAGTGTACGAGTCTTTGTACAGAAGAGAGAATAATGAAGATAGGCCTAAGAAGTGGCTCTTGGGCATCTTATTAAAGCCTTTTTTTAGATAATAATTGTGCCTATCACTTATGATGCAGACTCGACACTGTTTTCTCAGTGAGTCACGTACTTCATGTATGTAATGTGTGCTGCCTGATTTAATCTTCACAACAACCCAAGAAGGCCAGTATTCATTTGTCTAATAAGGAAAATGAAGCAAGGAGAGTGAGTCATGAAGTTATCATGAGTGGCAAAGAAACATCCTGACATTAAAATCCTGCATCCCCAGGAATAAAGAACCTTACCTAGAGAAGGAAAAGCGATGTTTATTTATGTGCACTGAGATACTGAAATACCCAAAAGGTCTCTAATGGTCTGGAAACATAATTCTGGCAGTAACAGGAGGATTTAAGCCCGAGATACAGTCAGAGGATCTTACAGCTCTAGGTGGCTGCCCTGAGGGGAAGGTTCTCTGGGCTAATAGCTTCAATCTTGAAAACTGAACTCTCAGGCAGTCAGGCCCAGATTACCTTCCACTTTGAGAAAACACAGGGCACAGCTCTGTTTGAGAATGGAACATGGGGGAGGGAGTGTGGAGACGATCAGATCAGAGATGTGGCATTCATGGCTTCAGGAAAAATACCAGGGGCTATAATTCAGAAGGAAACAAAAATCCCCCACATGGAATAGACCAATATGCTTTCTATAATCAATTACTTCTGGAGTATTTCACCCTTTCTCTGTCTCCATACATATGTGTATGCATTTTAACATTGGTGACTATGCTTGCATGAGTGTACACATGGAGGCCAAAAGTCAACTTTGGGAGTTTCATCTTAGGAACTGACAATCTTGTTTTTATGAGACAACATCACATTGATCTAGGGCTTTGCTGTTAAGCTAGGGTGGCCAAGATCTGTCTTGCCAGATCTGGGATTACAAGTGCACACCACCACACCTCTATTTTTCTTTCATTTTTAAAATGTGGGTTCTGAATACAAAACCCAGGTATCAGCTTGCAGAGAAAACACAGCCTGCCCAGTTACTTCCCTAGCCTAACATGTGTGATTTTTGAGCCCTAGCATCTAGCCCAGCTGTTCTTGAGCTCACAATCCTCCTGTCTCTGTCTCTTTGAGGCTGGGACAACAGTTTTGGCCCACTATGCCTGGCTTCTTTCCATAACTTTTGCACTTCTGCTATGTAGGAACAGCAATTACAACTCCAGAAAAACCCAGTATTCCAACTCCAGAAAGACCCAGTGCTACATTGCAGGCTGGCAGTTGGATAGGAAGGGGACCTGGGAGAACCCAGATCGTCATCACAAAGCAGTGCCTGCAGCATACAGTGATCTGGGGAATTTTGCTCCCAGTGGACACTAGGTAAAGTCAGAAGACATATACAACTTGGGGTGGTGTAGTAATAAGTTTCTGGCCTGTTCAGTCTGTGGTCCAGATCCTCAGACCCACAGTCTAACAGAAACACACAGACGCTTACATTAATTTTATGCTGATTGACCTGGGGCCCAGGCATGTAACTTGCTAACTCTTTACTCTTAAACTAACCCATGACTCTTATTTTGTTTGTCCATGCATCTTGGTACCTTTTCTGAGAGCAGCATTTCAACTTCTTTCCTCTGCATCTGCTGGCTTCTTGTTGTGGTGTCTTCATGGTGTCTCTCTGGCATCTCTGCTCTGCTCTTCCTGTTCCCAGATTTTTCTTAGTCTGGTAGCCCCACCCACACTCCCTGTCTGCCTTAGGCCAATCAGCATTTTTATTAAATTAGTAGGTGGAACAATTATTTACACTGTAACATAATCCTACTACAGGGTGGGGCACTGTTAGAATCAAGGAGAGAAAGTCCAGAAACAATGGAGCACACTTTACAAGAAGCAATTTGCAGGCTAATGAGTGAATACCCGGTTTTAGTGGACATCTGCTTCTTACTGGGCAGTATTCTTTATGGTCCAAACCTACTATCAGTGTTTAAGAGCCATAAATACCACTGTATGCAATGCACTTCTTCTTTTATACAGAACAGAAATCTTTGTGAAACGGACAGGGTTTGCCCCGAAAGCATATCAAGAACAGCAATGCTGCCAAGCCTTTTTACCTATTGCATTATTTAGACTCCAGCAGTCCTGGGAAGCAAGCAGTGTGGGTTGTGCTTTGTAAATTCAGAAATCTCTCCTTGAGACTAAGTAGCACTTTTTTTTTTTTTCAGACCCCACAGAGTGAGTCTGAACCCACATCACTCTCATACTAATGCTCTCTGGATAACAGCATCCTACATAATGCATGTCACCGCACTGTGATACAAGAAAAGGCGGTGGCCATTAGACCAAAGTGTGACACATTCAAATTGTCTGTAAGTAAAGGTAGAACCTGCAGAAGGCTTGAATAAAACTCAATAGTGGGGGTAGGAGGGGGGGTGATGAGATTGTCTCCAGGACCAAAATCACAGAGATAAATAAAAGTGTGTGAATAACAGTCCTGTTAGGCCTTGGGTTCATAATCAAGAAAAGTTCCCACTGCGGCAGTTTCCAGGATTTCACCATTTACGCCCTTTTGAAGGTTGATAAAATATGGATAGCAATCTTCACTTAACCAGAATATCCCCAAAACAGAGACTCACATCTAACTAATCTTGTACTCAATAAAGAAATAAGCAAAAATAACTTTTATTAGTAATTCTTATGCATGAAGAAAGCAGTTTTACACGGCTCAAAATTCTTAACTATATATTTGTGAATGCATGTGTTTGTGTACACATATAAGTATATGCATATGAATGCCCCAAAATAACTATGGGTGTCATTCTTCAGGTATCATCCATCTATATAACCTGTTTATTTATCTATCTATCTATCTATCATCTATATCTATCTATCCATCTATCTATTTTTGAGACAGCATTCCTAATTAGGTGGTAACTCACCAAGTGGGCTAAACTGGGCTGGCCAATGAGCTTTTGGGATCCTCCAGTCTCCACTTCTCCAGCACTAAATTTTCAAACATGAAGAAAGTCCAGGTTTTTAAAATGTGGGTTCTGAGGATGAACTCAGGTAGATCCTCATGTATGAAGACAACACCTTTTGAAATGAGTAACCCTGAGTTCCCAGTATCGTCTTAAGCATATTAACAAAGAACTGTAAACAAATTCTAGGACTTGGTATAACACTGGACATAGATTTCAAGAAATGAGCTCATGGAATCTTGACTCAAGCCCCTTACTTAACATAACTTATCTGAAAATATCACTGAGGCATTTTGAAATTTCTGAGAAAATCTTAAGTTCCAAGAGTGATTCAAAACTCTGAGAAAGGTTTTAATTGAATGAGTCTCTCAGGTTCAAACTCAATTGCTGGCACATTTTAAAAGCTAGCCTATGAATTTCTACATCTAAAAGCAACAAAAAGTTTCTCAGAATTATACAGTATTCTATCATTCTTTCTTTTAGCCATTTTTGGTGGGAGGGGCATTGTATCCTGGATTAGAACACCCTTTGCTCTCAAATTGTCTTTTTTATATACTATGGTGGTGATGCAATCATGGGTTGATGGAAGGGGCTGCACAGTGTCTAGTGAGCCAAAGCTCTGGGAGTGTACACTAAAGTGTAAACCTGGGAAGCAGCCTTCCTTTCCCAGAACACTTACAGGCTGTTACTTCATGTGGTACACTGAGGATCATAGAAATCTGTAAAGTACTTAGCAAAGTGTGAGCATCACACATTAACAAATGTGAACCATTGTCCTTTACTGCGAGATGCAACTGGAGTTCTAAAATCCTACTTAACTATACATAGCCCATCATAATGGGAAGTGCACTTCTCAGAGAGGCCATTAGTGCACGATGTAACTGGCTTGCTGAACCACACTGGAATTCTTGCTCTGTCTTTCTCTGCAGTGTTGTGACCAGCTTCCTCCTCACCTAATGAAATGAGCAATATGAAGTATCCCATTATTAATTCTAACGCCTGTCTTCACAGCATTTACTGTGATATAGACAAAGTCTACAATCAGGATTCTGGTCAAGTGTTACAGGGGAAATGCCCTGGGCTGAAATTCAGGAGAGACCTCATCAACACCTGCCTCACTTAAATCCTGCTGTGTGACTGAATACCAATTCTAAATCTTTTTGTTTTCCTTTTGTGAAACCAGGGGGCTGTATTACAAGAGCCTCAGGTCTCTGTGAATCCACTTGTACCAGAATATCTAAAGATGGGGCATCATGGGAAGAATGTACCTTCATACTCTATTTTATATTTTATAAAAGACACACTTATCTTTTATTTTCCTGATCATTACTCCAGAAATAATCAAATTCTTCTCTGAGTCTGTTTGCCCTTTTCCTTAATTATAACTGGTGCTTAAATTATGCTGCATAGTGGTGTAGTAGACATCATAAATTATGTGATATTATAAGCACATACTTTTTGGTGGTTTATGTAGTCCCCGAAGATTGAAGGAATTACATATTAAAAAATATCCTAAGCTTTCCATTTTCATACCTAAAGCTTAGTAATCTTGCTGTTTACAATGTAATGATTCAAGAATTGTTTAAATCATAGGACTTTAAATACATATTGCTCATGTAGATATATATAGGCATTATTTTTAGTTACAAGATTAAGAAAGCATGATTAGCAAGCTGTCATCAAAAGAATCAATCATTTTATCAGTAAAAGGTCGTATGAATGTATGTTATGAAATACTATGTATGAATGAAAATACATATTAGCAATAATGTATACACTTCCTCAATACAAATAAGAATATGAATAGGCGATGAACTGTCATAGCTTGAGGACAGGAATCATGGCCTTTAACTAAAAACACCAAAACTGTCATACTGTATAATTCTTTCTAGGCTTATCAATTTAGAAAATATTTATGTAATTAATATGCTAAATTTTTGTTAAAGCATATCATCTTTTCAAATGATTTTTTTCCTAAGAAGAGAGATCTCAGATCCTATATTTAAATACATTAATAGAAGGCTCCTCTACTCCAGAAATAATCCAAGTTCCTTTCACATTTTCCGGTGTCTTGATTGTACTAATTAATTTCTTTACTGCTGTGACCAAATTAAATGACAAAAATAACTTATGGTGAGAGTATTTATTTTCAGCTCACAGTTTCAGAGTATTCATGAACGTTGTTACTTGGCTATAGGAACTTGGACAGGACACCACGATGACATCAGGGTCATATGACAGAAGACAGTTATCCCCTTCATGGAAATTAGGAAGCAGAAAGCAAGACAAGAAAGAAGTGGCCAGGGACTCTCAAGCTCAATCTCCAATTCTTCTAGCTAGCTTTCACCTCCTTGCCTCTACAGCCTTCCAAAACAGTGCCACCAGCTGGAGAACAATCATTTTAAATATTCCTGGAGCATGCATTTTATATTCAACCTGTAACACGTATCAGACCTGTTACATGCCTAAACTCTCAACTATTTCATTTGGGGGTTTTGTTGTTCCATTTTATACTATTCAGCTAGGCCCAAGAGGATGTAATGCCCACTGGTACTTAATTTAACAAAAAGCAATAAATGCTAATGTGATGTCTGCCTCCTTTGTGAGCAGTAAGCGTGATTCTCCATCAACTCCCATATATCTATGATCCAAACACTTGCACCTCAGAAAGGAAACCTGAAAACCAGAAACTTAACAATAAAATTTCAAATCCGTAAAACATATATACCTCCATTCTTGTGTTCTTTCTGACTTCCCCAAAGGCAAGCCAAATTCCAAAATCCTCCCAGGGGACCCCTCACTCCCAGATCCTGACAGAATTCTAAACTGCTGTAGAGAACTGAAACTTGCATATCCCCAAGAATAGCTACCAGAGAATCCACGATTGGCTAGACTTTCAGGAAACACACATCTAGTGGAACAAAATTCTCACATTTTTTGGTCTAGAAATTCCCGGCAATAGGCTCATCTAACATCTGCAAATGCTTGGAAAATCATGCAGCTGGGTCAAATGATAAACCTCCACTGAAAATACGCAGATGAGTATTTAGGGACTCTATCCAAACACAAACATCCACTCTGCTCCAAAAGAGTTATGTGATTCAGTGAGCTCCCAATAGCTCGGGTCAACCGTCTCCTCCTTCTGATCCTGATCCCTTCGCTCAAATAATATCCCACCTCTTCTCTCTCTCAGCTGGACCAGGAGCTCAACCTGGTGCTTAGCTATGGATTTCAGCTTCCACCTCTACCTTTGCTGGATGAAGGGACTATAATGACAATCAGGGTGGTCATTCATTTGATTACAGGGGAAATCCTGTTCAGGTACCATCTCCACTATTGCTTGGAGTCCTAGCCAGGAACATCTGTGGATTTTCGGAGGTTTCCTTAGCACCAGGTTTCTTTCTAACCTCACAGTAGCTCCTTTTAGAAATAGATACCAAACATATATACCAAATTTAAGATGAATTAGGACAAAAAAATTATATTTAAATTTATGTTATATTTTTGTTTTTTAATGCTACAAATATGATATTCTAAGGCCATATCTCCTACTTGTTTTGAATTATGATACTAAAAGCTCTTGGTCATTAGAGTGGGAACAGTTATATTGTGAGAATAAAGATACAAAAGTCAATAAAAAATTTTAAAAAGAATTATGTGAATTTTTATAAATGGTTATAACATTTTCTATTGTTACCCTACAAACTCAGAGGGCTGGAAGACAGACACAAGCAGGTAACTTGTCATTCTTTCTCTGAAGTATCTTGATGTGCTATTCCACCATCTTAGCATGAGAAAGGCCTGTTGTCACACACTGATAAGAGTTAGAGAGGCTCTTAAAGGTCTGCTTCCTTTGGAACTGTTAACTGAGGAAGTGGATGTCTTCTGACCCCTTCTTCCGAGAGCACTGAAGGACCGACCATTGGTGAATAAGTGAAGTCCACCATTGCTGAAATGCTTCAGAGTCAGCAAGGCTCTCTGGGAATAGATGACTGGGAATAGCACTGGGGCCCTTCAAGGACATGGCTTGCAGAAGCTACTGGTGCACAACAGGAGATATTGGCTCTTGGCAGATTAAAGGGAAAAGACACATTCATTAATTTAAAAAATTGTGTGCATGCAAATATGCACACAATTGTTTTTAGAAACCTATGGTTCTTATCTGCCCTGGGTATTGATATTTAGAAGGCATGAGATAAGCTTTGGGACAACTTTCCACTCATCTAAAAAAAACAGAAAATGAAGGTGATATGGTTGGAAAACTTCTTGATGTTTGCCACTTGTCTAAAAGGTCCCTAATTCCCATGTGCCAGTCTATGTGGTTGACAATAACACGGTTGCCTTTAGCGACTCTACCATTGGCTTATAACAGGCACACCTTTAGGGCAACCATCTCTCACTGTGACAGCAGCAGTTAGCGCTACAGCAATTGCTGTTCCTGCTCCAAGTTAACTCTACAGCAACTTCTTCTGCCAGGAAAGACTTGATGGAGGTGTCCCCTAGCGGCTCTCTTACTGGCCTCAACTTCTCCCCCTGTAGTCAGAAGTGATGCTAGTCTCTAGGTTGTGCTGGTTGAGATATTATTTATCTTTCATTTAGAGGGCTGTGGGTCCCTCCTAATGCAAGATTCATAAATCTTTTTCAATACCACAGATACTTTTTTTCTCTCTTGAAAGAAATATTGGTTGTTTTCTAACTAATACATGCCCAAATACATAGACACAGGAGAAATAAATAGAGGATTCTAGATACTTCAAGTTTAAGTATGCCTTTATAAATGCAAAAATAATTGCCTTCAGAATAACAACATGGTTTCAGAAAAATGGCATTTTCTTTCTCAACAGGAGGATAATTTCTCAGCTGCCCATTTTAAAATTTCAAAGCATAGCCAAAAGCCCAATGGCAGCTCTTAAATCTCACCTGAAAATCTTTCCTGTTTGCCTATGATGATGTGAGAAACTGTATAGAGTTATGTGTTAGTCAATGTTCAAGCTCTTAGAACAAGTTGGTAAAAGAGAAAATGAAATGAGGGATCCCAGGTTACAAGGTCAGAAACCTTTTTTTTATTTTAAACAGTACATGGTGTAATATTAAAATTGCAGAATATCAAGAAAGATGATTTAGACAGTGAACTTTTCCCTAAGGGCCTTGTTTTGGGTGTGGTGAGTGTAGGAGGAAGGATTGGAGGCACAGTGCTCAATCATGCCGACAGTTCTCTCTGCACATTGGCATGCCAAGGTGATTTTATAGTGCCGTTCTGTGGTACAGGTCACCTGGCACTACTTCACATTGAAAGTGTTCATTTATGAATTTATAAAAGAAATAGTCTAAGATGTTCCAATCAATAAACTCCATTTATGATGCAAATGAACTCCGACAGAGCAGAAACAGAGTAAACATAGAGGGGTCCATAAGATTGCTAAGAGTCACAGAACCAGGGACACTTGCTGTGGGACAGTGTCTTCCATATGGAACTGGGAGGCTGCATCAACAAAATTAAAATGATGTGGCTGCCTAAACAAGACCTGAACAATGACATCAGTTGACATTTCAATGTGCATGAGGGAATATCACAAAACTCTACCCTTAGATGAAGAACTGCAGACAATTAATGATCTCTGAGAGAGGGAAAATTAATCTTTCCAAGGGAAGTGAGCCCAAACTGGTTATCCAGCCCTAAAATTATATACATATGAGTGACACTAAATGAACTGAGTAGGTTATATTTTCATATTACATACAATTATATATACATATAGTTACATATATTATATATATATATATATATATAATATACACATGTAAGAATAATTAGGGACAAGAAAGGAAAAAAGTTTTTTTTTTTTTTTGGTTTATAAAAAAAAGTCACCATCTGTTTGGCTTTAAGGCCTGGTTGTCACTGAGCTGTGGAACCCAGTGTCCCAATAAGTAGCCCTGATGCCTTTGCCTCCAACACAGAAGTTACAGTGTCTCTTGTGCTAACCCCTGTCAGTGTTGATTACATGGTTGTGTAATGACAGTGTCCCAAATGCACAGGCAGGAGGCATGTTGGTAAAAAGCAGGACCCTCTCCTGGTTTTCACAACACTTCCATCCCCGTGCACACCCAACATCCCTGACCAGTCTCTGGGAGATTTTACAAGTGGACACGATGTGGCAGCAGATAAAAAGCCTCTCAGAAAACAGGGATTCACAAAGGTACTGCTAATACAAGCGGTACTGTGAGAGGTAAACGAAGACCAACAGGAAACTAATACGTTCAAGCTCTTGAAAAGAAACAAAACACATACACTTAAAAAAAGAAAAAAACACTCCTTCAGAAAAGTTTACAGGATAATTATATGTCCATAGGCAAATTCACTGAACATAATCTGATCATCATGTCTAAGGTTATATTTGATTTTAGAGAGAATATATACGTTTAATAATGCATTTAGAAAGCATGTTCTTCCTCACTGAATCAAAGAAAGTGATGACAAAAACTTTAATTGTCATAAGAATTAATGCTCCTTTTCATTAATTAAAACAGTAGGTTGTAGAATATAATACAGCCTTTAGAGAGGCATGCTTTAAAAACCCCTTAGTGGGACAAGTGCTTATAATTTACTAAAAGAAGTATTCAGGAAGAATAAATTCATTTCTTATAAAAGCTGATTCAATCCAATTTACATGTAGAAAGAGTACTTAAGGGTTTCTTCTTTTTTCATATAATTTGAGTAAATCGTTCCCATGGATTTCTTTATAATATTTTTCAGCATTATCAAAAAATTACAAAGAGAAAAATAATTTTCTGTACTTGCAGTGTAGACAGTACTCACTACTTACTGAAATTAATTTCATTCATGTCTGTTCTAACCAGCACTAAAAATTAAAAGAAAACCGGGGGAAAAAAAAGGTGTGGAACAAGAATGATAGCTCATAGCTTATTGAGCAGTATTTTCAAAGAGATTTAGGAAGCAGGGTCTGCCCAAGGCTTCAGTTAGAGATGAGGAAATCAGATTCTCTCCTGTCACAAGGCAGCAGGGTGTTCTTTCTGTAGTTTTGCCATGGCGGGATCAAAAATTCTTAAAATTTCCCCAGTGAGGACAGGAAAGAGACTGGTTATCCATTGTTGCTGGTTCTCCTGAGGGACTGGGCATTCACTGTTGTTGACTCCCCTGTTGCTTTGCCAACATCCTAGATCTTCCTGCCTCACAGACCTCCATCCCCATCCAAGTGGGATGGTACGTTCTGACTTTGAAGCAATCACAAAGACAGAAATTTCTTAGTGTTCCATGTTCCTCCTCTGAACTACTTAATGCTCTTGGTTGACAGGATCTGCATCTTGAAATGACGCTACCTTTTCTGTAGCTGCAGATGCTTAATGAACCCTGTGGAGGTAGTCTGCTAATGCAATTTAATCTAACAAATTTAATAATCCCTAAGCAATGCCTGGGGGCCACAAGGAGTCTTGCAAACAATGTTGTGCCACACCTAGCTTAGAAGAGCACAGCAATTCCTCTAGTGACTTGCCTCCTGATCTAGTCATGGGGGGGGCAGGGTAGTGGTCTAGAAAACCTAGTTTTAAAGGTATGACTTAATGATGCCTAGAAGACTGAAAAGTTCCCAAAATCAGTCACAGAGAGTGACTAATTTTGGAGGACCACCACTTGTCTCAAAATTCAATAACTCCTTTCAATGCTAATTGAGTGGGAGTTGGCTTTACTTAGTAACACTGCCAATGAGATCCTTAAAGGGAAACTATTCCTTTCCACTCCCTTTTCAACTCTTCCTATTGTTCTAAAGGAGGAATTAGGTCTACTTTTGTTCATTACACTCCCAAGTCTGTGATAGACACATAAGCAGATAAGTCCCTGTCATTGTATATAGATAGTCCTATTGGCGTGAGCAAACCTGGAGAGCACATATCAGTACTAGTTATTCCAAAAGATGTAGGTAAAGACTTCAAATGAGAAATGCTACAATTGAAGATGGATCTAGAAGAGTGGGAAATCCTAATTCAGTAAGAATTTCCCACCCATGGAGAGAGATAACAGCTTCCATACACAGTGTCTGTGTGCAGAGCAGAGTGAATGAAGAAATTCAGTTAGAGGCTGGTGTAGGGAGCCATCCACTTTAAGCTACCCAGTAAAATCCTTTAGTCACATGACATTTTATAACCCCTCCCCATCAGTCCTTCCAAAGAGGTCATTAGGCTTCACAGCAAGACAGGAGCTCAATGAAGTGAAGCCATTTGCTTCTTAGGTGATTATGCTCAAAGTTTCCTGGTGATGTTCAGATTATGTGTGGCAATGAACTCTTATCACAAGCAAAGATCTTGAGAAATAAGCAACTAGATAAACCAAGAGTGGACTCTGTATTTTTAACACTATCTTTGAAAGAGTGCCACCTCAGTAAAGCAGCCAGGTGGTAGTGAATTTTGGAAGAGGAGAGATTGGAAGTGGGGTCCCATTCAGAGACAGTCAGAAAGATTGGCTAACCAACCTCTCTATATTAAGCAGCAATTAGCCAATCCTCATGTCCTACTATGATACCAGTAACGCTCAGTGATAAAACCCAAAGAAGCTTGAGCAGTCCAAAAGCTTAAAAACGTAAATTAAAACTCTTTTACCACAGAGGAGGAAAAAGATTGTTTCTTATTTTTCAGGCACAATTATCAAGTCATTGTGATTATCTGGCAAAGAGCAAGGCTACTCAAGGTCTGTCCCTGGATGTTGTTACAAAAGATAGCTCCCATATTCTTGAGACCGTTGTATTTGGAGAAAGTTAGCAACCTCTGGCACAGTAACTCAAGGCTGTCTGATGGCTGCCTTCCACCTAACTTTAGCAATGGGTATAAATTTCTAAGAGGAAACCAACTTCCACACACAAGTCCTTTGTCTTTAAGAAAAGAGCTCTGTTCCCTGCCTCAAGGTTCATATTCAGGGATGGGTAACAGAAAGGAACAGACTTCAGGGAGAAAAGCAGTAATTTGGGGATGTTGGGGTAAAAGGATAGAGAGATTTCTAACACAGCATGTGGTATCTATTATTACTCAACACAATCTTTTTGTTGTGGGTCTTTCATAAGTGGTGGACACTTATGCTAGGACAGACAAGACCACTGGTCAGTTTCCCTTCCAAGTATAGACCTAAAAGTGCTAATGGTTCTACCAAAGACTGGCTTATCAACAGAAGTCCTAGGGTAATCAAATTCCACAGACCCAAGATCCAAGAGAGCTTTTAACTCAGGTGTGTGTGTGTGTGTGTGTGTGTGTGTGTGTGTGTGTGTGTGTGTGTATACATTCATGCATGAACGTTTGTGTGGAGGTCACAGGTTGACATTGGGTATCTTCCACAATAGCTTCCCACCTTTTTAAGGCAGTCCCTCACTGAACCTGAAGCCCATGGAATCATCTAGGCTGGCTGGGAAATAAGCTCCAGGGGTCCACTTGTTTTCACGCAGCTGACCCAAGAACCTAGGTTACAAACACATATAGCCAAGCTTAGCACTTCTAGGGGTCTAAACTCAGTCATCAGGTTTGCAACAGATGACTTTTACCAACTGAGCCATTTCCAGCCTCACTTTATGCTTTTAAATCATAACTTCAGAGAGTACTTGGAACATAATAAGCCCTGTTAAGTGCTTTGAAACTTCATTGTATGAATTAGGTTAATTTATGAATTTCAATATTTTAATATTATAACTTTTTGAAAAATGAATAGGCTCTATTAGACTATTAGAGCAAATGTAAAATAAGTGTAGCTAATCACCTCTAATTGACAGTGCTCACACATGACTGACTTTCAATTTATGTACATTAGTTTCATGTACTTATTGTGGCTTTTCACTGTGTCTTTTCCTGCAGGAAAATGGGAACAAAGATGTGATGTTCCCTTAGGGTTCACCATCACATGGAGTAGACAAGCAGAGCTCGCAAATGGAGATGCTAAGCCCAAGCTTCAACAACAGGTTCCTTTTCCATTTTAATGAGCTCAAATGCATTCCTAATAAGCAAACCTTTCTCTTTGAAGTCACACATTCTCCTTACAGCATCCTAGAAAATGAATATTCTACTTAGAAATGCTTAAGGCACTATTGGTTTTAAGCTCTTGTATTACAAAAACAATACATGAGCTAATGATAAATATTCAAATGCTTTATAAACCACAGTCTTATCACATTAAAAAGAAGTGATGTTGAGAGTAGAAATGAATTAGTAATCACCACGAGTGTGAAATTGACCTTCCGACGTGCTCCTCTGTCATTTGACTGTGAAGGTATGACCTGTGTGCCTGCTCCTTTCTAACAGTGTCATATTGCCACATGGACTAAAGTACAAACAAGCTGGAATATTTTTTCAGTAATTTCTACTCATATTTCATTTAAATTATTGAAAACTATACCACGGGTCATACTAATAAGTTTAGTCAGAGAAGGAAATAAATGTGCAAACAATGCTTTATAACTGCTGCCATGTATCTTTTACTAATGACATCACACCCAGCTCTTCTCCTACTTACCCATCCTGAAATATGCTTTAAAACATACTCCTAGGCTTAGTCTTATTCTGTGGCTTTACTGCTAACTACACTCTACTGATGACTCAATTTTACATCTCCGTGACGAATTTCTCATCTGTGCTCCAGACTCATCTATCCAAACACCTATCTTCTCATTTTTATATGCTGCTTCATAGGCATCTTAAATATAGTGTGTCCCAAAATGAACTCACTACAGAATTAGGAAGCCCCATCTTCCTAGTTTCTGGCATGTACCACATTCTATCCACCTGTATCAAGACCTCGGAGTCTCCTGAACCACAGTGAAGTCTGTTACTGGTGTTTGGCAGTGTTGCTTCCAAAGCCCATCCCTTCTGTCTAGGTCTCTCCAGCACTATTGCCAATCAGTATAGGACACTGTTATCCTCTTCTCTCTCTCTCTCTCTCTCTCTCTCTCTCTCTCTCTCTCTCTCTCTCTCTCTCTCGACAAGGTTTCTCTGTGTAGCCCTAGCTATAACTAGCTCTGTAGACCACGCTGCCCTAGGACTGGTAGAGTTCTGCCTGCTTCTGCTTCCTGAGTGCTAGGATTAAAGGTGTGCACCATTACCTCCTTGTTTCCTCTGATCTTTCACCACCAAACACCCAGAGTGTGTGTATTAATTACTTTTCTGATTGCTGAGACAATGGCTGATCATCAGCTGACCAAAGCAGCTTCCGAGTTTGCTTCAGCTCACTGTTGGAGGGCAGGGAAGCCACAGCAGCAGGATCTCCTGGAAGCTTCGAGCACTGCATTTGCAATCAGGAAGTAGAGGACAATATCTCTTCTTATAAAGTCCAGGTGCTCCCCACATTTAGGATGGTCTTCCTACCTCAGCAACTCTCTCACAGATAGGCCCAGAAGTTGGTTTTCAAAGTGATATTTTTTTTTTGATACTATTAAGCTATCAATAAAGATTAGAAATCACTTGCACCTTATATCAATGCTCATCATTTCTCCTTTTAAAAAGACATATGCTGGTCTTGGGACCAAGCATTAGATGTCACCACGGCACTCATAAGATTACGAATGAGCCCCTCACTTCTTTGCGTGGCTCTCTTCTGCTCATTCTGATTCAGGGCTTTCTCCCTAAAAAAACCCACCAACTTCCTTCTTTTCTCAGGCTTCCTATACAGCTCTCCACCCACCCTGGCTCTCATCTTCTCTAGACAAGGCCTGTTTCTGTTTCCATCTCGGAAGTGTTTCTAGAGAGACAAGTCTCTATCAATGTTCATGGCAATAATCATACCATTGCGTCATTATTGATGCTTTCTTTTTTGTCTTTACTCCCAGACTACATAAGCTCCCTGTTCACCAGATTTATCAAGCACCACACACAGTCATGCCTGGAATGCAGGAGCTCTGTCTGGGTCTCTGTTGGTCAAATTAATAGTGATCTAAGGCTATTTTCCTGGAAACTCTCCAAGGTTTCTGTCCCTCGGTTCTGGAAAGTCTTTAACTCCAGTCTAAACATCAAGGATTTTTTTTTTTTTAATTTATTAATCAATGTCTGTCACCCACTTTACTTAAGGACCATTGTTAGGATTCCATTCTAGCCAATGATGCTAGACCTAGGCAATGGCAATCAGCCTGGCCCTGCCCTGAGTTCTGATGTCAAGCTCCATTTAAGAAGGTTCTCCACCATCAGCCCTCTCTCTCTTTTGTTCTCCTTTTCTCTTACTCTGCTGGAGGACTTGAGTTCCCAAGCCCCCCCCCCTCCCTCCCTCCATCTATCTCGTCTTTCTTTCTTCAAAACAATAAAGTCTTTTTATGCTTTATGCAGACCCGGTCTAAGTGTCTGGTCTAAGTGTCTCCTGCGGGCACCACCACGGCTGCTTTCCACTGAGCAAATGCCCATGGGGCATGGGGCCTCATCTGTGACCATCGGCCAGCCACACTAGGGAAATGAGATATCATCTCAGATCACAAAAACCATGATTAGGAGAAGAAGGGCCTGCGCTGGTGACATGTCTCCACACTGAAGTTGCGAAGTTGCGATAATGGCCTTTGAAAAACCAACCGTAGCTCCAAACTTCAGCTTTTACACTCTGCAGAGCTCTGTGGGAGCACATTCTTTACAGTCTACAACTAAAGTTAGCTTCCAAGCAAATGAAACTGTCATCAGTTCAGCTTCCCTGGGCTACTCTTGCTTCCAGGTCTTTATCAGTATGTTGTTCAGGGCCATTTTGTCTAAGAAGCATGGGTTAGAGATCAAGCCTATCTGGCTGGATAAGAAAGCCACAGGCAGACACAGGCTTCTTCTTGGTGCTTGGTTCCTTCTGAGACTAGTACCAGCTGTGAGGATGAAGAGCAGAAGAGCTTCTGCTCTAGGTGAAGATTTCAGGTTTATTCCTCAGGAGAAAGCCCAGGGTTTCTCTCTGGATACAGTGGCCTCTATGAACTCCTATACTGTTACTTTGCACTGGCTTCCAAGGACATCAACATTCTAAGCCAACTGCCCTCTGGCCCTGGAATCCTAAGAACCTTTGCACTCTCTGCCCCACTGCCTGGAATATTGCTCCCCAATATTTTCTAATAATTTCTTCCTTACTTTAGTCAGATCTCTGTTGCATGTCAGACATAAAAGAGGTCTCCCTTCATGGGTTACATTACCGCCATCACGGTGATTTCTGTCCTTAGACCTTAGACCCTGATCTATCTCTCCCCTCTCATGATAAACATATGCGCTGTTGCCTCTAGCTAGAAGGGTCATAGAGAACGTTGCTTCCTCTAACATTTCCAAGGCATAGGAGTGTGGATGGTGCACACTTAGAATAAACAAGTAAAAGGATAAATGAGTGACCTTCTGACAGAGTTGAAACTTCAGTTCCAAAGTTAAAAAGCATGTGAAGAGGAGGATCATGGGGAGCTTTGGGGGCTTCAAGGGGCTGCTGGATTGTTGTGCCCTACAGGGATTGAAGGAATAGCGTGAAGAACAAACTGGGAGAAGGGAAGGGGCTGGGCTTGAAGGCTTGTGGAAACATGAATCTCCATCCTGCCCAGCATTCCAGTTACTGGCTCTCCTGTCAAATGAGCAGACCAGCCTCTGGCAGCTGTAGCAGGGAATCCCCAGGGTAATATTTGCAGAATAGAGATGGACACAGGTGGCATTGTTACCTGGAGACCGTTGCCATGCAAGATCACTTAGTGGATTCCAAATTGCACCAGCTGTGAATTAAGCCATGTCTTCTGCCCACCACTCTGTCTTTTTAGACTTAGACTTAAGGATTCCTATGTGGCATCTTGTTTTAAGTCTCAGTCTTGCTGCAGACACAATCTGACCTGATGGTTCTTCAAACTGAGTTTCTTTAATAGAAACCTCTTAATCTTCTAGTACAAGCACAGTGGGAGACAGTATTTTCTCCACACATCACGGGTACCACAAAAGTGTATGTTAAAACATCTCCTGGAAAGACACTGAACTAAATATTCATTAACAAACATCACTGATTATGCTTTCCCATCCTTTGACATCCAACTATGCAGGTGTTAGTAGAGACATTATCACTAAAGGTCAATTCTAGATTTGGGAAACTCAGAAGATAAGTAATTTCCACATGTTGAGGAAGATGCAACAGGACCACATGATGTTAATGAAACCTTTTCTTATGTTTTCTTTTGTTTATTTATTTTTGGGGTTTTGTTGCCTGTTTTTTTGAGATATGACTTTATTGTTGTCCTGGAACTCATTATATAAAAGAGGCTGGCCTCAAACTCAAAGAAATTTTCTTGCCTCTGCCTCCCAACTACTGTGATTAAAGACATACACCACCACATCCAATCCCTAAACCTTTTTTATAAGTGCAGAATTTCTCAATATTTCTATCCATATAAGAGAGAAAAGAGTACATAGAAAAGTGATCGTTTCTGTGTGTTACATTTTTATTTTCAATTTTTAACACACTATACTTTTATGTTACTATGGAATTCAGAGTATAGTTAATAGATATTAATTTTTCAGACAACTGAAATGTAGCATCTTAAGCATAATTTCATATTCCGCTATGATTTTTCTTACAGTATAAAATTTTCATATAATTTGGCAAACATTTAGTAAATGGGTATAACAAATAGGCATTATGCTAGGTAAAGTTAAAAATATGTTTCACATTATTAAAAATTCTGTGGTAGGTTGAATTACTGCACCTCTGAAATGAAGCCCACTTGATCATGATGGATGATCTTTTTAATGTGTTATTGAATTCAATTTGTCAATATTCTACTGATAATTTTTGCAACAATGTTCATGAGTGAAACTGGTTTGTAATTCTCTTCCTTTGTTGGATCTTTGTGTGGTTTGGGTATCAGGGTGACTGTGGTCTCACAGAAAGAATTTGGCCATGTTCCTTCTATTTCTGTTTTGTGGAATAATTTGAAGAATATTGGTATTAACTCTTCTTTGAAAGTCTGGTAGAGTTCTACACTAAAACCATCTGGCCCTGAGCTTTGTTGGTTGGGAGAATTTTAATGCCTGCTTCTATTTTCTTAAGAGTTATCAGTCTATTTAAATTGCTTATCTGATCTTGATTTAACTTAGATAAGTATTATCCATCAAGAAGTACTTTTTTTAATTTTTCAATTTTGGGGTGTACAGGCAAGGGGGACACTCCTCCATTACTAGTGGGAGGGCAAACTTGTACAGCCACTTTGGAAGTCAATGTGGCAGTTCCTCAGAAAACTGGGAATCAACTTACCATAAGCCCCAACTATATCACTCTTGGGCATATACTCAAAGTATACTCAATTATATCGCAAGGACACTTGCTCGACTATGCTCATAGCAGCTTTATCTGTAATATCCAGAACCTGAAAACAACAGAGATGTCCCTCAACTAAAGAATGGATAAAGAAAATGGGATACATTTGCACAATGACTATTACTCAGCTGTTAAAAACAAAAATAAGTTTGAAGGCAAATGGATGAAACTAGAAAAAAAAATCATCCTGAGTGAGGTAACTCAGATAAATACAAAGTATATTATCACGCATAAGTGCATATTAGCTGTAAAATAAAGGATAACTATGCTGCAATCTACAGACTCAGGGTAATGAGGAGAGTTCATGGGGAGATACCCAGATATCCCTGGGGAGGGGAAATAGAAGAGTTTTATGAGTGTACTGAGGGCAGGTGGGGATGAGAACATGAGTGATCAGGTAGGTTGGAAAGTATGGGGAGAACTCTGTTGGGGGGGAGCTGGAGTGAGGGGCATTTGGGGGTCAGGCAAAAGCCTGACACAGGGGAATCTCCCAGGTGTCTATGGGGAGGACCCAGCTTAGACTCCCAGCAATAGTGGATAAGTAACCCGAATTGGCTGTCTCCTGGGACCATATTGATGCTGGGCCAATTGCCATCAGAGAGGCATCATCCAGCAACCGATAGAGGCAGATACAGAGACTCACAGCCAAACATTAGGCAGAGATTGGGAATCCTGAAAAGGAGGAGAAAAGAGTGTAGGAACCGGAGGGGTCAAGGACACCACAGGAAGGCTCACCCAATCAACTAACCTGGGCTCTTAGGAGCTCACAGAGACTGAACTGACAACCAGGAGCCTGCATGAAACTGACCTAGCACTCTGCATATATGTAACAGTTGTGTAGCTCGGTCCTCTTTCGGGACACCTAATAGCAGGAGCAGGGGCTGTCTCCGACTCTTTTACTGACTTTTGGCACCCTACTCCTCATACTGGGTCTCCTTGCCCAACCTTAGTACATAGGTAGGCCCTTAGTCTTACTGCAACTTGACATGCCATGTTTTGTTGATACTAATAGGAGACCTGCTTTTTACAGAATGGAGACGGAAGAGGAGGGAATTGGGGAGTCCAATGGGGGAGGGGGCTGGGAGGGGATTATGAGCAAAGTCTGTGACCAGGATGTAAAATAGATAGATGAATTTAAAAAAAAAATAAGCTCTGCCTATGCACATTCTACTGAAGCTTTATTTACATATATGTTAAATATGCATACCTATTCACTTATGCTAATTTATACATTTTGTCTATTCTTAACTTGGAAGGTGAACATTGCATATGTAATGTCTCCAGTCATAGAGTGATGCATGGTTCATCTTAAGCATAACTAGCAACTAAAGAAAAATCTCCTAAATAGATGTTGCCTTTGTTCCTATTCCAATATCCATGATCACAGTGAGGTACCATTTTGTGTTCTTTCCTTCAGTCCCCATGTTTCTTTGCTCCACCATCACATCCCAAAGCACAGCCTTATACTGCTTCCCAATGGTCTTCTATACAATCTGTCCCACTCTTCTCAGATGCAGGAGCCTGACCCTTCATTGTCCCACAGGTCTCAGCTCAGATACCCCAGCTGTCTCCCTCACCATGACTCTGAAACATTAGATCCTTCTCCTCAAGCCCTTCCTACTACCTGAAACTACTTTGCCTATCTGTGAACGCTGCTTCCTCCATGTCCAAAAGAAGTTCAGTGACTATTTTTATTTTGCTTCCTTCCCCATCTGCACTTGCCAGCATACACTATTTATTGACTCACTTACTAATTAATGAACTTCCTGTTGAGTTCATATTTCCTGTCTTATGTATGCTATCAGAACCTTCACATCTTATCACTAAGAGAATAATAAATATATAGGACATGCTTTTGTACACAGTCTCTGGCATCAACACTATAGAAGATTTCTCAAGCTAGGAGATGGACTTGCAATCCGAGGATGAGGAGTTGAGCTTGATTCCCAGAAACATCACTAAATACTGGGCATAGCAGTATGTGCTTGTCACCCCAATCCAGGAGAGATGGAGACAGACAGTTTTCTTGTGCTGACCAACTATGTGGCCTAGTTACATCAGTAAGTTTAAGGTTCCATGAGAAACCATATCTCAAAATACAGTAATGACTGAGTGAAAGATCCAAGGTTGATTTCTGGCTTTACAGGTACACTAGTAAAACGTGAACTCATGAACACACAGAAGCATAGTAAGATGACTCATATTGGACAAAGTAACATCTACTGAATAATGTTCTTTAGGTGATTATTTCTCAAATAAACATAAATAATTTTGTTCAAAGTTGATTGAAACCTTTAAAACAGTTATGATGTTTTCCTTTGTAAGAGATTAAAATAATTTTTCTTTCAGTTGCAGATTATTTTGTGGAGAAATGGTAGCTGCTGACAAGATGAAATTGGCATTTAAAATCCACCTCAGAGTGATGGTTTGATGCAGTATATCAAGAGAACAAAAGCATATATGAAGGTTTAAGTATATTCCAAATCTCCCCTCCTTATGATAAAACCCCAAATTCATATCTGGAAGCTCAATACTATATCATTGGTTGGTTTTGCTTTGGGATTGTGCAGAATCAAAATCTTCAAAACTCAGATTCATCATTTGCTTTTTCTTGGGGGAAATCAGTGAGTAGAAACAGTCTTCAGAGAAATCCTTGGTGTTTTCACATCCAGCTTCCCAGGACATCTTGCCCCAGTCATTTGCAGGGCACTCAGTCAGGAATAAAGAATGCAGGCCTACCCTCACTTGGTCTCAGCTTTATGAAATTGTGTGATCATGAGCACAACATAGGAACTTCTGGTTAGTTTGAACTGTGGCAACTTGACACAGCCTGGAGTCGTCTAAGAAAAGAGCTTCAGCTGAGGAATTGCACATCTGTAAGAGCTTATTTTGTTAATAAGGTAGAAGGGTCAAGCTCACTGACCATCACTATTGGAGCAAGCCCACCATGATCATTACTATTCCCTAGGCAAAAGGTCCTGGAATATATAAGAAAGCTAGCAAAGCATAAATCTAAGTGAACCAGTTAGCAAGCAGCATCCACCATGCTCTCTGCTGTGCTCCCTTGGTTGTGAGGTCCTTGGTTACAGTTAATTCTGTGTGGAATAGAAAGCTGGTTTGACTTCAGGTTCCTGTCTAGGTTCCTACCGTGACCCCTCATTGATGTACCATAGCCTTAAGCTAAAATAAACCCCTTCTTCCTCCAAGTTACCTTTAGTCGGGGAGTTCTATTACAAATAAAAGGATATTACTCAGTTTCAAAAATTCATTCTTCCATTTTTTTTTCCTTTTCAGTAAAGGGTTGCTATCTTCTTAGTCAGGAACACTTGTAATGTTTTTTGTACAGTGAGTGTCTCACCATAGTATTTTATAAGTCTATATTCTAGAAGACCATCTTTGGTAATAAAAGAAAGAAATCTGTAGTTGACATAGGCTAACAGCCACCTTTAAACCAAGGGTTCTTTGTTTAAAAGCAATGAACAACGGGCTGGAGAGGTGTTCAGTGGTTAGGAGGATTCACTGCCCTTACAGAGGACTTGGGTTCAGTTTCCAGCACACGTATGGTGGTTCACAACCCTCTGTAACCACATTTCAGGGGATCTGATCCAATGCCCTTTTCTATTTTCTATTGTATGGTGTACAGACATACAAGCAAGCAAAATATCCATATGCACACATATTAAAACAAAATCAAAAATCAATATTTGGAGGGAATGGAAGCATTTCTCTGCTACATCAATGACAACTCCACTTTCTATGAGAATCAGTTAAGTATTAAATATCAATAGTGCTATAAATGTATAGCCTTTCTTGGAATTACTGCTCCACATAATTTACTTAAATAAATAATCTGTTAAAATTCTTTTATATTTATTAATGTACATAGATATGTGCAAGTGTGCATGTATATCTCTCTTTCTGTACATGTGTGTGTGTGTGTGTGTGTGTTTATGTGTGTGTGCATGCTTGTGCATGTGCATACCAGCAAGATGGGTGAGTGAGTAAAAGTGTTTGTGCTTAAGCCTGAGGAGGGCCTGAGTTTGGTCCCTTACTATCATAAGGTGACAGGAGAGAACTGACTTTAAAATTGTTCCCTATCCTTCACGTGAAAACCATGGCATTTATGTTTAAACACACAGAAACACACACAGATACACACACATACACACACAAACACATATAAACACACACAAACACACACCAACATATAGATACACACATACAAACATGCACTGACACACACACATACAAACACACACATACAAACACACACAATCTATATCTAATATTTAATGGAATGCAAACTAATGTGTAGCATTTCTTTAAGAAAATAGTCAAGTTTGATGATACATGTCTTTAATCCCTAAACTTGGGAGGGAACAGCAGGTGGACATCTTGTCTGCATAGTGAGTTCCAGGACAGTTAGGGTTATAAAATTTAGACCCTGTCTCAAAGAGGAAAATAAAATTCTCCTGTTTGAGCAAAGGTTTCATCAAAGTACTATTTATAATCCCAAATGTTTAGAAATAGCCTTGAGGTACAAGTTTAAGGGTATGATTAATAAACCATGACATATTCCATGTAACCCAATATGAACCAGACATTACTAAAGCTGCCTAGAAATTGGAAAGTATTTAACACATAACATTAAGCAAACATAACAGGTTTTAATATTAAATAAGGAAAAAACATTAAAAATGAAGAGAAGAAAACGCCAAATATTATGGGTGCCTTTTGATTATAGGATTATATTTAAGATTTCTCCCTCAGTTTCAAATCCTAATGTATTTTCCAGATTTTTAATTGATAGTGTGTTTTACTTTGCAATTAGAAACAAATATTCCTTCCAAAAGTTCTGAGTAACCATTGTGTTATAAATATGTGCACATGGATACGTTCTCTGGGCCCATTTGACTCCTATTACTAAGGAAGGCAAAATGTGTCTCCTTGACACTAACATCTGCCTAGATGTGTTTTTAATTCATGCCCCCCCATCTCAGCCTAAAGATGCTGATTTTTAAAAAGAAAATGCTTTCTTCTTGACACCTCTGGAATTAGTTCACTCTTCTTTAAAAACAAAACCAAAACCTTGTATTATTTTGGTTTCATAAAATTTCAATGTTCTTCTCTCACACACCTTTAGTCATTGTGTCAAAATCATTATTTATGTGTGACCTTCTTAGTATACTATGGGACTCAGTCCCTTACCTCAAGGACCTCTTAACTCAGTGGGAGGAAAACATGAACATTGTCTGATCTGAATAATGACAAAATAACCCTGAATCAGGCTGCATTGAATGATTGTTACTTTGTGTGTGTGTGTCTGTGTGTGCGTGTGTATCTATAGCTAAGTTACAGGTTCAAATGTCAATTGTCCTCAATTTCCTTTGATACTATTTTTTGAAACAAGGTCTTTCACTGAGTCCAGAGCTCACCAATTCAGCTCAGAGGCTGGCCACAGCAAAGCCTCTGAGATCCTTCCCTCCGTGTGTGGAAATTACAGGCACAATGAAATACAAACTGAAGTCCCCCGTGCTTGTGAATCACACTTCACTGACTGAGCCTCTTCCCCAGCTCCAACCACTACCTCTCTATCAGCTCTGGTGTTCGCTTCTCTTGCTCTGCCTTCTAGATAAGTTTTATGGAGATAGAGTCACAGGATTACTCCACTGCAATCTCTATTCCCAGTCACTGAACGTGGGGCCAAAATCATATCAGTAAAGCCCGACTGTCTCATACTGAGATACATTTCATTCCCCTGTGTACATTCTCCCTCTTTTTAATGAGCAATAAATAATCTGTTCAACCCCAGGGACGTTCCTGGTGATTTCTGGCTGCAGAGGACCAAATGCCCTCGATCTTCTCCTGCTGCTCTTTTGCCTTTTTTTCCCATGCACATTCAGTCCCGCACTTACCTCCTGCTGGAAGCCTCTGGTGTCTGACCTGCATTTTAGGTGTCCAATTCCTTTCTGTCACTTTTGCACAGCTGCTGCAGCTGTGTATTTCACAACACTAGCTAGTTCTGTGCTCTCCATTACTCTGAAAAATTCCTTGAGCCCTACCTTCTGATGTATACTTTGAGATTCTCACAAGTAAATTTAATATATATATATATCATTACTCTTCTTATGAATGTACATGCATGTTTGCATGTGCACACACACACACACACACACACACACACACACACACAGAGTTGCACATACATCTAAATCAATAAAAACTTTCATTTGACTTTGTTGCAGAATAAAATCATGTCATTCATAGTACAGCTTTTCAAGCAGGGTAAAACTATATAATTAGGATGTTCCATGTAACTACTATACTCCGTGTGGTTGGCTGCTTTCTCTCAATCTCTCTCCTCTGTGTCTATTTCTTACTTTTCATCTTTCTGAGCAAAGCACCTTTATGTTTGAATGTAACTTCAGGCTAGGGCCATTATCAGAGGTTTCCTTCTCTGTAACTGAAAGCAGTGACTAAAATTAACCTCTCAAGCATCTAACCTGCTGGTGTATTCACCCTGCACGGTGATAGGAACCCTGTGCTGAAGGGAAGGTCCTACTAGATAATTGTGTTTTGACAAAGCCAAGCACGGTGCTGTGGGACAGCTCTTGGTCTGCTCTGATCTCAAACTCACGAGTCTTAAAGGTCAGCTTACTGTCTTCTTTTATAACCAGATGTCTGCAGGACTCCTCACTTCTCACTCAGACTTGAAGTTGACCTTGCCCTGTTAGGACCAAAGTGACACCCTGAAAATCCAGGATGAATTCCAGAATCTAACAGATCAGGGATTCTGTGCCAGTTCCTTCAGATTCTTGTCTGGCTTTGGGAGTTCAGGCGAATAATATTAAGCTCTCTGAGTCTCATTCATTGGCTCCGAAAAGATATAGATTATACTTAACTTTCCAGGACCATAGTGAAACTTTAGAAAAAATCACATATATCTAAGGTGCATGAAAAATATACTATAAATGTCAGCTTGTCTTTGCACATAATGCTTGACAACTAATACAAATTCTCCTCCCTCTGAGGAGATGCCATTCCATATTCTATTGATTTAACTCAGGAAGATGTTTAAAGTGAAACCATATGGTCAACAATCAACAATCAAACTGTAGCTGTTCTATTGATCTGCCCACCTGTTCCTCCTTCCGGTCCTGCCCCCATCTCTGGTTCTTGCCAGATGTCAAGATGCCAAGTCCCATACCAAGAATCTACGCATGTGAATACTTTGCTGGAACCTCACGTTGGCACCTTGTCTGACATGTCTGTAAGCATGCATGCTTGGCATCTCTGAATAAAATATCTCTGTTTTGTACCCTCTGAAGGACACTGATGTCTGGTGCTCGATTACATATTAGAAAGTCTATGGATCCTGCCGTTCAGTTTGACCTGTTTCAGTGTATCCTGACATTGGCCTTGAGAACTGACATTGTACCTTGGTTATAGCACAGGCTATGACTATTAGGTTGAGAGTTGGAATCCCAGGCTTACCATGGTGCTCAAAAAATCTTTACTTGGTTATTTGCCTCCCCCAGCTTTCAGTTTTCTCACTTTAGAAGACTCTTGAGAAGTTTAAATAATATGACTAAAAGCATGTCTACGGGACCTGCCTTACCAGTAGTTTAGGGCCTAGGGAGATGGATTTGTTAATAAAGTGCTTGCATGCGTTTATGAGAACTAAAATTTGGCTCTCTGGCACCCATGTAAAAAGTTAAGTGTAGCAGTATGGATCTGGAGTAAAGAGAGGGAGCAAAGACAGGTAGATTCTTGAAGTTCCCTGGCCAGCCAGTCTAGCCAATTGGTGAAACACAGATTCAGTTAGAGGCTCCCTGAAACAAGAAGGTAACGGAGGACGAACATCTAAACCTCTGGCTTCCACACACTTACACACTTGCACCAGACTCACCTATGTGTAATGTATGCAAGACTGTGTCAGTGAGAACGATAATACATAGTAACAAGTGCATTGTTATTATCTGAAGCATCATTTGCTCTGTGTACCACTTCTCCGTGTTCTTCATAGAGTTACCAATCAAGAAGCGGCCCTCACCTTCCCATCTGACTGCTACCAAAAACCACACACAGAATGAGCCTGGCCCAGATCCTATTCCAGGCTGTCACAGAACACTCTCTAGAGTACATAGGGACAAAGGCTGTGGCACCTCAGGATCTTTCCAAAGAGGGCTAAAAGGAACCTGGAAGAGACAGAATCTCTCTTTCTTATGTATCTCAAATTGAAGGTATAGGCTTGGAGCTATTGACAGTGGCTTCTCCTTCGCAAAGAGAGACCTAGGGATAAAATTGATCCAGAGAGAAATGGAGCTAAGATGTAGGAAAGAATCCAGTCACATGCATTTCGGGTTCTTCCAGCAACTGAAGCAAGAGCCACTTTTAGAATTTCCATCCACATACCATCCTTTTTGGCCTAATCTAGTTACATGTGGCTATAATCAAATGAATCCATGAATAACTCACAGGAATCCTGAGTTATGACAGAGGGTCTGGGTCATCCTTCTCAATATGGTGTTCAGAATAGAGAGGGCAGATGCAGCAGGAAGAAATCGACACTTCTCCAGTCTCCCAGCTCTGCTACACTCCTGTTTTTTTGTTTGTTTGGTTTTTTTTTTTTTTTGTCTATTTGTTTTGGTTTTCTGTGTAATTTCTCCACTGGTGATAAAGTTTCCAAAGAATGACCTTTTCATACATATCTTACCAACAGTACCTTGGTCCAAAGAGCTTTGCCTTTACATAGTTTGTGGATATTTCCCTTTTTACCGTGCTCCAGAGTTCTTGAAATCCATCTTATGAAGGACCCAGTGATAAGTAAACTCCCATTCAGGAAAGGGGAAGGGGGAAAGGGGTTAAGTTAGGGAGAAAGCATGAAACAGGAACAATCAGACTAAACACCAATGGTCAGAATCCGAGGCATCCCAGACGTTCTCAAACTCATAATTATACATTTTTGTCTTCTAGAATATAAATAGTTTTCACTAAAAATTTCAACCCTCCATTAAAGTCAAACATCAAACTTACCTCTCTCTCTTTCCCTTTTATTCGGGGTTTCCAAGGCACACTTAGCTTCTCTTCCCTCTCCACCAGCATTGCAGACAGACAGTAGAGTACACTTTGCTAACATGTTCTCTAGCACTAGCCTGGCCTCCATCACCTTTCTGCTCTAATTGCTGCTGGAGGTTGTTAGGAAAATCAGTTGCTATTATTTGTGAAAACCCATGGAAACCCATCAAGCACTGGGTGAAAGTTGGTATTTGTTATTTGATTTTACTGTCAGCATGGATTGCTGTGATGGATCATATGTCCGAGGCTAGATTGTTTCCATTTCTAGCTGTCAGGAATTATTCTTTTCCCACATGCAGCAATCTTAAATCAGTCTTCCTCCAGCCCTAACACTACAAGCCGCATACCCTCCCCAACACACACACACACACACACACACACACACACACACACACACATTTGGATTTTCCCCAGCATTCTAATTCCACCAGAACTCATCATATAGCATTATTAAGAGAACATAAAGGTCTTCAATCTGAGGTCACTCTGCAGATAAGGAAAACGGGGACCAGAAACGCCAAACAACTTATCCAAGGCTACATAATCAGTAGCTAAGTCAAGATGGCAGCTTCCCAAGCAGTGCTCTGGGGTCTGTACCAGTCTCCACAGATACTCCACATCTTTCAAAGTCTGGGCTATGTTTACCAGACTCCTCCTCATCAACCTAGCTCCTGTGGGGGATCCTTTGCTACACCATCTCTCACCAGTGCGCATCAGTGTTCTGAGTGTCTGGGTATGTATCAGACTCTAGCAGACAAAGCTCAGCTTCAGTCTAGGGACAAGTAGATAAACTTGATCTTGGATACCATCAAGGAATCACTTCATCTCCAGTTTGTTCCCCTTCCCCTTACACAAGTTTTTTTTTCCAAATGTACTTTGCTTGATAACTGCTGCCTATGCTGTCTCCCATTTAGACAGAGAAATACTACATGAAATACATATTTAAACTGCTTCATCTTCTAAATTCTACATTCTGGCTGATAAACACTGTAAAAACTTTTGACTTCCTGTGAACACCTCTCCTTTTTTTAATCCCATTTTCTTAAGTAATGCAAAAGGTGGCATTTGCATCCCCCCACCCCCTTTCCACCGGCAGCATATGTGTTTCTTTTTCTTCTTATTGAGTTATGGTGAGAATTGGCCTATCCAATCATTTCAGACTCACTCCTCCTGACTTGAGAAGTTATCTTTCTACGTCCAACGAGCTATTGTAAAAATCTGGAAACTTATGAAAGTCCAAATGTAGAGATCCAACTCTTGGCACACTCAAAAGCATTTCTAAAATTACACTATTTTAAAACGATAAAAACAACAAGCCCTTCTCACCAGAGGCTCCTGAATTTCTGGCTTTTTCTAAGTGTCATATGGATACTTTGTATTTACCTAGGTCAGCCTCAGAAGCAACAGGTTATGTTACTCTGTGCCAGCTCCCTAGAACTAACATTCAGAGCCTTCCCAAACACCAGCTCTCTCCTTACTGAAGGCTTTCCCAGCCTAGATACAAAAATAATTATAGCCTTGGTTACAAATTATCTCATAATTATGAGGTATCTGGTAAGATTGTTAAAGGAAAGTTATGAACACTCCCATATACATTTTTGAAATTCAAAATGCAACATTAAGTTGCTAAAGTACTGAGGGACAGTGTCCACGTAATGGAAGCACTGATTTTTCTTTTAGAAGAATGCCTGTTCCTCACTCTGTTTGAAAGGTAGGGAGCTGCCAACAGATGCTTCAGTGTGGGGAAGCAGCAGGGTGGAAATAAAGTGAGTCTTGAAAAGTTTCAAGATACGTTCTACTTTTCAGCAAAATGATAAGATGTCCTAGTACTGTCAAGTCAGAAACAGAAGGTCACCATGTATATGTTTTTGTCCTGCATCAAATGGCACTCCATTAAAGGAAATAGCTTTCACAGCCCACTGGTAACATCTATGCACAAAACGCTATGAAACTTGGTTTGACTGAACAAAGGAAATAGTTCAATACAAATTGCATTTACCGATTCCTGAAATGGTTTCTGCTATTAGCCACTTAAGGTCTTCGGAAGAAAAGAGAATAAGGTGGTGAACCAGGCACATTTTGACGTACACCAGGCTAAGGAGTATAGGGACTGAACCCTGTTACTCAAGTATATCTACCTATGAGATTAACAAGTACAGGCACTGATTCAAGTTACTTAATTGTGTCTACGCATCTGCCTTTCTCTCTGACATTATCAGTACCTAGTAATGAACAATAAATTATTTTTTTAATCACACACACACTCATACAGACACACACTTTATTTTTTAAAGCAGCAAACATGAAATGCCTGAGCCTTCATAATGCACAGTGTTTGCTGGCTGTGAATGATCAGTAATTGCAAAACAACTAGGCGAGCCTTGGAGTCCTTCACTTAAGGTAGACTCTGAGGAGGTGAGTCGTGCTGAATCCTCCGGATAATTGCCTCTCCTCTTTGGTTTCTTATGTAGGCAAGACCACACAGAAATACTGGTCTAAGAATCCCTGCCCACACTTTGTTCTACCGTAGATTAACGCCATAGACATCCTCACAAAGAATGCTGTCTCTGGAACCTAGACAAAGGAGGGTGTAGCTCGAGGAAGACACAGAAGCCGGCTGCTCACGGGCTGCCCCCACCACCTCTCCTGTGCTCCGGGGATCAAGAAGTCTAGAACTGATGGCGGACTTGGTTCATTCCCCAAACTTTGGGCGTCAGTGTTTCCCCTAACTCTGCAGGCTAAAGCGGAGGGGAGGAGAGGAAGCTACAGAAGCCAGCCCGGAGAACCACTGCAGGCTTCGCCCACCCACCTCCGCAAGTCCCTTAGCGGTGTCCCCTCACCTGTCCTGAGCTCCGTGTCTCGGGGCTTCGGTGGCCTCTAGGGGATCTTCGCTCCCGCAGCTGTTGCGACGGCGTGCGCCTCCCGGGACCAGCGTGGGAGGTGGCTGGGTCGGGGGCGTCAGGCAGCCGCGGTCTCACTCCTCATCCCCGCGGGGCTCCGGCTGAGGACTCCCGCCGCGCGGTCACCGAGGGAGGATGAGTCAGGCCGAGGTGCGGGCGCCCCGACTCGCGCATCTGGGGGACGCGGCCGCCACCATCGGACGCGAAGAATCCCAGCACCCCCGCCCTCCCAGGGTACCGGTGGGGCACGGCGAACGAGGCCAGGACGAAGGGACCTTAACTAAGGCATCCCCGCCGCTGCCAAGAGAGACAAAAGGAACGCGTGGCTCCAGGGAAAGTTTTGGGCTCGGTTCCCGACGAATTCCAGCCCCCGAACTCTGCTCCCCTCCAAGAGGAGGATCGGGGACGAGGGCGGGGACGGGCTACCCGGAGCGTCGCCGCCAGCCGGGGACCCAGACGGTGCCAATCGCACCGCCGCCCACGACCCGTGGGAACTCCGCCGGCCCTGCCTCCCCGCTGTGCTGCATGCAGGATCTGGCCCTCTCCTCCCGGACCCCAAGCCAGCAGCCCCGCGCCCTGGTTGCGAAGTTGTACTTCTAGAGCCAGGATGGCGCTCCCACAACACCCATCTCAGGAACAAAGTATCGCTTCCAGGCGCTCTGCTTCGGCTGAAGGCCAGCGGGCGGAAGCGGACACACCCACTCGCCTCTCACCACCACCGCCCGACCCCAGTTCCAGGGCCGCAGATCCCCGCCTTTCCTGTCCCAATAAGAACTGGGGGTCCCCGACCCACCCCGTGATTTCTGAATGCAGAATCCATAGTACCCTCGGCTCCTCCACGCCCCTCGGATGCCTTTTTATCAGATGCAGCCTGGGCGGGTTAGGGTCCCTCTGGCGGCTGCATGAGTGCTGTGCTAACAGAATCAGATTTAGACACCCCCTGCTCCCCTACAGCAGCGATGTGTGCATGCCCTGAGTCTCCAGGGGATTAAACTACTTTAGGATCCTGAGAAGTAAGGTCAGGTAGAACGAACTAGTTGGGGAGGATTCTGGGCATGGGGTTTGGGGGGACAGGGCCGATTCGTGTCCTAAGAATTTGAATGAATGAGTCTGAAATTCAAGGTACCCAAAGTATCAGTGAGTGGAAACCGTGTCTTATCCATACAGTGAAATAATAGTTATTTGCAATTCTGCAGGAGACCAACGCAATGACTCTGGCTGAAGGTCAATTCAATAAATAAAATTCCTTATTCCAACTACCGCATTGGAGCACACCAACCTCTTAGCATGGGTTTTGTAAACCCATGAGTTCTTGGATGTTTTTATCTCATAGGCAAATATTCTGCTGTGGTATGTAGCTATTGCAATGAGTCATCTACTGATTTCCTTTCTCAGGATTCCATGCCAAAAAAAAAAAAAAAAAAAAAAAAACTACATTCAAAAATAATAAATGAATACAACGAAATTCCTTGAGCCCGGCCGGACAAGTCATTAAGGTGGCATCCTATGTCAGGGAGGAGAGAGACAGTAAAAATGAGCAATGGAAGTAAAAATCTTCTTGCATCACCTAAGCAATGTGGTGGATACTTTTTTGGAAAAATTCATGACCAAAATGCTCTTTAAAAATTAAAGAAGATGGGATGGGGTTGGAGAAATGAGTCACCTTGCAAACCATCTGTAGTTTTATTTTCTCCAATGTTCATCTAGTAGTCTTTGGCCCAAAGCCATTTTCTCAGTTCCTTTAGGTTTTCTAATACTTTTGTCAAGGAACCTTGTTAAATGTGTGAGCCTACTAAGCTTCTACCTGTTGTAAAGGAATGCCCTGAGTCTTTCCTCCTCCTTAAAGCTCCCAAGAGCAGAAACTTCCCAGTAATCCTTCCTGACTTCCCAATGAATGAGTAATAGTTATTTACCCACCTAGGGAGCTCATTTAAGTGATACACTATCTAAAACATGCAATGATATCTTTAAAATAGCAACCAGACATTACAGGCACCAGACAACCAGGCAGTCCTCCGAGATCAATGAAGAAAGACCATGGAAGAAGAGCAAAGCTCATTGTTAGCACCACTAATGATAATTACCAATCTGAACTTATAATAATAATAATAATAATAATAATAATAATAGAATTAGAAGGACTAAGTGAGGTCACCAACATTAAATGATTTAAATGTATTTTCAAAAATAATTACTATTAGCAAAGTTCAGTAATTAACTTGCCCTGTAAATTGATAATTATCTGCAGTTCAGTAGTCTAAGTAATCCTCAAGATATTATCATCAATTTCTCTCTGGCACTTAGTGCTCCAGGCAAGCTCAGGTAAATTATTTAATCTTTGCTAATGGCCAATATTTTTCATCTGAAAAGAGCCCAGTGAGCATACCATGTCAGTAATGGATTTTGGACATAGCAACTTCGTATCCACTTTGATATAATGCATGGGAATCAACTATTCCCTACTTCTTGGGGTAAAAGCTGCCGATGTTTCACACATAATTATTTTGTGAGTGTGACACTGTGAGATGTGTAAGCATCCATTAGAACAAGTCCAACCTAAAAGATCAAATGGGTACAGAGTAGAGAGAAAGCCCTGCTCTCTTCTAGTTGAAGTTTAATTACCTGAAAGACTTTTGAATATTATTCCTCTTGCTCCTTAGGTAGGAGAAAAATGCTTGTGGTTTTTGACATAAGATAATATAGATAATATATATTACATTCTTCTGACTTGTTATATACTGAGTACGTTGAATTGAACACACACCCACTCACCAAACATGTGTAATACTACGGTAACACAAGAAAACAACTTTCCCTGATAAAAAGAAGTAATGAGAAAAAAAATAACTAGCTATGAAAATCAGCAGTTCTACTCAGTACATTAGAAACATACAAGCTTGAAGAGTTAGGAAAAATTAATGAAATATGAAAACATGTTAGAATGGAAAAGCATGACCATTGGAATTTTAAGATAAAAAAAATATGTAAGTATATGTGTGAGCCTGTATGTTTATATGCCATTTGTGTACAGGTGCACATATAAGTCAGAAGAGACCAGGTCACAGGACCTAGACTTACAAAATACAATTATAAAATGGCCAGCATTAGCCATCTAGAAAGGCATCAAGTGCTCTTAACCACGGAGCAATTTCTCCAGCTGTTCATGAGTGTGTTTAAGTAGATCAGGTACAAGGCTAAGAGAAAACTCATTAGACAGATTGGGCGAAATTAAGTCATTTTTGCCACAATTGCTGGCTATACTATCCTCAGACTTAAGAAGAGGGTCCTCAGCATGAAAAGGAAAGCATCAATGGAAAGAAATTATTTACTAGACTTTTGATTAAACTACTTTGATCAAACGGTGGAATAGGTTGACAGTCTGAAAGCCCCTGAGCTATACCACTGGCAGCCATGGTAACAATTCAAAGTAGGGGCAAGAAAAATAAAGTCAAATGAGAAAAATGACTTTTCTGATTGTATCCTTAAAAAAGATGTAAGTAGGAGGAAGAAAGGGTAGTGGGGAGTATCATATTTAGATAGATCGCATTCTCTCCACTTCTCATTGGTTCTGAATAGTACTTCCTCACATCTTGTTTCTCATTATGTTTCGCTGAAGCTCCTTCAGAGGGGTCAACAGCAGCAGATGCTATTAGCTTTCCTCAAACATGCAATCAAGAATATATGTTTTATGATGTCAACATCACGATGGTAGCCAGACAGTTTACAAGTTCAGAATTAGTTTTGTGCTAGATAATAATAATGTGATCAGGTTATTTTTGTCTGCAGATACAAAAATGCCGAAGGAACTTTTCCAGTTCCTTCCTCTAGGCAGATTTGTACTTACATGAACTGGACAACTGTCACATGTCCAGCCACAGCTCAAGTACTTAAAAGAAATCCTGGTTAGTTGACTTGTAATTAGATTCTGTTCACAGAAAATAGGGAACTGACTCAGACAGCGGATAATATTGTAGTGGCCAGCCACGTGTTCCGCTGTCCGTGGTTCTGAACCCGGTCTTGTTGGTTGGTGCCTGGCCACTCCCTGTGATCCGTCCTTGACATCATTAGATAAAAGAGCTGAGATCTAAGGATGCACAGCTTAACCATGCTGAACCACATTCTGCAAGACAGTAACACTCATGAGTGGTTGATCTCGCTTACACATCAGAATTTGGGAAGAGCTGGATTAGAATACAGTCTTGTATACTTGCATATTCCATTCTTCATTTCAGTTCTTAGAAGTACACACCAAATACTGTCACTTTTAGCCACATTCTAGTGGTGTTGGCTGTGTACTATTACACTGAGAGCATCCATTTTGAGTCAAACTCCTAGATCAAATGCAATTTCTACCAACTATCCTAGGTATTTTGGGCCTCATTCCTAAATTTCTAATAGTTGTCATATGTTTTTATAATCTGGATTTGAGTGTTTCATAATAACAAAATAGCAACTGTAACTCTTTTAGTCTTGCACATACCCAATATTCAGTAAATCTCTTGATCCCATGTTAGCACCACTTCCTGGATCAAGACAGGACAAGCTCATGTTAGGATTTCCACTAAATCAAATACTGCCACTTTCAATTAGTTTATGCAACAAAACTTTAATCCCACCCAGTTTTCTTTAAGCTGTATTTTTCTGCTTGTGATTATGATTTAGAGCAAGAAAGATGAGGTCATTGTTGATAATTACATTATACCTGTTTTTATTAAATAAAATAAGATGATTTGGTGGTTTGAATTTCCAAAGGCTTATAAATAGCTGGCTGTCTTAACTCTGCTGCTGACAAAAACTGATACACATATACAGCTGATTTTGTAAACAAGCCATCATTTATACTGATGTATAGATCCTAATTAAGTCATAATGTTGGTAAAACAAGGTATGGTTTAAATCATTAAGGATCTGTAGGAATACCCTTTTACACATCTCTTTGGGAACATGAGGAAATATTGGCATATTTATTTTCAAAACAAACAGTAAACTCAATGACACATTCTCTTACAACAGCCTTTTCATGCCCTTTGAGACTAGAGCTCACTCCTCACTGTGTGATGACTGGTCTGGAAACAAATACTAGTATGAGAACTAGAGCTAATATGAATTTGAGCATGACATATCCTATCTTGGTTACTATATTTAGCTTCAAAGGCTACTGGCAAATACTTGCAGAATGTCTATGTAAGCCCTTTCTTTTCCCTTCAATGCGTAATTTATGAATAAAGCTAATTGCCTGTTCAATATCACATAATAATGCTAGGCCATGGCTTGAACCCAAGTCTACTTATTTAGTGCTCAATGCTTTCTTGACACTCATAAAATATGGGTTGCCTTAAAGCACACACAGAAAAAAAAATCATGTTAGCATATAAGTGTAAGTATTCCTATAGTCTAACCACAGCCACATTCCAAAGGAAACTTCCTTGTAGCAAAATATAAACAGAGTTTCAGTTTTATATTATTCATTCACTAGCTTGGAGAATATTTACATCAAATATGTGGGTTTTTGTCCCTTATATATGTTGTAGTATAGTGATTTGAACATTTTGATAGAACAAATCATTTTCATAAACAATACATTATGAAGTTTAACTTAATAAGTACACATGGGGGTGATATAAGGTAAGGGCCACTGTATTCTCAGAGGCCACAATGATCACTATTCATTGTCCAGTTGATTGAATTAAGGAATTAGTAAGAACACTTTTCTGTGTGTTGGGTGAGGGAGCTTTCAGAGAGGATTAATGGAGAAACAAAACCTTGTGCTGAATGTGGACAACATAGTTCCATGGATTGGTAACCCAAATTAAATACAAAATTAACAGAGAAAAGGTTAGCTAAGTGCCATAATTCCCATCCCTTTGCTTCCTGACGTGGATATAACTTTTTAGGCAACAAGCTTTCTCACTCTGATGGACCAGATGCCATTAAACCATGATGATGGACCAGATGCCCTTAAATCATAGTCAATAGATGCTTTCTCCCTTAAGTTATTTCTTGTGAGGCATTGGATCACAATGGCAAAATAAACAGCTAACACCAGGGAACTATAGATTGAGGGAGGTTTCAAAGGCATAAGATCTCACTTCAAAGGCATACAAGATTGACTTTGAAATAAAAGGTGGTGGGAAAAATTGGGCATAGGGCTAAATTCAGAGAAGAAACTAATGTGCAATTCCAGAGGAGAAGGCAGTGGGGTAAGTTCAAAGATGTGGCAATACTGGCTAGAGAGTGAGGATTCAACCAGGAGTGGTTGCATAAAAAAGGACCCTGGAAAGGGAGGTGGGAGCTTGGTCAGAGGGAGCCTTGCCTTCCAGGTTGTGGAGTGTGGAATTCTTCCTGGAAGAAATCAGAGGATTGTCACAATGAGCTCTGATAGCAATGCAGAGGATGATGGAAGGGGTGAGAAACTCAGAAACAGACAGAAAAATAGTAACATTAGAATGTTTTTTGTAAAGAATGATGAGAACATGACAGGGCTTTGCAAACAGAAAGGAAGACAAAAGATACATATGATGAATAGTGAGCATTCACTAATTAGTAAGGCTGTGAGATAATTCCCAAGTTTCAGGTCCTCAATTTTTATTTGTTTGTTTGTTTATTATTCTTCCTAAACAAACTCTATACAATGTCAGTAGAATAATTGGAAAACCAGCAAATTATGATGCTTACTGTATAGGAGTTCTACAGGCAATGTATTACAATGTTTTTCTTTATGTTAAAATAAAACATGCATAATTGATGATTTAAAAATTGTCACTGAGGGTTCCTGAGTTTGATGCTCTTTATTCACCCAGGTCTCAGCGCTGGCCTCCTTCCAAGATGCATCATCAATGTCTGTGAAGAACTTTACACCTTCCCATGGTTGGCTCTCTCTCTGTGTCTATGCTGCTATCACATTCAATGTGGCTCTTAGAATCTTTCCACTATTTTCTATTGGAAGGTAATCACCATGCCTTCTCTTTCTGCCATAGCTAAAAGTAGTACTTGGGATCTATGTTTGGCTTGAAGATATGACCTTGTAAAGTCTCTTCGGGGAAGAGAGTCATTGGGAGGAGAAGTTAAGGAAAGAAGTGTCATGTTTTGTCTGTATAAAAAAGTGTGTGGGGGTATAAAAGAGAGACAAAGTAAATGTAGTAACGGGATGGTCCTGACTCAAGATCATGAGTGAGATATAGAGCAGGGTTGTAATGGTGCACTTCATTAATCCAAGCACGCAGAAGGCGGAAGCTGGTAAACTTCTACGAGTTGGAGGCCAGCCTGGTCTACAAAGCAAGCTCCAGGATAACCAGAACAGTTAACACAGAGAAACCTTATCTTAGGAAGAAAAGAAGAGGGGGAGGGGCAGTGGAAGAGGGATGCAGAAAATTGTCATTTAAATTAAGTAAAATGTTCTTTTCCTTTTTTGTCTACTCCAAACAAATATCGAGTTTAGACAATTCCAGATTTTAAAACCCACTAAGTGGCTAGCCGATTGCTCAGTTAACTACTATCTATGATTTACTTAGAGATGGTGTTAAGAAAATTTCTCAGACTTTTATACTTAACTTATATAAAAAGACTTTATACAACTTCTTTAAAGCCTAATCTTAATAATATGGATTTATCTTAAAGCCTCCCTCTGGGGGTTTAGTTTTCACAGTACCCGAAAGCAATATGTAAGCTGCTGTGGGAAGAAAGCAATCAATAGTCCTATCTGCTTTTGATGAACCATACCAATGACCAATATGGAAAGATATTTGTTCCTAAAGGCACAATATTGATACTCATTTTTTGGCAGTAGCCAACAACTTTCTAATCAGACTTCAGGCCAACTCAGCCAGCAGGAAATCATGCCTGGAACTAGAAACTTGTCTAACTACCTGGGGCTAGTGAGGTCGTGGATCTTAGATGAGCATCCGCTATAAAGCACAATTCTTGAGTGCTTTAAGTCATCCTCATTCTGACAAACAGTTGTAACTCTGATCTCTCATCCAAGAATCTTTTCTTTACAGCAAATGGAGAGCAATACAGAAAATTCCAGCAGGTCAAAGATAGTGACCAACAGACTATGTGGAGTCCAACCTCACTAGTGACATCTGTAACACAACTCCCGCACCTAAGGCTAAGGTAACATTTTGAAAAGAGAGCAGAAAGGTTGTAAGATTCAAGGCACCAGGAAATCTGCTGTGATGTTGTGTATCCTAGAAATAAAGGAGACACTTCACTCATGACATCTCAACAAAATGTCTGTCTAAATAAGACCCAAAGGATGATAATTTCCATAGATATACTAATGTGGAAAAAGGAAATATCATGGTTTTCACTCTCAGACAAAAAGTTACAAGCAACCAATGACTGCTGATAAAGAGAAAATTAGTCATCTTCTCTAGATGAGTTCCCCCAATAAGTTATCCAATACAAAGTGATCTGTATGTTTCTGTGGGATGGGGGATCAGAACTTTAGAGCTAGTCCTGAAACGTTGGGCCAGAAACTCTCTACAACAGCACTGTTCAGGCAATTTTGTTGTGTGATGATTAGTAAGAAGTACTTGAACAAGCCTAGTTGGTCTAGCTCACAGCATGTGCCTTGGCTATGTGGGCTCCCTATTCTTCCTAGGCCGCCTGCCTTTACAAAAATGCTACCAGAGTGGAGACTCTAGGCCACGACAAAACAGTGGTAAACATTTGTGTATCTAAATTTATCTAAATATGGGGAAATCACAATAAAGGTAAAGTACAAAGGTACTTTTATGACTTCTTTTCTAGAGCACATAGCATGAGTAGATTTTGTAGGAGTGGCTCTGGGTAAGTCAGTCAAACAGTGAGCAGAACAAACATGAAGACAGAGATACGTGGACATTGTAGAGTCTATCACCACACATCTAGACTATACATACTCACTAACATAAGTTGTGCTTTTACCAGTACATAGGTGGTGGCTTATGGCAGCCTCTCCCTAAAGCTAACATTTCTAACTTTAGGGCCCTTCTGTAATAGCTTTAAAAACAGGTGCATTTCTGAGGTACATGAAAATGTCTTTCCTAAGTCTTTATTCAAGCTCTTTTTAAAAGGTTTTATTTTTGAATTTTTTGGTTAAAAACCAAGACACAAGCACACACATTGCCTAGGCTTCTATTGTTGAGGTTCACAGCTGCTCCTTTTTGATATTAGTGAGCCTCTATGTACACACGTGTCCCTCTCATCTGTCCTTCAAGACGAGATGGGATCCCTAGGTGGGTATGAATTTTAGGCTCTGTTATAATCCTATGGAATGGCTATTGCAGCTGCAGCTTGTCATTGACGGACACACCATCATGCACAGGGCTATATTTTTGTCTAAAGTTCCCAGCGTTGGTACTCAGTGAACAGAGAAATGAATTGCCTTTTCGGTCATTCCTCATCTGCTAAATAGACCTGAAGAATGAGCTGGGTTACAGCTGCTTAACAGATTGATCCTGGCTTTGATGTCTCATACTGGGGAGGAAAAAAAGGAAGAAAAGAAAGGTAAAGAAAAGAAAGGTAAAGAAAAGAAAGGTAAAGGGAAGGAGGGGCAAGGAAGGAGAAGGAAAAATGGGATGGGGAGAGAAAAGAGAGAAAGTGGTCACTTTCACCCAAAGTGTCATTTTGTCTTTTTATAAATACTCATCTATTTAGGAGCAAAAAGTTTAGAAATATACCTATAAAACAACAGATTTCAGTACTGGCTGTTTTAACAAAAATACCACCAAAAACTTCCAATGAGCAGTTATAAAAGAAGATGATTTACATGGAAAAAGTTATAGAGCATCTTGTATGATATGATCCCATCTTTTAGAAAAGTATCTGTGTTCGCGCACATGTGCAAGATGTGTCAAAATACATACAAAAAAATCTATGGTCAAGAAATGGAAATGAAAGATGAGGAGATTCTTGTATGTGTGTGTTGTATGTGTGGTTGCACATGTATGTGCAGTGGAGGATGGGGAGATTCTTCTCTCTGTGTGTGTTTTATGTGGATACTCATGTATGTGCACAAGAGGGCAGAGGACAGTGTTGTGTTATGTTTCTGTCCCAGACTTTCCCGTCTAGCCTTGTGGCCCGACCTGTAGACCCACAGTCCCATAGTCCCACTGAAACACACAGACCCTTATATTAATTGTATGCTGATTGACCTGGAGCCCAGGCATATAACTTGTTAGCTCTTGCTCTTAATCTAATCCATGATTCTTATGGTGTTCAGCCATGCAACTTGGTACCTTTTCTCAGAGCAGCATAGTTGTCCTTTGCATCTTCTGGCTTGTCTGGCAACTCTGTAGCATTTCTGCTCTGTTCTTCTTGTTCCCAGAGTTTTCTTAGTCTGGTATCCCTGCCCAAACTCCTGTCTGCCTTCAGCCCATCAGCATTTTTGTTAAACAAGTTGGTGGGACAATTATTTACAATGGAACAACATAGTTCCACTACAGGACAGCTTCAAGTGTCGTGTTTTATAGTGCCATCCACCATGTGATTTGAGACAGAGTCTCTCCCTTTATTCTAAGCCTCACCAACTAGGCTCAGCTGTCTGGCCAGTGAGTTGCCAGGGACCTGCCAGTCTCAGTTCCCCAGTGTGGGATCACGAGTGTGTCTTCATACTTTCTGATGTAGACTCTTGGGACCAAAGTCATCCCCTCATGCTTGCATAAAAGCATTTTTGCTGACTTATCACCTCAATCCATAACTTTGATTTTATATGTTTTTCTTACCAGTTTCATAGTGGTATTCTCACATCCATAATTAATGTCTAAAAGCAACAACCAACATGACTCTTTTCCTCCTGTCAATAGTGCAGCAAATGAGAGGGGTCTTAGAGATAAATGATGAGTTTTAGAAGTTTAGCTCCAAGCAGGTAAACTTCTAGGTATAGCAGCTCATGCCTGTCATTCCAGCTCTTCAGCGGCTGAGGCAGGAGGACTACTAAAAGTTCAGTGTCCATCTGGGCTTGTTGCAGAAACCAGGCCTTTGAGAAATTAGCACCACTAAGAGAGTTGAAGAATTCAGGTTCATTATGCCCCTGGACCTAGCCAGATAAATGCTCCAAAAAGCCGTGCTCAGATCCATGGTTTCTTACAGCATTGGCAGGGTGAATCTTTCACCTTCTCTGTTATTTCGTGGATTTCAACTTTAGCTTAAAAAAATGAGTACCACAAGAATGAAACTTCTGTAGCAAGCATGTTTGTGGAAGTGAAACAGGTAAGGTTAAATGGTCTGTAAAGATAACAATAAGGGAATTTTAGCAGATACAAGAAGTAAGTTGACTTTTGACATATGATTCTTAGCTATAGTTGCAGCAAAAACTTTTAACTTAACAGGATCATCTTCATCAGGTTTCATAGAGAGTTCTAGTCCATCATGACCTACAGAGTGAGATCCCATCTCAAACGTAAACAGAAAGAAAACCAAAGCTAACTTCTGATTTTTCAGAACACTTTACAACATGAATGCACAAGCATAAACTTTAGGACTACCTTTTGCCTTATGCTCTATCAGCTGACAAGCAAAATTGAACCTGTGCAAAGATCAGTAGGCTGAATTAAAGCCTTCCTGAAATTTCCCCAATTTCTATACATGAGAGAGTATTTTAAAGCATTTTCAGGAAAAGGCAACCGACTTGCAGCTTCATTGTGTTCCCTTCATTTTCCCCCTTACTGAGAACGGATTTTTTTCACATAATATATCCTGATTATGGTTTCCCCTCTACTCCTCAGTTTCTTCTTATCTTTTAATCTCTCATTAGAAAACAACGAGGTTTCTAAGGGATAATAATATAATATAAATGATTAAAAATAACACACTGGAGTGGAGCAAAACAAAGAGAGAGAAAAGAGCCCAAGGAAAGGCACAATAAAGCCACATGTGGTTGATATAGCTATAAATTTATGGGGAAGAGATTTACTGCAACAGTGGAACATGAAGATTAATATTCCTCCAAATACAGAAATAAACCATGACCTAGCACACAGTTCCAGAAGAAATATCAGAAGATATTATGAGAAACAGTCACAGACCATTCACATTATAGAGAAACAAGGCAAAACAGCTGCTGATCTTTCAAAAACACCCACAGCACTACCTCTAAAATGGCTAACAGAGAAGCCTACATGGGTTCATCAATGGCCTCTAACAAAAGAGAAATTGAAGGCCTTAGAGCAGCTGGTACAGGAACAGTTAAATGCTCAGCATATAGAAGAATCAACCAGCCCTTGGAATTCTCCTGTATTTGTTATTAAGAAGAAATCTGGAAAGTGGAGAATGGTAACAGACCTAAGGGTGATAAACAAGGTGATCCAGCCAATGGGCTCTCTACAATCTGGGATTCCTTTACCTTCTCTATTACCTAAAGAATGGCCTATTATAGTTATTGATTTAAAAGACTGTTTTTTTTTTACAATACCTTTACAAGAACAAGACAAAGAAAAATTTGCCTTTACAGTGCCCACTTATAATAATTCTCAGCCTGTAAAGAGATTCCAGTGGAAGGTCCTCCCTCAAGGAATGCTGAATAGTCCTACTCTGTGCCAGTATTTTGTTCAAAAGCCAATAGAACAAATATGCAAGAAATTCCCACAATCTATAATTTATCATTATATGGATGACATCTTGTTGGCCGATTCAAATATTGATACACTGGAAAAACTTTTTGAAGAAGTGAAAAGAATTTTGCCTGCTTGGGGATTACAGATTGCCCCAGAAAAAATACGAAGAGGGGATTCCATTAATTATTTAGGATATAAAATATGTCAACAAAAAATTAGACCCCAAAAGGTACAGATCAGGAGAGATAGATTAAAGACACTTAATGATTTCCAAAGACTACTAGGAGACATCGCCAACTTATGACCGACTATTGGACTTAAAAATGATGAACTAGATAATCTGTTCAAAATCTTAAATGGTGACAAGGACTTAAATAGTCCAAGAGAGTTGTCACCTGAAGCTGAGAAAGAACTGGCTTTGGTGGAAAAAAAATTACAAGAGGCACATGTGGATCATATGGATCCAGACTTCAATTGCATTCTAGTTATCTTGCTCTCTAAGCATTCTCCTACAGGAATTTTAATGCAAAGGGAAAATGTTATATTGGAATGGATGTTTCTTCCACAGAAATCAAGCAAGAGGTTAAAGACATATGTGGAAAAGATTTCTGAACTTGTATTTAAAGGAAAATTAAGACTTCGTCAATTGATAGGAATGGACCCAGCAGAAATTGTTGTACCTTTAACTAATGAAAAAATTGACCAATTATGGGTAGAAAGTGAACCTTGGCAAAGAGCCTGCAGTAATTTTTTGGGAGATATTAACAACAAACATCCTAAAAGCAAAAGAATTTAATGTATAAAGAAAACTGATTGGATTCTCCCTCGTATTGTACGAGATAAACCAATTTCCGGAGCTCCTACATTTTATACCGATGCAAACAAATCAGGAAAGGCTGGTTACAAATCAGAACATCTAAGTAAAGTGATTCAAAGCCCTTATAATTCTGTCCAAAAGTCAGAATTATATGCCATCGTGATGATGTTAATGGACTTTACAGAACCACTTAACATAGTCACTGACTCTCAGTATGCAGAAAGAGTTGTTCTACATATTGAAACAGCTGATTTTATTAATGATGAATCAGAATTAACTTCATTATTTATTCAGTTACAAGGAATAATCAGGACTAGAAATCATCCCTTCCATATAACACATATTCGATCCCATATAGGTCTGCCAGGTCCTTTAGCACAAGGTAATGATGAAATTGATAAATTATTAATAGGAAATGTACTAGAGGCCTCAGAATTTCATAAAAAGCATCATGTTAATTGAAAAGGATTAAAAAAAGATTTCTCTATCACTTGGGAACAAGCCAAAGAAAGTGTAAAAAGGTGGCCCACCTGTTCTTTCTATAACCAAACTCCATTGCCAGCAGGAACTAATCATAATGGTATACATAGAAATGAAATCTGGCAGATGGATGTATTTCATTATACAGAATTTTGGAAATTAAGATATGCCCATCATACAATAGATACATTCTCAGGATTTCAATAGGCAACTGCTTTGAGTTCAGAAAAGGCTTATTCTGTAATCACACATTTGCTAGAAGCTTTGTCCATCATGGGAATACCTGCACAAATAAAGACTGACAATGCTCCAGCATATGTCTCTACTAAAATGAAACAATTTTTTGCTTATTATAATATAAGCATATTACAGGAATACCACACAATCCTACAGGGCAAGCAGTCAAAGAGAGATCAAATCGAACTTTAAAGGATATGTTAAATAAACAGAAAGGAATAACAAATACCCCCCAGAGATAGAGTATATAGTCCTTTGTTAACTTTGAATTTTCTCAATGCTAATGACAAAGGAACAACAGCTGCTGAAAGGCATTGGACCATAGAAAAACAGCTGAACTAAATCAGCCTATTTACTTCAAAGATGTACTAACCTCTGAATGGAAACCAGGGTATGTGCTCTGTTGGGGAAGGAGTTTTGCATTTATTTCCACAGGTGAGGAAAAGATATGGATACCATCAAAATTAATAAAGACTCTAACGGAACCGGAGACACTTCATGAAACTAAGAATTGATAGCTCATCAACCTATATTACAATTCTTTCAGTTGTAAATAAAAAAAAAAAAGTGTAGGGGCAGGTTTCTGTTCTTGTCTTTACAGGAAACTGGAAATACCCATCTTCAAGAAGTTAAAAGACCTTGGAAATCCAGACATCTAAAGCAAAAAAGAGGCTATCCAGGAAAATTTGCAAACAAAAGAGTTTGGTAACTATTGGTACCAGTATACTTGATAGGGTAAAATCTCATTACTTAACCTTTACAAAAGTTTTTATCAGTTAAAGTCCCAGTTTAATTATAATTTAAAGCTGGTTTTAGAGTTGTATTGTGGCTCTCTCCTTCTCTAAACTCAAGCATACTTGCTAAAGGAAAAAAAAAAATCTCTGTATCATATCAGAAGAGCCACCTGATATGGGACAGAAGAATAACAAAAAATAAGGGACTATTCTATTTGTTACTAATCCTATGCTCAATAAATTGTTATATGTTTAGCTTCGTGTACATTGTGTTGGTTTTAGTCTGTTATCAGTTTTCTGCAGTGATCCAGGACAATGCCTAATTGCTAACTTGAAATATCCAAAAGGAAGATGGGACCCCACAACGATGGTTTCACATGAACTCTGACAAAGCCACTAGGCTGACAAACACTAATCAAAGATCAGATTTGGACTATAAACTGCTCACGACAATTTTGTAGCAGCTCGATGAGATGAACCAGCTTCACAGACTGCTATAGCCAGGACTTGAGACAAGCCATGCACTTTCCTGTTATGCAGAGACTAGACAACAAATGACACAGCTTCTTATTTCAGGACTTGACATTTAACAAATCTTTTCTTTTCAGGATCCCCAAAAGATACCATCACCCCCAGTCAACAGGAAGTAAACTTAAGAACCAGTGCCCACACTCCCAAGTGGTGGGGTGGGTTGGTTTTGGTTCCCAAGTGGTAGGGTGGCTTAGTGTTGGTTGTTCAATCAGTTATGGATGATTGTCATTGTTTAGGTTAATTGGTTAAAAATTGTTCATGGTTATGGTTAGAAAAAAGTTAAACAAGAATGATTAGATTCACGATTTGTGTTTTAAAAAATATAAAGAAAAAGGGGATACAGACATATAGGATATAAGGATAGATTATGGAATCTTATTTTAAAAGGATTTGCTAGCTTTAAATATTTTACATTGCATTGGTTTTCTGTATACAAATTGTGTATCTTGAGATTGTGTCATTGTACAAATATTTCTATGCTTGTTTCAGGTAGTATACTTAATCAGTTTATCTAACATTGTAATCCAAATTGCTAGTCCATGAAAGTTTTTATTTCCAATTAATTAGAATATAAAGCAATGCAAGTCAGTAGTTAGACATTACATTCAGACATAGTCATGTTAGATATGTTTTCAAGGTCAAACAAATATATTTTAGATAAACAAGTCTTCTTCAAAAATTTCAGAGATCCATAGAATATGGCATTTAAAAATACTTTTAGAACTTAAAGACTTTTCTGGACAGTGAGATAGGTCTGCTCCTGGCAGCCCCAATATACTTCAAGAGAATAAAGGGCATTGAAGAAACTCCATATGGAGTCTACTTTCCTTGTGACAACTGTTAGTCATTGGACAAGAACCTGTCCCTGTATTGACTGCTTGACAGTGTGCTATTTGAACTGGACATGCAGGTTCCCTCAGAAAATGACCTTTGAACTTTGACAGAACAAGATGAGATGGTCCTTCAGTTTCCTGTTTTTCAGAGAAAACTGTCAGAGATGGCCCGTGAACGGTGTGAGCCCAGTAGAGGCCCCTGGCACTGGACCTGGATCTTCCCGGAGTCAAGGTGCTTGGGAACGCAGTCCAAAGTGGTGGTAAACTCCATCTAAAGCTAAATACCGGCACAAGACCAATAACCAACAAGTACCGCAAGGGAAAGTTGAAAAGAACTTTAAAGAGAGTCTTCAATTTTCAGGACACAAGGAGAAATGACTGAACTACACCAAAATGGACAGAGAAGATTTTCTGCTTCATTGAGATGAAAAAAGACTCTGGGCCTGTAGGCTGAAGATGGATGCCCCAACTTTATAAAGGAACTTTGGGTGACTGTCCAGGCAGAGAGGTGTCATCTCTGTCATTTCTAGTTTTTAGAAGTTGCTTGCACTTCCTAGTTATTTAGGTAAATATTATTTCCTTCTTGGGTCTCTGAGGTAGTTGAAGATGAGATAGCTATAGTTACAATTTTCTAATGACAGTCTTAGAAAAAAAAAACTTTGAATTTAAAGCTTATAAGTTTTAGAGACATCAAAATAATAGCTTTTAGTTAGAAAGGAAATGAATTAGGTATAATCCTTTGGACTCATCAAAATAGGATAATTAATGAAATATTTTCTTGGAATTGTCAATTGTTAATGGACTGGACATTACTCATTTATTGTTTGTATGTATTGTATATAATTATTGTACCTATTGTATATTGTTTTTCTTATGTTAGCTATCACCTTTTTTTAAAAATTGACACAAAAGGGGATATGTAAGGATTTAATAAAGTTTCAGAAGTTTTGGAGATATCAGAGAGACTCTACCCACAGTCTATGTGGGGCGTTAGTAAAAGCTCCAGAAGTCCCACAGTCAGTCTAGGAAAATCAGAGTGGTGATTCAAACCTTTAATCCCAGCACAGGGAGAATCCTGGGAGTGGTTACCTATACCCTTAATCCTAACTGAGTCAAGGTCAATTCAGATTATAGAAGGAATTCCAGGCTCCCAAGCAGGTGTGGTGGGGCCACGCCTTAATTACAGAAAGAATACTTAAGAAGAGATTCAAACACAGAGAAAGCCATTCCAAGGGAATTGAGGCTGAGGAAGCTATAAGACAGCTGGGTAAGATTTGACTGTGGTGTTTATTCCCTCTAGTATCTCCAACTTCTTCAGAGATCTATCTCTGAGTCTCATTCATTCGTGCGACACATGAAATTCTCATGAGTCCTATAAAAGCACTAAGCTGGAAGACAAAATACATAATGGAAGAATCCAAGTAAAGGTTACATGATGCCTCCATTTGCATGAGTTCATATGTGCATTCATCGTGCTGATTTAGAAGGCCTTCATTTCTTGGTGTCCTCTGTCCTTTCTGGCTCTTACAATCTTTCTGCCTCCCCTTCCACAGTGTTCTCTGAGCCTCGAGAGGAAGAATTGGATGAATACATCCCATTAAGGGAGAGTGTCACTCACTCTCTGCAAAATGTCTGGCTGTGAGTCTCTGTATTTGTTCAGATCTGCCCCAGAAGGAAGCTTCTTTGATTATGGCAGAGCAAGGCACTGATCTGTGAGTGGAGCATGTGTTTAGAAGTCATTTTATTTCTATGTTCTTTAGTAGAACAGTAGTATTTTTGGTTTTTGCTTAGTTCCCTGGGCTATTTAGTTTCTGGTTCTTGGCCACCCAAGTAGTGACATGCTGTGGGGTATTGCTCTTGTACAATGTAAAGATTTGTTTCTCGTATTGGTTTAATAAAGTGCTGATTGGCCAGCAGGAAGTTTATGTGGCCCAGCAGTGGGGAGGGGGTGCTGGGAAGCAGAAGACCCAGAGGAAAGAAAAATGCTGCTCTGGGAAAAGGTACCAAGCCATATATCTAAATAAGATAAGAATCATGGGTTAGTTTAAGAGGAAGAATTAGCAAGTAATATGCCTGAGCCATAGGCTAAACAGCTTGTAATTGTGGTTCTGGGACAACAGGACCAGATCTTGGGCTAGACTAGCCAGAAACTTCTGACTACAGTGTCACGTATGGGCTTTACCTCATGGAGTGGTCCTTAAGTAAAATCTGGTATTGGTTGGTGACTCCTCCAAACTTTTTGGCACCATTGCACTAGCATATCTTGTGGGTAGGACATCATTGTAGATCAAAAGGTTTACAGTTGGGTTAGGGCTGACATTTCTCCTTTAGTGATGCACAGAGTAATTTCCTATACCAAAGATGCTAAAATGTTGGCGTGAAGGCTCTATGTAGACATTAGCTCAACTTCTCCATGTTCAGTGAGTTGTGAAAGTGTTGTTTTCAGCAATGGGATCCCCCCATCAGTTTGTGGAGTGCAACCAATAGTCCCAGCCACAGCCTGGGGTTGTTTGAGGATTCCCATGGGATTCCTTTTGTCCATAACTCAATTAGATGTAACCCAATCCTGGTACTGGAAGTTTCATTTGGTGACAAAAGTTGTCCAACTGGGACTCAGTCCTTCCATTATTTGGTAATTTCACTTAGATTGCTTTCATATGTATATGTATTTTAGGAAGTTTATAAAGTATTAGGTTTCCATACAACTACTCTAGAGGCCCTTAATTTCAGGTGACATTCCTGATATTTTCTCCCTCATGTCTTTCTACTTTTTCCTTCCCCACTTGATCCTCCCATTTTGGTCATCCCCATCTAGCCATAACAATCTATTCAATCCCCCCTGCTTAGGGAGATCTATCCTAGCCCTGTCTCTTACTCTATACTTAACCTCTGTGGTTCTGTGGATTGTAGCTTGGTAATCATTGACTTAATAGTGAATATCCACATCTAAGTGAATACATCTCAAATATTTGTCTTTTAGGTCAAGGTTACCTCACTCAGAAAGTTCTTCTTTTTTAAAGTTTCATCCACTTACCTGTGAATTTCATTTTTTAATATCTGAGAGATATTCCCCTGTGTAAATGTATCACATTTTTTTATTCATTCAATTGTTCGAGAGATATCGAGTTTTTTAAAAATTTCTGGCTATTTTGAGTAAAGCAGCAATGAACATGGTTGAGTAAGTTTCTGTGTAGTAGGATGAAGTGTCCTTTGGGTACACACCAAAGAGTGGTATAACTGGATCTTGAGGTAAATTAATTCTCAGCTTCCAGATGAACTGTCACACTGATTTCCATAAATGGTCCTATGAATTTGCACTACCTCTTCCAATGGATGAATGTTCCTTTTACTACACATATTCACCAGCATGAGCTATATATTTTATTGATTTTAATCTTTCTGAGAGGTACAAGAAGAAGTCTCAAAGTAGTTTCAATTTGCATTTCCCTGGTGGCTAAGGATATTCAACATAGTGTTTCTCAACTATTCGACTTTTTTCTATTGAGATTCTTTGTTTAGATATGTACCCCATATTTTCAACTGGTTGATTTCTTGATGTCTAGGTCTTTGAGTTCTTTATATATTTTGGATATTATCCCCCTATCAGATGTATTGTTAGTAAAATTCAAAATCATTGCCTATTCTATAGACTGTCACTGTGTTCAAATGATAGCATCCTTCGCCTTTTTGGTATCATGAGGTCCCATTTGTGAGTTATTGATCTTTCTACTTGTGTTAGTAGTCATCTCTCCACAAACTCTCTTCCTGTGCCAATGAGTTAAAGATTATTATTCACTTTCTGGTCAACCAGGTTCAGTGTATCAATTTTTATTTTGATTTCTTTGATCCATTTGGAGTTGAGTTTTGTGCAGGATTATAAGTATAGATCTACTTGGATTTTCTTCTATATGTAGACATTAAGTTTAATCAAACCCACTTTGGATGATACTATATTTTTTTCTAGTATTTCTGGCTTGTTTAAAATAAATCAGGCATCCATCAGTGTGAATTTATGCCTGTGTCTTCAATTCAGTTCCACTGATCAGCATGTTGGTTTTTGTTCCAATACCTTGGCTGGTTTTATTAATAGAGTTGTATAGTACAACTTAAAATTGGAAATGGTGATACTTCCAGCAGTTCTTTTATTATCCAGGAGAGTTTTAGGTATCCTAGGTTTTATTTTCTCCTGTTTCCCTATAAAGCTTAAAACTGTTCTTTCTAGAGCTGTGAGAAATTGTGTTGGAATTTTGATGGGAATTGCATTGAATCTGTAGATTGCTTTTAATACAATGGTCATTTTTGTTATATTAAACCTGTTCATAACTTCTTCAATTTCTTTCTTCAATATTTTAAAGTTTTTATCGTATAAGTCTTTCACTTGCCCACTTAGAGTGACCAAAAATAGTTTGTTATTTGAGGCAATTGTGAAAGTGTTATTTCTATAATTTCTTTCTCAGTCCCTTTGTCCTTTGTTTGTAGGAGGGCTACTGATTTATTTTAACTTTATTTTGTATACAACCACTTCCCTGAAGGAGTTTACCAGCTGTAGGAGTACACCTGTTAAATTTTAAAGGTTACGTATGTATATAGTCATATCACCTTCAAATAAAGATACTTTGACATTTTCCTTTTAAATCTGTAAACCCTTGATCCCCTCCAATTGTTTTGTAGCTCTAGCTAAGATTTCAAATACTGTATTGAATAGGTATGGAGAGAATGAAAAACCTTGTCTTGTTCCTGATTTTAGTAGAATTGCTTTGAGCTTCTCTTCACTTAAGTTTATGTTGGCTATGTTCTTGCCATAACCTGCCTTTATTATGTTGAGGTGGTCCCTTGTATCCCTAATCTCTCTAGGACTTTTATCTGAAGAAATGCTGGGTTTTTTCAAAGGCCTTTTTTATACCTAATAGAATGAATATGTGATTTTCATCTTTCATTCTGTTTATATGATAGATTAACATTTATTAATTTATGTATGTTCAACCACTCCTGCATCTCTAGGATGAAGTCTATTTGATCATGGTGGATGAGCTTTTTGATGTGTTCTTAGATTTGCTTTGTAAGTATTTTATGAGCATTTTTGCACCTATGTTCATATGGAAAATTGGTCTGTAATTCCTATTTGTTCTGCCTTGTGATTCAGATATCAGGGTAACTGTGGTATCAAAGTAAGTTGGTCAGTTCTCTTTCGATATCTATTTTGTGGATTAATTTGAGAATATTGGCATTAACGTTCCTTTAAACATCTGGGAAAATCCTGCTAAAACCATCTGACCCTGAGGTTTGTTTGTTTGTTTGTTTGTTTGGTTGGTTGGTTGGTTGGTTGGTTGGGTTTTTTGTTGGTTTTTGCTGTTGTTGCTTGGTTTTATTTTGTTTCACTTTGCTTGATTAATAGACTTTTAATTACTGCTCCTATTTCACTGGGAGTTTGAGTTCTGTTTAAATTTCATATCTGATCTTGACTTAATTCTGGTAAGTGTATCAAGAAAGTTTTCCATTTCTTTAAAATTTCTAATTTGGTGGAATAATTTTTAAAGTATGTCCTTACCGTACTCTGGATTTCTGTGTTTGTTGTTATGTCCCCCTTTTATCTCTAATTTTGTTAATTTAAATCTTCTTGCTCCTCATTTTATCTAATTTAGATAACTATTTGTAAGTCTGATTGATTTTCTCAAAGAATCAACTCTTTGATTTACTGATTTTTTATATTGTTTTGTTTTTGTTAATTTTTTATTTTATTGATTTCAGTTTGAGTTTGATAATTTCTTGATGTCTATTCTTTTTGTGTTTGATTTTTTTGTTTTAAATATTTCAGGTGGGCTGTTAAATTGCTAATATGTAATCTCTACAATTTTTTTATGTAGTCACTTGGTTCTATGAACTTGCCTTTTAGCACTGCTTTTATTGTTTTCCGTAAGTTTGGTTATGCTGTGGGTTTATTTTCATTCAACTCTAGAAAGTCTTTAATTTCTGTTTTGACCCAGTTTTCATTCAGAAGAAAGTTGTCCAGTTTACATGAGTCTGTGATCTGTTGTTTCTATTGTTGATATCTAGCTTTAGTCTGTGGTGGTCAGATAGGACGTAGGATTTTATTTCAAACCTCTTGTGTTTGTTGGAACTTACTTTGTGTCTGAGTATGTGTTCAGTTTTGGAGATAGTTCTATGACCTGTTGAGAATGAAATATATTGTTTTGTGTTTGGGTGAAATAGTCTGTCAATATCTGTTAGGTCCATTTATTTGCCTTGTAGTGACAGTTAGGACAAGTGTTTCTGTTTAGTTTTTGTATAGATGACCTGTCTATTTATGGGATTTGGGCATTGAAATTTCCCACTATAGTGTGTGATGGTGAATATGTGATTAAGCTGTAGTAGCATTTCTTTTACAAACTCAGGTTTCCTTATGCTTGGTGCACATGTGCTAATAATTGCAATGTTCTCCTGGTAGGTTTTTCCTTTGATAATGTTCTTCCCTGTCTTCTTTGAGTCATTTACTTGGAAATCTTTTGTCAAATATTAAAATGGCTGTACTGGCTTACTTCTTATACCAATTTGCTTGGAATATCTTCTTCCATCTTTTTACCTAGTGATATCATTCTTTGATGTTAATGCATGTTTTTTAGATGCAGGAAGGATAGATCCTGTTTTCACATCCATTCTGTTACTCTTTGTATTTTTATTAGGAAACTGAGATCATTGATGTTAATATCAATGAGCAGTATTGTTTATTCCTCTTTGTTGCTGCTGCTGCTGGTGATGGTGATGGTAGATTGTGTACTCTTTTGCCTTGCTTGTCTTTGGTTTTTTATTCCTTGTATTTTCTTGGGTGTGGTTAACCTCATCATATTAGAATTTCTCTTCTATGGCCTTCTTGAGGGTTGGTTTTGTAGAATTACTAAAATTTGGTGTTAGCATGGAATGCTTTATTTTCTTCACCTATTGTGATTGTAAGTTTTGCTGACTTTAGGAGTCTTGGATGGCATCTGTGGTCTCTTAGAGTTTGGAGAGCATCAGTCTACCCCTCTGGCTTTTAGAGTCTCCTTTGAGAAGTCAGGTGTTACTCTAATAGGTCTGCCTTTCTATGTTACTTGGGTTTTTTTACCTTGCAGCTTTTAATACTCTTTCTTTATTCTGTACATTTAGGGTTTTTATTATTTTATTCTGAGGGAATTTCTTTTCTTGTGCACTCTATTTGTTGTTCGTTATGCTTCTTGTACCTTGATAAGCATCTTCTTTTATAGGTTAGCAGAATTTTCTTCTACAATGTTGTGGAAATAGTTTTTGTGTCTTTGGCCTGGGCTTCCTCTCTGCCCTCTATTCCTATTGTGAAGATAGAAAAATCCTGTTTGATTCTCAACCCCCTTCCTGAGGTCTCTGAAACTAGCCAATGTTGATTAGATGACAGTTTGCTCAGGGCTCAGATTCTCAGAAAAGCTTTGTTTACAGGATTTATGGCAGCTTGCTCAATTGCACACAGAATGTACTTCCTGAGTTCTTAGGACCCACCTGGTCAGCAGCTTGACCTTCTGGACTTCACTCGAGCCAGATCACCCAACATAAGGCCCTGGGATCACATTCCTGATATAGCAACCTGGGTGGGATCACCCAAGAAAGCCCTACCGGGAAAACTGTTAAGACCCTATTGTTTCACAGGAAATAGTTGCCTGCCTGTCTGCCTGCCTGCCTGCATTCCTAAACTCGGTCCTAAGCTGACCTTTGGCCTCAACCTGTTATCACGCTGAGCCCGCCCATACTACTCCCCTACCCAGAGTGCAGTATAAGAATTCTACTCTGAAAGCATTCGGGGCTCTTGTCTTCCACAGTGCCTTGAACCTGCACATATGTGTACTGGTATATCATTCATTTATTAAATTCTCTTTTTCTTTAAAGTTAACAGTGGTCATTAGCCGTGGTCTTGGGGTGTCTAGGGGTGCCCGCCCATTACACTATTATTTTTAGATTTGACTTCTTCAAAATGTCCCAGATTTCCAAATGTTTGTGCCAGGAGTTGTTTTCTTTTTATTTTGGTGTAGTTTGGTTGTTTTAGATTTAACATTTTCTTTGACAAAGGAATCCATCCATTTCTTTCATAGTGTCTTCAATGTCTGTTGGAAAATTTCTGAGAGTCTTGTTCTAATTTCTTAAAATTTTTCACTTCTAAAATTCCTTCAGTTTGGATTTCCTTATTGATTCTATTTTGACCTTTAGTTCTTGAACTGTTTTATCTATTTACTTCCATTGCTTGTATTTTCATATACCACATATGGGATTTTTTTTTCTTTTCCTCTTTAAGGACATCTATCATATACATAAAAACTATATTAAGATTCTTGTCTTGTGCTTCAACTGTGTCACTATTCTCAGGGCCCACTGTGGTAGGATTGCTGGGCTCTAGGGGAGACATATTGTCCCACCATGACTGTTACTGATCTTGTTTTTACAAGCTGGCATGCAGGCTTCAGAATTTGAGGTGATTGTAATTTTAGTTTGCTAATATTTGGTCTTGTTTCCCTTGGGTGATGTAGAGGTCAGCCTGCAGCCCCCAGGGCTTAGCACTGTTTAGTGGACTGTGGTGTTTACAAGAACCCATTGATCTATTTCCATTATCAGCAATTGCTGAGACTCAGGAATGAGGAATTTAGCAGAGGACAAAGAAACTGGCTAAAGTCAGGTGTTGCTTGTGAGTTGCAGGGGTTACTCAAGGTCAAAGAGCAACCCCCAATATTTAAGGCTTTCCCTGAGCTTCATTAAAAGACATTCTTGATTCAAGAGTGATTGGTATGTATCTGTTTCAACCTGTAGGTCCTTGCTTGGCAAAGCTTGCTCTGTGACGCTGGTTCGGTTGAAGCTCCGTGAGAGAGACTGCATCACAGATGGAAGCTTCCTACAGCAGCATCGAGAAATAAGGAAACCTAACAAATTGCCCTGGGAAGGCCGGCCAGCAGGTAAGAAATTATTTGAGGGTGAATTGGATTGTATTCAACCTCCAGAATTAGAAGTTCTGTGGGGTCACCTCAGATAGAGATAGATTGTATTAAACCTCCAGAATTAGAAACTCTGTGGGGTCACCTCGGAATTAGGGTGAATTAAAATATGGGAGCTGCAAGATCCTGGCAGACTTTAACTGAACATCTGTCAGAATTATTTAAAATAAAAAAACAAAACGGAATAAAACATAAAACTGCTCAGGAATTTGTTAAGATTATGGAGAATACTAGTCCTTGGCTCCTCAAGCATTCAAGATTGAGAACATGTCAAACTTGAGCTGCAAGAGGCATTTTGCTTCAGGGGGCTAGAGGACTCCCCATTGCTATATTTTCACTTTGATGACTTATGAAGTAGGTCTTGCTTAGTACTAGTATAAAAGTGAAAGAGCAATTAGCAGAAGCTGAGAGGGGTTCTCAATGAAATTCAGGAACAAGAGTCTCGGCTTTTTTGAATGATCTTGGTATGATGGAAGGGCCTACCTTTAGGACCCTTGAGCGGGAACTAGAATCAGAAGAGCAAATGCTAGAAATCCATGAACAGTTGGAGGACTCTGGTGGTGGGAGCTCTGGGCCATCCTTTGGGAGGGGCCTTGTGCACCCTGAGAGTTTGCAGCCACCTGGGCTCCACTGCTTAACTTAGAGGAATAATTTAAGAAACTCAGAATTCAGGCAGAGGATTTAATGAGGCATGACTCTCAACAAGCCTTCCCAGTAATTGAGATTCCAGATGCATAGGACAATAGCACCCTATCCATCAGCACAATCCTCTAGTTTTCAAGGACATTAAGCAACTTAAAGAAGCAGTAATGTCCTATGGAATCCATGCCCCTCTTACCATGGCTCTGGTAGAATCCTACTTGGACTCTAATCTTACACCTAGTGATTGGATGCAGTTATGCAGGGCTTGCCTCTTGGGGGAGACTACCTGTTATAGAGAATTTCAAGAGAATTGTGCTGAGACTGCTTGGTGCAATGCCACAGTGCACAGCCCTGCTCAGACACCAGGTGGAAAATAGGTGGGGGGAAGCTGAGCATTTGGGATGAAAAAAAGGCACATTCCTCCTCGGGCAGCCATGATCATTGTGATTGGTTTTTTAGTTTTTGGAAGGATTTGAGCCTCAGGCTCCATACTTCTTTCTTTCTCCTCTTCTTTCTCTCAGCCCTAGTCTTGAAGAGGCAGTAAAAAACTTTTCCCTTCTTCCAAACACTCTCTTCTAGGCCTTGTCAATTCCTGATGCTTTTTGAACAAGTTAATAGACATTATCCCAGTTGTTAAAATTATTTTTTATTCACTCTGTGTATTGTCAAAGATTAATACTCAGTCTGCACAAGTTGCTGAACTGGCTGCAGTGTTTTTGGCTTTACGATACTTTTCAGATGTTCCTGTTAAATCAAAAATTTCATCTCAATGCTGAAACTTTAAAATTTAGATACAAACTTTCTAAAGATCAAGCTGTTGTCATTGTCAAGAGTTGCCCATCTTGTGTGGAATTTCTCCCTGTATAACATTGTGGAGTTAATCCCAAGGTTTATCACCCAATCACATTTAGCAAATAGATGTTACTCATGTTGCATCTTTTGGAAAACTACAATTTGTTCATGTTACCATTGACACTTTTTCTGGAATTCCTTTTGCCTCTACCCACACCAGGGAAAAGGTTAGGGATGTAAAAAGTCATTGTGTAGAAGCCTTTGCCTATTTGGGTGTGCTAAAAATAGTTAAAACTGACAATGGACCTGCATGCACTAGTGTTGGATTCCAAAAATTTTTCGAAGATTATTCTACCGCTTATAAGACCGGTTTACCCTATAATCCTCAAGGTCAAGCTATCATTGAAAGAACACATCTTATCTTGAAGGCATATCTCCAGAAAATAAAGAAGGGGAAGTACAACACACCCAAGAATCAGCTATTGTTTATTCTCTACATTTAAAATTTTTAACTGTGGATAATCAGGGGAGACAGGCCACTGAGCACCAATGGCAACCAAATTTTTCCACATACCCTCACGTAAAATGGAAAGATGTGATATCAGGACAATGGTGTGGGCCAGATTCAGTGCTGGTGTGAGAGTGGGTAGTATTTATGTTTTTCCTCTAGAAAGCTGAATCTCCAGTCTGGGTTCCTGAACAGTTGGTGCGTGTTGTGGGTGACCTTGTTGGGAGTTACTCTGACACAATAAGTCCATTGGATAGGTAAGGAATCCTTCAATGTTGATGCTGGTGGGTCTTGATAGTCCAGATGGCCCTACTTCATAACTACTGACTGGAAGATGGGCACCCCATCGGCATCCATGAATCAGGATAAAGCTATATCATTGACACTTGGAGTCTTACTGAGAGCCTCTGTTTTGAGAAGACGCTGGATAAAATCCAGTTCCCTAGTAATCCCCTTACCCATAGTGGGCATTGCAATAAGCAATGCCTCAATTGCTGACTTTGGGCAGAACTCATCCAACCCTTCTGTTGTAAGCTTAAAATTAGTACTTGTGCCAATTAATAAAAGGTCTCAAAATCACACTGGCCACATGCCTATAGCTAATTGTTGCTGGCCGCACCTGAACAGTCTGCCATCCATTATGGGCTGAATGTATTACAAATCCTTCATTTCAGCTAAACCTTCTATGGTGGTGGTTGGGGGGGGGGCACAGCCCCTGACAAGGATATTATGCAGGTAACCTATTTTAATGGGACTGCTTCTTGGAATTCAAGTATGGAGTTAGAAAACTCTCTAACCTTTCCTTTTTTTTTTTTTTTTTTCCTTTATGGTGACAAATTATGGTGACAAATGTTACTAATGTGTGTAGTAGTTTGAACTGTTCTAGAGAATCCTGTCTCCTGACTGGCTGCTGGAAAAATGAGATACTCTGTGTTAGTGGTTTGATCAGCTCATCCTGACTCATCCTAAGAGAAATCACTGCAGCTGCTGTTACTCCCATTGTGGCTGCCTCTGTATGGGGTGGTGGCAGTGGGGATTGCCTTTGGTCATTCTGTAGCTACTGCAGCCACATTAGATTTATTATTAGGAAGAATAGCCAATGCTTTAGAGACACAGAACAGTATGAGATAAAGTATCTTCCAGCTTGACTTGTAGATTTCCTTGTTGTAAGAGCAGGTAAATTTGTTTTGGGAATTATATGCAACACCTGTCTTAAGAGATCATTGCAGTGAATGAGACTAGAGAGCCAATCAGTTAGTTACAGGCATAGGAGATTGTAGGGGTATTGTGTTGTTTCATGGTAAATAATTGTCCCACCCACTGGTTTTTATAAAAAGAGCTGATTGGCCAAAGGCAGGCAGGAAGTGTAGGCAGGGCTACCAGACTAAGAAAATCTCTGAGACAGAATGCCAGAGAGGGAGCACCAGAGAGAAGCCAGAGGAAGCCAAGGACAACTATGCTGCTCTAAAGAAAGGTACCGAGCCGCATGGCTGAACAAGAGACATGGATTAGATGAAGGGTAGAGAGCTAGCAATGATATGCCTGGGCCTGAGGCTGATCAGCCAAAAACTAATGAAAGTGTCTGTGTGTCTCTGTGGGTCTGCGGGTCTGTGGGTCTGTGGGTCCTAGACCTTGAGGTTAGGCCTGAAAGTCCGGGCAAGAAACCTCATACTACAGGAGATGATTAGGAAGCGGGCAGGATCAGTGCTGGGAGGAGCATCACTTCTCATTGTGCTCCTAAGACAGAGCCAGCTACAAACCCAAGTCAATATGGCCACAAAAATGTGCTTTACTCTGTTGCCCATGATCTAGCACCTAGCAAGGTGTGGATTAACATGCTGAAACCCCCTAGTGAGCCAAAGATGGGTAAAGTGGGGGGGGGGGGGGATTGTATCAATTTAAGACAGGAGGTTCTGCCCTATGCTGCAGAATTCACCAATGATGGGTAAAGATGCAATCTAACTTCCTGTATCACCTGAAACAGGCCTATTCTGGATGTCCTTTTTGTATAAAAAGAAGAGAGATATGCGGAGGTCAACCTGCAGCCCCCAGGGCTTAGCACTGTTTAGTGGCCTGGTGTTTACAGGAACCCATTGATGCATTTCCATTATCAGGAACTATGCCCCAGCAATTGCTGCCACTCAGGAATGAGGAAGTTAGCAGAGGACAAAGAAGTTGACAAAGGTCAGGTGTTGCTTGTAAGATGCAGGGGTTACTCAAGGTCAAAAGGCAACCCCCAGTATATAAGGCTTTCCCTGAGCTTCAATAAAGGACGTTCTTGGTTCAAGAGTGATCCGCATGTATCTATGTTTCAATCTGTAGGTCTTTGCTCGACAAAGCTTGCTCTGTGATGCTGGTATTTACAGATGGAGCCCCCAGTGAGATTCAGATGTTACAGGATGGGTGTTTTGTTCCATGGGTTCTGTTGTTCTCTCTGGTTCCTTGGGAGGGCATGGTGGTTGTGTGTTGCTGGTAGGGAATTCTTCCGGGATTCTGCTAAATGTGGCTACTGGGAATTTGGGGTATAATATATGTCTAGGTATTTGAAAGCTGACATTTAGGGATGGGGATGGCTGGTGAGGGAGCTAAGGGCATCCACAAAGAGTGGAAAGCAGAGTATTCCACACGGACATTCTTAGGTCCCAGGAATGGGAATAGAGTGAGGAGAGGCCACAACAGGCTGTTTGTTACAACGTTGGGATGAGACTAGGAGGTAGGATTTGGAGAGGAACAGTGAAGATCTGAAGCCTGCCTGTCTCTTTGCTGCCCTACTTGCTTCTCTGGTAGACTTAGCCCGGGAGCTTCTCAGAGAAAGCCTGTGGAGTTGGGGGCTCGAATAACAAGTTGACTGTGGAGGAAGGCTGGAACAGAAGATCTCTATAATCTGCTGGAGATAGGGCCAGGTACCGCGTCTGGTTTCTTTGGGGCCGAGTCTTTCCCAGGCGAGGGGCGACGAGATTAAACAATCTGCACTCAGGAGTCATTTAGGTTCCATCATTAGGGGCTCACACAACTGAGAGACCCGAGCTTTATTCAGTACATCTTATATCTTAGACCTATTTCTCCCCTTGCCATGCTTCTCTCCTGCTATGCATCTCACCTAGCTTTTTCCCCTCTTGCTTCCTGCCATGTTGGATTCCTTCTGCCCCTTCCACTCACACTGACTCTACTCTCTCTACTCCATGCTTGTCCCCAGCTTCTGCCTTTGTGTCTCTGTTCGTGTCCCAGCTCTCTACTACCTTCTTAACTCTCTTACACCCTGCCCCCTCATCCGGGTACACCCAAGGTCTTGGAGGCTCCCAAGAGGCTAGCACTCAGCAGGTGGCAGCGTCTATAGTGCAGGAAAGCTTGTTTTGCTTAATCCCCCTATAGTCCTTTGGGGAGGATGAGCCATAGAGGCCAGAATGGCACTTATTCGGGAGACAACAGCCAGGGAGCAGGGGGAGGCTGCACAGATAATCTGATACAGAGCTGGGGTAGAGACTGAGGAACCAGACTTGGAGGAATAGAGAGAAGTGAAAAAGATCTGCACATGGGCTACCTGCTTCCTTGGATGGAGCGGCCTCAGGGCTCTCAGGGAATGGCTGCTGGAGCTGGGTATGAGCATATGGAGATGGATAGGGGAGGAAAATTGGAAGAGATCTGGGTGATCCATTGGAGATGAGGGAAGGGGCAGAGGCTGCAGGTAGTCGCTACAGAGCTGAAGGTGAGACTGGGGAATTACGTTTGGAGGAGAGGTGGAAGAGGTGATTATCCACAGTTGGCCTACCATCTTCCGTGGGCGCACCCTGGGGATGCCCAGGGAATTCACTCCTTTCTTTTGGTGACAAGAATGAGTTTCAAGGTCAAGATGTGTGAAAAAGCAGAGTGATGATTATTTAATTTTAAAAAATATTTTGCTAGGAATATTGTTATCTACTTAGACTCTCATGCCTCTGTGGCAAGAAAAATGTAAATTTGATTAGCAACCTACAATTTTAAGTAAACAAATGTAAAAGGACAATTGCTGATATTAGAAAAATTGACCCTAATGAAGAAAAATTACAAATAAATTAACTTCCCCCTGTATAGTGACAAGATAATCTTTAGTTCTCAAATGTCTCCCTATCTCCTCCTTCATTATTGCACAGAGCTAGCATGCTGGAAAAAAAAAAAAAACTGAGGCATATACTTTCATAAAATTTATCCAAGCATACTCATGAACAGGGTTCTCTCATAATATTTAGACACTGTGCCATACATCAGCATACATTTCCCTTACCAAGGGATCAGTTCTCAATAAAGGCCCTTGAATTATCATTGTAGGAGCTAGAGAGACAGCTTAATGGTTAAGAGTTCTTGCTGTTCCATCATAAGGAGCAGAGATCAGACTTTAGCATTCACATAATATGCTAGGAGTTCTGAACAGGCCTACAACCCAGCTCCCATGTCACTGGGATTTGTTCCATTACAGTGTAGCCAACAAAACACAAAAACATGAGTGATATGGAAATGCCTTTCTATATGCTGTGAATATCAATCTTTAAATAAAGGAGCTGTTTTGGCTAATGACAGGCACCATAGAAAAAGTAGGAGGAGAAATCAGAGCACAGGTAGGAGAAGCAGGGCAGAGTCAGACAGATGAAGCTGAAGCCCAAAGGAGCAACATGTAAAGAACACAGGTGAGCCACGGGCCACATGGCAGACAGATTAATAGAAATGGGTTGATTTAAGATGTAAGAGCTAGCTAGCAATGTGCCTTAGCCATAGGCCAAACAGCATAAAGTTAATATAAGCGTCTGAGTCATTTCTGGGGGCCTGAGCCTCAGTGGCAGGTGGCTAAGGGGTCTGGTGTGGCAGGGTCTGGGCCTCTGGCAGCCCAGGACCAAGAAACCACACTACAACACATGAGCCTCAGTTTCAGTCAAAGTTCTTGCCTCAAATGAATAGGCAATTATAGAGAAAGATAGTTAATGTCCTCTTCTGGCCTCTATATGCCTATGTCCACATATGTCTGTACATACTGCCAGGCACAAGAAAGGGTGAATGTACATATACACACTTACACACATAGATAAATATTTTTTTCAAAATTACCTTTCTAACATAGAAAGGGCATATATATTTTTTAAGTATCGGAGTTTGCCTAAACTCTTACACAAAATATATATGCAGACTACCACAAGAACACAGCTCTCTGATCTCACTCCATACTATTTTATGTAAAAATGTTCTACTCTGGTTTGGAAAAGTGTGTCCTAAAGGCTATGGCTGTAAAGATGAAATTTTCCTTGCCTAACCTAAGACTTGACCTCTTGTGCTGTCATGCTAACTTTCTGTTTGCTAAGAAGGTACTTGTTCACTAACCCCCTCCTGAGCAACACAGGATGTGCTTCCTCCATTGCTTGGCTGGCTGACTCCCTGGGACTGCATTCCTGATGTAGCAACCTGGGTGGGACTACATTCCTGATGTAGAAACCTGGGTGGGACCACCCAGGAAAGCCCTACCATGAGAACTGTTACAACTTCTCTATCTCACAAGCCAGATGTACCCCTCCCATATCTAGAGTGCTGTATAAAGCTTCTGCCCTAAAAATATTCCGGGCTCTTGGCTTCTACAGTGCCTTGAGCCCACACATGTGTGTACCAGTATATCATTCATTAAACTCTCTTTTTCTTTAAAGTTAACAGTGGTCATTAGCCATGGTCTTGGGATGTCTAGGGGCGCTAAAGTTAGGGGCGCCTGCCTGTTACATGGCTAAAGGCTTGGTGAGACCTTAGAAGGCTAAATTTCACAGACGAAAGTTACATTCTTGAGGATATTCACTTGAAGAAGATATCAGGATTCTGACCCTTTTCTGTTTTTTTTTTCTTTCATTTCTTGATCATCATGATGTAAACAGACCTCTGTACCAAGCTCCTGCCATGCTGTACATGACCCAAAAGCACTGAGACTAGTGGACCATAAATAACCCTTCTGAAACCAAATCAAAATAAACATCCCCTTTTATCAATTCTTTCAGGTATGTTATCAGAGCAATGTAAAGCTAACATGCATTGTCTTTGAAGAAATGGTTTTATAATGTTTTGCCATGGGTTTATGCAAGCAAAAAAATCAAATAAAATAAAGGATGTCAGATGTACTCCAGCATCAGGAATCTTACTATGTGGTTGAAGGAAGATTTTCTTAACTAAAGACACAGCTTATTATATAATTTTTTAATCACATGATTACTTAGTGCTAAATCATAAAATGTCTAAGAAGCATTTGCAAATGCATATGAAGAAGGTTTGATCTAGGCCTCTAATACAATTGTAGCCACAAAGAGAAAAGTCTATCTTCTATAATATGGGAACACTTGATCAAAAGTATCTGTTAATCATTTAAAAGATAGAAAGCTAAGCAGCACCAAGATGAATCATTTGGTTTTGAAAGCATATGAAATGTGAACATGTTACTATAAGTCAGAGAATTCTGGATTGTTCTCTTTCTTTCCTATATCTGCAACAGATGAATTATATCTTTATGAAAAGGATAACTACTAAATCCAGAAAAAGGAAAAGTATTAATAATATAACTTCTACCAAGAATATTACTGAGGTTTCTCTTACCATCTGTGGGAAGATCAGAAACAATAGTCTTGTGACAAATGTTCTTTGTTCTCCTATTGAACATTTAATGTGTTTCTGCTGCTCGGTCCCAAGCCAGTCACCTCTGCTTTACACATCTCAGATCGCAGAGGTCAACACATATAATACAACATCTGCAAGTGATAAATGTTGTGAAGAAAAGTACAGTTGGGTGTGGGATAAACAATGAATGACCTCAGCATGGGAGGTAATGATGTGGGAATGCGTTTATGTATGCTGTGAATCTCAATCTTTAAATAAAGGAGCTGTTTTGGGCCATGACAGGCACCATAGAAGAAGTAGGAGGAGAAATCAAAGCATAGGTAGGAGAAGCAGGGCAGAGTCAGGCAGATTGAGCCAGAAGCCCAAAGGAGCAACATGTAAGAGCATGGGTGAGCCACGGGCCATGTGGCAGACAGATTAATAGAAATGGGTTGATTTAAGATGTAAGAGCTAGCTAGCAATGTGCCTGAGCCATAGGCCAAACAGCATAAAGTTAATATAAGCGTCTGAGTCATTTCTGGGGGCCTAGACATCGGGCGGAGGGTGACTAAGCGGTCTCAGGCGGCAGGTCTGTGGGTCTCTGGGCCTCTAGCTGCCCGGGACCAAGAAACCCCACTACAACAAGGTAATACAAAGGTCAGAGTCCAACAAACATCTGCAGCAGGATAGTTCAGGAATGGCCAATATTTGAGTCTGGTCTTCTCAGAATTGTGAAGGCTGTCCCACATCTACCCTTGACTTATAGTAAACCACTTGTATTCCTGTCATAACCAGCTCCCAATGTGTTAGCTTTCCATTGTGGTGACAAACTGCCTCAAGAGGAAGAATATGTTTGCACAGAGTTTCTGAGGTTTCAGTCCTTGTCAGTTAGACCTGTGGTGGCATGGTGCAGCATGGAAGGATTTTGTTGCCAAGATGACTTGGGCATGGTTGGGATCAACTAGAGGGCCAGACTGGCTGAGCCAATGAGAGGGATAGTGCCTGGTGAGAGGTGAGCCAAAAGGAAGAATCCCATGCCTGGCTAGACAGAGTGCTGTTGTCATTGTCATTAAAATGAGAAACCAATGGAAAACTTAAAATCGGTAAATGGCATAATCTTATCTATGAGGAGGGGAGGAGAACAGAGGGAAGAGGAGGGGGAATCAAGGAGAGGGGCAGGGAAAGAGAAAAACAAAACACAGGAAACTAGTGTTCTTCCAGAAGCGTAGAAGACAAAGGAAAACAGACAAGCGATTCCTCTTTGGTCTGAAGAAACAAATGCAATTGAGTTTTAATTGACATAAATCATTGTGTTTTCCCCTAGTGCTTACCATTTCATGCTGTCCCGTGCCTTCTGGGGTGTTTCTGTAAATGCAACATGGTGAGATGCTTCTGTTTCTTCTCATACATTGTTACCCCTCCTCTTTTCTCACCCCAGTGGCTCACACTGCTCTTCTGTCCCCTTGCTGCCACATGGCCTTGTCTCCTTGGATGGATCCCTGAGCTGCACACAGAGTCTCCCTTGCTCTCTAGTGGGCTTAGCATTTTTTTTTTAATGGCCTTTTCTAATACTAACTGTGTTGAGCAACTACTACTCTCTCTGTTAGAGAAGAGCACATGTCCTTTCGGTGCTGCAGAGACATGTGGGCAATAAGAAGAACTGGGAGAAGGGAGAATTGTAGATGTCCTTTGTGTTTACAGAAGATGTTACAAGTATAGCTGTGTCATGCTTGGCAAGGCACAGTCTTCAGTACCTTCAGCTGATAATCCGTGGGGTGCAGAGTGCACTTCATCCTGAAAATCACATGAATCTGGCCGAGGAGGCCAGAGTCTTTGAAAGTAGTTCTCTTGCTCTTAGAGTTCAATTTCTGGGGAAGTGTGGCTCTGGAGTGCTTTGCATTTAAAGAGAACTGATGTCTGAGAGAGAGTTGGCATCCTGTGGCGTGAATGTGCTGTCCTTATGCCTCAGCAACTGTAAGGTCTTAGACTAGTCATTCTGAGCTCTCTGGACAGTACCTTCCAGCCTTCCTTTAATTTGTTTCTCTCCCAAAAGGCGTATTTGAGCTAGTTGGCATATAAATAACTAAAAGGTACTTAAGACAGTCAATATAATTTTTCTAATAAATATAATGATTGCAAAAATATGAACTAAAAAATAAGGGTAGGAGACTAGATGCAGTGATATGCCTGTTGTCCCAGTGGCTCTGGGGGCTGGGTAATAAAGTCACTCGAGCCCATGAGTTTGAGGATAGCATGGGAAGTTGCTGAAAAGTCTGTCAAAAGACAAGCAATTAAATTAAAAGGAGCTCAGGAAATCTCAGCTAAAGCCTCTGTGTGTGGAGGCAAATAAATGAGCCCGAGCTGTGTCATTTAGAGTTGAGCCTTTACTTTCTCATTATGAAGACAGAAATTGGGATTTTAATTTAAAAAATCTATTTTCAGTCTTGAAAATAGAAAAATTAATAGCCAAAATGGAGTGTTAAGCATTGTGTTTTCTCTCCAGGGTTCGCAATCTTCCTGGACAGAGACCAAATCCCAGAACCAAGTTGGAACTAGATCCTCAGTTTTACTGATGGTTGTGTAAGCACATTAAACGTTTCCAAAAGCTGCACTCCTCTAGCCTATGTCATTCTGGTTTCCTCCTTCTGGACCACTAGATCCCCCATCACGGGCAGATGAAGCAGAAAGGAACAATGAATAGCAAAGTTTGCAGTCTAGACCACTGGCCTTTCCAACCCACAGCAAGCTGAGCCTTCCACAGTAAAAGGATGTGAACAACAACAAAGGATTTACTCCTGTACATTTACTCTTTGCTTTTAGACCATAAAACATGAGGCAAAGGTGGCTGAATATGTCAACTTCCTTCAACGTTATGTTCCAAACTGTTAAGCAGAGCCTAGTGGCCCTATGCAATGAGGGCAGCTAAAACAGGAAGATTTTTAAGCTGAGAGCCTGCTTGGCTGTAGAATAAGGTAAGAGGCCAGCCAGCCTGGCTAGCTTAGTGAGGCCTTTTATTTTAAAAAGAGTTTGAGATACAGCTCTGTAGTAGAGCACTATGATGCCCTGGGCTCAGTCCTTACGATAGAATTCCAGAAAATCAAAAATGCATTACACTCAAGGAGGAGAGCAAAAACTAGAAAGAGGGTTAGACTTTGAATTCTAAAGCCTCTAGTGACTTGCTTTCTCGGGCAAGGCTGCACCTCCCCATAATCTCTCAAAATAGCACTATGTCCTAGGTACTGAGTAGTTGAATGCCTGAGCTATGGCAGACATTTAACATACAAGCCACTGCAGTGGGTCCTGAAATTCTGATTGGTAGAAAGTTGTAATGAATGAGAATTGGTGGACACTAAGGACAGGGCTCTGGTTGAATTTATACTACAGAATCTCATAAGGTGCAAATGATTCTGAACCCTAAAGCTTAAACTTATCTCCATCCATTTAGTTCTATGAAGTCTTTGTGAGCAAAAGCCCATTACAATTATATCAGAAACTTCCTTACCATGGTTCCAACCTGGGTATGACTCAAACAATGAAACCAAGTTTGAGGTGTTTTGTTTTTGTTGTTGTATGTTGTGTCCATGTAGAGAGACCCCCAAAGACCATCAGGGAGCTGGATTCTGATGCAAACACATGAGGACCAGTTTACTTTTTTTTGGACAGGTTAGAACCCAGGCCAAAACCTTATGCTCCCATGCAGCAGAGGGAATTCAGAAGTAGGAAAGTTTTTAAAGAAAGAAATAGGCAAGCCGGGTGCTACACATCTTGCATTTGAGGATTGGGTAAAGGGATGTGAGGTAGAGTAATTCTTTGAAAGTATTGGTTAAACTTTCAGCTCAAAACCTTTTGAATCTATTGACTGTCAGGTCCATTCCTGAAATTTTCCCTGGATTCTTAGATCTGAGCCCTGCCTCCAGGCACGAGATGTTCTTAAAAAAAAAAAAAAAAAAAAAAAAAAAAAGGTCTTTTCCTGAGGTAAAGTTTTGTAAAGGTAAGTCTATGTCTTCACAGTTGTGTTATTTGAGCAGAAACTTATTCACAATTACAGAGGGTGGAAAGTTTGAGATCAGAGCACCAGTACCTGTCAGGGAATATCCTACTACTGCATTATATGTGAAGGAAAGCGGAGAGACAGAAAGCATAGCCAACTTCCCTATCAAGCCCATTCATTATAATAGCGTTCCTGAGGACAGACCCTAATGACTAAACACTAACCACTAGGCTCAACCTCCAAGCCAAGGCATGGGGATTAAGCTTTGACAAGACTTTGGGAGGAGATTAAAAACAACCATGTGAGACTTCACTCCAGTTTTAAGAATACTAGTAATAATAATAAAACCCTGCTGAAATCACTTTAATGGGCTTTTAGTCATAAAGCATTAAGATCTTTTCTCATTAATATAGTTCTTTGATTTTAGTTGATTACCCTTTCCTGCATAAATCAACTCCATTAATTTTGAATTAAATCAATTTTTTTTGCCTGAAAATTTCTATGGCTCCCTATTATAATAATTTTTTTTTAAAAAAAGACCAAAAAACCCCCCTAAAATCTCAGCTTTAAGAAACAATCTGTTATGCTTCTATCTTTCTAGCCTTCTCTAAGCTCTCCTGTACTCCTCACAGGACTGCCTTTCCAGAGTGTTCTGGAGCTCCTGAGAGTCTCCAAGTCCTTATTTTGGCAATTATTTTCCTCTTCAGCTCTATGTTCATATGAAAGTCAGGAAACCTAATGTATTTAGTATCGTTGGGGGAATACTAACAGTTTCTTCTCTCCCCTTTGAGGAAGGGAATTTTAAGATGTTTGTTCATTTATTCAGTTAACAACAAACAGATGCCAAGGGTCTGCCCAGTGCCAGGTACCAGTTAACAAAGGATTCAAAGGAATACCAAATCCTGCTGTCTCTCTGGGGTGCCCATTCTCCATGTTTCTGTCTCCCCTGAATCAATCATATCTATAATTTTGTCTAAGGGCTGCCTTAGGGTAGAATTCTTACTCTGCAGCACAGACCTGGTTGTTTTCTGTCTACAGCAGCCCTTCTCTCCAGCTCCCAAGTGAGGGACACCCTCACCAGCAGTACCCAAAAATCAATTACAGTAACTAGAAATGATTAAATTTCATTTTCATTTCTAAAATTCTATCTTCTTCTAGAATTTTCCTTGCACTGAGTTTTAGAAAAGTTCTAATAGAAATGAACCAAGCCCCTCCTCCCATCTCTAACATGGTCTAGATGTTCAAGGTTTGAAATCTACATTGCTTGCTAAACATAATTAATATTAATTTCTGTCTTGGTTACTTTTCCATTGCCATGAAAAAACACCATGATTAGGACAATTTAATCTGAAGGCCTATGGTTCTAGCAAATTAGAGTCCATGGTTAACATGGCCAGGAGCAGGGCAGCAGACAGACAGACAGGCATAGCACTGGAGCAATTGCTCAGAGTTTGTATCTGATCCACAAATATGAGACAAATAGAAAACTAACTCGGAATAACAATGGACTTTTGAACCCTCAAAGTTCACTTCCAGAGATACACCTCCTCCAACAAGGTTATGCCTCCTAATCCTTCCCCAACAGTCCCATCAACTGGGGAGCAAACACTCAGACAGATATATCTGTGGTAGCCATTTTTGTACAAACAACTACACAGTTTCCCTTCCAATCACATTTTATAAAGCATCTTACAATTTCATAAGACTTGAATATTTTTACTGTTGCAATTCAGGAAAGCTACTTAGCATTTTATTGTATGTGAAGAACACTTCATGTTGATTAAAATATTGAGTTACATTTGAAGTTTACTAGGCTGCTAATATTGAGTTTGAGAATTATTTTTCTTTTTTTAATAGACTCTTGATTTTTCATCAGAAGGTAGGTATTTATTTTTCATATTTTATAAAAGCCTGACTAGAGGATACAGTATTCTAGATTACTAGAGACAGAAAATTCCTTAAATATATATATTATGCCATAATTTTCATGGCCTCCAAAGTGAGCGTGAAAAGATTAATTTTAATTATAATAGCTAACTTTGTGAAAACAAGTCAAGACTGTGATGCTTCATGAACAGGTTGCTTAGCAATTGCATTTTATGTCTTTATATTAATTTTCTAAAAAGCTGCTTCTCAGTTTATGCATGATAGATAAAAAGCAGTTCATTATGATTCCAAAACAATTTGTTCCCAAAGTTAGTAAGCAATGTCTTATTAAAAGGAAAGAAAAATGTTCTAATTCTTTGAGCTTGAACCATTCTATCATTTATTAGATACAACGTCCTTTGAGAATCTACTGACAATAATACTACTTTATCTTAAAAAGATAGGTACAGATATCTTCACGTTTTTCCCCATGTTTATAAAGGGTTTACTGATGGCTGCATATCTGCCTTTGGACCATACATTTATCTGTACGCCTACAGTCACTTTATCTCAAGGCCAACTGATGTTGAAGTCAAGAAATGTCTATGTTTTTGCTTGGGAGGAACTTGGTACTGTCTTAGCAAGGTCTGTTCATTGATGGAATAAGAAGAATACTTTATAAATATTTAAACTTTATTGAACTAAACTTATAAAGGTGCTTGGATATAAAGAGCACATGATTTTGTATTTTAAACGTGAAGAATCTGGTCAAAGCAAACAGAGAAGACATAATCTAAGATTGTCCTTCAAATATTCATTTCCAGAAAGATATCCAAAGTTGGTGCTATTGGGTGTTTAACAATCTACTACAACAGCAAAGCAGATTTCCACTCAAAAGTGCTGCATAGGCACTGACTTCAGGACACCAGGCACAACTCATACACAAGCAAATGGAATCTGCTCACTGTAAACGCATCCCTACTCTTCATTCCATGGCTGTCACCAACCCAGAATGTGCTCATTCACTTTTACATGACTTGAAATTTATGTGTTTCAATGAAAATAAACATCAACTAATAAGAACATACTTTTTTTTTACTCGTGAGGCAAGGAAAGCCTGATTTTATTTTGTATTTTGCTCAATAAACCAGTTCAGTATGTTCTTGTGAAACAAATTGGCAGATGAACTAAAGACTGAATTAAAAACAACCATAATAACTAGGTATTACTGTGCATCTTCATTCCGATTCATTGAAGTGTGGCCATTTTGTGTTGTATAACTGTCAACTGGCTAAAATAAAATAAAATAAAATCAATGTATGTGATAGCCTGTGTTAAAACAAGAGTGATAGATAATAATCATTATTATCATTAAAATATAGGAACCCTCTGTCCCTCCCTCCATTCCTTTCTTCCTTATGTGTTCTTTCTTTCTTGTCAACAAACTGTCCAACAATAGGACCAGCATTAACAGTGAATGCCTTAGACTTCAGTGTAAAAAGGCTCAATCATTTGAAAGCACCTAAAACTTTATGTGCCCCATGAATACGGTAAGCCATTTAATGGCTCTAGGTTCAGTTTTTAGTCCCCAAGTGGATTTCATACTAAGGAGACATGCTCGGACTGCCCTGGAGAATCACACACCCTTGGAACAGTAAGCAAAAAGAGATGTCCAAGAGACTGAGGCACCAAGGCAACCTTCACTTACCACCTCCTTACTCACACCCCAACAGTAGAAACCTCCCCACGAAGGGTTTGTGGAGAGAAAGAACCATAAACTAACATAAGCAAAACTATAATTAGAATGTCAAATTAGATACAAGTTAGTTCGCTTCATTTTAGAGTTTCTAAAATTTTCATAGAATTATAATATGAAAATATCAGAAGATATGCTGATTTTATTCTAACCATGCTTAGTTTTGATTAATCAATCAGTATTTATGGTAATCAGAATAATGCCTCCCCAGAGATACCCATAATCCCAAGCTCTCGGGAACTAAACATCTTGTTATATGGCCATGAGAATTAATATTTTAGAGGAAGTTAAGGTTGCTAATTGTCTCATTCTGAGTTGGGACAATTTCTGGTGTATCCCAGTGGACCTGCCAAGATCGTAGACAGAATAGGAAGGAAAAGATTAAGTCAAAAACCTGAAGATATTCTGCTTCTGGTTCCAAGTCAAAAAACAAGGAAAACAATTCTCTCCCAGAGCCTCCAGAAGCCCTGCAGTCACCTTAATTTAAACAAACGTTTTTGTAGTGATCTCTATGCTATAGATGAAACATGAAGCCATGGTCCCTACCTTCCATAAATTCAATGGAAGATATTGTAGCAATATCCCCTTATCATATTGAGTGAATCCTGTGAGAATCATTCATAATACTAATTCTCCTGAGTTTTGAGGTGCTACATTAGGTGAACATATAAACTGAGAGAGCTAGACTCAGAAACATATGTAAAGTGGGTTGGTAAACTTTATAACTGACTCATAATAGTACAAACGGAATGTTACAAATCCAGGTTCCATGGGCATGTGGGAGGTAGCTGGAAATCTGTGCACAGTCCTTACAGGGTTGTCTGGTAAGGTGCAAAGTTCACATCTAACACGAAGTGGTTGAGGTTTGCAAAGGATCAATTTACCATTCACATTCCCACGTTGTATGAAGATGTCTATTGTCATCCCCTAGGACTTACAGTGGCTATCTTCTCTGCTTTCCAAAACCTCTGAAAATATCTTCCTTTCTGCCACATGGACATGAGGAACAATGACAGCAGGTGTTTCCCCCTCAACATCAGCAAGTGACTCTTGGGGTGCTTCTCTCATTCGCAATGACCAGTGTTTTTGATGAGATTGCTACCTTGACAGTCTTGAGGTATGTTATGGAGCACTTCCAGAGAACTATCTACTAAAGTAAGATTAATGAGCATGTTTCCAGATAGGAAATAAATAAGTTAAAATATATATTCCTACAAGGCCTTGGCAGTGTATAGGAACAATGTTTGTATGTCTCTGGAAAGTGAATAGAAATCACTACAAGGGGCCTATTTCACTTATAACAAATATCTCAAACATAAACTCACTGTCAAAAATCATATTTTCCCTCACTAATAAATTCTTAACAACTGAAATTCATATTCTTTTTAACTTTTTTAGAATGAAAATATCTTATAGATATTTCCACATACCGACCTGAAGCCCTTGAAGATAATGTTTCATCATGCTTCAAGACAGATCCAAATATCCAGAGTCTGTTAAGATGGTCCAGTGGTTATTATGCCTGAGTTTGACTATGGGGACCCAAATGGTGGAAGGACAGAATATATTCTCCCACAAGTTGTCTACTGACCTCCATACACTGTGGCATATACATTCTCTCCTTACCCCCGCCTCCCCCCACACAAAACAGATGTTAAAGTAAAAAAATTCAAACCCTTGCTCTGCTACTGTGTTGGGCAAGGAATTAGATTGTTTTCATCATCTGAAGGCAGGGATTAAAAAAAAAATCCAAAGTGTTTTTTTTTTTGATAATTAAAGACATAATCCATGTAAAGTACTCAGTACAGTACATTAAATTAATAAATGTTATCTTTTATTTTAATATCCAATGCACAATAATCTGCTAATATAAATATATGCTTGATAATGTTTGTACATGCAAAAATATATCCGTGTTAATGCTGGCCCAGTGGGCAAATGAAGGAATAAATCTGAATCTGATTTGCCAGATGCAGTGACAAAGATTGAGTACAGTGCTCCAGGATGCAGAAAGATTCCAGATGTAATTGTGTCGGTGATGGTTGGCTTGGGTTTTACCATCACATTTCTTAATGGATCTGTCCTTGTGTCAGACTACACACATTGAAGAGTTGGGTGGTTTGCCTGGGAGCTGGCTTTGACTTTCTTTACAGTTTTCTGTGTTGTAGATGTATGTATCTGTGTGTACATGTATTTATAAAAGAAGTGAATCTACAACCTTGGCATCCTTTTCACTCTCTCCGAAGCATGACAAATTCACTAATTGATTGCCTGCTGACCACTTGGCTCATCCTCGGGACCAAGAAAGCCAACTTGAGAAAACTGGCAGCTGAGAATCCAAGCCTGTGTTGCCAGTTGCCAACTGGCGTTAGCCCCATCCCCTGCAGCTCGGACATAATGGTTTTTTATGATGCCAAGTGTCTTTGTAAATGTTATAAATATTTCAAGTGAAAAGAGTTATTAATAAATGACATGTGATTCTTTTATCATGTGGTACATGTACTTTTTATCTTATGGCAGAGAATTTGTCTACTGCAAATATACTCTGCTTGTTCACATTCCATTGCCTTTTGGACCACACTGACGAGCAATATGCAAATGGCCACAGTAAAAGAACCTGTGCTTTGTTCAGGATCTGCTGCATGCTGCACATGTGCTTTTGAGCAAGGAGGAAAAAAATGCATGGTTGGATGTCTTCTGCACACCTACCTCTGAGTAGGATAACATGTATGCACGGCACTGATAAACCCAATGCCTCTGAAGCATCCCTCGGAAGCTAAGTTGCCCAGGATTGCAGAACTGGTATATCAAGGGATTAGAAAACTAACTTTGTTCGCCAATTCCAGTGGCTTTGTTGTTCCCATCACCTTGTCTCTGGAAGTTGACCTGTGAAATAAAGTACATGAACTAAATGGGGTGTCCTGTTATTTCAACAGGTAATGGACAAAGCAAGGATAAAATCCAAGGTCCTATAGATTGCAATCCTTTCTCTCTTTCTTCTCTTTTCATTCTTCCCTTTGCTCCCTGTTTCTTTTCCCATTCCTTCCTTTCTTTAAGTTCTAAAGTATTTTCTCTAGTACCTTATGCAGAAGTATTTGCCATTACCCTGAGATAGAAACCTATTTAATTTTCCTATACCCTGGTAGAGTTCTGTTTCCTCAGGTGTAATAGAAAGCAGAAAGCATCTGTGATGCTCTAAACTCTTTAGCATTCTTATAATAAGTATACCATGAGGTGATTAGAGAGAAATCAGTTTCAGTAGAGTTAACACGGTGGGGGAGGGGAACTTTCCTCAGAGAAAGAAAAGAACGGTATGGTATCCTGAGTCTAGCTAGCCAGGCAGACAGCCACGTGTGAAGGACTCTAGCTGTTCCTCTCTGAGATCACAGAGACTAGATGCCAAAGACAGACCTCATAGCCTTCAAAAAGATCCTAGGTCTTGACGTGCTGAAAAATAAAAAAAATACTAGGTGACATAAGCTTGAAGCAGAACCATAGAAGCCGGCTTCTTAAAATGTGCACTGTGACCTCATAGGAAATTACACAAATGAATTGGAGCGAGAAAACATTTTGCTAACAGTAAAGTTTATGAGCACAAAACAGCCAAACCATAGTTAAAAGCCAAGCATGTCAAGGGTTATGCCAATCAATCAGTAGCAGTTCTACTTAGCTATGAGTACTATGAATCACAAAAATGTTGAACCCAGCAAAACAGTCCCTGTGATTCAGTAGTAGTATTTTTGTCCTGAGGGTAAGCAGCAGACCACTAATTGGATGTAAGGCCCGCTCAGTTGGGTGGGATTTATTGCTGGTACTAGAAACCTAGGCAACTACCTGTAACTGGTGATAAATGCCATGAATCCTATAGAGGAATTTACTATGGCTGCTGCCATTTTTTGTAAACAAGTATCATTTTTAACTGCGTTCTAAATACTTATCCTCACACACACAAATAAGTGTATCTCTCATGCTTCCTCAAAACAACAATATTTCTTCAACAGACAAAGGCAGTAAACTATAGAGAACAACCAGTCAAAATACAAAGAAAGGGTGATAGCAGGTACCAATCCAGAATTGGTACCCACACAGCACGGTTCACTCTCTAAGGATAAGGAACACTGGAGTAGAGGGAGCTGAAAGATTGTAAGAGGCAGAGGCAGAACCTCTGTTGTGAGATAGTGTCTTCGAGATAGGGATGCTGCATCCGTGAAATCTCAACAATAAGGTACCGATACAATGATTACACCCCTGACGTGACAACATGGACAGAGGAAACATCATGAGGCTCCATCACCCTACACCTTGATAGAAAGCTATAGAAAGTCAACGGGTTGTCTAATCCTAAGTGGGGAGTTGTAGGTGGAGTTTTACTTACAAGGCACCAGTCCAAGATTAATATTTATTAAAATATAAATCAACACTCACGATACAGGTAACAGCTTATAGTGGCGCCTGAACAGGGACTGGAGTATCCGAGCGATGGACGATGGATTCCAAACTGGACTCTCCAGCAGCCAGGAACCAGGAACAACAGACCTCTCAGGGTCCCAGCTGCCCCTTATCAATGGGGTTGGCCACACCCCCTCCAGGAGCCGGGACCCTGGATAAGTGTCTTCGGACCTTATCAGCTGACACCTGAATCCCACCACAGGGAGTCCTAGACACAGGTACATAAAAGCAAAGCTAAATAGATTCCAGTAAGTTATAGATTGTGTGTATGTGGTGTGTGTGTGTGTGTGTGTGTGTGTGTGTGTGTGTGTGTGTGTGTGTGGTACGTGTGTATGTGTGGTGAGTGTGTGGTGTGTGTGTGCAGTGTAAGTGTGTGTGGTGAGTGTGTGGTGTGTGTGTGCAGTGTAAGTGTGTGTGTTGGATGTGCGGTGTGTGTGTGCAGTGTGGTGTGTGTGTGTGTGTGTGTGTGTGTGCACTGTGTGTGTGCAGTGTGTGTTGTGTGGTATGTGTGTGTGTGCAGTGTGTGTGTATGTGTGTGTGTGTAGGCTTGAATTTGGAAAGGAGCATGTGGTCGTGGAGGGGAGAAAAGAAAAGAAGAAATTAAAAATGATGCAAATGCAATGCTCACATACAGAATTCTCAAAAAAAAAGTTTAATTTCAAAAATTAAGCATGTGGTGAATTTTTACATCTCTCTGGAACTTCTCACTCATGTTGCAAGGTATAATTCACCACAGCCTTTGTTCAGAGTACACATGATATATCCTTTTGCACTTATGACACACACCACCAATGAACACTGCCCAAATACTTTCACTCTGATTTGAAATGTTCAGTGTTATGAAGGGCTGTGTTCTTATAGTGCATATAAAATTTTCTGCTCCTACGGGTAAATAATGGCTTAATTATAGAAAACAAAGACAATCTTTCTTCAGCTCATTCCAAATTGCGTGCACTAAAATATTAAATCATAAAAGTGGCTCATCAGCCAGAGAAACTGTCTCAAAAAAAAAAAAAAAAAAAAAAAAAAAAAAAAAAAAAAAAAAAAAAACCCAAACAACTACAAGGTTGCTGGCCGAGTTTGCTGAGGGATGATGCTTCTGTACACTGTAAAGGTTTGTCGCTCTCAGTGGTTTAATAATAAAGCTGTTTGGCCAATGGCAAGGTGGGATAGAGTTATGTGAGACAATCACACTGAGGACTGAGATGAAGAAGTGTGGAGTGTCAAGAGAGACATGAGCAAGCTACCCAAGAAGCAAGATGCCAGAGGACTTATAAAGCCAAGGCCATGTGGCAATACATAGATTAATTGAAATGAGTTAATTTGATTGTAAGAGCTAGTTAGCAATAAGCCTGAGCTACAAGCTAAGCATTTTGTGATTAATATAAGCTTTTGTGATTATATTTGGGACTAAGTGGTCAGGACACAAGAACTCCACCTCTGTGTACCTGAGTTATTGATGTCAATCTTGTTTGTAAAAAACGTTAGGTAAATTTTGTCTTGACATTAGGACAGAAATGAACCTATAATACTTCTATCTTTCATAGTGTGGATTTATGCAAAGCAGTCTCTCAGCATCAAGTTACAAAATCCAAGTATCAGTCAACTCAGAACAGCCTGATGCTCTATGACCTGCAGCATTAAATGCTCATCCAGGATTCAATTCTTTATGTACAAATAAAGATGGACACCCATCTCAGTGGTATGTAAGTTTGCTCTCATCTTTAATAAATGGTAAGGCTCTCTAGTGGGTGAGAGAATTGCTATAAAATAAATATCTTAGAACTTATTAGTAAATGACTTATACAACTCTTTTTAAAAGAAGATTTTATTTACTTATTATATATACTGCATTCATCCTGCATATAAACCTACATGCCAAAAGAGAGCACCAGATCTTATTATACACAGCAGTGAGCCACCGTGTGGTTTCTGGGAATTGAACTCAGGAAGAACAGCCAGTGCTCTTAACCTCTGAGCCATCTCTTCAACCCTAATTCTATTCCAACTTATACAACTCTTATCTACCTATATAGATCCAAGATGGCTTAAATATTTCTCTGGTGAAAAGAAGATGCCAGTGGAAAGGGCTTAGGAAGTCCTGCAGTAGGAGAGTATGATAAACTGGGGATGTAGCTGTTTCCCAGTGTGTCAGCCTCAGGAACACTTCCCTGATGCTCTGCAGCATGACCAAGCTTGCTCTCATAGAGCAGGAACTCAGAATGGGCCTGATGCGCACTTAAAATAATAAATAAATGTGGTATTTCCTGCCATCAGTTTGCAGACTGAGTCACACCTGCACGATCCTGGCTATGACTAAAACCTGTGTTCAGTGCATATGGAAGCTTTATTGGAACTTATCTTTCTTCCGCTTATAATATCTCCTAGCACCTTCCCCATTTCAGGATGCAATTTTAAAAAGATTAAAATGAGCTACTCAAAAGTCTATGTGAAATTAGACTCAGCTTTCAGTGGAATTGCTAATAGCCACAGGTCTTTTTAACAATCTAATTGCTAGTAGTCTTTGACGAGGCAAGCATAAAGAGAAAGGTTATAATGTGCAGTACCATTAACTCATACCCAGTTTACAAAACATATTTCATAATCTTATTGGGGAGCTCTAGTTGTGATATAGTTCTGAAACCTAGATCTTGATTTAGATAGTGAAAGCATGAGTCTTTTCTTTATTATATATACTTCCTAACATGTGCATCAAAAGTCCACTATTATGCATTAAATATTTTAGTAAAATGCTTTGGGTGCTAAAACTTTGGGAAAGACTCAGGTCACAGTCTTAATACATGACAATACAAAGTCCTAGGATTTGCTCTTTTTTTCTAAGAGAATACTGATTTTTACCTTAGGACTCTAAGTGTCTCACCCTTTGCATTCACATACACACACACGCAGGCATTCACGCAAGCATACACACAGAGACATTTGCATATATACAAATGCAATCCACTGAGTCCATTTAGTGTTGCTTGTATGTATGTATGTTTTTAGTTGGTGATGAGACTGGAAAATCTATCGGGGTTTGTCTCTGGAGAAGACAGATGTTCTCTCTGTCAGAAGCCATTGGTTGCCTGTAGCTGGCTCTTCACCTAGGTGTAGGACCTTGTGATATTTCCTCCATTTATTTTGGCATGTCAAATGTTATTGTCTTTGTTCAAATCTTGTTGAAGTGGCCATATTGCTGAAGTTGCATGGTGCAGCTTCCCTGTCATATATAGAAGATGCTGTCCAGCAGCAGGTGTCCTGGTCTCCTGGTTCTCATATTTCTGTTCCTTCTTTCATCATGTTCCCTGAGCCTTGGGTGTAGTGGTTGTGTTGTATATGTGTCACTTGTGTTTGAGCACCCCATGGTCAATTGTTCACTGCGTTTTGAGCGGTTTTGAATTTATTTCTGTAATGGTGTCCATTTGCTGCTGTGCTGCAAAAAGAAATTTCTTTGGTGACAGGTGAGAGCTCCATCTATCAATTGACATAAGAATAAATATTTAAAACGCAATTAGTGGAGCTGGAGAGATGGCTCAGAGATTAAGAGCCACCGGCTGCTCTTCCAGAGGACCCAGGTTCAAATCCCAGTACTGCTGGCAGCTCACAACTGTCTCTAACTCCAATTCCAGGGGATTTGACATTGTCACACAGACATACAGGCAAGCAAAACACTAATACAGGTTAAATTAAAAAAACAAACAAATAAATGACAGTTAGGAATTGTGCCAATTTAAGAAAATGTCAGTAACTGGTTCTTGTCTATGTTCCAGGATCTCACTGGCTACAGGCTGTTTATGGCATCAGGGTAGATTCCTTCCATATAAGCAGCTTCTAAGTCAAATTAGATGGCTCTTGGTTATTTCCAAGCATAAGAACCATTATTTCACCTTTGAGAGGATCTTGTTATGTAGATCATTGCTGTGGTTCCTAGGCTTTTCTTCCTGGTCAGATTGCATAACAAAAACATTATATAAATTATAATGAAGAGGTCAGTTCCAGCTCCAAGTCCTGTGTCAGTAGGGTCTTATCTTCAAGTTCTGGGAGACAGCCAAGGGCAATGGTAATGGCCTTTATTTTTTCAAGAGTCTCAGGAACTCTTTGGACCAGAAACTCAAAAGAGGTTTCCCAGGCCTTGGTGCCTTCTTTTCCATCTTCCAGTAAAAGCTTTGCTCTAAACATCTATCCATCCTTAGAGCCTACCTGTTTTTCTGATCTCTCACTTTCTCCTTTATCACCTTGACTAGGGTCACCCAAACCACTAGGGTCATTTACAAATGCCCTCCGTACTATCAAGTTCAATAGTCACTTCTGTGTTCACCCCTGTCTCGCTCAACACACTGATTCTTTCTGCCACACTCCACTTACATTGGTCTCCAGCCACCCCAGCTGCTGTTTTGATCTGTTTCTGGTTAATACTGGAAGGTGTGCAGCCCAGGACACCCCCTCTGACTTTACCTCTGATCTTACCATTTTATTTCAGACTCCTCTATGTATCTTAGTATTTCACACTTTTATCTGAATACACAACACATTTCCCGCACTTAACATTTCTAAAATACAACTTCCAATTTCCCTCAATCTTACCCAATGCTCAGTAAGGAGCACCCCCATCTAAAAATGTAGCCCCCTGAAGAAATCGGTAGGGGTAACACCTCATCCTTCACTCTCCTTCCACCTCTAGGGAGAGATGGCTAAGCCCACTTCACCTCTGCCCACCTCTGCCTTTATAGTGCTGAACTGTGTTTGGAATGCTCCTGTAGCCACTTAACAGATCATTTTTCTATACTTCCATATCCTCATATGACACTCAGAGATACTGTTAAGAATACGTTGATTCAAGTCACATCAGTTATGATGGAAAACTTGTGATTTACTTCACCCTAGCAACTCCATCGTTAACCGCTTTCACCCCAACCTAATCTACTGCATGTCTCTCGTTGGTTAAAATGCATACTGGTGCTGCCTTTGGCCTTTCCTTGCTGCTTTATTGCCTGGCATAATAAGCCCCTAATCATTGCTAGGGCTATATTACTTTGATGTGTAAGTATTGTCTTTAATGTCACATAAGAGAGGATAACACATATGGACATACATATATGCCCAAACAAAATACATGTGTATCTTTATTATTTCTTTTACCGTTTCTAAAGATAGTAAACTATTTTGGTGCATAGTAAAACTTGATACATGTTATATACTTATTTTGACTGAGATTTTTAAAAAGTTTTTCATGAATTTCTTATTCAAAACCTTATTTTCTGTTTATAAACTGATACAGTCTTCTCTTTTGTAACTATTTTGCCCTTTATTTGCCTTTGTGCTATTATTACTTTGAGCAGAAAACGTTCAGCCATGTTGACAGTGAGTGATAAAAGCAAATTGTAATCTCTTGATTTTAACAGAAACAGCTCCAGTTTGTCACCAATTACAGTGATGTCTTTACTTCGGGCTCCATTCACACCTTACTGTCTCAGTTCATAAACTCAGTGTGTAATATTAATATTCTAGATTTGACTATACATTCCTTTCATATGCAACTGTGGCTTGGATTAGTTTCTGTTCTCTGTGACTTCAGTTTGCTTTCAAAAAAATAAACTATTCATTAAATTGACTTCGGCAAATTGCTAAAGTCCTTAAGATTGGATTCACATTGTTAGTGCCAAAAAATAGTTTCATTTTCAGATTCCTAAAAGCCGAAAACATGGAGGTGATTTGAGTGTGCGTATGATATGCATTTGTGTGTGTTTGTTCACGGAGAGGCTACTGTGCACATGTGTGTAGCAGAAGACAGCATCAGAAGAAGGTCCTACCTCCTACCTTATCTGAGTCAGGGTCTCCTTGGCATTTACCTCTTGGACTTACTTTCTAAGCTTTGGACTCATGAAACCCAGGAGCTCCCAGGGATTCTCTTGTCTCTGTCTCCCAATTCCATGGAGGAAAGTTGGGTTACAGATATGAAATGCTGCACATGGCTTTTTGTGGGTTCAAGACATTCCATTTTAGGTCCTTACAACTTCACAGCAGATGTTAACCCATTGTTCCATCTCTATTCCTAGAGAGGCAGTTTTGCTCATCAGTAATACATAGACTCTATAAGTGAGATGTTGGAAGACTTTACACAGCACCACAATGTACCTTTGTATCTTAAAACAAAACAAAACAAAACAAAAAAAACCCCAACAACTCAGTTGTGCATTCTAAGACATATTTTTTCATTATTTTTAATTGTGTGTGTGTTTGTGTGTGTGTGTGTGTGTGTGTGTGTGTGTGTGTGTGTGTGTGTGTGCGTGCGCGCGCGCACATGAGTGCAGGTGCCTGTGGAAAGGCTTTGTAGTCCCAGGAGTTGGAATTGCAGACAGTTGTGATCCATTGAACTCAATTATAAATTCAATGGAAGACCAGCTTGTATGCTTAACTGCTGAAATCCCTCTACAGCCCCAACAGTGTCACTTACAGGCCTCTCTCTGGAGTTTACCTCATATCTACATAACATTCTGTTTTCTCCTGGGAGAACCTAACTTTCAGGTAAAGAGGTATCTTGCAATTATTCAGTTTTGCTGAACTTATTACAGTCCCAGGAGCATTTTCCTTTTGTTTTTTAAACTTCATCCTATAATCCTTCAGGACTTCATGCTGGAGTTCTTTACTTGAAAGTAGATAACAAAGATGTCAGGTTGATATCACCAGATCCCCAAATGAAAGTGCTTTAACAATGGAAGCAAGTATAAACAGCAGAGACCAATCCTACCAGCCCTTTGTAATGTGGTTAATATCCATATTTAGCCACTGGAAACAAAGCAATGATGATGAGAGCAGCCACTGTCTCAGAAGGTAATAAGTGAATCATGGCCTGAGAAACTGAAACAGAAGACAGAAACGAGTTAACAGTGATCAAAGTCATTAGATCAGCATCCCTCCATAGACAGACTCATCCGTGGATGAGAAGCTAAGTCTGGAACCTCTTCCACTCCTATATCTACCTAAAACCAAAGACTTCGTTACTGTATTAGTTACCATTTCTGTATTAGTTACTCTCATTGCTGTGACAAAATATTTGGCCGAAACGACTTAAGGAAGAAAGGATGGTCTTATTTAGGCTTACAGGTCCAGGATATAGTCACTCACAGGGAAGAAGGCATGGTATCAGGAAAGTGAGAGAGCAGGACAGGTGTATGTGTAAGAAGGAAGAGAAGCGATATGGATGCTGGTATTCATCTTGTTATCCCTATGTATTCAGCTTAGAATCCTAGCTCATGACCACATTCAGGGTGGGTCTTCCCTACTCAGTTGAACCTTTCTAGAAACAGCCACACACACATACTCAGAGGTGCGTTTCCATGGTGATTCTAAATCTTCCTCAGCTAATAAGATTAACCATAATACCCTCTGACAATCTCAGCCTTGTCTTGTATGCCTACCACATTTCCTTTACATTCTTAACCCCGTGCTTATTTCTTTTTTGGGGGGGTGGGAGCTAAATTTCTCCTTATCTTCTCACTTCAGATCCAAAGTGCTTTTCCATATTTTATTCTGACAATGCCCTCAAGTTGACAAATCAGGTCAATGCTTTGAATAGAATCCTAGCAAACTTGGTCTCTCTTCGGATGACTGGAGCAAACGAAGGCCATTCTGATAGTTCGGATAGGGCAGTTACTGAAGTGAGCTTTGTCCTGTAGCACCTCTGATATCAGTTTGGTACAGTGGGGTGACATGATCTGCAGCTAAGAGGACACCCAATTTTTAGTTGATTCCATAAATAGTTATCCGAGGTGGTTTGGGAATGTCAGCTTCATCCAAGGCTAGTGTGAGCTTCTCAAAATTCTACTCTTATCTCCGAGGCACCGACATCACTGTTTTCTGCCATCAGCAGTGTCTTAATCCTAAGAGAAAGGATAGAAAGACGGTTTCAGAGAGATTTGAAACCTGGGACAGTGGTGATTTAGGTTAGAGACAGAGTTTAGCTTACTAGGAAGCAACAGTTGGCAAGGACCCAGCAGCGTATGGCTAGAGCCATCTGTCTCATGCCAGTAAGCATAGCATAAGGTCACACAAATGTTGTGATGTGAGTACAATTACAGCATGAATCCCCTACATAAGTGACAGCTGAAGTAAAGAGAACTAGCTGCAGAGGTCCACTTCAGGAATGTGCATCAGATTGGTAGCATGGAGCAACAGGTGTATTCTCAACCTGTATTTCCACAGCAGACTGAGAAAGTTAGTATAAAAATGGAAGAGCTGGGTTGAGGGTAGGACAGAGCATATTAGAAGGCCAGAGCTTTCTGGGATAGTTCATATTTAATCACATTTCTAGAGATGCATTATGCTATCATTTATTTTCATTGACTGGACTATTATCTACTGTTTAGTTATTTTCTGTCAACATCATCTATACATTCTTCTGTCCTTCCACACGTGAAAGTTGTCCATCATAACACAAGTATTGTGATCATGTTTTCCTTATAAACTCAAGTGATTTGAAGAAGAATCTTGAAAGGGCTTGATATGCAGCAAAGTTCCAGACACATAGCCTGTCAGTTATTATAAAATCAATTCCATACATATTATAAATAGCACCTAAAACTTGAAAAATCACACACTAGGACTCACACAAGGCGGGTCACTGAGCTGCTTTTTATTTTGATATATTTTGATGCTATTTCACTAGCTTCATTTTATTGAAAGATGCCTCTAGTTGATTGTTCATTAATTTGTAATGTTCTAGCCCCTAAATATAGAATTCATCTCTTTTAACCCAAAGTTTGAGCTCCAAAGTTCTGACTTCCTGGAAGAACTGAATGTCTTCTAAAATCTATGAATTTGTTATTTAATGATAAATTAAGTATAATTAATACAGTTCTGGAGCTGGAGAGTGGTGCTGGTTCTTTACTGGCAATTTTCTTTAAGATCAAATATATTCTTTGATTTTAAATGACTTTCCTGTGTTGACATCTTTGAATGGTAGAGATAATGATATTCAAACCTGCACTTATTTTTCTAGTGAAAGCCTTTGACTTATGTTTGTCTATCCAAATAAACTTCATGTTCCAAGAGCTGCCAATCGTTCTGAAGGAATGGGTATGTAGCCCAGGAATAGAGGGTTACTCAGCTCACAGTTTCTGAACACAGACTGTGGAGCAGGACTCCATATAAAATCAAATGTTTTACTTTGCAATGAGAGGATATGCAATGAATTACAACAGAAGTACCTGTTTAATAAGTACAGATATGAGTTCTTAAATCAAGATATATCATAATTTTTAAATTTAGATGTTACAGTTAACTACTGTTGCCACTGAAGCATTTGTTCTAGATTCATCAGAGCAGTACCTGGATCATTTGACTCAAGTAAGTGAACATTAGTCTATGGGACTTAATAGTCACGACTTATAGAGTAGAAGAATTCACAGTATTTACAGCCAATAGCCCTAGACACAGTAGATATGTCTATATCAGAAGAAATGCTAAATTTCTATACTATCCAAATTATTTGTTCATTCTCTAAAATAAAGAAAATATAAATATTTATAGACTTACTGCATCCAGTGGAATTGCTACAGTGTTTGAAAAACATTTTCTACGCAGGAAAATAAGAGAAAAGGCAGATAAATAAATAGCAAAATAGAATAAAACACAGTGGATGCAGTTAGGGAAGTACAAAAAGAACAAAGGTACCAAAGAGAAAGCCATTGAATATAACCTGGGACTTCAAAAAAGGATTATAGGGAACGGTGTCCTATGAGCCAAGGAATAAGGATGAGTAGTTGTCTTCAAATAAAGAAAAGTGACTAAGCTGTTCACGGGAGGGAAATACCGTGGGGAAAGCCATAAAGATAAGAAACATCATTGTGAGTGCCAGGAGATAGAATCAGCTCAACACTATTTGAGCGTAATACAAAAAGTAGGAGTGAAGAAAAGTGAGATCAAATAAAAATATAGAGCTGGTGAATGAAATAATGAATAGGGTCAGAAAATCCAATTTTGAAGTTAACGCAATGAGAGATGGTGTAAGTTAATATTGCCATAACAAAGTCGAAAGGAGATCCAGGAGATAAGAATTCATGATTTATCCATTTCTCAGATTTTTACTGTGCCCTAGGGACAAAAAAAAAAAAAAAAAAAAAAATGGCCTCTAAGTCTGTAGAGGACTCACCTTCATGAATGGCACTTGAAATCAAGTAGGTACAACACACAGGAAGCAAAGTGGAAGGTCAGATACTCACAGCTGTAAATAGAGAAAAAATAAAATTAACACAGGTTTATCTCCAGGTAGAGGTGGCGTGGTCCATGAGTAGGCATGGTCCATTCTTTGAATTCCAGGGGAAGAAGGGAGCAGGGACAATTTCATATATGGTCAAATTAGTCAGGAAGCATTTAAACCACAACACCTAAGAATTTTGACAAATAATTGCCCAGAAACAAACAAACAAACAAACAAACAAACAAAAACATAGAGCAATATATAAGTCATGCATTTGATGGCTGATTTCTTTCTCTCTGGGAGAAAGCTGGTCACACATTAACTTTGGGTGTGTCTGTGAGAGGATTTTCAGAGAGACCAACATTTGAATCAGTAGACTGAGCAAGATTGCCTGCCTCATCAGTGTGACTGAGCAATGTCAAATCAGCTGAGGTTTATATAGCAAAAAGAAGAAGACAAATAAGCCCTCCCTCGTTCCTGGAGCTTGGGATTCACCTTCTATGTGTGGGAGTTAGTTCTATATCACTAAGTGACATCACCCTGCAAAGTTTGGTACATGTATTAAGCTTTTACTACTCTGAATTTTTTCAAAAACTCATTTTTCATGTTATAGCTTCAGCTTTTTAGTTTTTAATGGCCATTTCTATCACTTTAAAGTATGTGTATATGTGTGAGAGGGTATGTGAACATGATGGTAGTGCCTTGGGAAGAAGAGATCATTGGATCCACAAAAACTGGAATTATAGGCAGTTGTGAACTGCTTTGACATGGGTGGTGAGAACTGAATTTAAATCCTCTGCAAAAGCAGTATGGTGGTCCCCAAAGGAAGTGGCACTGTTAGGAGGTATGGCCTTATTGGAAGAAGTATGTCACTATGGGGGTGGACTTTGAGATCTCCTATGCTTAAGCTATGCCCAGTGTCATAGTTCACTTCCTGTCTCCTGCAGATCAAGATGTATAACTCTCAGCTTCCTCTCTAGTACCATGTCTGCCTGTATCTGCCTGTATACCATGTTTCCCACCATGATGATAATATACTAAATCCCTTGAACTATAAGCCACCCAAATTAAATAGTTTCCTTGATAAAAGTTGCTGTGATCATGATGTCTCCTCACAGCAATTGAAACCCAAACTAAAGCAAGCAATATGGACTTTTGACCTTTGGGCTTTTCTTCCAATCTCGACTCTAATTCCCTTAAAGAGTGATATTTAGAATTTTTTGAATTTAAAAATGTATTTGACTGAAGGTTCATGTTTGTCTTTTGGGGTTCGTGTTACCTCACTCAGGATTGTTTTTTATTCGTTTGTTTGTTCCATGCATTTGCCTGAAAATTTCAAATTGTGTCTTTCATTGATTTGAGATTCTTCTGTTGAGAATTCTGTTTAGATCTGTACCCCATTTTTAAATGGATTATTTGATTTTTCGATCTCTAGTTTCTTGAGTTCTTTATATATTTTAGAGATTATTCCTCTGTCAGAAGTAGGGTTGGTGAATATATTTTTGCATTCTGTAAGCTGTCATTTTGACTTAGTGACCATGTCTTTTACCTTACAGAAGCTTCTCAGTTTCAGGAGGTCCCATTTGTTAGTTGTTGCTCTCAGTGTCTGTGCTACTGGAGTTATATTTAGGAAGTAGTTTCCTGTGCAAATGTGTTCGATGATATTTCCCATTTTCTTTTCTATCAGGTTCAATGTAACCAGAATTTATTCCTAGTACTTTTTGGAGTCCATTCCCTATAAAGGGACACCTTGCTTAGCCTTGATACTAGGGAGAGAGGGGGGCTGGTCTTGCCTCAACTGGATATGCCATACTGTATTGACTCAACTTGGGAGCCCTTACCCTCTCTGAGGAGTGAATGGAGGTGACATGGAAGCTGAGGGGTGGCTGGAAAGAAGGGAGGGAGGAGGAACAGTGGTTGGTATGTAAAAAAAAAAAAAACTTTTAGATAAAAATGTATTTATTTGACATATATAATAGATTGTTTTTCTCTGAGCCTAATTTTCTGAACAATCAGACTTTTAACTAACTCTCCTAAAGGATCAAAAAAAATTTTCAAAAAAGGAAGAAAGGTACACAGAATATTGGTACTAATGGTCCAGGAAATGTCTCCCAGTTTGGAACAAGGCAAAGAATAAAATCTTATAATTAACAATAAAGAAGGCTGTTCAAAAATAATTATACTTTCTAGACATTTTTACAATCATGCAACAATCTCAACTTTTGTAAGTTTTCCTCACATATATTTTTTAAATTCTAAGTTATTTTTAGGGGCCTCTTCTAGAGAAAACATTCTCTCTCAACGGTCATTCATCTAGATGACTCTATCTTGTGGCAGAAGTCCTAAACTTCTGGATATTACAGTCTCTCTGCTCTTTCTTTATAGTGTTCTCTGAACCTTAAGCATTTATCTTGTGTTATAGAACATCAGTTGGGGGCAGGGCACACCACAATCACTTGTTCTCTGCATTTTTGACCAGCTATGGACCTCTAGAATAATCTTCATCTGCTGTAGAAAGAAGCTTCTTTAATGAGAGGTAAGAACTCCATTTGGCAATAGGTTGAGTATTGAGCACACAGTTAGAAATTATACTGGTTCAGGAAAATGGTGGTAGTGGGTTCTCCCATAGGATCTATGACCTGACTTGCCTCAGGCAGTTAACTAGGTACCAGGCATGAATACCCTCCTATTCCCTGGTAGGCTATACAATTCCAAGGGTCAGCCTTTAAGCACATGATCATTTGAGTTTATATGTATTTATGAGTGGGCATGCAGCAATAATAATTATAGAAAAAGGGGTCATGAACTTGAGGGGGAGAACACAGGAGTACTTAGAGGAAAAAGAAGAAATTATGCAAATATGGTACTTACGTTCATACTTCTCAAAAAACAAATAATTTTTCTTAATCTTTTAGGAGTGAATGAGATAGCGCAGTTGTTAAGAGCACCTGTTGCTCTTGCAAAGAACTGAGCTTTGGTTCCACACACCCATAACAGGTGTTTAATAACCATATGCAACCTATTCCAGGGGTACTGACACCCTCTTCCTAGCCCAGTCAGACAATTGCATGCTTGGTGCTCATACATCCCAGGTGCATGCACACGCTCACAAGAACACACACACACATACGCAATATTAAGTAAATAAATTAATTAATAAGTCTTCAGTTATTTTTATTGTCCATGTTTTTGTAGTACATTGTGATAATTCGATAGAGGCATATGTAATATGATTATATTGGGGCACTTAATACCTGTGTTTTCTTAAATCTATCATTTCTTTGAAAGCAACTCTAAGCAACTCTCTTCTCGCAGTTCATACAATATAAAATAAATTGTTGTTAACTATGTTCAATCCAAGAAGCCACGGAACACTTACTTCTACTGGCTGTATTTCTGCACTGGTTACTTGGCCTCCTTTTCTTCATCCTGGTCTTTGAGGGGCTACTGTCCTCTGCTCTATTCTAGAGTCATCCAGGCTTGGTTTCTGCACACATTTCTTAACAAGAATACCAATCAGAATAACAAAATCTTCATATTCATGGATTTTTTTTGAGATGGCAAACTGTTTAGGAGTGTGGGGAGCACTGACTTAAGAGATCTGGCTTCTTAGTCTGAAAATAAGAGGATTGCCTAATCACCTCAAAGGTACCTGTAGTGAAATGTGTCTATCCCCCTAAATGGGTATTGGATTCAACTTATTATTCTAAACAATTATCCCAATGTTTAACAATATTTGCTGTATCTATATGTAGACATATTTAAAGTTTTATTTATTTATATGAATTTATTTACTTATTACAATTATAATGTTTCTATTTTTACATCATACAAAATTAATATGTTTATTAAAAAAATATTCCAGGACGTTAAAATGCCAGAGCCCATTTATTAACTCACCCTTCGTGTATCTCGTGTATACTATCATATTTTAGTTCTTCACTTATTCATGTATTAGTTTAAATATTCATTGAGCATAAACTACATATCAAGCGTTTAAAGGTACACATGAAGGGGGCACAATGCATGCTTTATCCCCTCCCCTTACAATCCTGTTAGAAAACTAACCCAATATGAAACCTGTCATTTATAACAACAGTCAAGTTCTCCTTAAATACTGCAATAATCTATTATTTTTATTTTATTAATAACAAAAATGAAGCCGAGAGAGTTTCAGTAACCTTGGCTGAGTTAGCATTGCCCAACTGCTGAGTAATCACAGAAAACAGAAAGGAAAACCCACAAGGCAAAATATCAGTGTGTCTTTCCTTGTGTAGACTTTCAGGCAAATAAAATAAGTAATATAGTTGGAGTAAATTCAGCAATTCTGTTATATTTTTAATTTAAGAATTTTTTTTCTCATACCCACCACAGCTTCCCTTTCCCTCCTCCCACTCCTCCCTCAGCCTCCTCCCCACCCCATTCTCCCATCCATTCCCCAGAGAAGGCAAGAAATCTCCAGGTGAGTCAATTCGGACTGGCACATCCAGTTGAGGTAGGTCCGAGTCCCTCCCTCCAGTATCAAGGCTGAGCAAGGTGTTCCTCTGTAGGGAATGGGCTCTGAGATGTCAGTTCATGCACCAGGAATAAACTCTGGTCCTACTGCAAGAGGCTCCACGGACAGCCCATGCCATTTGGCTGTCATCTACATTCAGAGGCTTTAGTTCCTGTCCATGAAGGTTCCTCAGCTGTCATTCCAGAGTCAGTGAGCTCCCAATAGATCCCGTCTCTGTGGGTTTCCTCATCATTATCCTGATCCCTTTGCTCATATATTTTCTCCTCCTTCTCTTCAGCTGGACCCGGAGCTCGACCTAGTGCTTAGCTATGGATCTCTGCTTCTGCCTCCATTAGTTTCTCAGCATTTTTAAAAATAGCATTTAACAAGAAAACACCAAGCATCCAATTAAGAATGCGGAACAGTCAATAGGAAGTGGAGTTCAGGGGCTAAAAACTCCAACGGAAGCCTCAGGAAGCCTGGCTCTGGCAAAGTTTAAGAGGCACCAAAGCTGTATTCTCACACCGGTCTCTGTCTTAAAATGCATAGCAAACAGCTGTAAAGATAATCATTTTAGCATGTTATTACATTGATGATGAGCAGCAGACATTATTTGGTGTTTTGACTTTTAATAAAATGGCCCATTGTAACTGCTTGTAAAACAGGTCTATTTTATGTCAATACGGTTCTTATGACTCTCACTGTTTGACTTCACATCTATTATTTCGTGAACGTTTTCTATTGTAAACTTCTAAATGTCAAACGAAAAATCAGTAACTTGAGATTCAACAATTCATCTTCTGTTCACCAGCAAGTCGCGACCACACTGCCACCTAGTGGTCCCCAGCAGCGGCTTCCGCAACGGACCGAAATTCTATTCAAACACTGCAAACTTATGCATCTCTTAACTGGTTCTGGAATACACAGCTCATTTTACCACAGAGTTATTATCGTGGGTGACTATGAAGTTTCTAGTCTATTCACAAAATTCAGCCACGGAACTCACACCTTCCGTGCATTGCTATCTCTTGTTGCAGGGGAGAAAAAAAAATTACTCGCGATTTTACCTGCTTACGACAGTGACCATTTGTTATTTTATTTCCGCCAATGGTTCTTTACAGATGACTATCATGAAGCCCAGTTAGGGCTGCAGTCATCCCCAGGGCCAGTATGGAAAGGGTTTGCCTGAGCTCATTCATGTAGCTGGTGACAGCCCAGAGGCTCCCTAGGTGTTGATTGGAGACCTCCCTGGGTGTTGATTGGAGACCTCATTTCCTTGTCTCCCCATGTGGTTTTCAAGAAAGATGGCTGTAGAAGTCTAAGAGAGTTCGCATGACAGAAACTCGTCATGGAAGTGCAACCCTCTCACTCAGTTCTATTCTGTTACTAATCATAAGTCAAGCTAAGACTCTGGAGGAACAGAATATACAAGGTGTCTTAACATAAGACAAATGATGTTGGATGAGGGTCCACAGTGCAGTAGGAGCAGGCTGCTGAAGAAGGATATCCAGGCAGAGGGATGTGCGAATATGCATACCGTGAGACAGGAGCATTCTCTGTGTGTGCAACAGAAAGTGAGGAGACCAACATGCTTGGAGTCCAGAGAGCAAGAAGTGAGGTACAGAAGCTGAAGTCGAGATATCTGGAGGTCAGATACTAATCTAATTTCTATTAATTAGGCGAGTTTGAATTTTCTATAAATGGAAACATACTTGCATATAGATGTCAATTGGCATAATTATTTCAAGATTTATCTTTGTTATTGAGTTGATTAATAATTCATTGTTCTTCAGAGCATTGTCTCACAGTCAATTAATTTGTCTGGAAATGGATGTTCCAGCTCTTTCTATTCTTGACCATTAATAAGGCTCAGGTTGTTGTATGTATTCATTTACAAATTATCTGTGTCAATATGTTCTCATTTAATTTGCATAGTTACATGGAATAGTGTGGCTACATCAAATATCAGGTATAGTATGTTTTTAAAAAGAATGACCAGCTGTTTTCCATAGTGACAAGACCATTCACTGTACAGACACTATTCAGCATCAGTCTCTCCAGTCTCCTCAAGCCCTTGCTTTGGTCAGTCCTTTTATGTTTCCCATTACATGATTTAATTCCGTTGTCAGACATATATTGATAACAAATCCTTTTTTCTTTGTTATCTTTCTTAATTTTATTACCTTCCTTTAGAATGGTTAAATTTAACACTATTCTATTATGATATTGTCCCATGGCTTATGGACATATAGGTGTTATATTTTTTTTTCTCTTTGCCTTTCTGTTGGGGACATTTTTATTCTCCTATTTGAAGTTCACTGATTATTTCCTTTGCCACTTCAAGTCTATAGATACTTTTGGCTCCCTTATTAAGGTTTTTTTGGTTATATACTTTAATTTCTTTCTCTTGCCTTATTGCTAGCTCTTCAGGCACAATATTGGAAAGGAGTGGAGATAGTGAACAGCCCTATCTTGATTTCAGTGAGACTCTTTCAAGTTTGCCTCCATTTAGGAGCGTGTTTGCCGTGGGTTTCTCATATATACCTTTATTGTGCTGAGGAATATTTCCTCTAGTTCCATCTACTCTTTCTAGGACTTTCTATCATAAAGGCATGTCAGATCTTGCTAAAGCTTTTTCTGCTTCATTAAGATGATTATGTAATTTTTGTCTTTAAATCCCACATATGTGGCTTATCACATTTATTAAGTTGTGTGTTTTGAACTACTCCTGTAGCTCCTGGATACAGCCAACTAGGTCATGGTGGATAATCTGTTTGATGTATGTATGTTCGGTTTGCAAGTGTTTTATTGAGTATTTGTGAGTCTATGTTCACCAGGACTACTGACCTAGAGATTTCTTGTTATGCCTTGACTTGGTTTGAACATTAGAATGATACTGGTTTCCCAGGAGGAATTTGTGGGTACCCATTCTGTTTTTATTTTTTCAAATATTTAATATGGATTGACTGTGGATATTCTTTGAAAGTCTCATAGAATTCTGCTGTGCATCTATCCAGACATGGACTTTCTAAAGGAGGAAGGAATTTATGACCATTTCCATTTCCTCCTTTGTTGAGGGTCCATTTGGTGATTTGGCTGAATCTAGCAATTCTTCCATTTCTTTTAGGTTTTCCTGTTGGATGGAGTACAGGCTTTTCAAGTATTCTCTTATAATATTCTACATTTCTTTGATGTCTGTTGCAATGTTGCCCTGTTTCTTTTGTTTTGGATTCTGCTAATTGACACTCCCCCATTCCCACCCCCAGCTACTCTTTTCTCACGGTTACTTGGGCTAAGGATCTGGATATATCTTTCTTATTTTCTTAAAGAACCAGCTCTTAGATTTGTTAGTTCTTTGCCTCGTTTTTGTATTATTTAAACAAACTTCACCTAGGCACATTCAACAGCTCCACAGTGTTCCATAAACTTTATTTAAAACATGAATATTTTAAAGAGATTTAAGTTAAAAGAAGGAAAATGTTCTACTGAACCTGCATATGTAATTATATTCTAGGATCTTCATCTCTTTGGATAGGGCCAGGTTTCTAGTTGATTTCACTCACTTACTTTCTGGTTAAAAACTGTCCTTCAACAACATTTCTTAGACAAATACCAGGGTTGCTTCAACTTTAGTGAACTTGCACCTTTTTTTTTTTTTTTTTTTTTTTTGCAAGATGTTGACTTTGCAAAGAATTACAGGTTGAAATTTTATTTTATCTTTTTTTAGTACTTTAAACATGTTGTGTTATTTTTATTAATTCTGTTAAAAACCATTTCCTTGGCCTTCTCTTTGTTCCTCTGTATGCAGTACAGTTTTCATTTCTGGTTACTCTTAAGTAACTTAATTATGGAATGGTTCTGTATGGTTTTTGCTGTTTCTTGGGTCTTTTTAAATGATTAGACTTGAGAATTTGTATTTTATCGAATTTGAATTTTTTCCATAGTTTAAAAATATGTTTTCTATGTTCTGTCATTTCATCTTGGGATTTGGTTCTCATATTTTAGATTGATGGAAAATTTACACTACCCAGCGATGCTTATTAATATTTTCAGAATTTCATCTTATGAATAGCTTCACTTCAGGTGGATTTGATTTGCTATCTCTTTGGGTTCGGTAATCTTTTTATCTCTGGGCTTTCTTCTCACTTGTTTTCATATTTTTTTTTTTTAAAAAAAAAATCTCACACATTATAGCCTTTGTCTCTGGGAATTAAGTTTAGGTCTTTTTAAAAAATATATCTCCATATCTATAACCAACCAACATGGTTCAGTTTAGCTTCTTTTTTATTTTTTTTAGATATGTATTTATTTTCATTTTATGTCCATTGGTGTTTCGCCTGCATGTATGTCTGTGTGAGGATGTCAGATCTCCTGGAACTGGAGTTACAGACAAATGCAAGTTGCCATGTGGTTGCTGGTAATTGAACCTGGGTCCTCTGGAAGAGCAGCCAATGTTCTTAAACTGCTGAGCCATCCAGCCCCCTCAGTCTAATTTCTTAAACATATAAAATAGATTGATTTTATTATAATCACCGAGTTATCAATTATATTTTTTCAGTGCCATTGGTTAGGAATTTCTTGTGTCGTTTCTGAGCTCATCTCAATTGTGAGCTTCTCACTGAGACCTTATTGTTCTGTCTTATCACGCCCACAAACTTTTCGATATGAGACATTGTAAAATTTGCTAATTTTTGTTATATCATAATCTCAAAAAAATCTTAAAGATTTTAAATTGTACTATTGTTGGTTCTACATGCCTTCTTATAACTCTGACTTTCTTGGACTTTGTTCTGGGACACAATTAAATGACGACATATGATCTTTTCAAGTTTTGCTGTTAGGCATTCTTAGCTCCTCATAGAACAGTGGTTAGTCTAGACTTGTTATGGGTCCCACTATTGAGTCAAAATTCTTCTGGCTCCTTTACACAAATGTGCAATGAGCTCGGAGTCCTTCCACCTGGGCTGGTGTGAGCATGCTCCATCTGCAGCTGTGCGTGAGCGCCAAAGATTTCCCCTACTAATCCTATGGGTGCTTCCCCTGCTTTGGAAGTTTCTTGTAATGCTCCTCACTTCTAAGGATTGAACAAAGATCCTGTGTGGGGCTGTGGTTTTACCTATGGGTGGCCCCCTCTCTTTGGCAGCCCCCCTTTTTGTAACTGTTAGTCACTTTCTTCTTTCTGGGTTATCAACATCATCTATTCAACTCAGCATGCTGCTGTCTGCCTGCATTGTGGGTATGCATACTGGGCTGTGACCTAAGACATTTGTTCCTTGGTAAATCTGAATCTCTTCAGAGGTACTTGTGCTTAGGGAGAATGTCCCAGGAACTACTGCTCCACGGGTGTTTTCCAGGTTTTAATTGTTTCAGTAGAAGGAAAATCATGGTCCTGTCAATTCATCTTGGTCAAAACTAGAAGTTGAAATGTCACTCATACAATAGCTATGTTGTACCTTTGCAATTTTTTTTTGTCTTTCAAAAGCCATGTTTTGAGTGCAGATGTAATATTAGCTCTGTTTTCCCTGACTTTTTTGGCGCTCTCATTATTTCCGAAAGCCTCCTACTATCATAGTCACCAGGGTCTAATTATGTGGCTTGTATTATGTTTCTTCCATTAGTATAAAAGCTTTTATAGTTTTCATTACTTCATCAATACCTAAAATTGTATCTCACATATAATAGTTACTCAGCTAATACTTTGCACATGCTCAGTGAGCTCACTGCCACTCTTCTTGAAGTGATGTTCATGGACCACCCTCAGGTCATCATCAATCTGGAGACTAGTCTTTTTATTGGCACTTCAGGATTCTAGAAAAGTGTTGGGCTTGGCCACTCTCTTCCTTCTCTCACCCATTGTCTCCTAGTTCATTGTCCATGGTTGCTAGGGAAAACGATAACTCATAGTAACAATAAGGTAGATAGTTGGCGGTGGTTGTGAAGTAGAACCAAATGGTGTCTCCTGGGATTTCTCTCCTAGTCCATCTGTGCAGAATTCTGAAATTATCACAGACTAGGAGCCAGCAAAGCCACAAGTACAATCTACTTTTTTGATTCTTGGCAGTATAAAGGAGAGTATTGATTAACCCCTGAAGCCCTTTTGTTCATTTATAACATGAAATTCTAACAATACAGTTCCCCAGTCTCTTATCTGCAATTGCATTATCCTAAAAGCTATGAAAACTAAGTGCTTTTTCATAACTGGTTTGACATTGAAACCTGATCTGTGGAATAACTAAGGTAAAGCCCTTTAGAAATGTTTATTGAGCCTCTTACGATGGTTCAGCATTCCCTGGGTTTATCACATAATATACAGAAAAGGCACAACATGTCTTAGTTAAAACTAAGATTATGAATGACCAAATCTGGTCCCAGTGTACATACTGTAACACAGCATCATGCATTTAGAGCACACGTATCCTATGAGGACCACAGCACGGGTATGTGTGATTTTTGACACTGAGAACGAAGCCTATTACCACAGTTAAGCCCTTGAGAACTTAAGATATCAATGTTTCCCTTCATGATGCCTTTGACCCCAATATGAAGACACATTCTCAGTCCTCCTGAAAGAACATATGTAACCTACGGGCCACTTTTCTCTACAGGCACATGTACCCCTCTCTCTCTCTCTCTCTCTCTCTCTCTCTCTCTCTCTCTCTCTCTCTCTCTCTCTCTCTCTCTTCTCACAGGTTTTGTGCTTCCCTCCTTTCCTCCTCAAGTCAATCCTCTCCCCAAGATCTGTCCCTTAGCACAGCACATGCTTTCATAAGCACTGTGGGCAAATCTCATATTCCCCAAGGCCTGCATGGATTCTGCTTTAGGGTGTTAATCATTAAGGAATAAAATAAAGTTAAGGAATAAAATAAAATAATATGCCTGTCATTACATGGTGAATCACTGTTTAGCAATAATTTAAAATCATGACCCAATTGTTTCATATTTTTGAAACTGAAAATGTGTAAGCAGATATAATCAAAATAACTATAAGTTCTTCATAAATGACTATACCAATTATGCATCCTCTAAGAATATTACCAGCTCTGGTTTTTTTTTTTTTAACTGATTCTATTCTTCCCAACAACTTAAATTCATGTATCATGCAAAACTAGTATTTTTATACATTATCTCTACAAATCCTCATGCATCTCTTGAGAGTCAAAAAGACATTAACATCATTTTACGGATTTGAAATTATAATTTCAAAAGACCAAGTTACTTTTCTCTGGGGTCACATAACTTGGCTTCTGAATATCTGATCCAGTGGCATGGTTACCATATCCAATCACCTTTGATGAACAATTATTTCTCCATATCCATCCTCCATCCAAGTTTTTATGGACACTCTACCCCACATCTGAATTTGGTGTATTATATGTAAATTCACATTCTACATTTCTGAAACTCTAAGATGATAGTTCCGGCCTTCTTCTCCTATCTAATATGCTCTATTTGCTTTGGTCTTAGCTCATTTATATTAGTTCAAAGTAACATGATGAGTCAGCAGTTATATGGGGTAAAATTATGGAAAAGAACACAACACTATTCTCAATGCCCACAATCCTGAAAGTACAATATAATTACATAATCTTAGGGACTCAAATATTTATTAAGGATGTGATAAGTAATAATTTTGATTGTAATAGTATGTTTAAAGCATTGATTGCTTTTATAATTTGCTGGGCAATATTTTTAAATCCCAAATACTCCAAGAAAGCTTTAAAATAAAAAAAATTTAAAAAGCAAAATTTCATTCATAAGACATTTAGTTCAGCTGGAATGTTTTTATAAGTCCCCTGCTTGAGGGAGGGTTAACCGCCCCTGCCCTCTGGGAACATGGCAATTTTCCTGAAGCTAGATCTGTGAAGAATTTCCACCTGTCATTTCATTAATTATGGAATTCAAATTTAATATCCTCTCTGGGTCCTTCTTATGTATAAATCCCACCTGATCTCCAGTCACGAGTTGGGCTTTATTAGCAACAAGAGTTAGAAGTGAGTTTGGTACCTAGAGAATATGCCCAGAGGGGGTTTCAGGGCAAAGGGATAATATTTGAGAGAAGCAGCCAAGAGGTTCTACTGATAGGAATATTAATAACAACAATTTTAAAATATCTCCAAATACTCGAGGTGGGGGGTGTTTAAGCTATTTTTCAGCTATTTGGACTAATGCCAGTGTTATTTTTGAGCAAATCCAACTGTAAGGAAATATACCTTTGGCTTTCCCAGTGAGGTTAAGACCTATAATATTCAGGCTTTTAAGGGAAGAGCCATGAACCAGCATGGGTAACTACTGAAATTTGCAAAGGGATTTAATGCATCCTGTCTTGCTCAATCATATCTGTTTGGGGGGTGAGTCTTATATTTCAAAATCTCCCCAGAGCTGTTTTTAGCTCTTAGTTTTGCTTTCTCAAACAGATGATAACAGTTTGGGGCTTTAAAAACTGAGAGAGAGAGAGAGAGAGAGAGAGAGAGAGAGAGAGAGAGAGAGAGAGAGAGAGAGAGAGAATGTGCTTTGCCTCCTTTTTTTTTCCTATCCTTTATTTTTAATCAAGATCATAATAAGCATCCTTAACTCATCCACTTTTGCCTTCTGCATCTTTCCTCCTATGAACACAGAATTTCAAAGGCACATCTGGGAATTCTGGCTACCCACAGCAGACTAAACACACATTTGTTGTTGTGTCTTTCTGCCATTTCAAAATAAAAACGAACATGGAAAAAAAAAAAAAAAAAAGCCTAAATCTTCAAACACAAAGAGAATAAGCGAGTAGATAACACTGGATGGGAGATGTCAACAAGGCTCTGGACTTGGGAAAGCATAGTTATTGATTTAGCAGACGAGAAGACAATGAGCTGGCTGACAGATAACTGCTTGGGCTTTTTTAATGTTCAGAAAGAACTCATAAGGATGGTGGGTACCCTTGAAAGTGCCCATGGTGGGGCTGCAGACTGGAGGATATGCTGAGAGTATGTGTGGTGGTCTGTTAGACCTGCAGATCTCCCCCATAAAACTCCCAAGAGAGATTTACAGCCAGCTGGCATTGGTGAAAGGGAATACAGAAATGGAGCCATTGAGCGGAGTGCACCAAGTAAAAGACAAGACTTTCAATTCCTGCCTCATACCTGCTAAATTACTCATAGCATATATATAGTATCTCACCCAAAAATTTACCCCTGAATCTGTCCTTCCTTGAGTGATGACATTTAGCTAAAACCAGCATTGATGTGTATTAAATTGTACTCAGTCTTGGCATGTATAAACACACATTGTGGTCTGACCTAATAATTCAACAAGTGGGTCTCAAACTATAACAGCATCCATGCTTCGGCCAACCCCAATTATTGACTGGTCAGACTAGACTCATGTTAAAGCCAACACTGTCCACAGCCAGGGCCATTTCTGTATTGCCACTTCCGTCTCTTTGCAGATATGGCTGGGGGACATTCTGGAGGACATCTTGAGTCTGCACTGCTGACTTGGCCTGTAAGCTTTCCTTGCAAAGTAAACTCACTCTTTGGGTTTTTTCATTTTTTTTTCTTTTATCTTCTTACAATTGAAATATTTGAGAAAATAAAGTGGGTTTCAAAAATAGAACACAGATCCATAGTAGAAATCTCAAAATCTGGCCCACATTGTAGGAGAATAATTTGATGCTAAATTCCATGTTAATGGTATAAAATCACCTCACAGTCTTCTTGTCCATACTGGTAGCTAGAACAAGGCAAGATTCCAGCTCTCACTAGAAGGACCTGTAAAAAGTAAGAACTACTTTTTCTCACTTCTTTGCACCGATGTTGCTATACAGTTTCTTTAGTGGCATTGTTTTCCACTTTTGGTAAATGTTTGACAGAACCAATGCCTTCATGTTAAGACAAAACAGTCTCAACTTGCACTGTGAATGTGTCTGCCAATGTGTCAATCAACAGTGCTGTGTTTATTTGTAGAAAGACATATCTTCTCTCTCCTGCTACAACCTACATAAGGAAAAGCTCTGAGTAGCCATGGTTTTTCTCTCTCTCTTACTCTATCTTACCTATCTTTGTTAACTATGTTTCGTCCACCCAGGTTTGGGCTGTGCGTGACGGAGCATGCTCTCTGGGTGCGATGGATGTTTCCAGCAGGCTACTCTTCTCAATGAGGATTTATTTGTGCCATATGCACCACTTTCTAGTGAAAAAAATGGAACCAGTTCTAGTTGGCATGATTCCTGTGGTTCCTATTGCTCTGGTGGTTCATCCAAGAGAATGTGACCCATCCTACATTTTGAAAGGATAAGACAAAAGTGGCCCAATACAATTCCACCTTGGCTCTTCTTTCTCTTCTCGAAACATGGCTGTCCTCTGGCCCTGTAAAGCTCTCATGTGCCCTTTTCTTCACAAACTTTGAGCTCACAGAAGTATCTTGGTACAGCCGTCTCTGTTATGCACAGGACAATCCAGCATCTGTAGCCTTGATTCAAGCACACAGCCTTTCTCTCTGAGACCCCTTTTCTTACTAAGCTGGGCTGGGAGCCTGGTATCTCTCTCCTTAGAGAAAGAAGGGAGAACCCACTCCTCCAGCTTTTTGCCCTTGACTCTCGTGTTAGAAGTTGGAGTAAATTCAAAACTGTGATGTCAGGGGGACTGAAGAGATGGGATCAGAAGTTAAAAGTACTTACTGTTCTTGCAGAGGACCCAGGTTCAGTTCTCAGCATCTACATCAGGTAATTCATGATGACCTGTGACTCTAGTTCATAGGGAACAAGCACCCCCTTTTGGCTTTTTGGGTGCCTACATGCAGGTTATATACATACATACACACAGGCACATGCACAAAATAAAAATAAATCTTTTCCCTTTTCTTAGTGTACACTCAGTTCTCAAGTATTTTTTGAGAAAGTTTTTCATATGAGGTTTATTCTATTTTCATTTCGCAATGTGGTAACTATTGTTTTAAAGCTTTAGTTAAAAGAGGTAAGGTGTTTCCTATTCTTTATTTTTTTTTTATGATTCCTTTTTATGTGCATTGGTCTTTTGCTTACATGTATGTCTGTATGAGGGTGTCAGATCCCCTGGAACTGGAGCTACAGACAGTTGTGAGTCACCATGTGGATGCTGGGAATTGAACCCAGGTCCTCTGGAAGAACAGCCAGTGTTCTTATCCTCTGAGCCACCTCTCCAGCCTCCTATACTTAATGCCTTATTTAAATATACAGATGGCAGAAAAGTAGGAATCTCAAAAAGAAAGCAAATGCTAAACTAAGCAAGAAAAAGTAAATGACGTGGCTTCTCCTGTGTCTGACACATATCCACTGATTAGTTTCCTAAACTAACAACTGAGTTATTTGCTTATTAAAATTGAATCTTTATAAGGTAAGAAAAAACCCTAGGCTTAGATGTCCTATAAACTGGGTCAGCCAAGCCAGTCTCTGCCAATACCTAGACCTTGCAATAGGAAAGGTATGATCATCAAAACATTTCCTCATGTGCAGATTTTAATACTACTGTGATAAAAGATGGATCAAGAAAGGGACTTTAAAAACAAAAAAACAGTCCCATAAATTTTTTTTCAACACTTCAGATGTTCTCCATTCTTTACGTCTCTGTCAGCTGGAAAAGTATCTGCAGACTGTCTAGCTCTTGTAAACACCCCTTCACTTTTTTCCTTGGAAAGGCCCCAGAACACTGCTTTATGGACACGCAATACAGACTGGACATGGTAGCATCTGGGGGAAGGCCTTTGGACCGACGCCATCTTCTAGTCTTTGGAAGGACACATGCCCTTGCCATGATCCTAGGTCCTCCCTTCTCCTAAAATATATCTCATAAATTTAAATGGTGTCAAATAACTTCTCTGTTACAATATGTTACAATTCTGGCTGTATTAAAGATGCTTTGTGAAGGAAGGAGATAAGGTGGTGCATACAATGTGCCTAGGTCAACTTCACCTTTCTTATTCACCCCTTCACAGCATCACTTTGCCTGCAGTTACATAGCCAAGGCTCATTTAGGGAGTCCCTCAGAGGGGAGTTAGTGCAAACTCAGTGCTTCTTAATTTATAAAGAATTTTAGCTTGTTTTTGTGTATATCTAAATCTGATGGATTCAATATATATCTTTTGCTATTGGATATGTTGTTATGTTGAAGTGCCAAGCTAGACAATGAAGTTGAGAAAATTACATCAACACCACTAAATATGCATTTTCAATGAGTCTTCAGTTTGTTATTTTTGAAGAGCAACTCAGATCCTTAAGCATTTGAGATATACAACCCACAATTGTAGGGCATAGGAACTCATAGGTGCTAAATTATTTACATAGAGTACATTTATGGTCTTTTTTGGATTCAATAGAAGTACATTACATATTGCCAGGGGAAAAAAATTGCAGCACCAAAATAGAATATAAAACCTACAGAGTCCAGGAAATTGTGCTTCCAAGCTCCTAACTAGGACCATATATGTGCATAGATTATTGCAATTTTTGTAATAATGTGATATGCTGTGCTTTGCCTTTTTTTAATAAAAAAGTTTAATATTATGATTAACCAAAAGCTGTCGTTAGAAGTACAAAGAAAATTAACATTGGAAAGAAAATTATTCCATTGGTTAATGATAAAATAAAACATTAAATATTTCTATGGATAAGAACTCTTTCCATAAAGAGCCTGAAATGAACTGAAGTAAAATGTTCTCAGAGGTGATGTGGGCTTCAATAGATTACATTCCAGGTACAGATGCTACTGTACCCATCAGCTATGAAGGCAATGTCATGGTGATTACTTACATTCTTCTAGACAATTAAAACTAATAAGATTATTATCTACCAAATAATTCTGAGGTCATCCCTAATGTAAGAATAAAAAAACCATGAGGACACCACCCTTATTCATCTATGCATCTGAGGCCCATTTGAGGGTTGGATTTAGGACAAGAGACTTTGCTGAGAAACAGGCATTATTCTAATTGAATAAGAGAACTGCCTACAATTTTGTAAATTGGACAAAATTTTCTTTCTTTCCTCTCATATTATTATGTGACTGCTTCCTGGATCAGAAGGAGAAAAGTAGGTTTCTTGAAGTATCCAATTAAGAGAGTATTCAATGGAGAGTTTTACCTCCCCTGGCTGAGGCTTGGCATTGGACTTTCAAGGACAAACACAGCAGCAATGTAGACAGTCCCAATTCCCTCCTGTCTCTGGGGCTGGGTACCAGAAGCCTTACCCTTCTTGATAATGTTCAGGTTTCCTGCTGCTCTTCAAATCCTCTGCATGGAGATTGTGGGGGCTGGCTTAGGTACTTTCCACCATACTTACATGCTGGTGGGCTGATTGAGTTAGCCTGTGGCTTCCCAATAACTAATTTTCAGTCTTCAATATGTATAGAAACAACAAAAATAAATTCAACATCAATAGTTAACCTTTGAATGCTCTCTCTCTCTCTCTCTCTCTCTCTCTCTCTCTCTCTCTCTCTCTCTCTCTCTCTCTCTCAGAACAGTACTGACTACATCAGTATTTGACCTGGTAACAACCTAACAACCCTATGTAGTAAAGCTGGGTTTGGATGCTGAATTTAAAGTTTAACGTTTAAGCTCTTATCTCTTATATTTTAGATTCTCACACCACAAGAAATATTTTTTGCCTTTTTAGAACATGTCAAATAAAATGTTAAAAACTCCATTCTTCAATTTTTAATTTAAATTCCTACGTTCTCCAATCCCCACTCAGTGAACTTGAAGAAGGCTATGGTCCTCAACCCTCTTAATGTTGTGACCCTTTAATATAGCTCCTCATCTTGTGGTGATGCCAAACCATAAAATTATTTTTGTTGCTATTTCATACTTATATTTTGCTACTGTTATGAGTCATAGTGTAAATATTTTTGGAGATAGAGGTTTACTTAAGGGTTGTGGCCCATAGGTTGAGAACCGCTGAGGTAGGAAGAACATGATAGCACAAGGCACTGAAGTAAAAGATAAGTCTTAGGAAAAAGAGTCAAGTAAGAGTCTTTGCCAGTTACTAACTTTGATGTCATTCAAAATCTCTGAGTTTTTATCATTAAAACATGAATAATAATTGTATATATATTTCCTAATGATTAAAGAGATCATATGAAGTATAGTACAAATGTGTGGCTTAATAGATGACTCAGAGAATAAGAACATGGGATACTCTTTCAGAGGACTTGGGTTCTTTTTCCAGCACCCACTTGGTAGCTCACAACTGTCTACAACCTTGGTTCCAGAAAACCCAATACTTTCTTCAGTATTCTACAGGCACTGACCACATAAATGACAAACAGCCATACATGCAGGCCATACACCCATCCATATAAACTTTTATTTTAAACGTTGAATAGTACAAACTCATTGTTTTAGTAAGCATCTGCTATTCTAATACTAATGCTGATAATTCTCACATAAAAGGTAAGTAGATGCCTAACCCACTTGCCCAGGTAGTTGAGACCTGCTTACCTGTAGTTAGGTGAAAATATCATTTGAACATCTTGATTTCCTTCTACATCAAAGACAGCATTGTGTTAAAGGAATCTTTACAAGTCCCTTGTTTGCGAGTCTAAACTAGTTTTCTAGAATCTACTCATGAACCTCCCAATTCATCTCACCTGTACCCATTATGAGATCCAATGGGATATAACAAAAATTGGGTTGTGGAATTTTGCCAAAACAGATGAAACTCCTGGGTTAGCCCAACAATCAGGGTCTTCCCCAGGATATTTCCTACATGTGACTCACAGTAAGGAACATGGGATAGTTTGTGAACTTGCCAGACAAAGGAAGTTATGATACATTGATCAGGGCTTCTTGACCCTCCCAGGGACTCAGAGGACTCAAAAGCCTAAGATTATCTTCCCTTCTTAGAAGAGATGCTTTAATCCTCTGAGAACCAGATTGCTGTTCTCTCCAGTTTTTCAAATGCCAGGACTAACAAAGTTCTAAGTAAAGAAACCAAACTGAATGAAAGAAAATCCAAACAAAACTGTTTGATTGCAGACCAAATGTAGATTAGAGAATGGGTGAAAACTACTGGGAATACATCATAGGTAATTTCACCTTTAGAAATTTTCAAGTACCCTTTGGCTGCATACATTTATATCAAAATCTATGAAAAATATGGGTTGTAACTGGCAACTTAACCTTTCTTTCAGGTCTTCGTTTTGTAATAACTGTCTTTAACATGACGGATGCCAAGCTATTTCAGACCACAATCAATATACTCATATAGAATATTGACTTGGATGATTAAATTAAATGAGCATTGTCTCACTACCTATTGTAACTAAAGCTTTAAAAAAAAATAAATCTCTCCTGCAGACATAATCACTAAAAGTGAATCTATAAATTAATCTTTTGGTAAAATTAAAATTCTATAAAAAATGAACTGAGGATCATAGTTACTCAATTTTCAAACATAAGCTTTCTATATTTCTCACATCACACAAAGCAACCTACCTATAAATATTAAACCCTCTTTACCTTTATTAAATTGCAAAGCTGGGTCTCCTTGGTCGACATTCTAATTTCTCTTTTAAAAGAATATTTGACTGATATTTTAAATAAAGTCTTAGGAGAGTATTTATCTTTCCAGTTAATGAACACCTTCTAGTAATTAAAAACAAAGAAAGAAAAGATGGGGAATAAAAAACAAAACTCCAAATCTATCCCCCATGCTCAAAAGGAAGCCAACTATTAATTTGTAAAGATAAGAACAAAATTAAAAATAAGAAGCCCTATATTAAAATTTTTAAAGAGACTAGAGAAAGAACTCACAGGTAAGAGCACTTGCTGGCCAATCATAGCAACCACATAAAGAGCCAACAGGGCAGTGTTCACACCTGTAAACCCAGAGCTGAAGGTGCTGGGTAGATACAGGAGGATTGCTGGGGAATTGCTGGCCTCCAACCCAACTCTAGGCTCAGAGGATGTTCCAGCTTAAAGGGAATAAGGGTGAGAATGAGCAAGCATTGTGTTCAAGCATTAAACACAAGTGACACAAACATGCAGATATGGAGAGAGAACAGAGATAGGCAAAGAGATAGACAGAGAAAGAGAGAGATAAATGCAGACAGATAAAGAGGGAGGGAGAGACACAGAGAAAGACATACACACATACACACAGACACACACAAATGCCTACACAGAGAGAGGGGGAGAAAGCCAGGATTCAAACAAAGCACAGTACAAGCATTCAAACTCTATCTTGATAAAACATCATGCTATCCTTGAGTCAGGCTTCAGGCAGCTTCACTATCACATCATACGCCTTCTTATAACTGGAGCAGCAAGACAATGAGTTCTTTTCCAGGAGCTAATAAAACTAATCCATGGTCATCGAGGCTAAAACAAGGAGTAAGATGAACTCATTCGAACTCTAGAATAGCTGAGTCACTGTGACTCTCTTACTCTTCGTGTCAGTATGGGAAACTGAGTCACTGTATGGGTTCTCACATTAGAGGAGAAAGTGAAGTGGACTAGGCAACCTACAAGAGCACACAACTGTTGTCACACTGTGGAACTGGGGCCATAGCAGTGAGCCAGAGCTCAGATCCCTCTTTTAAAATCTTAGAAAAAGAAAGCACTATTGCTAGATGGCTAACACCAACAAGTCTATGGACAATTAGTGCCATATTCGCCAATTCATTGAAAGAATGGATAGAGAAAGAACATTCTCTGACTCACATTATAGATTTAGCATCCGTCTTGACATATGAGATTGGTCATTGTCTTTGCCTGTGTAACATTATTTCTTAAGTTCAAAGAGCAGCCTATGTGTACTTGCATTAAAAATCAGTCATTTGGAAGTTAATTGGGAAAAGAGAGTAGAGCCTTGTGATGGCAATATTGCTCTTCTAAGAGAGATCCAAGATCCCAGAGAGTTTTCCCAATCCTCTAACCCCCAGGAAACCAAAGAAAAGGGACCCAGATACTTTATCTGCTGGCGTCTTCATCTCAGACTTGTCAGTCCTCAAAGCATCAAACATTAATTTTCTGTTGTTTTAAAGATTTTTAATTCCCTTCTTTCATTCCTATTTCTATTTTCTAGGCCAAATTAATTCTTATTTAAAGAGATCTAATATAGGGACCCTAAGAACCCACAGATTCTCCCACATACAGTTATGTTAATAGAATTGGAAACTTATTAAATGTGTAATTATGAGCCCAAAGGAAAACCCACAGTTAAGTAATTTTGAGAGAAAAAAATCAGAGTTTGAAATGGTAAATCACTGGAGTATTAAAAACCCACTGATCAACAAATTACTTTTAAATAATGCTGACATGTTCAGATGCAGGGAAATAAACTACAACCTTCTGAGATTATAACAAAGACTTAATTAAAAAAAAAAATAGAATGATTTACAATTACAAATCTACCACCAAGTCATTGTCTGGGAGTCAGCATAGCTTTTTAACTGATAGATGGTTTGTACGTCTTTTAAGTTCTTTGTCAAGCTATAACATAAACAACGAGCCTGAGTAGTTAGGGTCAACTACCATCTTTAAAAGGTCAATTGTCTACACTTTTTATGACCTAAGTTTGATCCTCAGGACTCACATGGTGGAAAGGAAAACTGACTGGTCTAAGTAATCCTCTGACCTTCAAACAAGAGCTGTGGCATGCATAGCAGCACACACCACAATAAATCAGAATAACAGTTGATGAAGGGATGTCTTTCTGTACACTGTGAATATACTTCACTGCCATTTGTTAATAAAGAAGCTGTTTTGGCTTATGGCAAGGCAGCTCAGAGGCAGGTCGGAAATGCAAACAGAGATAAAAGACAAATAAGAGCAGATTCAAAAAGACACTGCAGGCTGCCACCCAGAAATCAAGATGTAATGGAACACAGGTAAAACCATGGAACACGTGGCAATACATAGACTAATAGAAATGGGTTAAGTTATTATAAGAGCTAGTTGATAATGAGCCTTAGCCATAGGCCAAACAGTTTGTAATTAATGAAAGCCTCTGAGTATTTTATAAGCAGCTGCAGGACTGTGGGAGGAAGAGCTTTGTCCAGACCGAGGGGGCCAATAGGACAGAAAAACTCCTGACTACAAACAGTAATAGTCCTTAGTGCGTCTAGTGCTAGTCATTTTTACTGTGTTTTATTCTCACCACCTTATTCTGAACACAATACTCATACTATTTAACATATCAGGAAGCTGAGTAACAGTACTTACTTAAGGGCTTTTGTTCCCCCAGGGCAGAGGTAGGGTTAAATCCAGGCAACCTAATGAAAAATTTCAATATTAACCTTCATGCTGTATTCTAATACTTAATTCTATAAACCTGACTAGGAAATTGCACCTGCAGTGTGCTTATTAGTTTGCCAAATACTGGTCTGCGTGTTGTTGCTAAGGTGTTTTTTTAAAAGATGTGATTGTCATTTAAGACATTGAATTTCCACCCCCATTTTCATACTCTATGTAGGTCTCAGTAGCAAGCTGAAGACCTTGCAAGCAAAGGGAAGAAATGATTCTGCCTCATGTCTGTGACCAAGAAGCTCTGTTCAAATTTCCAGGGAGCAATGTGATATTCCACATACAACCTCAACTCTTCCTTGCATTTCCTGGGTGACAGCCTATTGTGTGGATTTCAGCCTGGTTGGTCTCATAATTATGAGAGAGAGAGAGACAGACAGAGAGAGAGAGAGAGAGAGAGAGAGAGAGAGAGAGAGAGAGAGAGAGAGAGAGAGAGAGAGAGAGAACTATGTACATTGTATTTGTAGTTGTTCCATTTCTGTGTAGAATCATGGCTAATAAAGATTATATTACATAATATTGTTTCATTTAATCCTCTTACCAGTCCTGTGCCCTAGGTAAAATAAACATTGCAAACATTTTTAAGATAAAGAGAATTAAGCCAGAATTGATGGATTAAGTCCATGGTCTAATAATAAATCCTGAACCAAAGCATAGGTGTAAAATATCAGATCTTCTGTAACAAGTGTTATGGTTGACAGGTGTAAACATACTCCATTTCTTCAGGGATTTAAGTGGCCTGCCTAGGTCTATGAGGTCTATGACCACGTTTCTAAACAGTCTGTTTGTTAAATCTTATTATTCCTTGAATGAACATATACTGCTTACCAGATAATTCAGAGTAAAAGAATAAAAATGAATTAGGGCCATTTTCTGAGGCTAATATAACATGCAAATATATCTGTAGACAAAGGAATCAAGAAACCAAATTTTTCATCCTCTAATTCAGATACATATGGGGACATGATGCACAGTCCACAAGCTAGTCAGTCCGTCAGATGGTGGCACAATGGTGTATGATTCTCAGGTCATGTAGCAGTGGTGTATGGCTGATGCTTATTAAGTACATCTAGTATTAAAATCAATCTCAGTAACAACATTCTTTGCCTTAAGTTGATTCACCATGTGACCTGTGTACCCTGTGGAGTTTTATATTTTGTTATATGTGAAATGTTGCATTTAAGGTGAACATTAGAATGTCACGGTTAAGCACTACTAAAAAAGAGATTACAGAGGGGTACGGGTCATTGACTAGAGAAACGTGAGAACACTTTGAGAGATACAATATGAGATGATGTGAAATAACTATGCAATAACCATTTGTTAATGAAGTTGATGTCATCATAACACTGTAATCACAGCCCTTCGCTCTGCTCAGCAATGTGACACCTGCTCTTGGAAACTTGTTCTCCGATCCATTGCCAATCCTGTCCATATACATGTACTGTCATTCAGCCCTCAATTCTTTCCTACTATTCAGCAATGCCAGCAGCATAGAACCTCCTCCTCATCCATATCAGTGCCCAGCCTCATTTTCCCATTCACGTCCGATCGTCCTCTGCCCAAGGTCACATTTTCACGTAGTTCCCGCCTTTCATGCAAGAGGTGAATAAATGTTTTCAGTCTACTTGGCTAGAGTATTGTATCCATTTGTCTGCTCAAGTACCAATATCAGTGTTGCAGTAAAGATCTTGTTTAGGTATAATTACCATCAAATCGGTGGAACTGAGAGGACATATTATGTGGGTGAATCTCATCCAATTTGCTGAAGACTTTAAGAGAGAATGATCACCTGAGGTGAAAGGATACACTTTCAGACTATCTTTTGAGTAAAACTACAATACTGCATTCTGTCCAAACCCATCCTACCACTATCCTGATCTTCAAATTTCAAATATGTCAGCCTCCACAACCATGTAAGCAAATTCCTGAAATTAACTCTCTTCATATAGAAAACACGTAGTTGTATAGATAGGTCCATAGAAAGGTAAATGGGTGGATAGTTATACTGATGGGTGAATCAATAAATAAATAGATCTATAATCATATCTGTAGACAGATAACAATAGGTCAATCAATGGTATATCTGTGGGATAGAGAGAGAGATCAAGAAAAAAAGAGAGATAAATCAGATATAAGTGGATGGAGATATAAAGATAGATTATAGATAGATGATAGAGAGAGAAATAGATGATAGATATGTAGGTAGATAGATAGAGAGAGATAGGGATAGATAGATAGATAGATAGATAGATAGATAGATGATGGATAGATAGATAGATGATAGATAAATAGGTAGGTAGATAGATAGATAGATAGATAGATAGATAGATAGATAGATAGATAGATGATGGATGGATAGATAGATGATAGATAAATAGGTAGGTAGATAGGTGGATGGATAGATAGATGATAGATAAGTAGGTGGGTAGGTTGGTGGATAGATGGATGGATGGATAGATAGACAGACAGATGATAGATCTATGATAAAGTCACAGACTCAGATGGTGGATGTATAAAGCCTATTTGTTGTTTATCTTCATTCACATCTACTTTCTTTGGAAGCTCCTAACTGGGCTTCTCAATGCTGTATGAAAAAATCTGCCCGACAATAGTTCATGGAGCCAGAGAGTGGCACAAATCTATAAGACCAATGTGGGTCACATACTGAGAACTTCCAACAACTTCTCATTTAATTTAAATCAGTATTTGTGTAACACACTAACAGCTCATGGGCAGGGTTATTGGCTCCTGAAGCTGAAGGCGCTGCCACTTCAGCAATCCGTTACTGTTGTCTGCTGTACCTTCTAAAGCTCCTGCTCATCCTTTTGCAATTTCTTTCTTTTGTGTGCTCTACTTCTTAGTGGGTTTTCAACCAATCAAAAGCTATCAGATTAAAGAAATAAAACATAAGCTTTATAATTTCTCCTGAATTACTGTTGTAGTAGGTTTTCTCTGGTCCCAGACAGCCAGAGATCTGAGACCCACAGACCTGCCTGGCGCCGCTTATCTGCCCGCCGTCCGACCCACAGACCTGCCGTGCCAGACCCCTCAGCTGCCCAGCCGCCCAGGTCCCCAAAAATAACTCAGACGCTTATATTAAGTTCATGCTGTTTGGCCTATGGCTCAGGCACATTGCTAGCTAGCTCTTATATCTTAAATCAACCCATTTCTATTAATCCGCGGGCCACGTGGGGGCCCGCAGCTCACCCGTGATTACATGTTGCTCTTTCGGTGGCTTCCGCGCGGTCTGCTTCTAACTCCGCCCTGCTTCTATACCTAAGCTCTGATTCTCCTCCCACTATTCTACGTACCTGCCATGGTCCAAACCAGCTCCTTTATTTAAAGATACAGTACGCACAAATATATTCCCACATTTCCCCCTTTTTCTCTAATCAAAAAGGAAGGTTTCAATTTTAACATAGCAAAATTACATATAACAAAATAGCTATCAAGCAAGAATTATAGTTACAATATCTAGTCTATTTATATTTAGCAAAATTAAAGAAAATACTCTATCATCTATCTTATCTTTATGAATCTAAAGTTTTATATCTAATATATTTTTCAAATGACTAAGAAAAACTGTATATATAACTATCTAATCTTCAACTACATCAAAGACCACAGAAGGATATAATATTTACCCAAGTAAACCAGAAGTGCAAACGACTTCTAAAATCTAGAAAGGACAGAGATGACACCTATCTGCCTGGACAGTCACCCAAAGTTCCTTTATAAAGTTGGGGCATTCATCTTCAGCCTACAGGCCCAAAGTCTCTTTTCATTTCAGTGAAGTAGGAAATCTGCTCTGCCCATTTTGGCACAGTTCATCCGTTGTTTTTCCTTGAGTCTTGAAGAATGTCTGACAGTTTTCTCTGTAAAGCAGGAACCCGAATGATGATCTTGGCTTGCTCTGCCAAAGTCCAGAGGTCATCTTTTTATGGAACCTGCATGTCCAGTTTAAACAGCATACTGTCAAGCAGTCAATATAAAAACAGTTTTTTCTCCAGTGGCTTACCATTACCACAAATAGATGAGACTCTATATGGAGTTTCTTCAATGCCCATTTTCCTGTTGAAGTAAATTAGTGCTGCCAGGTATAGACCTGTCTCACTGTCCAGAAAAGTCTAAGCTCTTAAAATATTTTAAATGCCATATTCTGTAGGTCTTAGAAGTATTTGAAGATTATCTATTTAATTGAAATATATCTTTGTATATTTAAAAATCTTAACTAACCTAACTATAAGTTTGATTATCAAAAGTGACTATTAACCTTTATTTCTTAATTATACACTACAATTTTAAAACAGTTACATGAACATCATACCTTAAACAAGAATAGAAAAACATATACAGCATAACAAAATTGACCTTAAATTTGTATCAATAAACCAAAATCTATATCAATGTAAAGCATTTTGAGATTAACAGCTGATTACCTGTAAATTTAATAATCTAATTTTTTAAAAAAGCATTTACATACCATATCCCCCGTTTTTTCTTAGAAAGAGATTGACTATGACCATTAACCATTTATAATGAAAACAAACATTTAGAAACAATATTTGGGGAATTTGGGCGAAGTTATTCATTACTACTTCCTGCTGATTAAGGGGCGTTGAAAATCTCACGGTTGTTGAGACTGGGTCATAATCTGCAGCTGTGAAGCTGATCTGGCCATCTCTTCTCATCAGAGGTTTTTTCAGGGGGTCTTGGTTGATGAAACCATATTTGCCTGGAAGCAATCCACAGGTTCTCATCTGTGGAAACAGAAACAGAACTCTTCCAAAGCAATAAATCCTTAGACACAAATTTCAAAATCAAAATACCTTTAAAATATACATTCTTGTTTAACTTAGTAGCCTTTGCAATCCATTGTCTTTTTGCAGTTAGCTCATTAACAGTTAAAAAATTAAAAGAAAACACAATAACAACCAAAATCCAGATTTTGTGTCTATTTTCCATCTTTACGTGGCTTATTATATTTTTATCACTCTATTTCTCGCTTTAAAAACTTTTTCTAACCTCTTTATTTTCTCTCTAAAGCCTATGTACCTTTTACAAACATTGTAATCCGTTTACAGGTTTTCTTTTTATCTGAATCTGTTTTATTGTGAATCCTTAATCATCTTCTAACCTTAAGAGCTTTTAAAATACATTCTCTAAAAGGAAACACAGTTTTTGCAAATTAGGCTGAATCACTAAGTTTTTTTTTAAACGGACCGTGTATTTATTCGTGGCCAGTAAACAGAGCACACCCCGAAAAATATTGCTATTAAGAAACCGTCTTTGTTTCTTTTTTGTTCAAAATAGGCAGAAATCTAAAATCGATCACATGTTACTGAGTCTTTTGTGAGACTGGTTGTAGCTGCAGCTTACACTGACTGCCGACAGCCCGCCGGCGCCATTTTGAATGTGACCCGGACCATGCTTTCTTTGTACAAAGACCCGCTCCACACACACAATTTGGAAGCTGCCCTGGCTCAATTTCTGCGATCTAGAACTCTTTTTAATCTTTGTCAGGCTCTAAGTGGATAATCGGCCCACGTTGGATGCGCCATCTGTTGTATTGCGGTTTCTCGGTCCCGGGCGTCCGGAGACTTAGACCCACAGACCCGCCGCCCGAGACCGCCTAGGAACCCACCGCCGCCCGGGTCCCCAAAAATAACTCAGACGCTTATATTAAGTTCATGCTGTTTGGCCTATGGCTCAGGCACATTGCTAGCTAGCTCTTATATCTTAAATCAACCCATTTCTATTAATCCGCGGGCCACGTGGGGGCCCGCAGCTCACCCGTGATTACATGTTGCTCTTTCGGTGGCTTCCGCGCGGTCTGCTTCTAACTCCGCCCTGCTTCTATACCTAAGCTCTGATTCTCCTCCCACTATTCTACGTACCTGCCATGGTCCAAACCAGCTCCTTTATTTAAAGATACAGTACGCACAAATATATTCCCACAAATTACCATCTTAGTTTCTTCTCTGCTTCATACTTTTTATGGTTATTTGATTTTTTGCATTTCTGTTTGCTGAATGGATTTCAGAAAAGACAGATAAAAGAACTATGAAAAAAAACAAAACTATTTCACCTTTCAGACAATGAGGGGGGCTGGGAATATAGCTCAGGTGGAGAGCTTGCCTGCCAAGAGGAAGGGGTGGGATTTAGTTTCAGATCTGAAAAGAAAAATACATTAAAAAAAAGATTAAAGAAAAGTGATGGCGGCATGCACCTCTAGCACCAGCACTTGGGAGGCAGAGGCAGGCAGAGCTCCATGAGTTCAAGGCCATCCTGGTCTATAAAGCGAGTTCCAGGACAGCCAGAAAAACTCTGTCTTGAAAAACAAACAGAGATTAAAAAGACAAGTATCAATAAATAAGCATATATGAATTGAGACCATTATAAAACATGGAAAAGAGCTGGATATGAAAGAGCAGAGACTGTCCAAGCATGTTCTAGAAGAAACATTTAGATGAAGATTAACTAAATAACATTCATTTAAAGGTGGGAAAAAAACAGTGGATGCTAAGTAAGAAAACAAATATGAATATGAAACAAGACACCCCAAAATAATTCTGGTTATGAGCAAACAATTGGCATAGGGAGAAATTTTAAAAGATTCCTTTTCTAGGGATAAATCCAGTTCCATGGAGAAGGTAAGAAATAAAAAGATTTGAAAACGTTCACAAACATCCAAGAGAATATACAAAAGATGCAATGACATCTAAACTAATGTGATTTTCAATTACTAGATAGAGTAAACACATCGAGAACTTTTTTTTTCTTAAGAGTGACTAGGGCTGGAGAAAGCCTCAGCAGTTGTTAACATGTGTTACTTTTGCAGAAGACTGCAGTTCAGTTCTTTGCTCCTGTATTGGCTCATAACCATCTATTTCCTGTTCTGGGAAATCTGGTGCCTTCTTTTGACCATTCTGGCATCTACACACCTGGAATTCACTCAATTCACACACGCACATGAATAAATAATAATATTTTTTTAAAAAAAGAAAAAGAATAATTGAGGCTAGATTGTTATTATGAGAGTACAGATGTTAGAGGTAATCCATAAGCACTGCTTTTTTGCATCCAATATACTTTTATTGAATGAATTAAGTATAGAGAAAATGAATAAAATATAGTTATATAAATATGCTTAGATACTGTAAAGGAATCTGTGTAATCTCAATGATTAGTTTAACAAAGAGAGAGAATGACACTTGGCCACTGTTTGCCTGGGAAGACCACACAACTTTTTATTTTGGCATTTGCAATTGACCTAAGAAACTTTTCTGTTTTGAGGAAAGTGGTACATGATTAGCACAGATACAGACTCATAAAGATAGGCAAGTATCTGTCAACAAACATATTCATCAGAGAATAGAAATATTAAATATTGCGTGTGTCTAAATGTTTACAGTTCAACTGCTTAGAGATACACTAATTTCCTGTAGGTATCATATTTACCTATATTTTATAACAGTTTAACAGATAATGCTCACATATTTCTCGAGTCCATTTTATGGAATTTGACCTGTCACCAAAAATATCTTACATTTAAATATGAATATGCCTTTCAAGGCACAAAACTCAGGCTCCATCCAAAGAAAGAAAATCAAACTCTTCTGTCTACATTTCTTTTGGGTTGATGATGTTGTCTTTAATTGCCACTTATTCTAAGACCAAACTCAATTCAATGCTGCAAAAACTGATCACATGCCAGTTGGGTAGCACTTACCATGCCTGGTACAGTTTATTACGAGTGACTAAGACCATGAGCAAAGAACTCCTTCAGATCTTTGGATGCATCGCATCTCTTCTCATTTATGCTCCCCTGAAGACAAGGCACTGTTGTAAGAATGGCAATATAGGGAAGAAAATACACGTTTATAAAGGGAGTAAGCCAAGATGAGATGCTTCAGAGCCTTAAAATGGAGAGATTAAACAGGAAGTGAGCACTATGCAACTTCAAATAGAAACTCAGAACATGCCACCCAGGACATGAGGAATAAAGCAGAACCTTAGATTTCATGACCTTGTCATTTTTTCTAATCAGTAAACAAAATTATTCTCCTGATAAGACACCTGCAGCCATTTGAACACTTCCAAGGAATCTGGTTTACAAGGCTTATATAGCTGAAATTCTATAAGATGAGGTAACCCAGACACACAGTGTGTGCTGGCGACTAGCCCAATTTTGTTCAATGGCCATTCAAAAAGCTCTTAATCATACTTAACTATGCCATTTAGCCATTTTTGTCTACCTAGTATTCTTATTGTTCAGCTGATCATATGAACCAGCTCTCTGTCTGTAAGCCCCTTGTCAATACTACTTTTTTTAAGAAAAGAAATTTGCACCCTAAGTGTCATTACAGAACCTACATCCAACAATGAATAGAGATGAAGGCAGAGATCCATTGCTGTGCACTGGGCCAAGCTCCTGAGAGCAGGGGAGGAGATTCTGTTTGAGCAAGGGGATGGTTATTATGAGGAAAATTCCCACAGTGAAGGCTGGCTGGAGCTCTGGGGAGCTCACTGAATCAAAAATAGCCACTGGAGATCCACTGGGGAAAGGAGCTAGGCCCTCCAAGGGTAGGCAACTTTCAACTGGCATGAGCAGTATGTGGAGCCTCGAGGGGTGAGATCAGACTGTGTTCTTGTGCATGGGCTGGCACCTTGGAGCCCATTCCCTGCAGAGGAACACCTAACCCAGTCTTTACTTTGAGATGAGTAAATCGGACTTGCCTGGAGTGAATGTGCCACGCTGAGCTGACCCACCTTGGGACTTCTTGTCCTTTTGGGGGAGGGAATGGTGGATGGAGAGTGGGAGGCTGAAGGCTGACTGGGAGGGATTGGGAGGTGGGAAGGGAGAGGAAGCAAGGTATACATAGACTAAAATGAAATTTTTTCTAAAAAATAATAAAATGAAGAAAGAAGAAAAGAGATTTGATAGAGGGCTAATATACAAAACATAAAAAGAGTTTTTTTAATTGATATAAAGAAAACAACCCAACAGCAATAAGCAGAGAGTTCTCAAAAGAAGAAGCTCAAATGGCTGAGAAATAAATAAAGAAATGTTCAACACTCTTATCCACCAGGGAATGCAAATCAAAACTACTTTGAGATTTTATTTTATACTGTCAGAATGGCTAAATGACAGCTTATGATGGTGAGAATATGGAGTATCCATTGTTGATTGGACTGCAAACTTGTACTTCTAATGGAAATTAGTGTAGTGGTTCCTCAGGAAGATGGGATCAATCTACCGCAAGATTCAGTTATACCACTCTTGGTATATAAAGACACTTCATCCGACCACAGAGACACTTACCCAAGCATGTTATTGCTGTTCTAATCATAATAGTCAGAAACTGGAAACAATCTAGACATCTCTCAGCAGGTGAATAGATAATAAAAATGTTATACATTTACACAGTTGAGTATAATTTAGCCATTTAAAAAGTAAAATTATGAAATTTGCAGGTGAATGGATGGAACTAGAAAAATAATCTTCCAGAGTGAGGTATCATAGACCCAGAAAGACAAATATAGTATGCATTTACTTAGATGTGGATATTATTTATTGAATCACTGATAACCGAGCTGCAATTCACAGAACCACAAAGGGTAGGTTTATAGTAAGGGACGGGAGGGGCGTGGAGATGACAGATAGATCTCTAAGAAAGGAAAATAGAATAGTTATTGATAATGAGGAGGCTGAAATGGGAGGATTGAGTGGGGAGGGAAGAGGATAGGGAGATGAGGGAGGAAATATGTGGAGAGACAACTAAAATTAAGGACCTTTAGAGAGATGGTATGGAAACCTAATGCAGTAGAACCTTCCAAAAATATATACATACAGGCAATCTAAATAAAATCATCAAATAATTGGGGGAGACAGAGTCCCATCTGGACGTCTCTGTCACCAAATGAATCTTCCAGAACTGGGACTGGGTTACCTCTAATTGGGTTTTAGGTAAAAAGGATCCCATGGGAATCTCTGAACAACTAAGACTGCTCTCAAGACTAACACACTCCACAAACGATGGCAAGACCCCATTGCTAAAGATAATACCCACTCAACTCATTGAACATGGAGAAGTTGAGCTGTTGTCTACACAGTCTTCACCCCCATGTTCTAGTGTCTTCGGTATAATAAGATACGCAGTAAGCTACCAAAGGAGAAATGTAAACACCAACTCAGCTCCAAGCCCTTTGATATACAATGGTGTCCTACCTGCAGGAGATGCTAGTGAACTGGTGGCAGAAAGCTTGTGGGAGTAACCAGGCCATACCTGGTTTGAGTTAAGGGCCTGTCTATCAGATGGAACCCACACTCGGTGCTGAGCTTTTGATGATGAACCCAAGACCAGATAGTCCAGGGACCTAGAAATACTACTGTTCTAAAGTAAGTAAAATTTAAAGGTAGCCATAAAATGACTCCTAATGATATTCTGCTATATTCATAGACTAATTCCTTGCTCAGCCATCAACAGAAAGCTTCCTCCTGCAGCATATGGGAACAAATAGAGACCGTCACCCTGCCCCAGCCAAGCAATATACAGAGAGTGGGACACCTTGGAACACTTAGCCCCAAATGAGATGTCTCCATCAAATCTCTCCCCTTGGGACTCAGGAAGCCCTATACAAGAAGAGTGTAAGAACCAGATAGAAGACACCAAGAAAACAAGTCCGTCTAAATTAACAGGATTGATGGACATATGAGCTCACAGAGACTGGGGTAGCACACACAGAGCTTGCACAGGTCTGCACCAGATGAGATCCTAGCACGGAAGAAGTGGACACATTTCATCCCTAATCCAGAAGCTACCTCGAATAGATAACCACTTGCAAACGAAAATTGTTTTCTATGAATGAGTCTCACAGGGGAAACAAATTATTCTTGAGGGTATGTTGTATGCCTAGCATAAATGGCTGACAGAAATGAACTTAACCACATCTTTGGATGTTCCTTGTTTCATAATTTTACATCAGAGTTTCTCCCGCAATTTTTAAGCTTTGATTATATCTTATTTTACTTCCATATATTTTCCCTATAGGTCCTTCACATATATATTATTTCTTAATATTAAATAATAAACTTAACTATTCCTGTTTAGTGTTTTTATGGGATTCATGAGTGTGTGAATGAGTCTTGTGCCCTTTCTTAGATTCTTTTTTTTTTCCTTGTTTACTTTGTCCTAGTCTGTTGTGTCAGCTTTTGTTATATATTATTATATTTTATTTTGTTTCACTGTATATCTTAGAAACTTATTTGTTTTCTAGTGAGAGACAGAATAGGATGTTGCAGGAGGTGGGCAGAAACTGGAAGAAGCAGAGGGAGGGAAAACGTAATAAAAATGTATAATATGACAGAAGTCTATTTTTAATAAGAAGAAAAACATTTAATGAAATAGTTATATATTACTCCTAGATAAATTCAATGTTATTTTATTTGTAGAATTAAATTTAATTTCTTTTTAAAAGATCCCGTGATGCATCACCACGCGACTCACAGTCTAAGAATGACTAAGTGTCGTTCCTTTCTGAATGGCTGCCATCTCAACCTTCCCTTGTTCCTTCTTAGGCTGTGTTTTCTTGCCTCCTTATCACCTTCCTCCTTGACACCTGCTGCCTCTCTCAGCAGGCTCAGACCAGCCTGTGTTGTTGCAATGGATGTAGAGGTTGAATGATGCATAAACCACACTGTTTAAGAGCCTGGCCTCCAGTTAAACAAGGCTGCTTTTAAATCAGTTAATTACATAAACCTCCATTGTTTTCACCCATAGATTATGATTAATACCTGCTTTATTGATTTGCTTTAAAGCTTAAGTAAAATAAAATCTGTCATAAGGACAGGTATAAGCAAACTAGGTACTCAATCATTTTCATTATGACACAAAATTCTCATTTCTGAAGTATTTGAAGATCTCACATCTGTCATCAAACATCCTCAAGGCTCTGCCATTTCTCACAGTTTTAAGGATAAATGTGTCCTCACACTTGATCTTAACCCAAGAGGCTGCAAGTTAATAAATGTAAATGTCTCTCTACCGTGATCTCCAGGGTGGAAAGTTGGCTTTGGTCCCTTTAGCAACTCCAGTGAATAGCTGGTGCATTCATCTGGGACTAACCATCCTTTATCTGAAAAATAGATGGCTTTTTTTAAAGTTGTCACTGGGACACAAAATGCTTTAGGTGTCACGGAGAAGAAAATGGTTCTATAAATGACTTTACAAGATAGATACCCATCTGCTGTAACAAAATTCCGGAGGAAGGGGTTCCAAATTAATCACGTGACTCAACATTGGCAAGCTCTTCTTTGCTTCTAATCTCCATCCTCCATCCAGTGTTTCCTTCTCAGATGTGCTCGTTTGGCTCCAAACAGACCGCTGTAGACTTATTTGGGCATGTGTGACCCAATGACAACATCCAAGGCAGGGAGCCGTGAAGGTGAAGCGACAGAGAACTTGGATTTTTACTACCTATGAGGCTGTCTCACTCCGCTTTCAGGCTTTTGGTTTGGTTTGGGTTTTTTTTTGTGGTTGTTGTTATTCTTTTGCTAACTCCCTCCACGCGCGTGCATGTGACGGGGGGGGGGGGGGGGGAGGGGGCGGCGGCAAAGATAGCAGGTAAATTTCTCAGTAAATGTCCAGTTGAACCTATCTCTCAACAAACCCAGAGCTTGCCAAATCAGCTAGAATGGCTTCCTTGCTTCCAGAGCTGGGGCTATGACAGGCACTTTCATGCCCAGATTAGCGATCTGAACTCTGGTCCACATTTTTGTGTGACAAGCAATTACTGACTCAGGCTTCAGGCATCTCTCCAGTCCCTCTCTCTCTTTCTAATTTAATTTGTAATTTATGTAAGGCTCCAGGACTTGAACCTGTGGTGTGTATGTGTCTGTGTATCTGTATATTCTACGTGATATTTATATCCTGTCATGATTTAAAAAGGTGTGTACTGCCAGCACAAATCTGTCTGAACTCCATGTCTGTATTTGGTTATCATGTCTTAGTCTCTTGCTCACTCACTCTTAACTCTTTATCTCTCCTTTGTGTGTTTAAAATACTTTTATCTTTTCCTGCTTAAGTTTTACAAAGGCATTCTTCTCTTTCTCTCTCTCTTTTGAGATTATAATTCTTCCCTCCAAAACCTCCATTCTCTTTTTTTATCAAATCCATGACTTCTTTTTTTAAATTAACTATTGTTACATGCATAGATAGATAGACAGACAGACAGACAGACAGACAGACAGACAGACAGATAGATAGATAGATAGATAGATAGATGGATGGATAGATATTTCAAATATACTGCATTTTCAGGTTTTTGGTTTGGTTTCTGTTGTTTTTATTCTGTTTCTAGCTCCCTCCTCTCTCTCTCTCTCTCTCTCTCTCTCTCTCTCTCTCTCTCTCTCTCTCTCTCTGTGTGTGTGTGTGTGTGTGTGTGTGTGTGTGTGTGTGTGTGTGTGTGCCAAAGATAGTGGGTAAATTTCTCATTAACTCTCCAGTTGAAGGCTCTATGTCTGCGTAATGTCACATTATATGTGTTTGTTTTCAGGGATGACCATTTGGCACTGGATAATCTGAAGGGGGCCCACCTCTCCTGCTCATTCCTTAGTTGCCTGTAGGGACAGAGGCCTCAAAGGCCTTCCTTGTTCATTTTGGCATATTTATAGGTGTCATCCTTGTTCAGCTCATATTTAGGTCACCATGTTGGTGAGACTTTATGGGTTAGTTCTTCTGATTATTTGTGTACCCCACAGCCGAGTTCTATTATTTAAATGATTATGTTGAAATTGTTAGCATATTTGTTGAAGCAGAAACTAAAATTAATAATTCTCACCTTCTAGATTGTACTTACCCACTTTTCTTGTTAGGTATGTGGATCAGTTTTAATGCATCTGTTTAGTTTACTGAGTTAGTAGCCATTATGCTGTCCTAGCTAAGAAGTGTTTTGCACTCTCCCCCAAGTTTGCTCATCTGTGACCAGTCACCACCTGTATTCTGTTCTTCTTAACACTTTTCTTACATCCTTAGAACTGTTTTTTAATCGATTGTGTGCAAAGAAAAAAAAGTGTGCTTAAATTCCCTTTCACAAATGTTAGTTTGATCCACTTATGTGAGACTAAGTTAATTTCCCTTAGGACTTGGAGGACAAACAGGAGACTGTCTTCAAGACTCCCTGCTAGCTTTTGGTATGTACCAGTAGATTTTGTCTTTAAGGGAATCTCTACCTTTCACGTCAACTGTCCTCAAGGCCTTATTATCTTTCTCTTTGGGGGTCTGAAACCACATCTTTCAGTTTTCTATGTGGCATTTTATGAACCTGCTTGTGGCTCATATTTCTTTAGGGATTTCTATCTTTTCAAATTTTTTATATTCTTAGCCAATATCTTAATAAATATGGCTTCCCTCCTTTTCTCTCAACTGTCTTCTTGTCCACTCCACTGTACAGCATTCTCCTAACATCCATGACTTAATTTTTCCTTCATGTTTTTAATTCTTCAGTTCTCAATGGTGTGTTCTGAGGAATCTTCTCTGTCTATCCATATCCTTTATTGGGTTGTATATTGTTCTCTCTGAGGGCATCTACTTGCTTTTTTTAACTTTGCTAATTTTGACAAAATCTAGTTTATATTATTTTTTAAGGGGGAAGGATCATGAGTGTGTGACTCATATATATATGCCATTGAGTTACTTGTGCTGGACAGAGGACAACCTTGGGTGTGAACATTTGGTTTTCACCTGTTCTTTCTTGAGTGTCTGCTGCATTCACTGGGCTAGCTGTCTTTCAATCACTGGGGATTCTCCTGTCTCTGCCCCACCCCCATCTCCCTGTAAGAATACTAGGATTAGAAACACTCTCACTACTGCATCCAGCTTTCTACGTGGGTTCCAGGGATCTGAACCGAGGTCTTTGCACTTTTTCAGTGATATCCTCTGAGCCATATCTCAATCCTGATCATTTTTTTCAAATGTGCCATTTAAAACAAAAATAGTGTCCTATTGTTTTCTTATAAGTTCAACCAATCATGGGTATTATGCTTCATTCATTTGGATTCAGGGTGTTTTCTGTGCTCCCCTAGAGCACAGCAGCTGAGGTTAGACTGAAGATGTCCTTCTCTGAAGCAGTCTTATATTTGCTTTACACATGCCTAGCGAGTATTCCAAACTTCTTTATATTAAGAATCCAGGCGTTGGGAGAAGACTAGGGATTTTGTTGTTTGTCGTCTGGTTTTGTTTTTCTCCTTTTTGGAGTCCTGAGCCATGTGGAGCATGGACTGGGGATTCGGATTCTCAAACATTTCCTTTCCTTGCAGTTACACTTCTCACATCTGTCATCTTTCTGCACCAGTGGGTAGTTGTCCGTTTTATTCACAATCCTTTTTTCTAAGTATTTCTCTAGGCCTGGTATTTTGAGGTTTTCCCATGTATTTTGTTCTCAATTCAGCCTCCTCTTCCGACTACAAAGGTCAGATACCAAACTGACAGCCTATGGATGAGCAGCCTGTCAGAACCAAGAATATCTCAAGGCAGCCATGGTCTCCAACCCTTCACTACCGTGAGACTAGTGTTCTTCTTAGTTCCCTTCTTTATTCTCAGCCAAAGCACATAGACATATTTTAAACAGTCACATATTTAAATATACATAGTATGTTGGCTGCTTTCCTCTTTGCTGTGAAAAAAAAAAAAAAGCTTATGGAAGAAAGCGGCGTTTGGGTTTTTTTGTTTGGTTGGGTTTCTGTTTCTTAGTTTGTTTGTTTGTTTGTTTTGTTTTTACTCTAAGTGTAAAGAAGTACAGTCCATCATGGAGCAGGAGCTTGAGTAAGCTGGTCACACCATGTCATGAAAGAGAGAGAAAGGAGGGGAGCTCAGTCCCCTTCTACCTTTATATGGTCTGGGAGGGACTCAAGTCTGTGGAATTGTCACCCACATTGAGTGTTTGTCTTTCCACCTCAATTAACCTAACGTAGAAAATTCCATAGAGACATGCCAGTGGGCTGTTTCCATGGTAACCATCAATTTCATCAGTTTACCAATCAATATCAATTATCACAGATATATTTAAAAGCTTTTAGCATCAACCAAATGCTCAGTCATCAGTCAATCTCTATGTGGTATCCATAATTTGATGGCTATAGGCATAAAATTTTATGCTTGTCTTTATCTTCTGCTTATTATCATCTTTCTTTTGTGGTATTGTCATTTTGGCTTGGTTTTGTTTTTGAGACAAGATTTAACTCTCTAGTCCAATATGTCCACAAACTTATGGCAGTTTGTGGGCCTCAGATGACCAAATGCTAGGATTATAGGAGTGAGCCAACCATGTCTCTAAGACTGGTTCTGTCTCTTTAATCCTCATTATGGAAATCAACTTTAAGATAATAAACAAACAAACAAACAAACAAACAAACTGGGCCAAACCTGAGTGAGTGAGTGTGTATGTGTGTGGGGGGGTGAGTGGGTGGGTATGAGTGTGTGTGTGTACATATACTCATCTGTGATTTATACCTTGTTTGAATGTAAGTACGGGAAGCAATACCCATATGTCAAAGACGGTTTTCATGAGGAGCTGAATCCTGAATGAGGTAGATGACATTCAGGATCCAAATGCTTCAGAACCTAAGAGTGGTAATTGTATGGGTTCTATGAGAAGTTCTGTTCTTCAGGAAATTAAGTTTGCCATGAAAATGGCCAAAGTCAAAGATTGGATCATGTAAATCCCTTTTAATTCCATGCTAAGAAGCATGTGTTTTATCCTAGAGACAATTAAGAGTCCCTGGAGAATTTCCAATAGAAAACGTGGCACAATTAGATTTCCTCTGAAGAATACCAATATGGAGAGCAGATGCAGGAAGGCATCATTGCACTGAGCCACATGTCTGATTCTCCAGACCATAAAGGACCATGTGGAGAAAATGATGTTAGAGCAGAGCAGGCCCTAATGCTAAGAAGTGTGCCCAAGATACATAATACCAAACATGTAAAAACCAAAGGATGAGTCAATGGGGAGAGAAATTGGACAGGGAATGTGAAGTTTAAGAGATGGGTGATGAATTATGATCTATACAGACTAGTATGAAACCAAGAAACCCAGGTCAGAAAGATATGAGCAAGCAATATATAAATAATGCATCACGTTTTGACTTGTGAGAGGTAATTTTTCAATGCACTATATCTGCATCTCTGTGGCTACAAAGATAGACCTATCATGTGGGATCATGTCCACAGTATTCCTGCCAGAAGAAGCAATCTGGGCTGTCTTGATTCTCCATTTGCTTTGTAAGAAGAGTCTGGTAAACCTCTAGATGCCCAGTAGGTGTTTATTACTCTATTCCTACTCCAAAGGGAGAAACAGTGTGAAGATGTAGTCTTCCACTTTTAAAGCAAAATCCACTTTATACCGAATGATGAACTCCAACTGGTGATGTTCCAAGAAGTGAATGTTGTTGCTGAGTTTCATGTTCTTTTGAAAAATTCCAGCTGTGTCTTCCCATCTTGGCAGCAGTATGTGCCTAATCCTAATTAAATAAGCAGTACACACCTAATCCTAATTAAATATGTACAGCGGTGCATGTCTGTTGGCCCTGAAATTTAAATAAAAGTAAAATGATTTGATGCAGTAAAATCAAACAAACATGAAGTGATCTCTTTTTTGTACACAGGCCGATTCCTGCTGCACTGTTATGTTATGGTTTATGTTTATGCAAGCAGTTATGTTGAAGTATATACTGCATGTATTGTAACTATCAGACAGACTTGCTGGCTGTAGGAATGATTGTTGAATTGTAATACTTCAAATAGAGAAGGGAAACAGCTGGAGAGCTGAAGATATAATCTCTAGCTCATAGTTCATTCAGTTTGGACATCTCTAATGCAATGTTTCAGGTAGCTATGATCTATGATATTTTGCCAAAACATGAGCATGAATATGGCTGTTTAGGTGCAGAATTAAATTTCAGACACACTAAATCTGAAGTAGAGGAACAACACTACATGTGAAAGCTTGATTAGGCTCCAGAAAGCTGAAAAAGAACTCATACAGGAGGCCAATGTCAAAGACTCGTCTGAGGTTGCCAATGAACAGGTGATATGCTGAAACCTTCAGGGTAATTGCTGAGTGCCAAGGGCAAGCGTGTGACAACAGAGAAATGGGTAAGAGATGAACTGCTGGAAGAAACTGAGGAGACAGCCAGAAGAAAGACTTAATAATGAGAGGTGTAGGGAGGGAGAGAGGAAGGGGAGGCATCATCTTGACCATGGATAGGAATGATAGCCAGAAGGCCATAAAAAAGACCTGCGTCTGAAAGGTCTCACAATGTGGAATAGTTTGCAAAAAGGCTGATTGGAATCTGAGAGGGGCTGGCTCCTGTAAACAGGAAAAGAAAGCAAAGCTTGTGGTAGGCTGGCTGAGGAATTTGAGAAGTAAAAACAGCTAGTGAAAAATAATACATCACAAGACAAAGAAACTCAGTGGTGAATATACTAGAGCAATATGTTTAGAAGAACAAGGAGGTGGCTTAATGAGTTGTTCTTAAGTGAGTATAAAATTTCAGTTTGTAAGATAAGTAAATTGCAGAGATACACTACACACACACACACACAACACACAAATACACACACAGACACACATACACACAACAGAAAACCTGGGTAGAAACTAGATTCATATGACCATGACCATAGTGATGGTATCATCTGTACATGCCTATGTCCAAAGTCGTCAAATTACACACATTAAGTCTGGACATGTAGTTCAGTGATAGAGCTCTTATGCTATTATTTTACATTACCAAATGAATTTGTGGGTTTGTTCTGTACTATCATGGCTTAGCAGTGATAAGAGACAGTATTCACATGAATAAGAAATGTATAATGAAGTGCATAAAAGTGAAGGAGTATTTAAAAATGAAAATGAGTATTTAAAAATCAATAACTATCCTGTTCCCATTGTGATTAAATGGACATCATTTCATTTTTCCTTTTTTATATATAAATATTTTTTAATTAAAAGCATAATTCATAAAGAAATGGAAGCTAAGAATGAGGATGCTTATGTTAGTTTGCTTTCTGTTATTGTAATGACCAAAAGCAACTTAGAAAGAAAAGAGTCCTGATTACTGTTTATGGTTGAGAAAATTCAGGGTAGAAACTCAAGCAGGAGCCGAGAAGGAACCATGGAAGAAGCTAAATTGTGTATAAGCTTGCTCTTCAGGCTTGTTTGGCTAGATTTTTATACAATCCAAGATCACCCACCCAGCCATGGCTGGCACTGATCTCAGTGGGCTGGACCATCTCACTTTAATCAACAACAAAGAAAACCCACACAAACTTGCCTGCAAACCAATCTGATGGAGACAGTTTCTCAACTGAAGCTTTCTCTTCCCAGATGGGAAGATGTGTCAAATTGGCAAAAACCCAGCCAGGGCAATACTCTCTCTCATCCACCAGACTATTATGCTTTTGTATGAGTTTCCCTCACTCTAATATTTTGGATCACCCACAGATGAGTAGCCATAATTAAAAATTGAGACCCAATTCATTATACCAATTAAAGAAACAAAAATTATTCTCATCTTGCATGGAACCAGTCTATTTCATGAAATTTGGCGATATTTGATGTCAGTTAAAGATTATTTCCTCATCTCCAGTCATTTGTCTTCCTGTAGTTTCAAAGAATATTTTCCTGGATTTCTAGCTATTTGTTTAATAATAGTGATAAAATAAAAATTATTATTATTATTATTATTATTATTATTATTATTATTATTATTATTAGTGAATCTATTCCTGAAAAACTAGCCACTATAAAAACAAAACTTATATATAAAATAATTTATAACAAATTACTCTATATTGTGACTACCCCAATCTGGATCCTAACTTTAAAAGAATAGGAAGAAAATAGTTGATCATAACTATCCCTTAATTTAATCTATTCAATGTATATTTATAAATCTTCATTTGCACAAAGGTATTGAGTATATTGAAAGGGTGGCATTTCAAAACAGAGCAAAGATGGATATGTAAGAATGGAGATGGAATAATGGTCAGCAATTTAAAAGACAAATATAACTGCCCTTTTCCCTTACTCCTCCATGGGAATAAATTATAGGCAGTCAAAACTTTAAGCCTTATAGGATCAGAGACTTATTTATGACCTTTGAAAGAATAAGACCTCCTAAGACCAAACACAAAACTCAATAAACCACCAAGAAAGGGGTAAATAATGAATTTGCCTATGTAAAAAATTGAGAATTCTACCAAAAAGAAAGTAAGCATAAAGAGTGCCAACACTCAAGTGCAAAGCCCATGAGGATCTTCGCGGCGCCTGGGAAAGACTGAAGGCTGTTCTCTAAGTATGTCAGGAGGGTCTGCAAACCAAGAAACATCGCTCCCAGCAGGCAATGGGCAGAGGATCAGAACAGTAAGATGTCCCGATGAAAAAAGATACTTAGTCACAGACTTGAAACTTCAAAGAGAAAAGACATGAACCAAATCTAATTTGTAAGAGGCTTCTCATAGTATTGGGGAGATTGAAGGGAGGCAGGGGTGCATGCGGAGGGTTACAAAGTCTTTTGTAGGTGACATGGTTCTCTCTCTCTCTCTCTCTCTCTCTCTCTCTCTCTCTCTCTGACTGTCTGTGTGTGTACACTTACAACTTACACATACGTACCTGTTCATGTACTTCCAGGTGCATGCATGTGTGTGTGCATTTAGGAGCCAGGGGACAATCCCATCCACTGTTCCTTCAGTATCATCAACATAAGTGGTGGTGGGGAGCATGTGCATGGATGTGGATATGGGTGTATTTGGTTGTTTTTGTTTTTTTGTTTTTGTTTTTTGGTGTTTTTTGTTTTTGTTTGTTTGTTTGTTTGTTTGTTTTTTGAGACTCACCAAGTGTGCTTACCCCCGGGATCTGCCTACTTCCACCTCCCCAGCACTGTGAGTACAATGAACTTGTTATCTTTCATGGGAATTCCAGGAATTCAAACTCAGATCCCCATGCTTTCAAGGCCAGCATTTAAATAACTAAATTTTCTTCACAGCTCTAGGAATTTGGTTTGGAAAAGGTCATTTTCTCATTATCTACCAGTTTTTTGTTTTTGTTTTTTAACAATTTATATCCTTTGACGTAGCAGAGCCGCTTGTGGGAATGCTTAAAAGATAGACTTATATTGATACTTTGAGAAGTGTGCCCAAGAATCTTTACTAAAGTCTCACCTTAATATAGCAACAGGATGGATGCTGATGATGTTGCTAGATACATTAGTAAAGGGCTGACTACACAAAGGAATACTTTTAGCCATTGCAATAAATAAGATAGGCCTGTGTGTGGAAGTATCTATACCATCAGATGGGAAATAAAGAAATGTTTGAGGAAGGGAATCTTTGTAAGTGATTTTTAGAGCATATGTTTTATATTTGCAAATGAACACAGTCTCATTACTTTTAACTACATAAATAAATTCTTGCTTGTTTACTTCTTACCTAATATCCTCAGAAGAGATTGTCAAGTTGTGTGAAAAGATGATGACGTATTTGTTGTAGTATGTACTGCTCTTAAAGAAGACCTGAGTTCAGTTTCAAGCACCCATGTCAGGCAGCTCACAACCCACCATAACTCCAGCTCCAGGAAGATCTGACACCTGATGGCCTTCTGTGAATTCACATCAGCACTCATATGCACATCCCACACAGACCCACACATACACACGCAATTTAAAATAATTTAAAAATAAATCTTTATAGGAAAAAAAGAGGTGATTGCTACTGATTAATAAAGATTCAGAGAGCACTATGGGCTCATATTTATGAATCACTTGCTTGAGAATTATTAAGATACTTAACTCAGGCCTGAGGACACGACTCAGAGCACTTGGCCGTAAGTGTGAGGACATTTTTTCAGCTGACTACCTTTAACATTAGTTCTAATCTCTAGACCTTAGATAATATATTATCCTTACTGTAAAAGACTATTTCTCCTAGTATACACTTAAGATTCCATGAAAATAGAATTGCATTAGTCTGTACAAATATAGTTGTCATATATATAAGAGATATAACTGTGCTCAATTCCTATGCTCACACCTCACACCCATTACATACAGACTCATATAACAATATTATGTCCCTTCCAAAAATCTTAGTGAGATTGTTGGAATTTTAACACAACTACTTGAAACATGAATTGTAGTTTGTATTTAATGAAAATTCAGAGCCAGATATTGGGGGGAAAGCTGGAATATCAGAGTGAGGAAACAGACCACAGTCAAATCTCACCCAGCCAACTTTTCAAGGTAAAAGCTATCTTCCAGCTTCCTCAGCCTGGCTCCTCATCGCGTCTACGGAATAAATCTCTGTCTTCTTACAGCTGCTGTAAATACCTTCTTCGCCCAGTTGTTTCACTTCTGGATTCAACTCTGCATCATATTCCAGAGTTAAGGTTAAAAGTGTGAACTACTACTATTTGGTAGTTAGGCCTTGGATTCACAGAAATACAGAAAGATCTCTGTCTCTGGAGTTATGGAATTAAAGGTGTAGGTCACCACTAGGTCTTTCCCATGCTGGGATTAAAGATATGAGTTACCCTCTCTAACCCTCCTGGCTTGACTGTGGGTGGATCTGTTCTCTGATATTCCCGATTGGTTTTATTAAATATAAAATATATCACCACAACTACTAAAACAAAAAATGGCTCCTTCACGTATGTTATAATTAAATTAAATTTATTCCTTGTAAAAGTCTTCTGTAAGTTCAAATTTCTTTTGGTAATATTTAATGTAAGCCTATTTTTATATATTTCTATCATATATCTTTTTTCTGATAACTTACAGAATAACTAGTAAAATCTGCAAATAGTATGCTCACCTATGTTCAATTTATGATTCTTAATATAATTATTTTCTAATATAAAATTTCAGTTAAAAATCTGTTTGCTCTTGTAAATTAGTATATCCATTTTGAAAAAGCAATGTGGGAGTGTCACAAAACCCTGACATCAGAATTCCACTCTGTGTCTACATTTAAAGGAACTGAAGTTAATGCTTTGAGAAGAAATGTGTACCACTATGCTCATTGCAACATTATTCTCAACAGAACAATATGAAAAACCTGAATCATTTGGAAACAGATGCATGAATTTTTAAATTTAAATATAGGTAGAAAGATGTAGAGAACATATGGGATACCATTCTATTTTTAAAGAGCAACAATATGGAATGAGTGAGATGATATTACACTAAGTGAATAAAGCCAGGCAGAGGCGGAAACAAGCTACTCGATCCCATTTGTGTATAAATCTAACAAATCAAACTTCCAGAAGTATAAAGTAGAATAGTGGGTAACAGAGGCTGGATGTGAGATGAGAATGAGGGGAAGAAAGAAGTTGAATATAATATGAAGAGAGAAATGGCTTCTGCAGATCTATTAGATAGTACGTCATCTATAGTTGTTGATAATGCATTATATTTATAACATAAAACAGCTAAAAGAATAAAATGATAAATATTTGACAACACTAATATGCTAATCATTCCACTATCTATAAGGTTTAAAATATAACATTGTACTGTGTATATTTATATAAAATATATAGTTTTTTGTCGATTAAAAACCTCTAAAATTAATTGCAAAATTCTTAGTTATAAATAAGTTTAAAAAGTGCTTGCTTCAGTGAATGAAAATTAACATAAAGACTTAGTTAATACATTTTTGCTGGGGCTGGTAGATTGCTCAATGGTTAAGAGCACTTGCTGCTCTTACAGAGGACTAAATTCAATTCTCAGTGCCCACATGGCAGCTCACAATTGTCTGTAACTCTGATGATATGACAGAGGGCACCACATATATATTATGTGCATACATACATGCAAACTGAACACTCATTCACATAAATATTAAAATAAGAAAATAAAAACTTTTGCCAGATGCAGTGTATCTGGGGAAAGAAAATAATTAAAATAACCCTGTTCTCTCTCTCTCTCTCTCTCTCTCTCTCTCTCTCTCTCTCTCTCTCTCTCTTTCTCTCTCTCTCTCTCTATCACACACACACACACACACACACACACACACACACACACACACACACACTCATCAAATCTGTGAGATATAATAAAGAAACCTCTAACAAAAATCTTTCTTACAAGAACACTTGAATTGGAGGCAGCTCAGGGCTATAGCGTTTGTCGATGGTCCACGATGTCCTGGTTTTGATCCTCAACCCTAAAATAGAAATAAGGAAAGAGAGAGATGGCAAGAAAATAGAAGAAGGGAAAGAAAAAGAAGGAAGGTCAGGGAAAGAAAAAAAAGAAAAAGCAAATCTAAGATTACATTCCCATGAAAGTTCTAGAAAGTGAAAGCTATTGTACCACAAAACAATGAGTCAGAAGATGGTTGATCGCTGGAGGGTGGAGGGTGAGGACTTTGCATATATACATACATGTATATATACATATATAAGTATATACATTCAGTACTTAAAGTTGGCTCACCCCAACATCTAGCCCTGCTAGAGCATTGTTGTGGGATTCGGGTGTCAGCTGGTGGGGTCCAGGGAAGCTTATCCAGGGTCCTGGGCTCCTGGAGGGGGTGTGGCCAAACCCTTGATAAGGGGCTGCCAGGACGCTGAGAGGCTCTCTTCCTGGTTCCTGGCTGCTGGAGGGAGGCTCACGTGGTCGGTCAGTCTGCAGACTCTGGTCCCTGTTCAGGTGCTATTATACTCTGTTGCCTGTACCGTGAGTGTTGGTTTATATTCTAATAAATATCTATCTGGTATTGGTGTCCTTGTGGGTAAGTTACGCCTACAGAGCATGTGAAGTGACAGGTCTTAGGAAACCATAGCCACTGGACTTGGGATGACAACAGGATATCCAGAAGATCAGGATATCCAGAGGTTTTTGATGAGAGGCCAGTATTGATGGTGGACCAGAAGCCAGAGGTTTGAACCAAACCAACTCATTACTATGAATATTTAAAAGTAAAGCTATTTGTGGTATACTGTGTGACACACCACAGCTCCCAGGGCCACTATGACAATGTGTGTGTGCGTGCGCGTGCGCGTGCGTGTGCGTGTGTGTATGATAGAGGGACAGGATAGAAATTTTGTTTAGTTTTTTCTTTTGAGGAGTCTGCTGCAAGGGTGGAGAGCAGACATGGAAGGACTGGGAGATAAGTGGGACTGGGGTACATGATGTGAAATTCCCAAAGAATCATTTAAAAAGTGGAAAAAAATTGAAAAAAAAAAAAAACAAGAAAGTAAAACCACTCTAAAACACCAGAGGAAGCACATTAGTGTGTGTGTGTGTGTGTGTGTGTGTGTGTGTGTGTGTGTGTGTGTGTGTGTGTGTGTGTGGTGTGTGTGTGTGGTGTGTGTGTGTGTGGGGGTGCGCACGCGCACATGCCCACGCTCAAAACAGCTTTATTCACGGTGCATAAAACATCTCACTGATAGAAATAAAAAATAATATATCATAAATTTTGTTAGTAGAATATGCCCAATAAAAAGAAAAAGTTAATACATTACAATGTACCTGTGGTGGAATTCAGGTGTCAACTGATAAGTTCCGAAGACGCTTATCCAGGGTTCCGGGCTCCTGGGAGAGAGAGAGAGAGAGAGAGAGAGAGAGAGAGAGAGAGAGAGAGAGAGAGAGAGAGAGAGAGAGAGAGAGAGAGAGAGAGAGAGAGAGAGAGAGAGAGAGAGAGAGAGAATGGGACTCCAAGATCCCAACAGCCTTTATGAACGGGGTTGGCCACTCCCCCTTCAGGAGCCTGGGACCCTGGATAAGCGTCTTTGGACCTTATCAGCTGACACCTGAATCCCACCACATGCACTATAACAGGTATTACATGAACATGAACAATCATCATACACTACTACAATTAAAAGCTAAAAGAACAAAATTTATGGGAATACAAGATAGAATAATGATTACCGAAGAGTCATTAGTGGTGGGGTGTTGGGGGGGCTGGCTTCAAAGGTCTGGTGTTTAGATGTGGTCTACACCTTTGTGTACTTGATTGCTAGTTTGTGGGGTGCACATATTTACTTTAAAATTCATTAATTTGCACACACAAAATGCATATATTTTCCTTGTGTGTAACTTCAATAAAGACACAAAAAAATTAAAACTCAAGAATTTGATAATACTTTTGAATAAATTAGATAAAAACGATTCCAGATAGAAACGGGGAGTAAAGTTGGTGTTAAGAAATGGAGACAGTCATCAAGAACAGGCAATTACAAATTAGAACTTACTGTCTTAATCAGCAATTAAACTGTTCTAATTTATTTTAAAAATTAATGAATGAAAACTGCTTATAGGCATCTAATTTTTCCACTATCCATATACTGCTTTAAACAGGTCAGTGTAGTCACGAGACTAAAAAACGTGGACATCAGGACTGTCTTCACTGAAGCCATAACAAGACACTAGAGACTGGGTAGCTTAAAACCTACAAATCAATTTTCTCACAGTACAGGCTGGTGCCAGTTTGGTTTCAGATGAGGACAGTCTTCCTGGTTTGAGGACTTTTACTTTCTTGTGTTCCCATATGGCAGAAAAAGAGGTTCGAAGGTTCCCATACCATCAGATCAGGCCCTATCCCAAGGCTTTATTTAACCTCAGTTGCCTCTTAGAAACCCCACTTCCAGATGGAGTCACGTTACTGAGATAAGTGAACTCAAAGCAAACACCAAAAGACTCAAATAATTATTTACAAAGTGGTTACTTCTAAAAGAACGTGAGATGCTAATTTTCAAGTATTTCTGAAATACCTTCATTCCATGCCATTTCATAAATGTAAATGTCTTACATAATGATAGAAAATTGAACTCATCTATTTAATGGAATCTGGATCAGCTGGGACATCTGGTTTTGCTGTTTAAAATAATTTGAAACCAGCAAATGTGTTGTGTTTTTATTGCAGTCCTGTTACATTTATTTCAGTGGGGGAAAGAGCTTGGACAACAACATCTGTTTCCAGGAATACTGGGGGGGAGAAATGCATACAGACAAAACTGGCAATCGTGAGCAGACACACTGGGGACAGAGACCCCACTAGCTTAGATGTGGAGTGGTAAGCAGCAGTATAGGCTAGAGTGATTTGTGAGCAAGGAAATTTGTTTCCAAGAAGAGAGTGCAGCGGATAATAATCACTGAGAATTCAAAAAGAAACCCAGACAAACCAAAAACTCAGTCAAAGATTGAGAACAGAGCCCTCACTGGTCTTGAAAGCCTTCTGGTGTACTGTTACAGAGTGGTCTTAGAGTTAAACATTTAAAGCATCTTAATAGTTCAGAATGAAAATCGTTCCTCATTATAATGCTGTGGCTTTTAGCTACACTGAACACTGTTGTGAGGATTTCATTTCTAAACTCTGCTAACGTGTAAGAAGTCTGGGCTTCTGTGGTGAAGAAATCCATGAATGAAACCAAGAATCCACTCCTCTCTGTGTGTCCACCTCTAACTTATCCGCTTGGTGCACTATGTGTTGTTGGTTTTTGTCTTTCAGACAAAACCTTTTTCCAGAATGTCCCAGGAGTGTCTCTTCAGTCTCCTCCACTAAAGGAGGTCACACTCGCAGGCCCTTCACAAAAGCTGGGCAGGAAGAGATGGGCCTCATTCTGTTAATGAGAGGAAATCCCTGTCATCCAGGTATGAGAAAACATGACATTACTGGGCCTGGTATGGTACCCACAGAGTTAACAGAAGCCTGGTTTCACCGAAGATGAGCTGTGTGAGCTGATGCTAGTCATCTGATATGTGCTTTGCTCGTGCATGAAAAGAACAAATAATTTGCAAATTTTAAAACTGCCATAAAAGAGATAACTTATACACATGTCTGTGTAGAAGGCTTGATATATAGCACATACAGTAAATGATACCTATTATTACATTGCATTGAATTAACACAGTTCTTATTAACACAAGACTAGCATGAACACTCTTAAATGTTTCCTTATTTTTTGCAGGTTCATCCTCACGTGTTTCCTGATTTCTAGGGCTAATATCATCATATGCTGCTGCACATCAAAAGCTAAGTTACTGTATAGAAAAACATCCTTAAAGTAATAAGTTGATAAGTGCTTATTTCAAAGTGCAATGAAATATTACTACCAGAAATCCAAAACCACATTGTACCAAGAGACCTAACACATTGTGGATGTTTAATACTCACAGGGAAATGAATACAGGCTGGGGAGAGCCAGAGAGTTTCCCGCGGCTTGTAGCTGGCTGTTGTAGTTAAAGGGGACCTAATGACTTCAAAGTACGTATTTAATATGGGAACTGTTATGGGCTTTTTGTCCACTCCCCTTCCTCCTGGGAATAATCTCAGAACATGAAGGAAAGTGGGTCACAATAGAAACCACACTCTCCTTTCTTCTGGTGCTGAAGATGGAGCCTGAACTGTCGACTTGATGAGCACACAATCTACCACTGAGCGGCAGTCCCAGCCCAAACCCACATTTTAAACACAAAACTGGGAGAAGCCAACACTCCCAGGCCCTATATTAGTTGTGGAGCCTCCTGACTCCAGCTGGGTCTGAATAAATATCGTGAGAAGAGAAGGGAGAGGGCCAGAGAGAGGAGGCTGAGGAATAAGCAGACACCAGAACTTCAAGGAACAAAGAGAGAATTGCGTTTTTTTTTAATTTCAGTAAGTGTGCATGTTTGTTATGTACGCATGAATACACACATACTTGCATGGATGCTGTCCTCGGCCATTCTCTACTTTATTGAAGCAAGGTTTTTCCATTGCTTCAATATTGGCTACTCTAGCTGGCCAGCTTGCACTGGGATTCCCATGTCTCTGACTACTGAGGTTAGGATCACAGACAGTCACTACCAGGTAAACGTTTATGTAAATTCTGGTGAAGTAAACTGCAGTCCTCAGATTTATAGAGCAAGGACTTTATGCCCTGAGCTATTTCCCAGCACCCAGAATGATATTTTTTTGAAGATGGAAGTGTTAGCAGAATTTTCAGGGCCCAAATGTGGGCCCTGTCTCTAAGCTAAGCTCAGTCACTGGTCCTAAGAGTGGCAGTTAAAGAGGTATAATGAAAAACAGGAAGGGGAGGTTTTTTTAAAGTGGCCACATTGGTGGGGAAATAAATGACGTCCAGAGGCACCCCCCTATCTGGGGCACCCCCACCCCACCCTACCCCAAGTCCATCTTCCTAGGACTGATATGAAATTTAGGTTTAAATAGAAGAGCTAAGCCTAACCAAACAGCCCTGGCTGTCATGTGGTCCCATCCAACACTGACCTATCATTATCTGGCTCTCCACCAACCCCTGACTCTTTGCTACAAACTGATCTGGGAAGTTGTCAGAGCTATGTAAAAGCTCTTCCTGGGAGACAGTGGGCTCCTCCCCTAGCTGACCCTAGGTTTCAGTCTTTCTCTTTACATGGTGTAAGATTCCTGAGAAACGCTACTTCCTTGTGGTCTATTATCTCAATAGTCTAATTTTTAAAAAGAGCTGGGGAGAGGAACTTTACTTCTGCTAAGAAAGTTACAAAAGGCTACAGTCAAAGGATCATAAGCTGTCCAGGTGTGGTGCTGCTTGCCTTGAATCCCAGCATTTGGGAGGCAGGTGGATCTGTATGAGTTTAGACCAGCACATGTCCACAGAGCAAGTGAGACCCTCTCTCCTGCCTTCAAAAACCCTAAATTTTAGAAGTTGCTGGCAAGAGCATCGTGAGTCTTTCTGTCTATGGGACACAAGAATAAGATGGGATCACATACTCGTGCACATGGGCGTATTTTCAAAAAGGAGTCTGGATCCAGGCAGAGTAAGAGTCTTTAGATTGATTAGTCTGCCTTCCTCCATTCTACAGGGGCACACACGAGTGACTCAAACACTACAGTGAACTCTAGCCTGCCTAGGATAGCAACTGGGACCTCTTTCCTACACAGTATTGCTGCACATGTTTTTAATTAAAGTGGTCTTTCTAAGGACAGTGGAGAAAGATTTTAGCTAGAGAATTATTATAAATAATATAGAAATAAAGCTTAAGATTTAAGGCACATGAAAGTTGCACCCAAATACTTAACATCGTCAACAAAGCTAATAATCCAACTGTGTTATACAACCGTTGTCTTTGTCATCACATCTAACTGATGAAGAAAACTAGGTCCTTGAAATGTATCAATATTATAAATAGTTGGATTTCAAAGAATACTATCAAGAAAGTTGCAAGAGTCTTGAATTCAGACTTTTAAGTTATTAATGTATAAAAGGTAAGAAATATAATTTGAAAATAGACAAAATAATTGACTAAATATGCCTCCAAGGAAGATGGACAACAGGTGCTTTGAAAAAATTCTTGACAGTGTGATCATAGAGAAAATGTGATTCAAAAGTAGAATAGGAATCCACTGTGTACTCACTATGTTCTTAACCAAAAGAATTGACATCGGTGAGTGCTGGCAAGGATGTTGATAATCCGGAATGGAATTCCACTGCTGTTTGGAATGGAAAATGTCTCAGCTGCTTTAGAGAGCTGTTTGGCATTCCCTCAAAGGGTTAAGCACAGAGTTATCATGTTACTACGTTATTCCAAACCTGACTATATGCTCAGGATAAATGAAAATTTGTCTGCATTAAAAACTCATGCAAATTTATTGTTTTGCAATTGTTATGCTATCGTTAAGCAAGCAGCATTGTTCCACAGTGACCAAAAAGAAGAAACAACTCAAATATCTATCAAGAGGTAGCTGTGTATAAAGGAAACAGGGCATTGTAAGATCATAGAAAAGACTGAAGTACCAACTCATGCTAAAGTGTGGATGGACTTCGAAAACATTATGCTAAGGTCAAGAAGCCAGAGAGACAAATATATATCTGTCTCAGTTGTATATCTGCCTATGATATATTTGTGTCAGTTGTACGGCTTTTCTGGAACATGTAAGTCCAAAGAGAACAAAGGTTGTTTCTCAGAGAGATGATGAGGTTATGGGAAGAGAGAAAAAAAGAGACTGTTCACATACACGGTTTATGGTTTTTGTTTGTTTGTGCTTGAATAATGCAAATACTTTTAAATTAAACTTACACTTTCCTAATTCTACATATGCAAAAAAAAAGCACAATACTACACACCTAGATGAATGAATTTGATTTATCAGGCATTCCTCCTAACAAAGTTTTGAAAGGGGGATCTTATTTAGGGAATTTAATTCTACAAGCCTGATGTCCACCTCCCCTTCTCTATGCATTTGTGCTATTTTAAAAAAAATTGCTTGTATGTGACGTTCCCTCACATTTTCTAGTCTTTATACCACCATATTAGAACATGCAGGAACCAGAAAACTTAGGGGCTGTGTTGTGTGCAGGAGGGTGGACTTTTGATTTCTTTATCTGGAAGTACTTCTTTGATAAATGTGTCCTTCCTCCATGTGGTCTGTCCATTGTCTCTGTGCCACAACTCATGTGGCTTCTAGTCTCATAAATGAGAACAATGGAGATCATCATATATCTTTTGGACATATGAGGCAATCATGCTCAAATATAATAACTCTTCTGTCGATTTCCTTTCTTGTTTTTTGTAGCTTTGACTTCGTGAGACTATCTTAAAAGCAGAGGATAAAGATATGACTCAGTGGTTAAGAGTACTGATCTTACAGAGGACCTGAGTTCGATTCCCAGAACCAACATAGTGGGTTACAACCTACTTTTATCCAGTTCCAGGGGACCTGGCCATCTCTTCTGGCCTCCACAGGTGCATACACACATATAGTACACAGACAGATATACAGGCAAAACACACAGACATACAACATAATGACGAAATTTTCAAATCTCAAATTTTACTGATATGTTTTACATGTGTGTGTTGATCAATGCCTGAGCAGGAATTGCTGTCTGCATAGATGTCTCAGTTTCCAAACATCTGTCAGTGCTCAAGATGCTGAGCTGCCAACAGTGAACTCATCTCTCCCGGTGAAGATCTGATCACCATTCTTTTTCAGAAATTCAGCTCTGGGTGTGTGTGTGTGTGTATATATATATATATATTTACATGTATGTATGTATGTATGTACATGTGTATGTATGTGTGTATGTATGTATAAAACAACAGAACAAAGCTAACAAAAAGTTGCTAGTATTAGAGAAGATAATGCTATGGAAGATGCTTATATATAGAGAGAAACTTGAGACTTAACATGCACAAAAAAGGAGTTGAAGTCCACAATAAGTATTTAGGCTCAACTCCCTGGCCTTCAGCTGCTGGGAATGATGAACCCAGCTCAGGCCCAGCCCTCTTGGTCCTGTCCCGGCTGTTTTCTGCACACTGTCCCAGAGGGGAAGGTGTTTGGGAAGGGCAGGTCTATGCGCCATTAGCTTTAAAGAAGTCTCTTTGTCTCTCTTTTCCAAAGTTCCCCATCCTAGCCTGTTTTTTTAAAACAGATATTGAGCCTCTTAAAGTATATTCTGTGAGCCAAGCTTAGATGATATCTCTGGCCCTGAGGGCTGGTTTTAATCAAATTTAGCCCTGCTAGCCAGCTGATACCAATTTAAAATTTCTTGGGCAGGATTTGTTATTGGTTTTTGGAGGAATCTGAGCCAAGCAGCTTATAAATGGAGCTGGGTCATTTCTCCAAACCTTTCCCTCCCCTCCTTCCCTGTCCCCAAGGGGAGGCTGACTTATTGCTGCAGATTTCTGCCTACTGTCTGGGCCGGAGTAAATTTATGAATCTCCCCATGTGAGACACTGTCACACGTGGGCTGTCCATCTTCTTTCCATGTCCTTGAACGCTGAGGCCCCTCCAGGAGCTAGGAACAGGCTTCGGATGGCACAGAAAGATACAGTGGACAGTTTGGCAGCCCTCACTGTGACAACAGAAGTTGTACTTTCTCTTAGTGTCTCGGGCGCCAAATACCTTCCCTTTTTCTTGACCCGAAGGTCTCTTTGTGCATATTTTGCAACTGTCAGGGGTGCTGCTGAAATAGAAGAAGAGGAGAGAGTGGGTGCTGAAGGGACAGACCAGGAGCAGAGATGCTTCTTGAGCCCTGGCTTTGAAGTACATTAAATGGCCACTTATTAGGGTCACTTGTTGCAGTTCATATGTGGCAGTGGTTAAGTCTATAACTTTTCATTAGTAAAGGAACAAAATCAAACATTTTCAACTTTTCAGGTTTGATCATAAAAAAGTGCTAGAGATGAAATGATTTGGAGCAGTTCAAAATAGAGTGATCCAAAGTTATGAGATGGGGGAGTATATGAGATGAATGTTATTTAAAAAGAAGCCATATGTATAGATATTAGTACCAGCAAGGTTGAAGTATTGCCAAGCATTTTAACACAGTGAAGAGCAGTATAAATGCCGTGGAGTATATGGTATACTAGGTATGACCCAAAAGCTGTAACAGTAATAGTCAGAAGAGAAGCAATAGATAAAAACAGAAGTAGACGTTCCAGAGGTAAGTAGCTGTGGTGCATCTTTCTCAGACAAGAATAGATATACTAGTCAGGAACTAATAAAAGACATAAAAACGCTGAAAATCTGAGTTGGATTTTGTGGCCCAGGAAGGTCTTGTTGTGTTACAAACATTCCCGGGTGTTCTTTGGGTTGCTGGGTGTGCCATCAGAATGTAGGTCTGGTGGAATCCAGTTCTCCCAAGAGGGTTGTTACAAAAAGTCTGAGCTTTTTCCATTCAGTGCTTGGGTTTGGGGTATAGTCATTTGCTTGCTCTAATGCATACTGTGATCATTGCTACCCAGTATGTTTCCACTTGTCAAGAACAAAAAGAAATCCAGTACCATCCTGGGGCCTCCAAAACGGCACGGCAAAATGAAGACCTGATTGGTTTATTGATGACGCTGTTCTTATTTACCAGCTTTAAAAATGTGTTTGTTCTTCCTAATTTGCTTTTTATATCTATGATAAACACCTTGACCATAAGCAACTTTCAGGAGGGAAGAGTTTATTTTAATTTACACTTCTAGGTTGTTATCCATTATTGAGGGATGTTAGGGCTGAAATTTAAGCAGGAGCCACAGGGGAATACTGCTCAGTGACTCCCTCACTGGCTTATGCTCAGCTGGCTTTCTTATCCAGCCCAGACTCACCTGCCTAGGGTGGACCTGAGTGGGCCTTACCACATCAATCATCAATCTTTCACAGTCCCACATCAATCATCAGTCAAGACAACCTCTCACAGACATGGCCTCGAGCTAATCTGATCTGGTCAATTCTTCAGTTGAGGTCCCCTCCTCCCAGATAATTCTGGGCTGTGACAGGTTGACAGTATAAACTAACCACTGAGTATCTTCCGTTGATGGTCCCATGGTTGAATTTTAAACTCTTAGTTTTGAATAGAATTGCATTTCAAACTATTATAGTTATTATCCATATTGATACATAACTTGCACCATCTTTGTTCACTGAGAACCTTTCCAGATTGGTTCTTGAGTCCTAGGGGCATGACAACAATGACTTGTAATAACTCCTTCAATTTCTCAAATAATAGCACATCTCGGGTTCAGTTCATCCACTTCTTGCCTTAGGCCAAGCCATTAGTCATTTCTCCAAGGAGACGTATCTCCTTTGGAAATAGTATTTATAAATCCTAAAATAAATTCTAGAAGTGCTCTTGGCTCTATGCCTTCTAAATGGTTAAAATAATACGCTTAAAGTAAACCATGAATTCACAATAGCGTTTCCAATGAAAAATTAGACTGAGGGCTTGTGCTTTGGTTTTCCAGTCTAATACTTGTCTACTTCTTTTGCAACTGGCATCCTGTTTTCATGCATCAACATAATTACCCATTTAGTACACAATCATCTCAAAAACAAGCAATACCTCACTATACTGCTACCAGAGACATGATTACTGAGAACAGGCTATCATCTTTTTTGGTGTTTCTTGTTCTTTTTGTTTTCTGGATGTATCCAGTAGTCAAAGTGTTTTAAACCCAAACAATCCCCTGTCTGCATGACTGTGCCACCATTGGTTTCCTTTTATTGTTAGTTTTTTGTTTTTGGGTTTTTTTTTTTTTTTATGAATGAGTTTCAAAGATTTTATTGCTGCTGTTTTGGGTTTTGTTTAGTTATTTATTTGTTTATTAGTTTTTACATCCTAACTGAAGTTTCCCCTCCCTCCTCTCCTCCCAGCCTCCCCCCCTTCTCTTCCTCTCTTCAAGAAAGGGCAGCCCTCTCGTGGATACCAACCAGCCATGGCATATCAAGTTGTAGTGCGTCTAGGCACCGCCTCTCCTATTGAGGCTGGACAAGGCAACCTAGTAGGAAGAAAAAGTTCCAAAATCAGGCAACAGAATCAGAGACAGCCCCTGGCCCCACTACTAGGGGTTCCACAAAAGGACTAAACTAGCACAACTGTGACACATATGCAGAGTGCCTGATTGTCCGTCTCTATGAGCTCAGTTTAGTTAATTCTTTGGGTTGTTTTCTTGAGGTGTCTTTGACTCCTCTGACTTTTACAATACTTCCTCCTCTCTCACAGGATTCCTAAAGCTCCATCTAATGTCTGGCTGTGGGCCTGCATCTGTTTCCATCAATTGCTGAGTGAAGCTTCCCTGATACCAGTTGGGTATGCACCAATCAGTGAGGTATTTTTTGGATTGGCTTACATGATACCATTATAATCATTCAACAATGGCTGTTTCACTGCAGAGGCAGAGAATCCAGTAGTTTCTTGGTCCATAAGGATTTATGCTCAGCAGTTCCAATCCAAAGTCAAAGGTCTGGAGGATTCCTGGAGAGCTGCTGGTCTTCACCTATTCTAGAAGCCTGACGAATCAAATGTCAACAAAGAAGTCATCAGTAGCAACAACAGAATAGATGAATTTCAGTGAGACTGGAAACCAAATGATCAGAAAAGCCAGGCCTTCTTTCCAAGTCTCTTTCATCTAGGGTGCTACCAGAATGTGCCACTCACACATATGGTGGATTTCCCACATCAATTAAAACAATCAAAACAGTCCTCCACAAATATGCTTACAGGCCCAGGGCAACAGACAATCTCTCCTTGAGACTCTTCCCCACATTGTTCTACTTTATGTCAAGTAAACAATTGAAGCTAACCATCCCAGAAGTGAAAATAGTTGACATTTACTCGGGGTTCAGGTGACACGAGCCATTCCACAGCTTTGTTCTACACAGTTCTGCATCATGGTCTCACAGAAGTTACTGCAATGACTCTTCCTAATGTCTGCTCTATGGAGCTGTTTTATAGGTGTAAGAACACAGAACCCCTGAGTGCTTTGCCTGCGATTCCACAGATCATAAATGAGGAAGCAGGGAACCAAACCCAGTCACTATGATTTCTGTGCCCACTCTCAACTACTATATTATGTCTCATCCTCATGGAAAAAGGCTTCCTGATAAGTATGTAAATCACTTATACTCGATAATGACAAGTCTTACAAGGTTAGTGAAGCTGTAAATTACTTTTCAAAAGGATAGAGGTTTTATACATCTCTGTCAAAGGCATGAAATATTTTCCTCTAAATCAAATCATCCAATAAAACTAAATTATACACTCCAATTAAAATACACTTCAAACTTACTAGAAACAAGTATACCAATCTTATTCACACAGGAAGGGAAGCATTATCTGAAATCTTTCCTTTACTTTGTGTTTGCAAACAAATTAAAATTTTATTAGTCATTTATCTAATGAGAATTTAATGATTACCTACTCATTTTATCCAGCATCATAAACAAACTCAAAACTAAGTTTTATAAAGTAGATATTCATGAAATTATATAAGAAGAAAGCATAATTTTAATATCAGGAGATGAATTTAAAAGCTTTAATTATATAACTAATGGTATATTTGTGGTATCTGGTATGTGTATTTCCATGGGTTCACATACACATGTGTCACAGTGCTTAAAAGCTTACTCTCCCTGAGTATTGGACCTATAGGGAAATTCTAAAGATTCATTTGGTCTTAGCTTTCCAAAAGTACTAAAAACAACTATCATTTGGGGGATTTCTGTACTTGAAAGAGTACAGAATTTTGTAAAAATTCAGTCAAATCCCAGGTCTGTCCTGAGTAGTTACATGAGCAACCACACTGAGCCTGTTTCTTAACCTAAAAAAAAGGAGGTAAACTCTCCATTTTCCAGGAAGGCTGTGGTGATTTAAACAAGACATATCCCTATAGTGATAGAAATTTGTTCTTCAGTTGTTGGTGGTGTTTTGGGAGACTTAGGGGTCACAGCCTTGCTGGAGAAAGCGTGTTGCAGGAGGTGGACTTCAGAGCTCATAATCTTCCTCTACTTCAAGTTCACTGTCACTGCTTTGTGCATGATGTTCAAGATGTGCACTTGCAGCGTCCTCCTCCTGCCGATTCCCACCATGTCCCAATGCCATGATGGACTCTTGCCTTCTAGAACCATAAGCCAAAGCCAGAATATTCCCTTTCTTACATAAGTTGCTTTTGCTTAGAGTGTTTTATTATAACAATGGAAAAGTAGCTAACAGAGAGGCCTAAAGAGAAAGTGCCCTCCATGTAAAACACACGGCTTCTGATACGTGTACATCTGTCCGTGTGGATGGTCTCATCTTTACTTTGTCTTTTTAATTCCCTTAGAAAGGAGGGGTCACTCAAACCTGGTAGGGTAGGGCTTGGAGGGGCAAAGGTGCCATCTTCTTCAAAGACTTCTGAAGGACTCAGCAAAGCCTAGTGGGCCCAGAAAAGACACAGTAGAAAGCATAGCCCTCAGACTAGATACTTTAAGGAAAGGAAGAAGAAGGATCCTTCAAATTCCCCTTTATCCATCCAATCAGATCACTTACCAGAACATTCGAGTAGATGTTCTGTTGCAGACACAGCTGGCAATAGTCTGTCCCTTTACATGGGGAAGCCATGAAGCAAGAAGATTCTGTGATATGTAAAACAACTCTCCCTCTACTGTGAGAGACTAAGTGAAGAGATGCTTTTGTATCATGAGGCTCTGTCAGATTGTCCCTGACTCCTTCAGCTAATATAAATGCAGCCAATGCCACGTGCTGACAGCAGCATGCTCTTGATCTTTGCTTACAATGACTGTGCCATCAAAAGATGCTAACTCCTTCAGCAAAGCGAAGCGCGTCTTCTGAGATAGCCACGTCTTCTGAGGTAAGAAGCACAATTCAGAACCCCTTTCTGCTCTCACCCATGGCAGTGGCTCTCCTATGCCCTACTCTTCTGTCTTAAGCAGAGCAGCTCTGGATGGGACAGGCAAGTCACTCCCAGATGTTCAGCCTGCAGCCCGCTCTGGGTTTTTATGTGGCTACCTCCTGTGCTCCTGGGAGAGGCCTTTGCTGCAAACCTGGAGAACAAGAGCATTATTCTCAGGTCATTGTCAACTACATTACCTATGTCACTTCCCTTTCCACTTTCACTGATGTTCCAAATATCTTTACTCACTTAGGAGTGGTTATTTTTCCTTTCTCTCTCCTAAAAACAAGCTCTATCTAAATAATAATAATAATAATAATAATAATAATAATAAATAATAATAATAATAATTCCACCACTATGATAAAGGAGTTAGCAAGTTATAGTGTGGATAGACCAAAGATGGTCAACTGCCTATTTTTATAAATAAAGTTTTATTTAAATACATCTACATCTACTTGCAAATATACTGTCAAAGGAGACTTCTGTACACAGCAGCTATGCTGGGCAGTTGAAACAGGCACTTCTGGCCCTGAGAGCCTGAACTATGTTATAATCTTATCCCTTATTAGAAAAATTGGCTGATGTGGTTTCTTGTAGAACAGTATAACAGTGCTTGGTTCATAATAGATGATAAATAAATACTAAATATAGAAGTGAGGTCCCAATGTTACAGTAGAACTTTTCTTCTTTGGATGCAGTTGCATGAAAAACTTGTCAATAAAAGAAGTTGAAAAATTAAATAATCTAATGTTTACACTTTTCATGAAAGCATCTGGTCTATTTGCTACTACAGCTGTGGCTGCTGGGAAGGAATGAGGACTGAGTTTTAACTATATTTTCAGAGTTACATTGTATAACTAGATTTGTTCAACTTATGTATTAGTTTTCTAAAATAAAATTGCTTTGCTGTATAGAGCTAATTTTAAAAGGTAATAAATGTACTTATTATTGAAAATGTAGAGGGAAGAAAATAACATCTCTCCCGTTTCTTAAAGATAATCTTTATCCCAACTATAAAAAAACATTTTAGAGCTGAGGATGAAGGTTGAGTGCTTGCCCTGAGTCTGGCTTCTACCTCCATTATCTCATCATACAGAGCCTGGGGGTGTGAGATTTGTAATCCCGGCGTTTAGGAGGTAGAGGCGGGAGAACCTGAACTTCAAGTTATCCTCATCTACATAAAGAATCCAAGAACCTAAGGCCAGCCTAGGTTACATGGGACCCTGTCTAATACACACACACGCACACACACGCACACACGCACACACACACACACACACACACACACACACACACACATATATATATATATCAAAGTTGTTTTCTTATAAGATACAGATTTCTAACAATGTATAACAGTTTCTTGTGTGTCATTGATAAGAGTTAAACTGATATAATTTTGGACACAGAAGCTATTAAGTCAAAAATAAGTTTACTAAAAATCTTTGGGATAGAAAGCAGAATTAAATAGAAATGTATCATGGAACAGGATCTTAAGGAGACAACAGAACAGATGAGCTGCAGCTGTCCCTAAGCTCTACTTCCTGTCCCAATTTCTAGAAAAGTGAGTTTGGAGCATCATGACAGGCGGTCTTACACAGAAGGGAGGCAGGCCCCAAGACACTGAGCTGATGTGACCAATAAAGCACAATCAAGGAAAGCATAATCACTGGCTTGGTCCATTTTGTGTGGCTGTAAGAGAACAGCTGAGTCTTGGAAAATTATATATAAGCACATATATACATATATGTATATGTGTGTGCGCGCGCATGTGTGTGTGTGTGTGTGTGTGTGTGTGTGTGTCTGTGTGTGTCTGTGTCTGTGTGTGTGTGAAACACATCCTCACAGCTTTGGAGCTGGGAAAGCCTTGGGTTAAGATACCATCAGCTTGCCAGTTATCTTTGTTCATCTCTACATGGCAAAGGGTAGAATGGAGGAAGAGGCAAACTGTGAACTCACCCAGAAGAACAGGAGAGAGTGCCAAGGACCCAGCCAAGCCTTTCTATTAGAACTAATCTGTTCACAAGGACAGAGTCATCATAATATAAACATCCCCCAGCACAACTGCCCTGGAGATAAATGTCAAGGAGCACATTTGTCTGTGATGACTGCTTATTAAATTCTTCATAAATAACTTCAGGACATATAGGCAGAGTTTTCCTGTCCAGACAGAGTGATTCCAAATAGCCAACTCAGACATTTAAGATTACTTATAAAAGCTCAGCAGGTAGCTCAGGCCTGTTACTCACTAGCTCTTACAACTTAGCCCATTTCAATTAATCTGTGTGCTGCCCCAAGGCTGTGGCTTTTACCTCTATCCCATTTTGTATGTCCAACTCAATTTCTGGCTGGCTGGAGACTCCTCTGACTCCAGCCTTGCTCATCCCATCACTCTCGGTTTGGTTTTCCTGCCTAACTTTATCCTGCTCAGCTATTGGCCAATCAGCTTATTTATTAAACCAATCATAGCAACATATATTCACACCATGTACAGAAGGATTATTCCACAGTGAGGACATTTAGCATTGAGATGGCACAATCATTTTAAATGGTAGGTCTTTATAGTTAACTGATAAAATTTTTGATTATAATATTATAAATAATTGATGGACTTTGTCTTGGATCCCACAGATGCTGTTTGTTACATTACTCACCTCTGACATTTTGCCATCTCTGAGTTCTACACATTACTCCATATGTCCCTCTTATATCCTGTGGATTTTTTTATTAAGACATTTTGAGACATTTGTATTTGTAGTTTGTTATATGAAATAAGGTCAGTAGCAGAGGTATACAAATGTGCATCCTTTGGGTATATGCCCAATAGTTGTATTGCTGGATCCTTGAGAAGATTGATTCCAGGTTTTCTGAGGAACCTCCATACTGTATTTCAGAGTGGCTGCACAAGTTTACACTCCCACCAACAATGGAGGAGTGTTTCCCTTGTTCTGCATCCTCTCCAGCATAGGCTGTCATCTGTGTTTTTGAACTTAGTCGTTCTGACAGGTGTAAGGTAGTATCTCAAAGTTGTTTTAATTTGCATTTCTCTGATGGCTAAAGATGTTGAGAAATTTTTTTAAGTGCCTTTCAGCCATTTGTAATTCTTCTGGTGAGAATTCCCTTTTTATCTCTGAACCTCATTTTTTAATTGGGTTATTTAAGTTTGGAGGCTCTAGTTTCTTGAGTCCTCTATATATTCTAGAGATCAGTCCTCTGTCAGATGTAGGATTGGCAAAGATCTTTTCCCATTCTGTAGGCTGTCATTTTGTCTTATTGACTGTGTCCTTTGCCTTACAGAAGCTTCTTAGTTTTCGGAGGTCCCACATATTATGTTGTTCTTAGTGTCTGTGCTATTGGTGTTATTTCCAATATCAAAGAAACTTCTTTAAAGTAACTTTTAAAAGTTTAACTGTTATGCAATAAACTATGCTCTCAAAAATGCACAAAGGATAGATTTTTCCAAACTTTTATGTGTAAATTCTTCATGAATTTTATTTAATTCCAAACCACGTTTTATTTGCAGTTCTTTTGGTTTGGTTTTGTTTGTTTACGTTCCTCTTTTCCATTCTTAATATATGTGTAGGCACATTTTTGCATGTATTGGTTTATGTGCATGGGTATGACTACACATATGTGCATGTTCATGTGGAGGCTCAAGGTAGATGTCAGGTGTCATACTGGATCATTCTTCTATTTTATTCAATTAAGTTGGATCTATCAGTCAAACACAAAGCTCACTGAAGTGACTTCTCTTAGTAGTCCAGATTAGACTCACACTTGTTATATAGCATTCAAAGAACGCTTCTGGAGATAGGCTGCCTGTCTATCCAGGCTACAATAGCCCACCATGCTCACCCACATTTCCATGGGTTTCTGGTAATAAGCATGGATTTAGTGCCATGTTCTTTAACAAGACAAATCCCTAATGAGACAGGGTGGCATATAGGCCAGGCTAGCTTCAAGCTTACTATTAAGTTGAAGATAACCTTAGATTCCTGTTCCTTTAGCCTCTACTTCCTAAGTTCTGGCGTTATAGTTATATACCATCAACCTTTAGGCTTTATAAATCATGTTGTAGGACTTTCAATTAAATATAGTGGAATATTCAAGTATGTGGATCTCTGAAAAACAGCCTTTTTAAAAACAGCCTAAACTATGAATAAAAGTTGGATGTCAGGTCACTTGCCCTATATTTAACTAAGAGAAAAGCAAGAAAATATTTTTTTATGTTTAAAAAAATTATTTTAAATATTTTTAAAATAAAAACGTTTTTAAATTAATACTCAAGTTGTTATTGTTTGTAATATTATGAAGTGAGAGTTTAGGCTACTTTTGCATTTTGTAGATGAACATTGGTGTATTGTTTGAGTAATCAATAATTTTAGCCTGTTACCTCTTATATATTTTGATTACATTTTATGGTTTCTCTTTTCATTGCAGTATTATTGTCGAAAGACTTTCTTTGTATGCACCATATATAAACACAAACAAGAAATACACAAAGAACAAATTAGCTTTCTAATCTGTTACCACACACTCATATCTGTGGGACAGAAGAAGAAATTTTTCTATGAGCCTCTGTGCAGACCAAGAAAAACATGGCATGTCCCTAGATACACCATGGTAGGTTGCCTGGATGACACACTAGTTGGGACCAGAATTTTCTTCTTAATCTGGTGGAGAAGAATGAGAGGAGGGAGCAGGAAGGACAGATGGCATAGGATTGTGGGCAACGGAAAAGTACCAATGGGTTATATAAAACAAATCTCCACTAAAAATTGTAAAGACACCATTTGGCAGAAATTCAAACTTCTCCAGGGTCAGAACTTCTTGAAATAAAAATGTTTGCTCAAGGTTTCACTCAGTGCTCAGACTTACATTCTATTTATCAACTACACCCTTTCAAATTATCCAGTCATGTAAGAATATAAAGTTGAGCTCTGGCCACCCAGAGTGAGTTACAGGACCTCCTTTGCACTAGGAATAAAAATCCAGTGGGATTCCTGCTGAGTCTGCCTGCCTGCTCCCACACTAACTGCGGCTAAGAACAGCATTTTAGCCTTAGTGAAATACTTTGAATTGTGTGGTCATTTGTTTGAGACCCACACACTCAGTTCTAATGTTGTGGACAGCTGGCATCTTATAAATAGGTTACTTGAAAATCCTTTCTTAATTAAGCTGCTTTTGCACTAACCCAATAAAAAGGCACAGCACAGGAGAAACCAGTCTCTCTCCTGGCATGTGACTGGTGTCCTCTGTCTCAGCATGCCCCCCTCTGAGAAACAGAAAAGGACATTGATCCTTACTTGTTCTTTTTCTGCTCTTGGCTTTGGAAGTCATCTTTCCCCAATAATGCATTTTGGTTAGTCAATACTATAGAAAACTGTGGAATTTTTTTTAGTGCCATTGTCCAAAGGCATTAGCCCAACTATGCTCATAGCAGCATTATTCGTAATAGCAAGAACCTGGAAACAACCTAGATGCCCCTCAGCTGAAGAATGGATTAACAAACTGTGGTACATCTACACAATGGAGTACTACTCAGCAGAAAAAAAAATCTTGAGTGAGTTATCACAAGCAAAGAAAGATAGACATGGGATATACTCACTCATAAGTGGATTTTAGAAAAAAAGCAAAGAAAACCCAAGCTGCAAACTGCAACCCCTGAACATCTTGGGATTAGAAGAAACTTAAGAGAGACATCTAGGAATTTCCCTAAGAGAAAATAGAGAAGATCACATTAGCAAATTGGGGTCATAAAGGGTTGCAACCAAGAAGAGGTGGGAACAAATCTTGAAAGAAGGAGATGGTTGAGTGAGAGGAGCAAAGAGGGAGATAGAAAGAGATGGATATCTTGATAAATGAAGCCAATGTGGGATTGGAAAAAGATCAGGTGCTAGGGAAATGTCCTAGAACTCACAGGATGTACCTGGCCAAGTCTCCAAACAATATTGGAAGGGGTGTCTAAATAAGACTTCCTCTATAATCAAATGAGTGAACACCCTAAGTATCATCACAGAACCTACATCCAACAATGAAGAGAGCTGGAGGCAAAGATCCATGACTGAACACTGGGCAGAGCTCCTGGTCCAGCTGAGAGCAGGGGAGGAGAGTCTGTATGAGCAAGAGGATAGGGATTATGAGGAAAATTCCCACAGTGATGGCTGGCTGGATCTCTGGGGGGGCGGGGGGGTCATTGAATCAAGAATAGCCACTGAAGATCCACCGAGAAAAGGAGCTAGGCCCTCCAAGGGTAGGCAACTGTCCATTGGCATGAGCAGCATGTGGAGCCTCCAGGGGTGGGATCAGACTGTGTTCTTGTGCATGGGCTGGCCCTTGGAACCCATTTCCTGCAAAGGAACACCTAACCCAGTCTTGACTTTGGGATGAGTGGATCGAAGTTGTCTGGAGTGGATGTGCTGCCCTGGGCTGGCCCACCTTGGGACTTCTTGCCCTTTTGGTGGAGAGGATGGGTGGATGGGGAGGGGTGAGGCTGAAGGCTGACTGGGAGGGATGGGGAGGAGGAAAGGGAGGGGGAGCAGGGGGATACTTTGATAAAAACGACATTTTTAATAAAAAAAATAGTAGCATGATAAAATAGTTACTGCTCTACTTCTGTGGAAGGAACGCATTCATGCTCATTCACTAGTCTTTTTAGTATTTTGAGGCCCTAAACAACATAGCTTTAATGGTTTTAAGAGCAGTTTTGTGAACCTAAGGCCATGGCCCAAGTAGAAAAACCTTTTCTACCAATTTATTTTCTGCTGATTTTTTTTTTCAGCCCAACAGAGATCTTGTACTCAAAGGTCTAGATTTCAGATCAATGGTCATAAAATCAAAAGAAAAAATGCATTTTTAAAGAGGGCAATCTTAAATTTAACATTTGCCACATGTTTGAGCACAGTGGGAAATCAAATTACTATGTTCTAATTCAACATAAAAACTTGAAATTGGTTTATATGAGGCACAGAACACTGTATACAGTGTGGGTTCGTTCTGCCAGAAAGTAATGTGATTATATATATGCAAGTAGTCCAGCTTCTATAAAGCCCCATTTTATAGCAACTGACATGGTGCTGCTAGGTAGAAGTATATACATAGAAATATACATACATACATATATATATACCATTCCCAGCAGCTCTTTAAGGTTAAAATATGTCCTTATGATTATGATAAAGCCAAAATACAAATTTATTTTCTTCAACTGAAAGAACTATCATTTCTCCACTTTCTCTTAAAATTTACCTTTATTTCAGTTTTTTTTTAAGTATATGATGCTTGCCTTTTAAAGAAAAACTAGGTTTTAATCCCTCACCTAGGCAGTGAGTAAATAAGGGGACCCTAATAGCCACCTGCAGGACAAACTCCCCAAGCACTGTCCTTGCTGGGGCATCAGGACAATCACCTTCCTGGGTCAAGTTTGTCATGGAGAGCCAGTAGCAATCCAGAGAATGAATGTATTACTGTGATGGTGAATATGCCATGGAGATATGGTCACAAATATTCATGGATATCATTCATGGACCTCAAAATCCATTCTTTGTGCATTTTTGAAAGCATAGTTTATTGTATAACAGTTAAACTTTTAAAAGTTACTTTAAAAAAGTTTCTGTGGTATTTGAAATAATCATGCAGACTAATAGAATCGTGTGACATTATATAAAAGTAAACAGAAACATCTTGAATACATGAACACATGATTGACTTTATCGTAGTGAAACAATGAACTCTTTGAAAACTATGTTTTTAAAAAGCCTCCAGTCCCAAGGTTTGGCAACCCCCTATAGCAAGAAAAATGAAAGTGATAAGCTACTTTCCCATAATTGTGATAGTAATAAAAATAAATAAGAGGAAACCTGAAGAAGGCAATTTGGAGAATTTTTCTAAAATGTCTGCCAAAATGACTAATAAATTTAATTTTGATTCAATCAGTTGAGTTCCATGCCATTCATTTTACAAATTCCCATATTTAAAATGTGACATATACCAACATGAAGCATTGTTTATATTAGTAAGGAAAGCTGGCACTCAGTGTGTGGGGACAAAAGGTTAAGGTCATCCTGTGCTATAAAGTGCGTATGTCTAGCCTGGGTTACTTGAGATCCTGTTTCAAAACAGTAGGAAAAGGGATGGAGGCAGGAAAGAATAAATGGGGTCTAGAGCTGGATCTGGCTATAGAGGCCTGTAATTCTGTGCCTTGGAAGACATAGGAAAAACAGATCCCAAGTTCAAGGACTACCTAGGCTAAAGAGTGAATTCTTGACCAACCTGAGAAAATTAGTAAGGCCTTGTATTAAAGAAAGGAAGGAAGAAAAGGAGGGAGAGAGAAAGAGAGGGAGGGAGATAGAAAAAAAGGAAAAAGAAGTCTAGGGATATAATCAATAGAGTTATTTCTTATTGTGTATGAGCCCCTAAATTTAACTGCCCCTGTCTTAAACAGAGTTTGGAAACAATCCTTGTGGACGCCCACGCCCCACCAGGCCCTGAGTCATGAAGCTCTGCTCACACAATGTATCTCTCAGCTATAGCAAAGAATAAGGATGCTCTGTGCTCTGAGAAGGATGGACCTTACTCTTTGGCTTACTGCAGACAACAAGATGGGGAAGCATTGGCTGTATCATACGGTGGTGTAAGGCCCCCTCCCTTTTCCTTCCTTTTGCTTGTTTTAGCAAATTTCTCTTACCCAAGAAGTAGTGCTAGCAACAGCACGTTGCAAGGACAGTAAGCAAACTTGCCTAAGACATATTAACAGGACAGTAAAGATTAGCTTCGCTGATAAAAGAAGAACTGCAGTTAGGACTAAGACCAGGTGCCTGGGGTGGAGACAAAGGAATGTGGTCAGGAATGTGGTCAGGAGCCGTGGTCAGGAGCCAGACGCCAAACAGTCCCCAACCAAAGATAAACTGATTTCTCTGTGGGCTGTACATCTGCCCTTAAAACCTGCTCTTAAAACATATATCCTGGTGCTGCAGACACCAGCATCCCTGTAAAACTTAGTAATAAAAACTTTCACAGTACATGTCAGCAGGGCAGAGGGGGAAGGGAGGGGAAGCAGTTACTTGTGATCAGGCCCAGCCGGATCAGGGGAGGAATTCCAGGAAGAGATAAGGGACAAAAGAAGAACAAACAGCAGGCCTGGGGGTGGGTGATAACCAGGACCTTTGGTCAGGCCAGATGGCAGCCTGGGGGCCCTCACCCCTCAACGGGTAATTACATTCAAACCAGCCAATGAAAACCTTGTAACTTCGCTTCTGCTTCTGTACCCACGCTTTTGCTTCCCTAACCCTATAAAAAGGCCCTGAACAGAGGGCTGGGCGCGCCAGCCGTCCCAAGTGGCTCGGTAGCCCGCAGGTACCTGTGTTATTCAATAAACCTCGTGCTGTTTGCAGCTGATCTGTGGCTCGGTCCTCCTTGGGTCCCAGGGTTTCTCCCTGAAGAAAGGTCTGTTTCGGGGGTCCCTAACCCCCGGGGGTCTTTCAGTGGTAAAATGAAAGAGTTACACTGTGAGGAAAACAAATTAGCTAGAGGGAGCAGAATGGGAAGGGAAAGCTTCCTTCATTTCTATTTGTCTTGTTTTATTTGTGTTAGTTTGTGTGTATTTATCTGTGAAGTCTAGAGGACTTTAGGTCACAAGGCCCCAAAATGGCAGTGTGGCTCACAATGTCCTAAGCTGATAGCCGGGGTCTAACCCAGGCCACTTCTTAACTGGGTAAACAAAGGGATTCTCAGGGGCTAAATAGAAACCTAAACTCAGCAGCCATCAGAAACCGTGGACTTTCTTATTTGTCAGGAAAGTCTGCCTCACTTCGTCACCTCAGCAGTCAGCTGCCAAGCGCAAAGGGCATCTGGTTCCCAATTAACCTGAACAGTGGTGAGCTCAAAGACCCCATCCTGCTGACAACCATGCAAAATTTGCTTGCTTTTTCTTCAAACTGTTGCTCTCTGCTCTTGCGACACAGCCATGCAATTTGTCCCCGATAAATTGTTCTTTTTTTCCTTTTTTTAGTTCTTTTATTTTTTTATTTAATTATTTTTTAGCATACCAACCACAGCTTCCCCTCACTCCCCTCTTCCCAGTAATCTCCCAGCTTCTCCCAACCCCATCCCTCCATTCATTCCTCAGAGAGGGTAAGGACTTCCAGGGTGAGTTAATGCCCTCTGGCATATCCAGCTGAGGTAGGACCCAGCCCCTCCCCGCAGTATCAAGGCTGAGCAAGATGTTCCTCTGCAGGGAATGGGCTCCAAGTAGCCAGTTCATGCACTAGGAATAAATTCTGGTCCAACTGCCAGAGGCCCCATAAAATGCCCACACCATTCAGCTGTCATCCACATTCAGAGCCTAGTTCAGTCCCATGGAGGTTCTCCAGCTGTTAGTCCAGAGTCAGTGAGCTCCCAGTAGCTCAGGTCAGCTGTCTCTGAAGTTTCTTCGTCATGATCTTGACCCCTTTGCCCATATAATCTCTTCTCCCCGTCTTTGCCTGGACTGGGAGGGAGCTCAAACCAGTGTTAAGTTTTGGATCTCTGCATCTGCTTCCATCTGTTGCTGGATTAAGATTGGATTAAGATTTTATAGTGACAATAAACTGATGATAAACTGTTTTTCTATCCTTAGCAGTCTAGTTCAGTGGTTTCACTGTTCTTGCTTACAAGGACCAGCTTAAGTGTTGTTTTTCAGGAGTCATCTACAATGTTTCAGTATGCATGCTGGGGAGACAAAGTACATCCAAATCATCCAGATCATGGCAAGAGATATGCCTATGTTTATATAGAAATATAACTAAGTAAATAAACAAAAACTCCAGAATTGTTCAACAATTATGGAAGGAATTTTAAAAAAGACTTGAAATAGTGGTGTTTTAAGGAGTATGGAAAGTTATCCACAAACTCTAATCATGATTACATTGATGACAAAGATGACAGTGATGATGGTGATTCAGTATTAGATATGGGACCTGGCATCATGCATTCTAGGCATTCTAGGTATTCTAGGCATTCTAGGCAAATGCTCTACTACTGAGGTATACCAGTACCCACAATTCTTAAATTTTATTTGTATCTTTTCTTACATTTATTTATTATGTGTATATGTGTGTGTGGACAGACACTTGCCATGGGACACATGTGGAGGTCAAAGGACAGCCTGTGGGCATCAGCTTCCTCTTTTCACTCTGTTTATCTTTAACTGCTAAGCCATCTCGTTGGCCCAACTCTATATTTTCAAAAGAAAAAGAAACACACACATTACTATAAAAGCAATTAGCTTATATTAGAGATTTGTAGTCTATAAAATTAATCTATAAAATTAAATTTACATATGCATGGTAAACCCTGGATTCATCTTGCATTGAACATATTAGCTTCTGTGGTGACAAATATTAAGAGGTTCCATGATTTACCTTTTCTTAAGTTTAAAAATCTCCAAGCATACACCAAAGACCAAATGTCACCTTCCAGCAATCTTTTTTTTTTTTTAAGTGATTTGTTCCAAAGATGCAGCTGTTGAGTAGAAATTCAGCCAGATACTTGACATTTATTTTTCCATTCAATGTGGGACCCTTGATGGCCTCATTTGCTTTTCATTCACCATTCTGGAAGATTGCTGAAGGGACAATGTTGATCTGAAATTTAAATCAAATCCTCTCCATTTTTAGCTCTGAATTTATATCCTGGCTGATCATTAACAATCAAGACAGAGGGCTAAGGTTCTCTAATTTTCAAGGACTTTATATCAAAATAACACGTCTGCTCAAAGATCATTTTTCTTTCCTACCAGCATTCACGGGGCTGATCAAATCTCCCAAGCAGCCTGTGTCATCTCTGTTCTTGGCAAGAACTGACTGAGAATAATTCCTTGGGGTATCATGATTTCTAGCCCTTGTAGAAAAAATGAGTCCCTGGTATCATATGAAGGCAAATTGCCTTATTTGCTCTACACAGACCCTCTCAGATTTTAGCAGCAAATGAATCTTGGTTGAAGGTTTCTATGTCTTTCAAAAAAATCAAGGGAAAGGAGGGAAATACTTCATTTTTCCCCTCACTTGTTTATTTGTTTTTACCTCAGATACAGAGTGAAAATTAGGTCTGGAATATAAGAAAGATTCTTATACACATGCCTACCCTTTTCCTGTGTCTGTGTTAGTTCAGCAATATGTAGTATGGCAAAACTATCACTTGAGAAAATTTCTGGTGTTCTACAGTTATGCTCTGTTATGATTAATATATTTCTCTTTGTGTTTATTTTCTTTCTTTGCTTTTGGAACCAAAGCATTCAGAGAGGTCAGGAACAATGCGGACCCTGAGTACACACAATATGCCCTACTGCCCAGTGATTAAGGATTTTATGGACTTGATGCTTGCACCTTCTGACTGTGTCACAGAGAATCTGGCTGCCCTTTGTCCCTGGATAATAGCTGCTAAACTTTTGTGGTTTCCCAAGTGACAGAAGTAGCTCTGCTAGGATTCAGTCAAGAATACCAACCCAAGAAGAACTCAGAAACACTCTAGGGACTAAAGTTATGACTCAGTTGGTTAAGCACCTGCTTTGCAAGCAATTCAATTAAGTACCTAAGTTAAATTCCCTGACACACCCACATTAAAAGCCTGCATGGGAGCATGGTAATTATAGCCATGGGCATTGGCAGAAGGGTCTCTGAAATTCACGGTTCATATAGCCTAGCCTAACTGATAAGCTGTAGGCCAATAAAAGAACATGCCTCTTGTTTCTTGAGTCTAACACCTATAGAGAGCTATCATCCAGCCTCACCATGCATGCACACACACAAATTTTTATTTAAAAACAAGAACTCTGGCACTGATTGGATGATTCAATGTTCTTTGAGTATTGTCTCGTTTCAATACCAAAGTATACATGTCACCAGAGACCTTTTTCACGCTATATCATTGCTAAAATACATAATCAGCTAAAATATCAACATATACTAAGTGCCATTGACAATTGGTTTGGGACATTACCACAGTCATATGAACCAAGAAAAGTTAGTAGTCTTCTTTCTCACAGATAAGAACATTGAGTCTTAGGATGTATAATCTGTCTAAAGCCACACATCCTGGTATTGTGGGGACCATGATTTGAACTTCACTTGTCTATCTCCAGTGCTTGACCTTCTGAATTACTGAATTATTTGCTTTGGGAAAATAACATTTTCAATTATACAGGTGAGTTGGTATGGCTTTGGAGCTAGTAGTACTCTTGATTTTTGCTTTCCAAGAAGCAGATTCATGGAGAATTTCGATGCAAAGAAATGCCAGGAGAGTTGTGGAAAATGATGCGGGACAAAACAGTGGCAAAGGGTGGATGGATTAGCCTACCCCATTGTAGATGGCTTACATAGTTCTGCTTAAGGACTTATGTAGTCAGAATAGAACTTAGACCTGTGTGATCTCCCTACAGTATGAGTTACATATCTTATAAATGTATCAAATCCTATCAGTTCAGGCTGAGATTCTCATTTTGATCTTACCCTGGAACTCTTGACCTCTGTTGCTCAATGCTTCTGCATGTTACAGAAGGCTTTTCTCAGAGCCTGACAGGTTATGGGTAGACAGATATGTATCCTGTCACTCTTTTCTTGTATCTAAAGTTTTAATAGCACAGAAACTACATCCCTGTAGTATCTGTTGCTATAGTGACAAATCTAACTTAATTAAAATTAAATAAAGTTAAAGAGAAATTTCTTTAGAACCATTGCACACATTTCAAGTGCTCAGCAATGGCTTGTGGCTATGGCCTACAAAGCTGGACACTAGCTAGAGAACATTCTCATAGCCCAGAAGCTGCACTGTGGCTATTAGTTTAGTTTATACAACCAAATAGGACCATTCTGTGGAATATTTCTGAAAACCTACATGAAAACAAATAAATTAATAAAAAACTATAATTGTTTTTTGCCTTCACAATAGATGAATCATTTGAACTACCTATGAACAGGGTCATCACCATATTATTTATTTATTCTTAATATCATGTGTATATTTGTTGTATACATGTGGGTGGGTGAATACATGTGCCCATGTGGGAATGTGTGTATGCACGTGCGTGTGTGGGCATGTGTGTATCTATGTGTCTGTATGTGCATATGTGTATGCATGTGCCTGTGTGGGCATGTGTGAGCCAGATGTTGTTATAACATCTTACCTCAACCATTTCTTTACCTTAATTTTTTCTATGAAGAAAAGTGACCCAAGAAAAATATAAATACAGGGTATAAATATGTTTCTATGTATCCTACATTTTTTTAAATATTTCCCTAGGCTGATAGTGTAGTTCCAATAAAGAAATGAAAAAAATGCACACATTCATATTCAACATTTGTAAGGTCTTTGAGATATGTGTTCTCTCCTTAAGCCATTGTTAATATTGTTTAATGAAACCTAACCATAGGCTGAATTGGTGGCAAAGATATTGAGGAGCTTTCCCTGGATTCAGTTTAACATGCTTCAAATATTTCAGCAGTCAGTTAATTTATGTAAAAGTCCTGTATATTGGCACCCAATCTATATTTCTTTCCCTTGACCACAAGATGTTAATAGACATCTTCAGGTAGGATAGAAAATGACATATAACAATGTTTATTCAACAAACATTTATTAAGAACCCCTCTTGTCCTGAGTTGAACAAGACAGGTACCATGGTTGTATACCCAAGAGGTGACAAAAGCTAGCTTTCCCCAAAATGCATCAACCAGTCACTTCTTGAGCATGCTCTCAGCTGTTCTGGGGTGGCCCCAACCTGCTCACCCCTTGTATCATCGACATCTTAAAGTTTTGGTACAAAACTTTTGAGGTTGTGATGCAAATATTTTGAGTGAAAGAGTTCCAGCATAAGACCTAGAAGATAGTTTAGTCAATAAAGTGCTTTCCTGGCAAACATGCAGGCCTGAACATCCTACCTTCCCCCACAAAAAGCTTGTCATAACATACTTGTCCCAGTACACCAGATCACAGATCCAAGTGGGTAAACACAGATCACTTGATCTCTGAGCCAGTCAGCCTAGCTCTAGTTGAGAAATTCCAGGCCAGAGAAAAAATTATCTGTCTTTAGAAACCTGAAGTTGACTTCTGGAGCAAGCACCTTCCACACATACATAAGTGTCCATTCTAGTTCCAATAGAATACCTTCTTCTGAATGGCTTAAAGCAGTTACTTTAGAATACAGTACCTCTTATAAAATTCTGTGGAAATAAACCTGAGTTTTCTTTCTTTAGTGATCTGATCATCAGCATTCTTCTGTGTAACTTATACCAGACAAGAAAGACACACATCACAATGTATTGTAAACATCTGATTATACTTGCACGTGTGCATGAGTATCTCATAAACTGTGGCTAAACAAAGATTCCCCAGTTGTGAAGCTTGCCCACATTCCAGAATTTGCAGGTAGATACTTGATAACCATAAAGGGTGTCACAGTGAGGTCTGCTGACTTTTCTGCTCTGAGCTTCCTCTTGTAACTCCTTTCTGTGCAGTCCATCAGCAGATCATCTACTGATGGCTTCTTAGGTGCCAGGCATAGCTATCACGACAGAAAATCCAATTGTTGGGTAGCAAACAGTACATGGCCCTGGAAGAATTCAGCTTACTGGAGAAGTCACAGATCTATAATCGATTTTATTTCTACACGATGAACTTCATCATAGAAACATAACAATATAGCGCACCTAGCGCCTACTGTATCACCTCCAATCTTGCCTACTACTTTATGTCTTACTTTTTTAAGACGTGTCAGTATACAGGTATAAAACTCAGTCCAGGAACATAAAAGTAATGCCTTTTATCATCTCACAAGGATTTAATGTGACGTTCAGTCTGTCTGACCCGCATAATGAGACAAACAAGGAGCTTTGCATCACTTAAACTTTCCCCATCTGTCTCCTTGTAACTATGTCCTGCCTTCCTTGACATGAACTTGGCATGGAGATAGTAGTCAAGGACAATCTGGTGTTTAGTTATTGGGCACTTAGTGTTCAGTCACAATACGTACACTGAACCTCACTACGACATGTAGGCCACATGTAGGCATAAAAAGCTTTTTTTTTAATTAAAAAAACTTTAGACAGTATTATTTTCCCCTCCCAGCTCCTTCTGGTTTTATCTACCTCTCCACCTATCTGATGCTATGTCCTTCTTTCTTTCCCTTTCTACAAAAACAGTCACCAAGAAACTCATATACAAAAACAAAAATCCACAAAATTAGAAACCAAAATATACAGGCAAAAAGATCAATGAAGTTAAAAAAAAACTGCCCAAACAAAATGTCTATAAGAATATCATTGAATCATTTTGTGTTGGCCATCTACTGCTGGTCATAGGGCCTAGCCTAAAATGTGGTTAATATATTCAATGAGAATCCACCGAAGACAACTAACTTGGAAAGTAGGTGTCAATTATAGATAGTTTCTTGGCTAGAGGTGGGAGCCCATGTGTCTTAATACTGGGATCCCATCCACCTCCAGGACCCCAGACCTGTGCAGATTCAAGTTCAGAAATGTGCCTCCTTTGAAGTGGTTGAAGGAAGCCAAGATGTTTCTCCTTCAGAGGTCTTCTCAATCAGGATGGACATTCTCTAAGATGGACAAACCCTTAAATTTCTTTTAGGGCTTTGGATTTTGCTTTAAAACATCAGAAACATCCATAGTCATTTCTAGTTTTAATGCTGTGATTGTGGTCTCCAAGACCAATGAGTCCAGAGTCCATCATGGAGAGTGAGTACAGTGAAGAAGAGTATGAACACAATGACCTAGACACACAAAATAATGCCTTCGTGCAGTACTACTGTTCACACTGCCTACCTAAGGGCCCCAGTAGCCCCTACTTGTGGCGACTGAATATAGATAATAAGGTATTTCCACAGCCAAGTCTGTTTTTAATGTTTATATGCTCTCTGGCCCACTTCACACCAACAGTTCTGAACTCCAACCCATGCTAGCATCATAGTGAGAACTTTTCCCAGTGTTCATACCTGAGACCCACTTAGTAGCTGGTATGGAAGATAGGTGCCTGTATATTATTTTTGTGGTTCCCTGGGCATAGACATACAGCTAGAGGTAGGACCCCAACTATCATGTGACCACCCCTTTTTATGTTCCTAAGCTCCATTTTCCAGCCTAGCTCTGCGCTTCACAAATTTTTTCATCATGATATATATGGGGGGGAAATAGAGCATGATGGTCTTAACAATAGGTTACTTGAGGTCTCTAGAAATCTGGAAGAGGCTTCAACTGTCAGTTCTCAAAATTGTCCCAGATTGGGGGTGCCCAGGGAGGCCTCCCTGACTTTAGACTCTTCTTGGAAACCTCCTTCTCCCCCTTTTCACCCAGTACCCTGAGGAACTTCTGCACACAGGAGATTTCTACAGAGTTAGCCCACGTGGGTATGCACAGCATTGTAAGTACAAGGTGACAATAAAGCAGGTGAGAAAAAGTACTCACACTTTACTTGGTTAGCTAGGCTCAGGAACCTCTGGGGTTGCATAGACATCCAGCCCAGTACATAAGACATCAATAGAATTTTCTTCAGAGCACAGTCACACAGTACTTCTGCATGTGTTTCTGCTTGAAATGTTAACTCAGTATCTGCCTTGGGTAGTTTTTATTGTCAACTTGACACAATCTAGAGTCACTTCAGGAGAACCTCAATTGAAAATTTGTCTCAGTCTGTAAGAGATTATCTTGATTGATGATTGGTGGTGCCCACTGTGGGCAGTTCCATTCCTAGGCAACTGGGCATAGGGTATATAAGAAAGTTAACCGAGCATTAGTCAGTGAAAAAGTGGGTAAACAGCATTCTTCCATGGTTTCTGCTTCAAGTTCCTGCTTGAGTTTTTATCCTGACTATTCTCAATTCTTAATAGTGACCTGAAAATAAAAGCCAAACAAACCCCTTCTTCCTTTGAGTAGTTGTTTGTCACAGTGTTTTATCAGAGTAGCAGAAAGGAACGTGAACAATATCTTTGCTGGCCTGCTGTGTGTTGAAGTGTTCAGCATACAAACATAAAGATGAGCAGACACAGTTGCTATCCATTAGAGTTCTGGCTTTTATTGCTCTGAAGAGACTTTATTACATGGTATAAATACAACTCATTTTATTTTCTTTACCAACACAGTAAAAGTTTATCTCAGGCTCAATGGGTTAAAAATTCACTGCACAATCATGAGTCCTGAGTTCAGTGCCCTATACCTACATAAAAGTCAAGCACAGTAATAGACACCTATAGTCCAAGCAGTAGAATGTGAAGCAGTAGAGACACGCAGACTCCTTATTAGTCAGTAAGTCCAAACAAAATAGTGAGCCCTAGCTTCAGTGAGAGACCCCATGTCATAATATATTTTTAAAGCAGATAAATAAATAAGCTTGTCAGTGACAGAGATGGAAAAGTGAATGCAGCATACATAAGCACAACTGTATACATCTGTGCAAACATATACATACCATACATATACGCTTAAACTTTTTAAAAATGTATTTCTATTTCACTAGTTATGTGTAAAGACACTTCACACTTCTGAAATTCTGTCTTCATCTAGAAAGTAAAAGGATTTAACAGATCATTCATTGTTGCACAAATAAAGGAACCTCAGAGCCAGATCTGTAGGAAAAGCTGAGATATCAGAGAGTAAACACCACAGTCAGATCTCACCCAGCTGTCATCCAGCTTCCTCAGCTTGCTCCTCCTGGCTTCCTTTGCCTGTTCTGTCTTTCTATGTTTGCCTTAAATACTTTTTTCACTCAGTTAAGGCGTGGCACCACCACTGACTGCATGTGAGACTTGAACTCCTTCTGTAAACTGAGATGACCTCAAACCCAGATTTGATGGGATTAAGAGTGTAGGTCACCACTCCCGGATGTTCCCTGTGCTGGGATTAAAGGTATAAATTACCACTGTCTGATCCTCCTAGACTGACTGTGAGTAGATTCCTCTGATATCTCACACTGTTTTTATTAAATTTGAAACATATCCCCACATAGTCCCTTCTGTGTCAAATTTTTTTAAAAAAAGGTTATAGCTAACATAAGAAAAAGCATATACAATAGGTACAATCATTATATACATTATATACAAACAATAAATGAATAATGTCCAGTCCCTTAGCAATTGACAATTCAAAGAGATGAGTCCAAAGGATTATACCTAATTCACTTTCTCTCTAACTTGTATTACTAACTAAAAATTATTATTTTGATGTCTTAAACTTACACACTTTAACTTCAAAGTTTTCTTTTCTAAAACTGTCACTAGAAAACTATAAATATAACTATCTCATCTTCAACTACCTCAGAAACCCAAGACGGAAATAATATTTACCCAAGTAAACAGAAAATGCAACCAATGTCCAAAATTTAGAATAGACAGAGATAACACCTATCTGCCAAGATGGAAACAATATTTACCCGAGTAAACAGAAAATGCAACCAATGTCCAAAATCTAGAATAGACAGAGATGACACCTATCTGCCTAGACAGAGTCATCCAAAGTTCCTTTATAAAGTTGGGGCATCCATCTTCAGTCTAGAGGCCTAGAGTCTATTTTTATTTCAGTGAAGCAGGAAATCTGTTCTGCCCATTCTAGTATAGTTCATCAGTTGCTTCTCCTTGAGTCCTGAAGAGTGTCTGACAGTTTTCTCTGAAAAGCAGGAACCTGAAATACAATCTTGGCTTGTTCTGTCAGAGTTCATAAGTCACATTCCTAGGGAAACTGCATGTCCAATTTAAACAGCATACCATCAAGCAGTCAATACAAGAACAGGTTCTTGTCTAGTGGCTAACTGTTTCCACAAAAAACGTAGAGTGAATATGAAATTTCTTCTGTGCCCATTTTTCTCTTGAAGTAGATTGGTGCTTTCAGGAACAGACCTATCTCACTGTCCAGAAAAGCCTAAGTTCTTAAAATATTTTAAATGTCACACTCTATGGATCTCTGAAGTGTTTGAAGAAGACCTGTTCATCTAAAATATATTTGTTTGATCTTGAAAACATATCTAATATGACTATGTTCTAATGTAATGTCTAACTACTAACTTGCATTACTTTATATTCTAATTAAATGGTAATAACAACTTTCATGGACTAGCAATTTTTATTACATTGTTAGATAAACTGAATAAGTATAATACCTTGAACAAGCACAGAGATATTTGTACAGTAACATAATTAACCTCAATATGCACAATTTGTATACAATATACAAAAATCCAATCCAATGTAAAATACTTAAAGCTAGTAAATCCTTTTAAAAGAATACTCAATAAACTATCCTTATATCCTATACATCTGTATACCCTTTTTCTTTCTATCTTGAATCTAATCACTCTTATTTAATTTTTTCTAACCATAACCATTAACAATTTTTAACCAATAAACCTAAACAATGACAATCATTCATAACCCATTGAAGGACCAAAAACCACCCAACACCACCTGTTGGGAATGTGGGCACCATGTTCTTAAATTTACTTCCTGCTACCTGGGGGCAATGGCATCTTTAGGGGATCCTGAAAATAAAAGTTTTATTAAATGTCAAGTCCTGAAATAAGTAGCTGTGTCACTTGTTGTCCAGTGTCTGCATAACAGGAAAGTGCATGGCTTGTCTCAAGTCCTGGCCATAGTAGTCTGTGAAGCTGGTTCATCTCAGCAAGTCTCCTTGAAATTATCCTGAGCAGTTTGTAGTCCAAATCTGATCTTTGATTGGTGTTTGTCAGCCTAGTAGCTTTGTCATAGTCCATGTGAGATCATAGTTGCGGGCCCTCATCTTCCTTTTGGATACTTCAAGTTCTCAATTAGGCATTATCCTGAATCACTGCAGAAAACTGATAAGAGACTAAAATTCAACAAAATATAAAGGAAGCTATATATACATAAAGTTTTTTTTTTCAGCATAGGATTAGTAACAATAGAGTAGTCCCTTAATTTTAGTTATTCTTCTGTCCTATATCAGGTGGTTCTTCTGATATGATACAGAGATTTTGTATTTTCCTTTAACAAGCATGTGTTGCAATGGGGTTTCTCAGTCCTGGGCAGCCAGAGGCCCAGACCCACAGAACTGCCCTGCCAGACCGCTTAGCAGCCCACCGTCGTGGCTCAGGCCCCCAGAAATGACTCAGATGCTTATATTAATTTTATGCTGTTTGGCCTATGGCTCAGGAACGTTGCTAGCTAGCTCTTACATCTTAAATCAACCCATTTCTATTAATCTGTCTACCACATGGCCCGTGGCTCACCTGTGTTCCTTACATGTCGCTCCTTGGGCGGCTTGATCAATCTGCCTGACTCCACCCTGCTTCTCCTACCTATGCTCTGATTTCTCCTCCTACTTCTTCTATGGTGCCTGTCATGGCCCAAAACAGCTCCTTTATTTAAAGATTGAGATTCACAGCATACAGAAAGGCATTTCCACATCAAGTATGTTTGAGTTTAGAGAAAGAGAGAGCCACATTCCAACCCTAAAGCCAGCTTTAAATTATAATTAAATTTGGACTTCAACTTACAAGAAATAGAGAGAGGTTAAGCAATGAGATATTACCCTATGAAGTACACTGGTACCACTAGATTCAGTAATCTTTTGCTTGTAATTTTTATGGATAGCCTCCCTTTTGCTTTAGACATCTAGATGTCAAGGTCTTTTCACTTCTTGAAGATGGGTATTTCTAGTTTTATATAAAGACAAAACAAAAACCTGTCCCAACCCTTTGTTTTTCTCTTACAACTTAAAGAATTGTAATATGGGTGGATGAACTTCATGAAGTTTCTCCAGTTCAAATAGAGTCTTTATTAATTTTGATGGTATCCATAACTTTTCTTCACCTGTGGAAACAAAAAGCAAACCCCTTCCCCAACGTAGCACATGTCCTGGCTTCCTTCAGAGGTTAGTACATCTTTGAAGTAGACAGGCTGATTTACTTCAGCTGTTTTTTCTATGGCCCAATGCCTTTCATCAGCTGTTGTTCCTTTCTCATTAGCATTGAGAAAATTCAAAGTTAATAAAGCATTATGTAGTCTATCTCTGGGGGGTCTCTGTTATTCCTTTCTGATTATTTAGAATATCCTTTATAGTTCGATTTGACCTCTCTATGACTGCTTGCCCTGTAGGATTGTTTGGTATTCCTGTAACATGCTTTATATTATAATGAGCAAAAAATTGTTTCATTTTACTAAAGACACATGCCAGAACATTGTCAGTCATAATTTGTACAGGTGTTCCCATGATGGCCATAAGTTCTAGCAAATGTGTGATTATGGAATCAGCCTTTTCTGAACTCAAAGCAGTTTTTGCCATTGAAATCCTGAAAATGTATCTACTGTATGATGGACATATTTAAATTTTACAAATTCTGCAAAATGAAATACATCCATCTGCCAGATTTCATTCTATGTATACCTTTAAGATTACTTCCTGCTGGCAATGGAGTTTTGTTATAGAAGGATCATTTGGCTTGTTGCCAAGTGATAGAGAAATCTTTTTTTTAATCATTTGCTATTGACATGATGCTTTTTATGAAATTCTGAGGACTCTAGTACATTTCCTATTAATAATTTATCAATTTCTGCTAAAGGACATGGCAGACCCGTATGGGATCATATGTGTGTTATATAGATGATTTCTAGTCCTGATTATTTCTTGTAACAGAATAAATAATGAAGTTAATTCTGACTCATCATTAATATAATCAGCCATTTTCAATGTGTAGAACAAATCTTTCGGCATACTGAGAGTCAGTGACTATGTTAAGAGGTTCAGTAAAAAATCCATTAATATCATCACAATAGCATATAATTCTGACTTTTGAACAGAATTATAAGGGCTTTGAGCCACTTTACTTATATGTTCTGATTTGTAACCTGCCTTCCTAATTTTTTTGCATTGATATAAAATGTAGGGGCTCCGGAAATTGGTTTATCTCATACAATATGAGGGAGAATCTAATTAGTTTTCTTTAGAAATTTAATCTTTTGCTTTGAGGATATTTGTTGTTAATATCTCCCAAAAAAATTACTGCAGGCTCTTTACCAAGGTTCACTTTCTACCCATAACTGGTCAATTTCTTCATTAGTTAAAGGGTATAACAATTTCTGCTGGATCCATTTCTGTCAATTGATGAAGTCTTAATTTTCCTTCAAAAATAAGCTCAGAAATCTTTTCCACATATGTCTTTAATTTCTTACTCAGTTTATGTGGAAGAAATATCCATTCCAATATAACATTTTCCTTTTGCATTAAAATTCCTGTAGGAGAATGCTCAGAGGGCAAGATAGCTAGAATGCAATTAAGGTCTGGATCCACACAATCCACATGTGCATCCTGTAATTTTTTTTCCATGAAAGCCAAGCCAATTCTTTCTCAGCTTCAGGTGGACAATTTTATCTCAGACTATTTAAGTCCTTGTTACCATTTAAGGTTTTGAACAAATTATTCACTTCATCATTTTTAATTCCAATAGTGGGTTGTAAATTGGCAACGTCTCCTAGTAGTCTTTGAAAAACCTTGTGTCTTCAATCTATCTCTCCTGATCTGTACCTTTTGAGGTCTGACTTTTTGTTGTTCTATTTTATAACCTAAATAGTTAATGGAATCCCCTTTTTATATTTTACTGGGGCAATTTGTAATCCCCAAGCAGGCAAAATTTTTTTCAACTTCTTCAAAAATTTTTTCTAAGGTATTGATATTTGAATCAGCCAACAAGATGCTGTCTAGGTAATGGTAAGCTATAGATTGTGGGAATTTATTGCGTATTTGTTCTACCGCTTTTGAACAAAATACTGGCCCAGAGTGGGCCTATTCAGGGTTCCTTGAGGAGGACCCTCCACTCGTATCTCTTTACAGGCTGAGAATTATTATAAGTGGGCACTGTAAAGGCGAATTTTTCTTTGTCTTGTTCTTGTAAAGGTATTGTGAAGAAAAAGTCTTTTAAATCAATAACTATAATAGGCCATTTTTTAGGTAACAGAGAAGGCAAAGGAATCACAGATTATAGAGAGCCCATTGACTGGATCACCTTGTTTATCACCCTTAGGTCTGTTACCATTCTCCACTTTCCAGATTTCTTTTTAATAACAAATATGGAAGAATTCCAAGGGCTGGCTGATTCTTCTATATGCTGAGCATTTAACTGCTTCTGTACCAGCTGCTCTAAGGCCTGCAGTTTCTCTTTTGTTAGAGGCCATTGATGAAACCATATAGACTTCTCTGTTAGCCATTTTAGAGGTAGTCCTGTGTGTATTTTTGAAAGATCAGCAGTTGTTTTGCCTTGTTTCTCTATAACCTGAGTGGTCTGTGACTGTTTCTCATAATATCTTCTAATTTTTTTTTCAGAACCATGTGCTAGTTTATGGCTTATTTCTGTGTTTGGAGAAAATATTAATATGTATGTTCCATTATTGTAGTAAATATTGTCCCCATAAATTTATAGCAATGTTAGCCATATATGGCTTTAATATTCCTCTCTATCCTTCTGGTTCTATATACCCAAGCCATCTTTCACTCTTTTTTACCTGGAATATCGACCCAATACCCCAAAACTGAACATTTACCTCCTGAAAAGTCCAACTTGGATGCCATGACTCTGGTGAAATTATTGATACACCTGCTCCTGTGTCCAATAAGCTTTCAATAATAACATCATTTATTTGTGCTTTTAATTTTGGCCTTTGTTCATTGATAGAAGCTTGCCAAAATATTCGCTTTATAATTTTTCCTGAATTTTTTTCTTTTTCTGTAGATTTTCTATCATTCAATGTAGTATGTCTTTTTAAAATAGGTTTCGATTTTTTTAATTGTTCTGGTAATGTGTTTCCTCTACAGCAGCAGGATAAGATTGAATTGATTTGATATGGGGGCTTTTGAAATCCCCTGAGGCAATTCCTGAAAGCAGAAAGTTACCTGATATGGGGGCTTTTGAAAGCTCCCTTGGGCATTTCCCAAGGGCAGAAAGTTACCTTGTCTGTCCCTTGTTGATCAGCAATCATTAGTCCAATGTCTTCCTTTTCCACACCTTCTACATACTCCAGAAAGGAGGGTATTCTCTTGGGATTATTCCTAACAAAAGTAATGGTTTCTGGGAATGCCTTGTTTACAATCTCTTTTTATGTGATCTTGCCTTCTACAATTGTAACATTTGGCATTTTGACTTTTTCTTATACCTCTTGAAATAAACTCTCCTACCCAGTTATCATCACTGTCATAAGACTCTAGATTAATTGTCTCACAAATCCAATCCTCCAAGGGTGCTGACCTTGCTTCTAAGGGTCTAAGTACTTTTCTACATTGTGCATTAGCATTCTCAAAAGCCGGTGATTCAATTATTATTCACCTGGTTTCTGAGTCTGGTACCATTCTGTTTACTGCTGCAGTTAATCTGTGCAAAAGTCTGTAAAAGTTTCTTTTGGGCTTTGAATTACTTTCATGAATGATTCAGTTTTCTTTCCTATTTCTTTAATCTGATACCTGGCATTTAAAGCTGCCATGTGCATAAATCCAGAATATGTTCATTATATAAAGACTGCCTTTCAATATCGGCATAATCCCCCTCTCCAAGACTTGGTCTTGGGAGACTTCTATGCTTCTGGCCCTGCTTCTTTTGTTCTATTGTTTTAGCCTTCTTTCTCCACAATGATTTCCACTGTAAAAGTGGTCCTGCCTTTAAAACAGTAGTAAGATTATCTAATCAATCTTTAGGGATAATCTGATTACAGCATGACCAGCTGTTCAACATTTGTTTTACAAATGATGAGTGAATTCCATATGTTATAATTCCTTCTTTTACTCTCCATAATTCTAGCATTCCTATTGGAGCCAACTAGCTTCTGTATCATCTTTGTCATTCTACATTTGTTTAAAGGATAGTGGGTATATCAATGTTGCCTGTTTCTATCTAATTATACATGGTCTTGCTGAAATTGGTCTTCATAATCCTCTGGTTGAATTTGACATCTTTATATTCTTTCTTGACAGACTTTTTTAAGACTTTTTTCTTTGCATTTATGTTTATTGACTTTTAAATGATAAAGCAGAAATCAAACAAAAAATATCATAATAAACAGTATGATAAACATTATGATAGTTCTATCTACCTTATTTATGTTTTCCTTCGCTGGTTTTAACACCAAATAGTCTAGCAAATGATTACAGAAGGACTAAGCACCTCCATTGCTTTAAACAATTCTCTCTTTTAAAAAATTGATTTACTCGCTGATTGTTGTCTGTTGATGATTTAATTGATTGTGAAGTGAGGCAGCTACCTAGTGTGACAGCAGCCCAAGGAGGGGTCCAAAAATAAAAAAAGAAACAAACAACCAGTAGAAAGAGGCCACTGTCTGAAAAACTTACCTAAATGAAAATGAAATAGAAAATATGTGGCTGGTCTGCCTAAGGCTGGAGGCTAACTCAGAACAGAAAGGCCTAGCCAGCCAGCCAGTAATTACTCCTCTGGCCACATGCTGTCTGGCCAGCAAGCACTGTTTTTTTTGGGTAGAGAGGGGAGCAATTCGTGCCCCAAAGTTGGACACCAAGTGTTGCATGAATAAAGGAAAGTCAGAGCCAGATCTCTGGGAAAAAGCTGAGATATCAGAGAGTAAACACTACAGTCAGATCTCACCAGCTGTCTTCCAGCTTCCTCAGCCTTGCTCCTCATGGCTTATTCTGCCTGCTCTGTCTTTCTATGCCTACCTTAAGTACCTTCTTTGCTCAGTTAAGACATGGTACCACCACTGCCTGCCTGGGAGCCTGGAACTCCTTCTGTAAACTAAGAGATGACCTCAAACTTGGATTTGATGGGATTAAGGTATAGGTCACCACTCCAGGATATTTTCTGTGCTGGGATTAAAGGTGTGAGTTACCACTATCTGATCCTCCTAAACTGACTGTGGGTAGATTCCTCTGAAATCTCAGACTATTTTTATTAAATTTGAAACGTATCCCCACAATCCGATGAGGTTTCCCTCATGCAGCTGATATAACAAGAAATAGTGTTCTAGTGATTAGTATAAGCTCCATAGCATTAAAATCAAATCATAAAGACAGCTATGCTGGCTCAGCCTTAATTCCTGCATTCAAAAGACCTAACAGGGGGGTTGCTGCAAATTCAAGGCCAGCCTATGTTGCAGAGTGAAATCCTAGACAGCCTTGGCTAACAAGGGAGACCCTGTCCCAAAACCTAAAACTAAAATACACAAAATCATATTTCTAAAGCAAGGTCTTCAGTTGGTACTTGTATAATATCTGTAGCAGAATTATACAAAAAAGGGGGCTTAACCCAACTATGTCTATTCAAAGTATCAGATAAAATATGTGATATGCTATTAGAGAGTCCTTGGAAGAAAGGAGGTTCTAATATACTTGATAACATAGATGAATCATTCTAAGTGAAGTAACTAGGGCGATAACATAGATGAAATCATTCTAAGTGAAGTAACTAGGGCTGTGAACATAGCTCAATTGGTAAAGTGCTTCTCTAGAAAGTGTGAAGCCTTGGAACCAGTTCCCAGCACCACATAAAGCAGGCATGGTGGTATGATTTATAATTACTCCACTGGAAAGGTGGAGGCAGGGAGTTCAAAGCAACAAGGCTACACAGTGAGTTTGGGACCAGCCTAGGCTGTATAAGACACCGTGGTAATCTTAATAAGAAAGGCCCTCATAGGCTCTTTGAATGCTTAGTCACCAGGGAGTAACACTATTTGAAAGGATTAGAAGGACTAGGAAATGTAGCCTTGTTGGAAGAAGTGTGTCACTGAAGTTGGGCTTTGAGGTTTCATAAGTCCATGCCAGCCCCAATCTCCCTCACATTCCCTTGCCATGATAATAATGGACTAAACCTCTGAAACTGTAAGCTGAAGAACAAAAATGCCTCCATTTTAAGCAAACTTCTAACCCAGCTTGAAACAGGCCTAAGTTTCAAATCTGAGAACTGCTGACAGGTTCCAGAGACTCAAAAAAGTCAGGATATCTGGAGGGCTCTTTGGTAGCAACTCATTAACCACAGAATGTCCCAACACAGGACATAGCCTATAAAAAAAGTTTTGTCAAACAACCAGACAAACTGAAAACTAAGAAAACGGGAATTCTGGAAAGTCCCTAAACATGATCCAATCAGAATTGCACCCATTCTGAGAACCCTAACTGATGTAACCTTGTGGGTTTTGCCTTTAAACATTGAACTTGCAAAAAAAAGCGGTTACCTCCTCTGGCCTCCGCTGCTTTGGTGTGCTTGACAAGGTTCCTGCCACAACTTATACTACTTTCACTAACCTTGCTTTTGCATTTCAGAGAGTTTGCATCTCTGGTGGTCTCTCAGGGTTCTTACGACCAGGGCACAACATAAGCAAGCCGCCAAGTAAATGTTTTCTTTTTTAAGCCTGCTCTTCACAACAACAGAACAATCATGAAGACAGAAACTATCTCAAAAAAGGAAAAGAAAGAAGCTAGATACTCAATGACAGATGGACCATTTTAGTTCCGCTGAATCAAGAATAGGCAAACTCAATCATGAACTCACTGCAGTTACGTTTACTCACACCAGATCTGCACAAAATTCATCCTATCACTAGTACATCATGCCTAGAGAAGGAATTTATGAGGTCCTATCCTTATTATTTTTAGAGGGTTCTAGGGAAAACAGTATCATTGCTGTAAGCAATGTAGCCACTGATCAGTTGCTCATGGTCCAGTTAATAAACCCTTCCTCCTGCAAGCAATCATGATTAAACCCAGTGAGTCAAAAAAAAAAAAAAAAAAAAAAGACAAATTAGGAAGGGTCTTGTTGCAAAAAGAATTTCAGAATGATGTGAAAGAAGGCAATGGGAGATTAAAATGTTCAACATAAATAGCACACATGGACAAAATTGTTCACAAATTTTTAATTATAATTTCATAAGAACATAAAGTATAGAACTTGTCACCAAAGGCTAAGACTCTAGAGCTATCGTCTATGAGCACAGTTTTAGAAGACAAATGAACAATGGTACTTGCAGAGTGGTGTGAATTTACTTTAAAGGGTTAAAACAGTAACTTCATGTTTTATATATTTAACCACAGAGAAAAATAACTTTATAACCAGGTTTTTGTTACAGTTTGATACCTAGGTTTATAAAACTCTCAGGACTGTTTGTTACAGGGACGCACCCTGACTCAGTATTTTTGGGAAGGAGATTAGGAGTCAATAGTCAATGTTTTCATGAAGAACCCCCAGCTGAGACATATGAGATGAGCTATAAAATTGATTTAAAAAAAAAAAAAAAAAGGTCTTAATTCAACAGAAAAACAGAGCAAATCAAGAGGGATCTTATATCCTTCCATGGTACCTCCACCCACTGCAAGAGTCAGCCTCTACCCTCTCCCACACAAGATATTCAGGGAAAGAAACTGATTCCTGTCCTGGAGAAAATGCTTCTATCCTGAGACACTAAGTCAGTGGTTCTTGACCTTTCTGATGCTGCAACCCTATACAACTGTATGAAAATACAGTTCTTCATATTGTGGTGACTCCAACCATAAAATCATTTTTGTGACTTCATAACTATAAATTTATTAGTTATGAACCATAGTGTAAATATCTGTGTTTTCCAGTAGTCTTAGATGACACCTGTAAAGAGTCCTTCATTCCCAAAGGGGTTGAGACCCACAGGTTGAGAACCACTGTTGTAAGTACTTCTGCAGCCCTGGATAGACCATGGTACCCAAGATAAAACTATTTGATGGAAAGAGCCTACCACAAGATAAGAACAGCAAAGTATAGAGTGATGTCATATTTCTACTTTATTCTTTTCATAAGATTAGGTCATGTTATTTTATAGGTATTGTGGTTGAAGTATATATACTTAATGGCTGTTTCTCCAGGTTGCGCTTTCCTAAAGAACTTCTGATTTGCATAATATCCCATTCATTGGTTAGGTCACATGCTGTTCTAACTGTTGGTATGGTACATGGACTTGTGTTCAGTTTTATTAACGTAATGTTAAGAAATGTTAACTTCATGTCATTGGGTGGGAATATTTTGAAAGTTTTGAGGGATATTGATAGGTTTTAGAATTGGTTAGATTAGAATTCAAAGCCATATTTTCTTTCACAAGCTACGGAGTCTTACATGAATTGCCTCTGTAAATGTCAGAATTTTTACCCATAAAATGGAAATAGCACAACAGAAAATTTCTACCAATCTCTACACTCCTAACAATGAGTGGACACATTAAGACCTGAACCATTGCTGAAATTATTTTCAAATGGAATAAATCAAAGTGGAAATTATCTTTATTCGTAAAGAACATGAGATATTTCAGGTTTAAAAATTAGCTCATAAATTATAAATTCTTATTTTCGACTATTGGCATATTTATACTTTTGTTGGTTTTAAGGACTCGTATATATGTATATATATATATATATATATATTATATATAAATACATTTTTAGTGGGATATATTCATTTTTTGTTTTATGTAATTATTAGTCATTTTAATTAATTTTCTATTTAAATATTTAAAACTTGTTTGTCTTATAGGAGATATGAGCATTGTCTCAACACAATGTGCTGATTAATACCGTCTCTCCACTCTTAGGTCTCTCTGTTGTGGATTTCCATTCTCTGTTCCCACTTTGCTTCCTGTACTGGAATCCGGCTCTCTTATATTCTTTCACATGACTTGTATCTTTATTATAATTATAGACTGTTTGATCATTCAGCAGCTAAAGTAGTTCTGAGAAGCATTTCAACCTCTTCCTCCCACCCCATGAACGCTAGAAAGTAAAACATATTAACTTTATTTGGAATTTATAAATGAGTTTTGAAAGAACTGACAGCTACAAAGAGCAATTTAAAGTTATGTTTCTGCCATGATCCAGGAGATTAATTCTGTGCCCCTGGTCTCTGAGCTTTGACCATGAGGTGACCAGATTCAGAGAACCATCCAAGTGTAATTGAAAGGACAAATGACCCAGGCATTTATGACTAGAGACTCTACTCAGGGATGCTCTCATTCCCTATTTTAATTAAATCTTCCAGATTGTTTCTTGGTAAATATAAACAACTAGAGTTGGTAAAGTTCTTTTCCCATTCTGTAAGCTGTTGTTTTGTCTTATTGATCATGTCCTTTGCTGTAGAGAAGCTTTTCAGTTTCAGGAGATCTTATTTATTAATTGTTGTTCATAGTGTCTGTACTACTAGTGTTATATTAAGGAAGAGGTCACCTGTGCCAAAGTGTTCAAGGTTATTTTCCACTTTCTTTTTTATCAAGTTAAGTGTAACTGGTTTATATTGAGGTCTTTGATCCACTTGGGCTTGAGTTTTGTGCAAGATGGTAGATATGGGTCTATCTGCATTCTTCTACATACCACCATCCGGTTATGCTGGCATCATTTATTGAAGATGCTGTCTTTTATCCATTGTGAGGACTGATGACTAAAATACATAGAGAACTCAAGAAAGTATAGACCAAAAACCCAAAAATAATTTAATTTAAAAATGAGAATCAGAACTAAATAGCAAATTCTCAACAGAAGAATTTCAAATGGCTAAAAGACTCTTAAAGAATTGTTCAACATCCTTAGCCCTCAGAAAAATGCAAATTAAAACAGCCCTGAGACGCCATCTTACACCTGTCAGAATGGCTAAGATCAAAAACACAGACGACAGCCTATGGGGAACACTCCTCCATTGCTGGAGGGAATATAAAATTATGCAGCCACTTTGAAAATCAGTATGACAGTTCCTCAGAAAACTGAGAATCAATTTACCCAGTGATCCAGAACAAAACCACTATTGGCATATACACAAAGGATATACATTCTTACCCCAAGGGCATTAGCCAATTATGTTCATAGCAGCATTATTCATAATAGCCAGAACCTGGAAACAACCTAGATGCCCCTCAACTCAAGACTGAATTGAAAAATAGTGGTACATTTACACAATGGAGTACTACTCTGCCGAAAAAAGTGATGTTCTGAAATTTGCAGGCATATGGATGGATCTAAAAAGTATCATTCTGAGTGAGGTAACACAGACCCAGAAAGATAGACATGGTATGTTGTGGGAGATTGTGTTGTTTCATTGTAAATAATTATCCCACCCACTGGTTTAATAAAAAGTGCTGATTGGCCAAAGGTAGGCAGGAAGTGTGGGTGGGGTTACCAGACTAAGAAAAACTCTGAGAACAGGAAGTACAGAGCAGAACGCCAGAGAGAAGCCGGAAGAAGCAGAGGACAACTATGCTGCTGTGAGAAAAGGTACCGAGCCCCATGGCTGAACAGGTTGAGTCATGGGTTAGATTAAGGGTAAAGAGTTAGCAAGTTATATGCCTGGGCCTTAGGCCGATCAGCTGAAAACTATCGTCTGCATCTGTGTGTCTCTGTCTCTGCGAGTCTGCGGGTCTGTGGGTCTTTGGGCCTAAACCTTGAGTCTAGGCCCGAAAGTCCAGTCCAGAAACCTCCTACTATAGTATGTACTCACTCATAAGTAGATTTTAGGTATAAAGCAAAGGGCAACCAGGCTATATTCCACAAACCTTGAGCAGCTAGGAACTTAAGAGAGACATTCATGGATGCCCCTGGGAAGGGAAAATAGAGAAGATCTTCTGAGTAAATTGGGATCATATAGGGGAGTTAGCAAGGGAAGGTGGAAAAAGATAATGAGAATATGTGATGGTTAAGTGGGAGGAGCAACAGAGAGAGAGAACAAAGAAATTGATATCTTGATAAAGAGAGCCATCACGGGGTTAGAGAGAAACCTGGTGCTAGGGAAACATCCAAGAACCCAAAAGATTTCCCCAGTTAGGACTCCAAGCAATAGTGTAGAGGGTACCTAACAGGACTTCCTTTATAATCAATCAAATGAATGACCACCCTAACTGTCATTATAGAACCTTCATCCAGCAATGGATAGAGGCAGAAGCAGAGATCCATAGCTAAGCACTGGGTTGAGCTCCTGGTCCAGCAGAGGAGAGAGAAGAGTTTCTGAGCAAAGAGATTAAGACCATGACGAGGAGACCCACAGAGGTGGCTGACTCGAGTTGCTGGGAGCTCACTGACTATGAAATAATTGCTGAGGAACCTGCATGGGGAAGTAACTAAAGCCTCCGGATGTAGAGGACAGTTGGACAGCATGAGCAGTGCATGGAGCCTCTTGCAGTAGGACCAGAGTTTATTCCTGGTGCATGAACTGGCTTCTCAAAACCCATTCCCTACAGAGGAACACCTTACTCAGCTCTGATTCTGGGGGGAGGGATTCTGGCCTACCTCAACTGGATATGCCAGAGGGAACTGACCCACCTTGGGCTTCCTTGCACTCCCTGGATAGGGGGTGGGGAGACAGCTGAGAGAAGATGGGAAGGAGGGGAGGGAGAGGGAGGAGTAGTGGATATGAGAAAAAACTTTTTAAATTAAAAAAAATTACTTCAACAAAAGAGAAAAGAATATAAAATTTAAGGGTGAGCCTAATGACATAAGGTCAATCCCTGGAACTCATGTGGAAGGAGAGAAACACTTTTCACAAAGTCACCGTGTGGTCTGCGCTATACACTGTAATGTCTGCTTACTTCCCCTCACACACAGGGACATACACAATAACAAACAGATGAAATGAGATAATTGCTCGTGTGCTCACACTTTTTCCTCTTCCTCAACTCCACACAAGTGGTAAACTATAGATATTTCTGAAAAGATGTGCTGGAGGAAAGAACTGAAGACTTAGCTGTCTATGGAATCAAGACAATCGAAAAGTCTAATCATACAATTGAGATCTAATCACCTTTTTTTGCATGGGAACTGAGAACCTAGCCCAATGTGATATCTTGTGTAGACTATACAAATAAATTTCTATTGCATTATCTTTAATCACAGACACTTATGTGTAGAAAATCAGCCAGTTCTGATGCCCCACGAGCAGCTTCTGTTGCATATATGTGTTTTACTTACTTCTTGTGTACGAGCTTTGTAGTCATTGATGATTTTCTGGCAAAAATTAATGGGGGAAAGTGAAATGTTGTTTCTATAAAAGCTTGAGGCTTTAAAAAAAAAACTACACCTTCAAAAATGACTGAAAATTAATACTTATATTAATGCGGGGGAAATTAAACTCTTCTAGCTCATACAACTTTTTCTTCAAGAAAGAATTCTTTCTTGCAATTTGCAGTTTTCTGACTGCCCCCTAAATAATCTTTTGAAGGCATGAACCATTCTCTCAATCAATGACACTCCCAAGCCTATCTGCAAACAGCACAGATCTCCAAGTGACACTGCCCACCACCCTGTGACTCCCCTTCCAGAAGCAAGGGGTCTACTAACAGAGACCACACCTTTCGCAGCTTCTTCACTGTCTAAATTGTTGCCTCTATCATCGCATTCCAGACCAAGATGCTTTCACTTCCCAGACACTAAGGGGAAATCCAGCAGCCTAGTGTTTTCCAGCGCTATTCCCCATCTCCACTGGCCCTGTCTTGTCCTGCTTCTGTTAACATGCATCTTATTTTTATGGTAAGATCTTTGTGTGTCCATTCACACTGATCTGGGCTATCTGTGGGAAACATCTTGATAAGTGAAGTAAGAAAGGTATTCTAGTTGCCTATTCATCATGTCTGATGATGGGTGGGATGACTGTTGATCCAAGTAGATAAAATGCTGACGAATATCAGGATGCTATCACCCCAAATGCTACCAAGATTGCTACTCAGCGCAAAGGCCAAGACATTGGACTATATGACAGCTGTTGCCTGGGATACTTCTGGCTTGTTTCATTCTGTCTATAAAGTTAGAAGCTCTTTATAGAGTGGGGAGTGAGGGAGAGTGGGGAATGAGGGACTGTTCCAGACAGGACATGAACTGTCAGGAAAGCGCCTACCAATCTTCTTATCTCAGCTTCTAGAATACAAAATAAATAAATAAATAAATAAATAAATAAATAAATAAATAAATAAATAAATAAATAAATAAATAAATAAATAAATAAATAAATAAATAATGGAAAATGGAGACAGAAGAAGAAAGGGCAAAATCTTTTAACATTTTATTAAAATATATAAAACTGCTCCTTTGTGGTTAATATTTGTGTGTTATATTACAAATTGTAAGTCATGCTCACAACAGTCCACCCTATTAGCTTCCTCCGAGTTTAACAAATTTATTAAATAAACTCACCTTCTATGTAAGCTGCTTTACCTTAAATCTTACCTCTTTTTGGCTTTAATTAGATGGGCCTGCCCCTTTAATACTTAATACAAATTTATTTGATGGAAGCAAACTTAATTGAATTAGACTTGTTGGCTGCTGTGCTTACACATGGTACTAATCTTCCTTTTTTATTGTCTTGCTGTTGTGTGAAGTAAGTATTTAGAGTTAGTGCTTGCCCTCATCTTTTCAAGATTTCAGAAACTTAACCTCAGGCTCCTTGATACATTTTTCTTCTCTCATTGGATGTAGTGACCGTGTCCAACTGGATAGACAGCAATACTGTTTTACTTCATATTCAGAAAAACCGAGGGAAAACTTCCAGTTTCGATTTTCTTGGGTTTGCTGTGTTCACTATTCAATAATTGCTGTGTTTTTACCAGAAGCAGAGTTAGAGTAAGTCCCTACCAATAAAAATACCCGTGTTTCCAAGTACAGGCTTCCTTTTCGCTGTCCAGTCAATGGCTGGCTTCAGGGGAGGACCCTCCGCTGTAGAACAGCTAATCATAGTGTTTAGAGATTACTTTTCTGTCCCTCTCTCTCTTCTCTTTTCCATTTTTTTTTCTAACTCTTACTCTTCACAAGGAAGCCAGAAGTGTGACAGAAAGGTGTGATTTTTAATTTACACCAGAGTGTTGCAAATAATGACTTTTCACACCCTGCGATTTGCTGCTGAGCCTGGGGGAGGAGAGTTCTGTGGCTACTGTTTGTTGAAGCAAATTAAACCCACTGTTGAAATTCAAAAGGTGTTTTTCTGTATTTAACCCTTGTTTTATTCCCCCCCCCCCTGTTGCCGATGTTTGTGGATACTTAGAAAGATGCAGCCCATTATTTTGAAGTTTTTTGTTCTCTAGGAAATTGTTTTGGGGAAGTCTGTTATTGTCAGACTGTCCTGAATGAACGGTATGTCTTTTTCCTTCCCACCGTTCTTAGTCTGATGTTGGTAACTATAAGTTACTTGAAAACACTCATGCACGTGCGCACACACAGACACACACACACACACACACACACACACACACACAGACACACACACGCAAACACACACACACAAATACACACACATGCACAGGCACACATGCACAAGCACACATGAACACACACAGACACACACTCTCATACACAGAAACACACACTCACACAAACACACTCTCACACAGAGAGGCACACACACTCACACACACACAGACACATGCACACAGACACATGCACACAGACACACACATGCACACACACAGACACACGTACACACACACAAAAGCAAAAAAAACCTGTTTATTTTTAAAATTTCCAGCAATAAAATTTAAACACATAAACCAATACATGTTTGTTTTTTTTTAATCTTTCCCTATAATTTCAATTCCACCAAGAGGACCCTTTCCCTCTGTCTGTAATATCGTACCTCAAAATGATAACTCATCTAGAATAAAAGTCAATGTTGAAAATAATGGTTAAAGTATTTTAGGATTGTGTTCTGCTTCTATCAATTCCTAGAAGTCTCCTGGGTTGGATTATAAAGGCAGAAAAGACCCTTCTTTGAGAAAATGAGAAAATGATGGAAGTTGGTAGAGTAGGTTGGTGGCATGTAAAGTTGGTGAGTAGCTAAGAATGTGCCTTTCAGCGTCTGTGCTTCCTTCTTTCATTTAGACAACATTACCATTTCAATTATTTCCTAATACTGAATCTGCCCAATTAACTAAAAAAAGAAATATACTAGTTGCTTTTCCAGTTTTAATGGAGTTTGCTACCATTTGGGGACGTAATAGAATACTTAAAAGCAACAGTGGAAGAACAGGAGAATGGTATTTGAAGTCAGCTTCCCCTGATAGCTGGTACTGACTTCTGCTACCCAAAGCTGCCAGGGTGGTGGCAAGCACCCTCTCCTAGCTGGGAACAGCAAGGGGTTAAGCCATCCTGGTTTACTCACATCTCTCAATCAGGCTTTTATCTGATCCATCCTCTCCCTCTCCCCTGCCCACCCCTCTGTAAATGTCAACCACTTCCTGATGATTTCACACCTTTCTGTTCTTTGTGAAGAACGCTGGGTGTTAATGGTACAGGATTGGGTGCCATTGTATGTGCGGGCTGTCTGTTAGTTAAACTCAGGGATGCCTGTAGAAATACAGTAGGAGAAGGTGAAGAAATGAGATGAGACATAGGCTAAAAATCCACCTTTAAAGCAAGTATTTGTTTTATTAGCAACTTTTAAAGTGTGCATTGTAAAGAAAAAAAAGAAGAAAGAAAGAAAGAAAACAATATTTAAGAACTAAGTATTGAAAAGAGTGTAGCAGAGTAGAGAGCTATTCTTTTTTAAAAAAAATTAAGGACCAGCAATCAGGGAGAAAGGAAGAAAGGAAGAAAGAAAGGAAGGAAGGAAGGAAGGAAGGAAGGAAGGAAGGAAGGAAGGAAGCCATTCTCACCTTTCATTCTACTGGTGTATTGACAAGAATCCAGCAATGGAAACCTGGTCAGTTGATCAGGTTTGCAAGTGGCTCGTGAAGAAAAACCTAGGTGAGCTAGTCCCCAGGTTTCAAGGTGAGTTGTTTACTCTTTCAGTGAATTTCATTTGAATCATACCATTGTGCAAGCGCCCTCTGTTGTAAAAGCTGCTTGGGTGCCTAGTGTCTGCCTGTTGTGGAAAAGAGATTGTTTGGGTGAAGAACTTCATCTCTTCTGTAAAGTAGGGCAGTTTCCAGTTTACCTACGGTCCTCTGAAGACAATACTGTTTCTAGATGATTGTAAACTCTCGGGAGTTACATTTTATACAGACATTGTGTATTTCTTTTGTCCTACATAATCTTATGTGTTTTAGACAGTATGGGATGTGGCAATATTAAATATCAACTAGGGGGTGTAATAAAAATAGCTTTCCCCAAAGACCTTCTATTTCTTTTGACTGCTAAAACTGGCCTGGGGGAGGATGTTAATGTGCAAACAAAAGTTTTTTATTGGAGACTCTGTGTTCTGGTAATTTCTTAGCAGCAGGCTCAGAGCTCTGACACATGCCATAACTGCCATCACAAGCTTAGATGACCCTTTCAATAGCAGAACTAGTTTTATCTTTTATGCATGCCCGTGTTTTACTGAGAAGTGGTATGAAAGCTAATTTTCTTTTTCCCAGAGGAAGAAGTCAGCGGGGCGGCACTCTTGGCACTTAATGATCGGATGATACAGCAACTGGTTAAGAAAATCGGACACCAGGCTGTTCTGATGGACTTCATTAAAAAATATAAACAGAGTAATCAATGGCTGAAACCCACGGAAGGTCCCAGGGAGACATCTCTGTTGACCCTGGCAGAAGCTACCCCTGAGTGAGTACACGGGTGAACAGGCTTCATTCTCCTTTCCTGTTTCTGCATGGCTCTTGCCTTGCAGTAAACCAAGCAAAGCTCTTTCAAAACTGTGGCCAATTTTCAGCTAGACGGTGTGCATCATATTTTTGGTATTTGACTGACTCTTAAGAGGAATTGTGTCAGGATCTGATTTTCATTCCTCTGTTCTTTAAACACTGACTATGGTCATCAGGGCTAAATTAAACTTTCTGCCCGGGCTGATGCGGAGCCAACAGTAAAAATACATATTGTATTAAGTGTGGAAAGGGGGTGATCTGTTGTAAGGGGGCTACCACAGTGAACTGTGGCTGCTTTTTTGCCTCATCCCAAGCTCTTTGCTCATTTGTGTGTTTATTTGCTTAGGTCTCTCTGTGTTAACTAATTTATACTTTCTTCTCTGGGACTTCACAATAGAATTTTCTAACCCCTTTGCTACAATTGAGTTTCATAGTTCTTGGGGAGTTAGCCATAAAATATGGAACCCTGTGACAGAACACTGGAGAAATCTTGTAGAAAACTCATGGTGTCAGATAAAAGCTCTAAGGTTAAAGAAATGATAACAAGATTTATCAATTGAAATGTTCGGTTCACCAATCTATGCCTCATGATGCTTTCAGGCACGCTGATTTAATGTTCCCATATTTAAGACTTGTCAAGACTTTTAAGGTTAAATATTTGCTATCGATCAATCACCGTTCGTTAAAAAAAAAAAAAAATGAGATGCAATATTTGACGTTATCATTTTGTTTTGACCTTTCCTGAAATTAGGCCTGTAATTATAAACATTTCTCCTTTTTTGATAAGCAATATAGTGTTAAAGAGGTTTGATTTAAGTAATTTGATATCTAGCATATTTAGATATTTGAGACAGGCAGTCATGTAGGGTTACACTGGGCTCAAGAGTATGAGATGGTTGATTTGTAATTTTGAGAGGTTGAGGAAGGATTGCTGTGAGTTTGAGGCTAATCTGGGCTTCAGAGTTAGTGGTTACCTTTAAAAATTAATAATAATAATAAATGAGGTCAGACTAGAAATCAGTCCTCTGTCACAAACCAGAGTTGGTTGGCCTGCCAAAAGCTCAGCTTCATCCCTGGTTTTACCACTGATTTCGGTTGATTTTATTCCCATGTTGGAAATCCTGTTTCTTCATCTGCTCATTGAGAAAGTAATTACACACCTCACTTCTTGAATTCATACTGTGAGACTCCATAATCTCAGGGCAAATCTTTGCCTCCTTGGCCAGACTAACACAGTCCTTTGTTAATTATAAAGTTTTCTTAACTAAGTTGTGACTAGTCTCCATTGTAGCCAAGGCTGGCATACTGCTAGTCCACAGATTTATAAAGGAAGTTTATTGCTCAATCCAGCAAGTTCTCAACTTTAATGATTTGTGGTCTTGTGTTTAGGTGATAGTGTTCCTGTATGAAATCACAAATTACCTGTTGGTTATATTTTCCAAGACATTGTACTTAAAGAATATGTTGTTGGCTGAGGACAATACTAAGCAGATATGAATATATGCTATGGAATTAAACATTTGCAGAAAATGCTTGATATAGACAGGAAACGGGGTAACCCTGCAGTTATGCAACTGAACATGTCATTTCAGATCTCTGCTATACTTGCTACTCATCTAATCTCGGGCATTTTATTTACCTCTTGACCAGTTTTAGTTTGAGCCTATTCAACTGTAAGATAAAATATAGAATAAATGATTCCTTTGACCCATTTTAAAAAATCTAAAATAGAGTTAGATCAGAAAGAGCAAATGGGTTTAACTTGAATAAAACTCCATTCAGTGGTTGCCTGGTATACTATTTCAGAAAGAAACATCTCAACAGGATACATCCTATTCAGAACTACACAGATAACAGGATTGTGTAGTTCACAGATGCTTTTTGATCGTTGTTTTTATTGGATCTGGTAGAGAAATCACTGAATGAGAAATTGGAGGCAATAGGTATAGATTCTGACACAGAGTACTACTGTGCAGCCTGTGGCCATGAGCAAGTTTCTCTCCATTCTGAGCTTCTAGGTTTCCTCACTTGAAAGTGATGGAGTGTAGTTCTAAGATGAAAAGATTTTATGATAGTAAAAAACTTCCCTTGAAAATAGTTGGGAGTGGAGGAGTGCTCTGACACGGTTAAGCACTTGTTTATACTGTAAGAATATTAACTGAGAATCAGACTCTACTACCACCATCTCTTAATAAAGGAAAGTCTTATCTCAACACCATTTATAAATATACCAGATTGGGAGTAGAGGAGGTGGCTTGGTTGGAAGTGCTTGTAGGAAAACATGAAAACACAACCCACTACACAGTACCCACATGGAAGTGCAAGTGCGGTGGCTGGCACACAACTGCAAGCCTAATACTCAGGAGATGGAGAAAGGCAGATATCTAGGGCCTCAACGCAAAGTGGAAGGCTCCTGAGAAATGACACCTGAGGTTGAATTTGGTATACACACACACACACACACACACACACACACACACACACACACACACCCTCTGCCAGACTGATGAAGGCAGCAATGTGAACTGGCATCAGTCCACACCATAGAGAGGCCACTGTGTGAGGTGATGCATGGCTCTTCTTTAGAATCAACGTTCTTAGCCATGAGTCTCATGCGAGCTTGGATAAGGATGAAGATGGACTGTCTTCCTCCTAGAACACGGTGAGATCAGTGGTTATTGTTTATATTTAGCATCTCATGACAGTCACACAGATCTTCCCTTTTGCTATAGACATGAAGAGAATTCCAGTCTCACCAGCTGTGGGGACCAGACATCTTTGCACTCAGCTGAAAACTTTGATAATGGACTCATTGACCAAAGAGTATTGAAGCAGAGGTGAGACACCAACTTTATAATATTTTAAAATCAGTCTTTCTTTATGAAATTTATAAAATTTCATGTGTTTAAAGACACTAAAATGTAAAGCTTTTTTTATTATCCAGAAGGCAAGCTTTCATCAAGTGATGGAGACACTGGGGAAAATATCAGAGCTGAATTGACCATGGGGTTTTGATGATGCTATACATTTCTTTTAAGTGACCATACTTAGGTGAGGAAAAGTATGTTCCTCCATCATAATCTATCCTAGGTAATTTGTAGATGGTATTCTATAGAACTTGAATTGAGTAAAAAGAATCTGTTTTTGCCTTGAATTTTGGAGGCTGATTTATTCCAGTTTGTTAAATTTCCTAGTGGTATTTTAGTGTCTGGGTTCCGTTGCACCAAAGGGCAGGAGGGAACTATGCACCTAGAGAAACACGGGTAGGACTCCAGTGCTCAGACAAAACTGATGAAGGAGTAGCAGATAAGAGGTGCCTCAGCATTCTCCCCTGGCCTCTGAGAGCCATCCAGCCCAGATGGTCCATGCATCTATGCATCCCCTGTGTATGGTATGACTCCCTTCAGAGTGAAACATTTCAGGTGGTCTTTTTCCACCACGCATGGTAAGGAGTCCCCGCAGAGTGAAACATTTTGGGTAATCCATGCATCCACCATGCATGGTAGGAGTCCCTGTAGAATAAAACATTTTTCAGGTGTGGATAAAATATCCACAACAACCAACCAAGACTATGGTCCTGTGTGTGTGTGTGTGTGTGTGTGTGTGTGTGTGTGTGTGTGTGTGTGTATACGTACAACCCCTTTATATTATCATCTGATTTAGCCTCCTTGGCACTGTCCATATTGCTTTCTTTTTTATTAATGGACAAAACTGAGAGGTAGCTCTCCAGTAGTCTCTTCTTAGAACCCAGCTGCCTTTATTTCATGACTTTTCTAGGGGATGATGAGCTAGAAGATGGATGGGAGAGCTGTGCTTGGTGGCACAAGCTTGTAATAAATAGCAGCTACCTGGGAGGCTGAAGCAGGAAGATCACACATTCAAGGTTACCTTGGGAAATTTAGTAAGACCCTGCCTCAAAATAAAACAAAAAATCTGGATATACGATAGCTTGGGAAGATGAAAGGGAGATACGAGGCAGAAAATCAGTTTCGTGGGTAATCTTGGTTCAAAAGATGGTTCAGAAAATGCAAATTCATTTTCAAGGCAGCTTCATTCCCACCTTTTTGCCCACAGTGCTGTTTGGTTCCTAAAACTTTCCTGCACTGTGGCTCCAGGTACACGGAGTGAGCTGTGAGTTTCCAGATGCCCTATACAAAGCTGCTTGGCTGCTGCTGTCACTATGGAAGGGGGGGGTGAGGGGGTGGAGGAGGTGAGGCTTAGTGCTGGTGAAATCTGTCCTCATACCACTGTCTCAGATCCTTCATTGTAAAATAGAAATAATGACCCTGTGTT